>BCJO01000001.1:4173563-4878377 GCA_001600335.1 Apiotrichum gracile | reverse complement strand
CTCCACCCCCTCCTCCTCCCCCGCCGCCCCCTCCCGGCGGCATGCCCGGTGCCCCCATGGGCATGGCCGGCTTACTCGCTGGTATCAAGGGTGGCATCAAGCTCAACAAGACCGACGGGCCGCGCAGCACCATCCCGTCTGCGCCTCGGCCGCCACCCCCGCCACCCAGCTCTGGTATCTCGCGCGCACCCAACGCGCCGCTCGGCTCGCTGTTCCACGGCGTCAACGACTCGCGCAAGGCTGTGGCCATGACTGCTTCCAAGAAGATGAAGCAGCTGCAGTGGGACAAGGTGTCCAAGGCGCAGCTCACCAAGACCATGTGGTCCGAGCCGGACACGACCGAGCTCGAGGAGGAGCTCGTGCAGAAGATGAAGGCTGCCAACCTGTGGTCGGAGATGGAGGACGAGTTCAAGGCGCGCGAGATTGTCTACGACCTCGTCAAGAAGAAGAAGGAGGCCGAGCTGCTCAGTGTGCTCGCTCCCGATCTCCGCAAGCGTATCGAGATCCTCATGGCGGGCAGTACGGCCAAGTCGTTCAAGGACCCCGAAAAGCTCTCGGACGCAATCGCCATGTTCAACGGCGAGCTGTGTACCGAGACGTTCCTGCACGAACTGCAGGGAGTGCTCCCCAACGACGACGAGCGCGGCAAGCTCTTGACACACAGCACCGACACGCCGGCGCAGCTCGAGCTGTTACACCCCGCCGACCGTCTCATGGCGCGTCTCATCCAGCTGCCTCATCTTGTCGACCGCGTAAAGGGTATGCTCTTCCAGGTCCGCTTCCAGCAGAACATGGAGCTGCTCAAAAACTCTCTTGCCCTGCTCGAGGTTGCGTGCTCGGATCTCCGCGGCGCCAAGCTCTTCCAGCAGCTGCTCAACGTCATCCTCACCATGGGCAACTACCTCAACGGCACCAACTTTGCTGGTGGAGCGTACGGTTTCAAGATTGGCTCGATCAACAAGCTCGTCGACACCAAGTCGTCCAACGGCCAGAACCTGCTTCACTTCCTCGAGCGCACCGTCAACTCGCATTTCCCGGACCTCGAGGGCTTCCTCGACGAGCTCGCCAAGCCGTCCGAGGCGAACCGCGTCAGCTTCACCGACATGCAGAGCACTTCCAAGCACATGCTCGATGAGATCCGGCACATTCGTCGCTCGCTCGAAGAAAACTTCCAGCAGTCCAACGACGGCTACACGAGGAAGATGTTCCGGTTCGCGGCGAATGCAGAGGAGGAGCTCGCAACGCTCCGCGACGGCATTATCAACGTCGAGTCGCATCTCCGCGATGTCGAGACATACTATGGCGAAGGCGAGGAGCATGGTCGCCCAATTCAGAGCCAGGACTTTTTCGGCATCTTCAGGACGTTTACGTCGTCGTACAAGGTGAGCAATCGATACCGACCCAAGCTGACGATTAGTTCTGCAGGCAGCAGAACCGCGCGCGCCAGGAGGAGATTGCGCTCCGGGAGCGCCGTGCCCTTGCCCGTGCTGCTCTTACGCCCCAGCCTACCGGCGGCGTGGCGGAGACCAATCTCATCGACGCGCGTCTGCAGCGCCTCAAGCTCGAGGGTACACCGCGCATCAAGCGCGAGCGCCGCCAGCCCGCGCCACCGCCCGATGCCATCCCGGCGACCGCCGACCTCAGCGACTTTATGCTTCCGCGCGACGTGTCGGACGTGACCGACTTTGGCTCGCTTGCTCAGCAGATGATGGCGAATATCTGCGAGCCCGGAACTGGAGGCGTTGCGGACATGATTGGCGAACTCGGAGGCAGCGAGGTGCTGAGCCCGACAAGCCCAGAGCTCAAGGACCCACTGCTCAGCCCGCGCCGTCAGCGCCGCCAGCGCGAGCCCTTCAACCCCAACAAGGACGTGGGCACGAGTCTCGGCTCGCTGGGCTCGTTTGGATCTCTGGGGTCGCTCGTGGACTTGCCACCGTCGCCTGGCGTTCCCCTCATCGAGTCCACTTTACCCGAGGACCCCGAGGAGCCACTGCCCTCTGGCTCCGAGGCCGAGCCCGAGCCCGAGGCAGCCGAGCCCGAGACGGACGCCGCTCTCGCTCGTCGCTCCTCGTTACAATCACGCAAGACTGGCGCGTCCAGCCGGCGCTCGAGCGCAGCCTCCCGCCGCAGCCGCCACTCTATCGCCCGCTCAGCCTCTGAGCAATCAAACGGCCACGCGCTGAGCCGCAAGACCACACGTGAGAGCCGCCACTCTATCGCGAGCGCGCACTCCACGACGTCGCTGCACTCTCTCGGCGAAAGCCGGAGCGCCGAGGACCTCGCGAACATGTGGCTGCAGAGCGAGAGCCACGAGCGGTCGCCCTCGTTTGTGTCCGCCACATCCGACCTAGAGGACACGCGGGACCTGTTCCCCATCCCCGCGCGCGACGAGGACGACGACGAAAAGCCGACGCTGTCCGCTGCCCACCTCTCCCCGCCGTCCGCCGCACTCATCCCGCCCTCGGACGACGAGGACGAGGGCGAGGGCGACGCGACGGTCGTCCTCCCCAAGGCCCCCGCCGACGTTGATGTCGACGAGTAATCTGTACCACCACTTGCATCTGTCCCATTCCATACAGTACACTACCGTACACCCCCTACTAGTCATTACTCCTCCCGGCCGTCGACCGGCCCCGAGGAGACATCTCTTCTACGACTTGTTTATTTACCTCTTACTTTCGTCTCGCTTATATGCATGGTTAGTGGAATATGAGTGTGCGGACAGTCGGGGGAGTGTGGAGCAAGTAGAACGTCCGGGCCGGGTGCTGAAGTACAAAGTAGGGATGGGCGAGGAGATGGAGACCGGCGTACTTGGTATTGAGCGGCCAGGCGACGGGTGAACCATTCTCTGTTCTTGACATTGTTCTTCCCTCGTGTCCTTGTTGACCATTGTTCTTGTTCTGTTCCGTGCCATGTCATGCTGTATGCATCTGTACACTCTTTTCTAATGGATCTTGCAGCTCATGGCCACATCACTAACGCCAACATAATGATCTCCGCCCGCACCGTACCGCCCCAGACGTCACTCTCTACTCGTCGCCCTTCTCGAGCCGCACGGCGGCGGCGGTCTTGACGCCCGCGAGGTCCGTCTTGTGGCCGACGAGCGTGCGGATGTCCTGGATCTTGTACTTGATCATGGTCGGGCGCTCGAGCGACATGCCCCAGCCGAGCACGCGGACGCCCTTCGGGAGGCCCATGGGCTCGAGCATCTCGGGGCGGAAGACGCCGGACTGCGAGTTAGTGCGTGGACAGAAAGTTGAGGGTAAGAGCGCCGCTACGCTCCGCTCCACTCACGTTGGCAATCTCGATCCACTTGCCGAGTCCCTCGTGCCACGAGAAGACCTCCATCGAGGGCTCGGTGTACGGGTTGAAGGCCGGCTTGAAGCGCAGCTTGTGGTTGCCGGTCTTGGCAAAGAACTCCTGCATGAAGCCTGTGGGTCAGTATGTGTATCTGGTTTGGCTGATAGGCATCCACGGCCGTAGGCTGCGCCCTCGGCCTCGTCGCCGCAACTCACCAACAAGATGTCCCAGGGTAATGTTGTAGTCGGCAACGACACCCTCGACCTGGTGGAACTCTGCGAGATGGGTCGCGTCGGTGGCCTCGTTACGGAACACACGGTCGATCGAGTAGAGCTTTGCGGGCTTGAAGCCTCCGGGCTGGTTGGCAATCTTGTAGAGCATCTCGGTGGAGACGGCGGTGGTGTGGGTGCGGAGCAGCAGCTTTTCGCTCTCGGCGCGGTAGAAGGGGGCGCGGTAGCCGATCGAGCCGTAGCCTCCGCTCTCGTGGGTCTTGGCCACGCGCTCGTAGTACTCCTGCTCGGGAATGTCCGCCTTGGCCGGGTCCTTGACGTAGAACGTGTCCTGCAGCTCACGCGCGGGGTGCTGCTGCGGCACGAACATGGCGTCAAAGTTCCAGAACGCCGACTCGACAAAGTTGTTAGTCGGCATCTCGGTGAAGCTGGGTGTTAGTGTGTGCAAGTTGGCGAATGGGTACACAACTCACCCGAGGTCGAAGAAGATCTGGCGGAACTCCTCGCGGACCTTGAGAAGGGGATGCAATGCACCGCCCTCGGTCGGCTGGCCGGCAGCGGCAAAGTTGTACTGCTTGAACTCGGCGTCCTTCCACGCGCCGTTGGCGAGCATCTCGACAGTGAGGTCGGTCTCGAGGGTCTTGACCTCGGTCGCGAACGCGGGGCCCTTGGCGGCAGAGTAGTGCAGAAGCTTGCGGGGCACGACGAGCTTGCGCTTGGTGAGCTCCTTGAGCACGGCCTCGCCTGCAGGGTGTGTGCCCGTGCTCTGGACCGTTCGCAGCTGCTCGGCCGTCTCGTCGACCACGCTGTCGACCGCGCGCACAAAGCCGGCACCCTCCTTTGAGATCCACTTGTTCTTGAACGCGCGCGCCTGGCCGACCTTGACGGCGTCGTCGCCCACGAGCTTCTGTTCCGAGTTAGTATACCGCAGACACAAGCGCCAGCTCGGCTTCACCCACCTTGAGGTCCGGGACGCCGACGGGGGCTCCGGCACCCTTGGCCGGAAGCGCGTTCCACACGCGGTACTCGTGCGAGCCGTTGGCGACAATCTGGCTGCCCTCCTCCGAGAGGACGTAGACCGTGTTCTGGATCTGGGTGTACTCGATCATCTGCACGTCAGCGGAGCTCGGAGCTCAGGGCGGTGGTGGTGGCGATGGGGTGCGATCGTGGCCTTGGGCAGTGTCGAGCTGGAATGAAAGTGGATTATAGCTCGGTTTGCCACACAAGGCACGACACTCTGATCATCCCGTCGCCACCGGCATACTCACGACCTTGCTCAGCAGCGAGTCGAGCGCGGCCTTGATGACGGCCTGCGCCTTGTCCGACTTGAGGTCGGCGCCATTGAACTTGAGCTCGCGCGAGTCGGCGATCGTGCCGTCCGGCGACGCCGCGAGGGTCAGGAGAATAATCGACTGTGCCTCCTCGACGGTGGGGACAGACATTGTTGGTGTTATTATTTTGTTTTGGTGGTGAGAATGTGCTACAGCTTTCAGTCGTGAGATATCTCTGGCTCGAGCTCCCGTCGTCGACTTTTGCGACTCATGGACAATCGACTTCGAGTCCGTCCAGTGCGTTTTAGCCAGGGCGCCTACAAATCCGAACCGCCTCTTTAGGCCTACTGAAATTGTGAGGACTACCACGCTGACGCCTAAATCTTTTAGGACAGAAATGCTTCCGCTCAGTCTCACTCATTACATTGTTTGGTTCCACTCCAGTCACCCAGACGCGTCCACAACACTGTCCAACGTCCAACATTTCATCCACTTCTCGCGTTCTCGCGTCATACACCGCACAACAACCATGCCCGACCTATCACTTATCCCCTCCCACGCGCACAAAGTGGTCAAGAAGGCGAACGCGAGCGGCGCGCTCGACCGCGGCGAGCTGACCATGTCGGCGGCGCGCACCGCCGTGTGCGAGAGCATGGGGCTGGCCGACGGCGCGCTCGATGGGCCCGAGGAGAAGAAGGCCGTCAAGGCGGCCGTGACGGATGCTATCGTAAGTAATGTGTGCGAGCTGTGCTGATTTCAGGCTGCTCTGGAGGACGAGGGAAACGAGGAAGAGGAGGAAGAGGAGGACTACGTAGAGAGCGAGGAGGAGAAGCCCAAGTCCAAGCGGAAGACCCCGGCCAAGGCGAAGCAGCCCGCGAAGAAGGCCCGGACATCCAGTACGAAGAAGCGCGCTTCCAAGGCTGCCGATCCCGACTCCGAGGACGATGACGACGACGAGCCAGAGGACGAGCCAGAGGACGACTCCGAAGAAGACGAGGAAGACTACGTTGAGAGCGAGGACGAGAAGCCGAAGAAGAAGGCCAAGTCAAAGCCAAAGGCTTCGCCCAAGAAATCGAGCAGCAAACCGTCCAGCAAGCGTGTGGTCTCCAAGGATGAAGTCGAGTCGGATAACGATGATGCTGCGAGCGATAACGAATCGAAGGGCAAGGATGCCGACGATGAAGAAGTGGGTTACTTTATACGTGCACTTGCTGACCCGCCAGCAGGCACCGCCGTCGCCGGCCTCGTCCGCACTTTCTAGCGTGTACGACGAGGTGCCCACCAAGCGCGGCAGCAGAGGGAAGAAGGCCAAGGCTGCACCGAAGCGCAAGGCCAAGGATCCAAATGAGGGTGTGAGTGTCCTGCGTCAGCTACACATGGATGGAACTCAGCTGACATCAGCTCTCTCCTGACGAGGCGCGTGTGGCCGACTTGAAGCGGATCGTTGTGGCATGTGGTGTGCGGAAGCAATGGTGGGTAGCCGCTTGTTGCGAATGACCCACTAACTGTCAGGAGCAAGGAGTTTGCCGACTGTGATACTGTGAGTGGCATGATGAGGCATAGATGTCCGTCGTTGTGGGAGGTTCCGGAGGTTACCTCGTTACCTCGACATCTGCTCTCCGCAACCACGCATACGCTTCCAACACTTATATCCAGCCCCGCGCGCAGATCTCCCACTTGCAGTCTATGCTCCAGTCTCTCGGAATGAAGGGCACGCCGACGGTAGGCAAGGCAAAGGCGATCAAGGAGAAGCGCGAGCTTGCAGCAGAGCTCAGTGAGCTATTCTTCTCAGTCCAAGCTGACGATACAGACGACGTTCAGGAGTTTGAGGCATCCCGTGGCGTCTCGACGGACACTGGGCGCTCCCGGCGGAGCGCCGCTCGCAAGGTCAACTACGACCTCGGGAGCGACGACGAGGATGACGAGCCCAAGGACTCGGCGGCCATGGCGGCTGTCATGGATTTTCTTGACGACCAGGACAGCGACGACAGTGACTAGGAAGGGCACTTCGAATGTGGGGGTTTACGCTCGAACGTGGGGGTCTACGAATGAGGTGGCGCACTTGTACGACTTGACTGATGCACTATGCATTGTCTATGTATGAAGCGCACATTGTCGCGAATACCGACCATTTCTATTTCTACACCTCCCGAAGCTCCCCCTTCTGCATCCTCCCAAGCCACACAGCCTTGCCCACATGATGCGGGAACACGCTCCGGCTAACTCCGTGTGCGGTGAACGTGAATCCGAGACGGAGCGCAAGTGCGACACTCGCGCCATTGTCGACGAGGCACTCGTACTCGAGTGTGTCGAAGCCGTTCTCGAACGCCCACTTCGCAACAGCGTGCGCGGCGCGGGTCGCAAGACCGCGACCCCTGGCCCGGGGAGAGAGATAGAGTCCACCGAGATCCGCCGTCCGTGTATCCTCGAAGCGCAGCGCAATCATACCGAGCAGCTCGCCGGCGTCCCGGATCGCCCAGAAGTATCCCCCCTCCTCCCGCTGCGCGCGGTCGACATACGCCTCGGCATCAGCGCGCGTATACGGCTGCGGGACGTTGAGGCTCGACACGGCGCTGGCCTCCGTGCAGGCCGCTACGAGCGCGGGGACGTCGGCGGGCGTAAATGGCGTGAGTGCGCCGGAGCCGAGGGTGAGCGTCGGGGGCATGGTGTGGTGGGCGTTAACGATCCAGATGCGGCTTGGGTCTTGGCGTTCTAACTCGAACGGACCGTGCGCGGCTCCTGGGGGGTGCAAAAGGGGATTTTGGGGGAGATTTGGCTGCTGGTTAAGAGGCGCATAAATAGACGGCCAGGATTTTCGCCCTTGGACCCCAGCCCCGCGCGTTCGAATCCAGGGCAGAGAGGGTTTTTACTTCATATTTGCTGCCGGCTATAGTTGGGCTACCTCCAGAATCTCGTCAACCAGCCAGCATAGCTGCATGATTGATGCGTTCACAGCTGCTTCTTCTGACCGACCAGATCTGCCAGTTTGTTTTGCCTCGTGTGTAGTCCGTGTGTAGTTAGTACTGCTCATAACATTGGAGTGTCAGCACACTGTGGCACAAAACCCATTCTCGTGGCTGGAGTGTTGCCACTCATACAGACCGTGGTCCCTTTCAACACGGGCAGTGGTCGCCGGTATCGCCAAACTGCTCTTCCGTGTCGCCAGCAGAGTTCTTCTCGACCGAGGCGCGTGGCGGCCCGTAAGCACTTCGCTTTGGTTATTTCTCAATTTAATGTTTATTTACTGATTTTTTTTCCGTGAACATCGAGTCTCTTCGCGGAGTCCTTATTATCTGCCGTCCCCCATAAACATTTAACTTGCTGCCGCCCTTCATATGACTCTACTTGAGGTATCGTTCTTAATCGGAGTGCTGCTTATCTTTCCAGACCGCAGCGTCTTGGGTGTGGGTCCTAGGTCGTCAACCTACTGCCCACAGTACATTGTGACCTGCAACCGCATTAACTTGTGACGACAGGCTCTTTGCATGCTATCAGTAAGCAGACATATCCCATGATCCCAGAACATACGGGTACACAAACATATGCAGGCGCATGCATGCACCGCAGGCCCTGCAGACCGGCAGACCCGCGAGCAAAATACAAAAGAGGACGTCTCCCCCCCATTACCCATGAAGGCCTCTGCCAACCGAGTTCTGTCAGCTACGTCCGACTCTCTTGTGAGAATCGAAATCCCGCCCCCTTGTCTTGACAGTAGGAGATGGGGCGGACCGTAACCGCGGAGCTACACACTCCGATGGTGAATGGGATGGCCTGGAACTTATGACGGTTAGTGAGACACTGAACGGTTGCGGAAATCGGGTGGTGGAGGTTGGGTTCAGGGTCCCCACGTGAATGTCGCGTGTTAACACCAAAGGGTGTTTATCGTCACTAAATGATTTACGGTGCCTTAAATCCATTCTGCCCTGCATGCACACTGGAGCCGCTGCCAGGCCTCGAGCTCCAGTTGCTTGCTGTGGTCACGAGAAAGTGCACCTTCACTTTTGGGTGTGATCGTAAACTGTATCGCTTTGATTTTTACGTATCCACTCGCTCTTGTCGTCGAGCAACTCTGTCTGACCCACACCTTACTTGGTACCGCCGGAACCACTGTCGGAGACATTAAAGATGGGAGCCAAATCTCCACCTCCCCTCCACCATCGTAAACTGTCCTCTCCCTACCCCGGCGGACGGTCATCGAGCATGTCCTCCCTCCTCGCCAACCGCAAGCTCATGATCCGCGTCGGCGTCGTCGCGGGCGTGCTGTTCCTGGTCGGCCTGCTGTCGTGGAAGCCAAACCATGTCGCGAATCTCCCCCCATTACGCACGACCTTGCCCGCGGCAGAGGAGGCGGATGGCGGGTCGCTCATCGTTGACCTCGAGGAGAACTTTGCGTACACACACCACGTCGGCGGTGAGTGCAGCTGACATGGAAAGAGTAACTGACGACCCAGGAATCGCGGGATATGAAGTGTTCTCCAACCTCTACCTCCTCGGTGGTGTGCTCACCGCTGTTAGCCCCGACGCTGCGGCAGGCGAGAAGATCCCGACGGCGCGCGAGGTCATGAGCGGCAAGGCGGACCACGGACGACCACCAGCGGGGGAGGACCGCTGGACGCAGATCACCGACCCTGGCATTGCGGCCAACCAGCTCGGCAAGCGGGCCATCCGTCTACCGGGCGTTACTGTGAGCCAGGCTGCGAGGAGCAGACGCGTGCGGAATGCTAACAGTCGCAGTACCTGTTCAACGACCCGCCAGGCAAGGGTGGCTACATGGCGTTCTACGAGTGAGTCGCGCCGCGCAACGTATTCTGACGCGCAGGCACTTTATTGGCGAAATCTTCGTGCCGGCAGCGCACATTATCGCGTCTGCTGCCCCCAACGCCGACCCGTACGAGCTGCTGCCGCAGCGCATCATGTTCCCACGCTGTCCGCAGGAGCCCTCGTGGCGCGACGATACTGGCAAGAGTATGTGTGCTATGTTTCCCACGAGCTTGACTGACTCCAGACCTGTGGTTCCTCCAGCACGCGCTGCCTGGTGTTGCCATCGAGGACGAGACTCAGTGGAAGGACCGCGCTGCCAGTGACATTCCTTACGTATTCGACCAGATCGTCATTGTTGACCGCGGTAAGTCTTGAGCTATACATGGACGCGTGTGGACTAACTCTGGCAGGATCGGCGCACTCTGCTGAAGGCGACACTGCCACATGGGGCAAGGTGAGTATCTGGTAACCCGCGAGAGCTATCAACTGACTCCCCAGATGAACATGATCGTGCCCTCTGTGCCCGCCCCGCGACACTTCTGGGCCCCGTTCCGCGAGAATGTGATCGACTCGGTCGGCGACAGCATGCCTCACGTCGGCAAGTACAAGCTCCCCGTGGTGGTCTACCTTGAGAGGGTGAGTTATGCGTCGACCGTGTCTGGCTAACTCTCAGAAAAGCAAGCCCATGCTCTCGCAAGTCAGTCACGACGCGATCGTGGCCGGCCTCAAGCGGCTCACGAAGCGCGCCGAGGTGCACGTCGCAGAGTTGCGCGCCATGACGAAGCAGCAGCGCATCTCGCTCCTGTCGCGCGCGTCCGTCATCGTCGGTCTGACAGGCGACGACCTGATGGAGGCCATGTGGATGCCGGCGCGGCCGGGAGCCATGGTCTTTGAGCTCTTCGAGGACGGCGGCTTCCAGCGCGACATTGAGGCGTTTACGTCCATGCTCAACATTGGCTACATGGCGATCCAGAACGACGCGGTCCTGACAGAAAAGATGTGGCGCGACCACGGCCGCAAGCGCGGGCCGCAGAAGGATGTGAGTCACACTGTACTGCGAGCAGCTGACAGCCAGGGCGAGGTCGACGTTGACGGACAATTGGTGGCGCGCATGGTCGAGCTCCAGCTCGCGCGCATCAAGTAGAGACATGCAACATTGTAGATTTCATTGTTTCGAGCGGCGCGCACGCAGTGGCTGCCCTTGGGTTCTTAATCCCGTTCAGCAACACGCTCACATCAGCGTGCTGGGTCAGCCGCGATATCTTATTCCCGAACAGCAGCTTCAGCACAGCCGTACGATTAAGAGTGGCTGGCATCCCGGCTCATGACGTCCGCCTTTCCGCTGACATGTCGAGCGCAGCGACAGATCCGCAGCCGTTCACCCTCAGTTGAACGCAAATGAGTAAGTTCTCGCCTACCACCTTTCGCACACTCCTCTGCTCTGCCCACTCTCCATTGTCTAGTGTAAAGAATGCGTGCATCCCAGTATGAAAACAAAGGGACACGCAGTCGGGCGTCCATCCTAGCGACCGCGCCGTCGACGCGTCCCAACCACCAGCTCTCAACATCATGCACCCTAGAGCAGTAGCGTTTTTACTTCTTGCCCTTGGAGGGGGTGCGGGCACCGACACGGCGACCAGTGGTCTTGGTGTGCTGGCCACGGACGCGGAGACCCCAGTGGTGACGGAGACCACGGTGCGAGCGGATCTTCTTGAGGCGCTCAAGGTCGTCACGGAGCTTCTGGTCGATCTGGTTCGAGAGGATGTGGGCGTTCTTGCCGTCAACGAGGTCACGCTGACGGTTAAGGAACCACGAGGGGATCTTGAACTGAGCGGGGTTCTGCATGATGGTGACGATACGCTCAAGCTCGTCCGAGTTGAGCTCACCAGCGCGCTTGGTGAGGTCAATGTCGGCCTTCTTGCAGACAATGTTGGCGTAACGACGACCAACACCCTTGATCTCGGTGACTGCAAATGTTAGTTCTCTGTTGATGGGTCCATTCGTCGCTTCCAGGCGTGCGCTCCGCTCTCCATCGTCTCCAGCTTCGCGCACTTCTCCTCCATCCTCCAGTCCTCGCGGATTTCGTACTCACGGGCGAACATGGTCTTGCCCTGTTACTGTCAGCCTTGTTCGATTCAAATGTCCTCCAAAACGGGCAGGTCCGGGAGTTCTCTCCAGACCTCGCCCTCGCGTACTCACCTTACCAGCGACGTTGGTGTTGAGCAGACGCAGGATGTGCTGGAACTGCTGGTGGGCCTCAGGGGGAGCGAACGACATTTTGGGCCTGTTGAGATGAAGCGCAAATCGGGAGAGAGAGGAGAGATATGTCGAAGGGAGACAGATTTTTCGACAAGCACGAGACCGGGATGCGCAGGACCAAGAAATTTCGCGATTATAACGACGTTCGGAGCGAGTGCAAGGAGACGATAATATCGATACAGCAGAGGTTTCGGAAGAGATTCAGTCAGCAACGATTCCATCAAACTTGTCGTCCACGCCAGCGATTCCGACCGACAGCACTTCTCCCTCTTCGTCCTTCGTCCTCGCCATTCCCCACTCCACGCTCCACCATCCCTCCTCCTTCTCCTCCTCCGTGCTGTCGTGTCGGGGTCGCTGGCGGGGTCGTCGCTGTACGTACGAGGTGTTTTGACGGTTAGCTATCTGCAGACGGAGTGAATTTCGACTAAGATGCGGCGCGGCGAGCGAGCGAGGCAGCAAGCATCCAGAGCCAACGACCAGGGTGCCCAAGCCAGGCTGGCCAGCCAGGCTGCGTGCGTGAGCCCCTCTCCCTACCATCGCAGGCAGGTACAGTTTTGGACGTCTGAGGCGGAAGTATTTTTTTTTTTGCTGGTCGGATTCTCGGGATTATGAGTGTGGCATTTTGATTGAACATGCAGTGAGTCCAGTGGCAATCGTCTGCATGCACGGATCGACCGGAACTACAACTGCTGCGTGGCGTGCATGGTGCATGGTGCATGATGCATGGTGGTTGAGATTTACCAGTCGAGACGCCACGCCCAATGTGCATACATACATACAGTTGAGCCCCATGCTCGTAGCTCCCTCACCCCACGGGCACGAACCCGAGACCACATGAAATGAATGACCATACACTTGGGAGCTTGCAGGCTACGAGAGGATACTCTGTACGAGAGCGAGCACAATACTGAGATAGTGAGGAACAACTAGGCGCTGTTCCGACGTCCCCACATGTATGCTACTTCGCTATGCCCTTTGCATTTGACAGATATACGCGTTTGCAGAAGATGCATTCATGTCATGCCCGAGAGGACACCGAGACGGCCGTGCCGTGCCGTGCCAACACGCTCCGTCATCATATGTACTGTGACGCCTGGAATGCAAGCTGATGTTGACGGTCAGACTGACCAACTGGCTAATGGCTAGTATGCCAGCCATGTCGATGACTGCAATACCGCCACTCGGCCACTTGTTGCCTCGGTCGATAACAATGTCACGACGATCCAACTATGATTAAAGTTGTCCATGTCTCCCAGTCACGTCCTCTTTAAATGGGGGTACTGTAAAAGAACAGCGAATCCACATGGATTCTGGATGATAGCTAATAATTGCGGCAATGGTGGTCGGAGTTTTCTTCTGTGGCACTTTGCGGAACCAAATTGGCCCAAACTGTATGGATTTTTGTGCTCAACCGAGGGGTGCTGGTGAATTGAGCCAGCCAGCCAGCAGTTGTGCAGGCAGGCGGACTGGCAAGCCAGGGCGTGGGCAGTAGCACTCCCACTCCCACTGTAGCGAGGGACAGCCAGCGAGTCTGCCCGCTCAGCAAAGTCGAATTGTGCATAGTACTATTCCCCTGTCCATCAACCGATAACTCCAAAAGTCAGTGCGAACACAGCGACGACACCGGCTCGGACGACGACGGCGACACGACGGGCGGCGCGCGGACGCACCCACCGACACCCGTATCGCGAAAACGGTGTTGTGCTGCCCGCTGCTGCTCGTTGTGCTGCAGGTCGGAAGTCTTGAGAGTCGGGCGTCTGGCTGACCCTTGTCAAATGTATGCTAACATTCCCAGTGGTCAACATCCCTAAGTGAGCATCACGAGCGCCGACACCGAGGACGAGGGCAAGGACATGCGTGCGCGGACATGGGAGAGTGGGAGAGGAAGGGGAGAGGATTTTTCGCGGTGGATGGTCCGTTGTGGTGGATGTGGACGGAGTGATCCACGGAGAGGTCGACGGAGTGGTGGAGAGAGTGCGCGCACGCTGTCTCGCACGCTGTCCATGTCGTCCGCGTCCTTGTGGTCGTGCACGCACCGCTGTCACCGAGACCGAACTAACGTCCTTTAGGACTCGCAGGACCTTCTGCAAGGGCAAGACTTGCAAGAAGCACACCCCTCACAAGGTGACCCAGTACAAGAAGGGCAAGGACTCGCTCGCCGCCCAGGGAAAGCGCCGTTACGACCGCAAGCAGTCGGGTTACGGTGGTCAGACCAAGCCCGTCTTCCACAAGAAGGCCAAGACCGTAAGTTGAACTCATGTGCGAGTGAGCAAGTCGCTGACATTGCTCTTCTGCATCCCCATCGCGCTACCGTCTACGTTTACCTCTTCTGGACCGCTCCCACGACCTTTTCCACGACCTTATCCACCACAGACCAAGAAGGTTGTCCTTCGTCTCGAGTGCACCTCGTGCAAGTCGAAGCACCAGATCTCGCTCAAGCGCTGCAAGCACTTCGAGCTCGGCGGTGACAAGAAGCAGCGCGGCGCCGCCATTTCCTTTTAAGTGGTCACCTACACGATGCTCGTCCGTATCTAGCGACGCGGGGGGGCCGTTTGGGAAGCTACGCGGTTGGAGTGTCGATGACGGGATGTATTCATATCGCGGCCAAGGCCGCGCCCATGATTCGCATAACAAAGCGCATAGCGCTGGAGCAGGGCAAATGAGCTGAGAGTCTGCGGATGCACTGACTGCAGCTGTGCGCACTGCGACTGAGCTGCTGACTAGTGATGGTAACGGAACGCGAGGACGAGGTTGGAGACCATCGAGCGGAGAGATTGAGATTTTTGCTCCCGTGTGGCAGCGGAGAGTGCCACTTCTGTGCGTCCTGGCAGAGACGTAGCTCTTGACGTCTACTCCCAAGCAGGCGGATTCGGTGCTCTCAGCTCGTTGCCTTGCACGCTTGCCTCAATGGTACCACGTCGGGCGAGCGCGGGCCGATCAGAAATATCCACATTCACCAACTCCATTCAGATCTGCCACATGCCACATTTCAGGCTCGCCACATCCAGCCAAGCAGACCTTCCTCTTTCTCGTCCACCACGTCCAAAACGACGCTGGACGCCCGCGCGCATCGCAAAGATATGCGTTTACCGATACTGTTGTGGTCGTTATGATCTGCCATGGTTGTAGCGCGCCACAAGTCAACCTTCCCGCCACATTCACTGAATCTCTCCGGTTTCTCTTCAACCACCGCGTCCAAAAACGACGCTGGACGCTCACACGCCTCGTGTCTGGTTTCTCCGCCAGGGAGTCGAACCCTGCTCGCTCGCGATCCCGTGAAAAGCGAATATATTAACCGATGTACTAGCGGAGACACGGGGGAGACGTCGCGCAGTTGGAGGGCGGGGGTGCTGGGATGTTATTTGGTCGCGGCTCGGCCGGCGCCACTGTGGCTTGCCTGAGCCGAACTGGAGAGCGGAGCCCTGCTGCGGCCAGGTGTGGCGTTGCAGGTAGTCGATGTTCTGGAGCTGTTCAGTATTCAGCCCGAGGGCGAGGCGAGGCGTCCACCTCGGTGAGACAATTGGTTGCCCAGCGCCCTAGAAGGCTTGCGGTCGCTGCCGAACAACAACATCTTGTCGTGCAGAATTCTAGATGCATGTGGGCTGGTTCTTGTCGGCGAGAGTGAAGTTATGATAAGCAGCCGAGAGTTGAAACTCTCTTCGCTCTTACCATCTATAGTTAGGTGCCACCATGCGCGTCCTCGTCCTCGCTCTGGGACTGCTCCCCCTCGCCACGGCCAATGTGTTCTTCATGTGCGCCAAGTCCGACTACGTGGATAGCCTGGAGTACATAAACCAATACTCGGCGGATATCGACACACAGAGTCGCTGCGATGTGAGTTGGGGCTCGTAGTTGCTGCGCGAACGCGTGCTGTCTCGGCTCTCATGCGCAGGTCGCGCATGTTGCACACCGTCACGAGCGGGTAGATGTACGCGCAGTGCGCGACATTGTCGCTCGGCGCGCCGAAGGGCATCGAGAGCAAAACCACAATGATGTCCAAAGGGTTGGCGTGCTGACGCTCCGTAGACGGTGTGCTCCGGCGCCTCGTACCCGTACTCTATCTACGGCGCGGGCACGTGCTTCTGCACCGACAGCCCGCCAGACTACATTCCTTACACGGTGGAGAGTGAGTACCCCACAACGACTGCTCTGACTCCAGGCGCGATCGGGGGCGGCGGCTGTCTCAACACCGGCGAGGCATCCTACACCGTCACGACGCTCACAAACCCGCGCTGGGTGCTCGGCGGGTGCTCGAGCGGCGGCTCCTGGCGCCTGAACACGGTGTTGGAGAACGACTTTTCGAGCCCTGTCCAGTGTCTCGCCGACTGTCTGGGTGCTGGCGGCAAGCACGCGCAGTTGTCGCCGTGGACGGCCGACGGCGGGGTGCAGCAGTTCTCGTGCTACTGCTCCCTCGAGGGCGGACCGGACAGCCTCACGACGCAGGGATGCCGGCCGTCGTCTGTGCTGTTCTACTACCTCGACGCCGTCCCGCCCCAGCCGAGCAACGACGGCAGGGGCCCGAAGCGGCGCGCAGCTCGCAGGGAGAGCGCCAGCCTGTGCCCCGGTTCTGCCCGCGCGTGCGTCGTCCCGGGGACGCAAGCGTACGAGTGTGTCGACACGGCGTCGGAGCTAGGTGCGTCACTTGGAGGTGTGTTTGCTAACGCCAGAATCGTGCGGAGGGTGCACTGCCGGCGTGTTCAACTCTACCCTCGGGGCAACAGGCCTCGAGTAAGTTATCTCTCTTTTTGTGGCTGACATCAGCTGCACACAGATCCCCGGCGTCGTCCTCGGAGGCGTCCAGTGCCGCACCGGCCGGTGTGTCGTGTCCGCCTGCGAGAAGGGATGGACTCTCGCGAGTGGAGGGTGCGTCGAGGTTTAGTCAGAGGTCTACTATCTTAATACAGGGATGCGGCCATGGCCGTGAAGCAGGGCAATCAGATATGCTATAAGAAACTATCGTTAGTGCACTGTGCGAAAGTCGCCGCACGGCGGGTCAGTCAGTCACCAGATGCGCCTCGCCAACGGCGGTCAGCATGCACACTGTACTGCAACTATGTCTAAGAACCTGCTGGACACCGGTCCAGTCGCAGCTTTGATAAGAGAGCCTGCTAAGCGCCCTGAGCAGGCGCGAAGACGCGCTGGGTCGGCGACACCCTCCAAGTCGCAGCTTTATGCTCCGCACCACGCGCACCAATCTCGGAGAAACGATCAGGATCAGATGTCCAAACAAGTTGCTGACAAAGTTCTCCCAGGGCTGGAAGGGGCAGTATCCCATCCGGCGACCTGAGCGTTGGTCATTGAGAAGGAGGGAGCCAACTGGCTGACTGACTTGCGGTCTTGTCGCCGGCGGAAGTGGGCTGGTTGGATGACAAAACGACGGTTTGCGGCCAACGACAATCGAGTGCGGCATGTGCGGTGATCAAACATGATTGGAATAGCGCTGGGCGCTGAGTAATCTCTACGCGTTTAAACACCGAAAACATCTCCAGTTCAGGGTCCAAGTGCTTTGATCCACTTCCGTCGGATCTTAAGCTCTCAGTAAGCTGGCTAAGCTTGGCTGGCATGGCATGGCTGGGCTGGAAGGAACAACAATTATGTATGACGTTGTGGGGGCTGCCAGCTTGTCACGATGGAATGCAATATGCAAGGCTGGCTGGCTGGCTGGCTGTCGTTTTCTAGAAGCTATTTAACAACAGACACGTTCGGCATCCTTTGCTGCTGTTTACTTCTCCATCTCTTCAATCTAAACCTCCCTCTTTCTCACACATCCACAATGTCCTTCACTCTCCACGGCCACGCCATCTCCACCGTACGTGTCCTCTAGCCCGCTCCTGTCCCACAACGTGTCACTTACGCTTCAGTGCACCTCGCGTGTGCTCGTCTCCGCTGCCCAGGCCGGCGTCTCTGACAGTGAGTCTGCCAGCCCTTGACACATAGCTAACTCTCAGAGCTCAAGCTTGAGTCTGTCGCCGCGTTCACCGACATCTACACGCCCGAGTGGACCGCCCACCAGCCGTTCAACCAGATGCCCTACCTCGTCGACAACGAGTCCTCCTTCGAGGTCTACGAGTCGCGTGCTATTTCCAAGTGTGAGTGACATCGGGAGTTGCTGTTGAAGTGTACCATCTGGAGCCTAACTTCCTTTACACCGTTGCGCATACTGACGCTGCAGACCTCGCGATCAAGTCCGGCTCCGACCTTGTCCCCAAGCAGACCGACGTCGAGGCCTACGCCCGCTTCGAGCAGGCTTGCTCCACTGAGATGGCTAACTTTGACCCCGCTGCTTCGGGACTCGCTCACGAGCTCGTCTTCAGCAAGATGCACGGCAGCGAGACCAACGCTCAGCGTGTTGAGGAGTACAAGGCCCAGCTCGCCAAGCGTCTCGACGGCTACGAGCGCGTCCTCGCCAAGCACAAGTATGTTGCCGGCGACAAGCTCACCCTTGCCGACCTCTTCCACCTTCCGTGAGTATTATCGATTCGCTTGGAGCTCCGCTAATGACATCAGCTACGGCACCATGGCTGTCCAGCTCGGCGTTGCCCCGGCTCTTACCGACGCCGCAGGCCACCCCAACGTCGCCCGCTGGTGGAAGGAGATCTCGTCGCTCCCCGCGTGGGAGAAGATCCAGAACGCTTCCAAGCCCAGGGAGTAAATAAAAGTAGGTCCCGCTGGGATTTACAGCTGGTAGTAAGAAGTTATGAAGTAAACGACAAAATAACAAGCGATTATGCGAGCTTGGGGCAGAGCAAGTTGTGCAAAGTGTCTTCCTTCCTCGGTATCCAGATGGGACAGGGTTTAGCTTGGCGCCTCCTTCCTTCCTTCCTTCCTTCTCTCACTTCTCGCACTTACATCTCTTTCACTTCTCTCCATCACTCACTTTTACATAACTAGCACTCACCCTCGCTATCCGAAGGGTCGTTCTCGCCATCAATCATTACGATGAAGGATCCACTCTTCCTCCCGGGAGGCACACAGATGAGTGAAACTCCCACTCCACAGCCGTTCCTTCCCAGCGCATCCCAACCTATGGACCCTCTGTCCCAGCTTCCTCCGGGTGGCCAGGCGGTGCAGGATACCCAAGACTCGCAGGAAGGATCCCAGAGTGCGGGACCCTCTCAAGCGGTCTCCGAGCGGACGAGGACCCAGGTGCTGGGGAAGCGACGGCTCTCCGACGACAACCTCGAGTCCCAAACCCAGGGACAGACGAAGGGACTGAACAACGGGTCCGGGGAAGGCAGCCTCGCTGGCGAGGACAGGTCCATTGTGGGCGTGTTGCTTGGGGACGTTGAGGGTATTGGGCAAGGTAGGTACCGCACGAGGAAGGCGTCTCTAATGCCAGCTCGAGTTGCCATCAGGATGAACAAGATCATCCTCATCGGTCGTTCCCCTGCATGGTATGTGAGGTGTCGGGTGTATCTGACGAACAGCGACGTTACTCTCAACTATCCAGCGGTATCTCGTATTCATCTAAGGCTTACACCGTGAGCTTCCTGATCTAAGAAGAACCAAGCTTACTTGCAGCGTCCGCACGGGCACAAGCCTCACCACGGTGTCCCTTTCCGACATGTCAAGCTACGGCTTCTACCTCAACGACGTCTTCCACCGCCCCGACCGCCTGGCTAAGATTGACAACCACCACCTCCGCTGCAAGACCTACATCCTGAATGAGAACGACACGATTCGTCTTCCTGGGTGCCCCACCGTCTTCACCTACCACCAGGGTCCTTCCCACCGCAACGCACTGAACACAGACGCACCAGTTGATCTCTTCACCGACGTAGAGCAGCCACGCCACCTACTCGGCAATTACTGGGTCGTGCACAACTTCCACCTCGGCGACGGCTCGTTCGGAGTCGTCAACCTCGCATCGCACCGCACCGCCGCTTGGTTCCAGGTAGCGTGCAAAACGGTGAAAGCCGAGAAGAAGGAAGAGCGGCTCCGCCATCTCAGCGAAGTCCGCGTGCTTCAGCGCACCAACCACCCAAACGTGAACGGTATCCTGGACCTGATCAGGGAAGGCGACTATTGGCACATGATCCTCGAGTTGATGGCCGGCGGGGACTTGTTTGCATACCACGAGAAGCACGGATGCCTCGCGGAGATGGAGGTACGGTGGATTGGGTGGCAGTTGGTGCAAGGCCTGGAGCACCTCCACAAGATGGACATTGCTCACCGAGGTGAGTTGGGTGCGGTTACGGGTAGCTCACGACAGACCTCAAGCCCGAGAACATCCTTCTCACGGCCTCTGCAATGTACCCGCGTGTCGTCATCGCCGACTTTGGGCATGCCATCGACTATCAAGCACTTCTCGAAAAGACACCCAAGAGCGACCACGAGACGCACAAACGCGAGGTTATGCACATTGGCACCGCGAGCTTTATGCCCCCCGAGCGTCTCAAGCTGTGGCTCCGTCCTCCGGGCACTATGAAGGGCATGTTTGAAGACCTCCCCGCTGTGAGGGGTAAGAATGGCAAGGCCCCTCTTACTCGCCGGGAGCGTCTCGCGTACATGTGGCTTGACGAAGAGAAGGCTATCGATTCCTGGAGTCTTGGAGGTGAGTGAACACGGCTGCCCCACTAATAGTGCAGTGACGCTCTACCTGGCCGCCACCGGGTGCCACCCGTACGAAACAATTGACACGACTCCCGCTGCCACCCAAGCGCAATCCTTTGCCAACCGCATGCCCAGTGGCTCCCAAAGCTGGGCGAGCTTCCGCCAGGGGTCAGGGAATGTGAGCTCACTGGGTAGCGGCCGTGTCAGCCCAGCAGAGTTCGACAAGCTCAAGAAACTGTACGAAGGCTGCCAGCTCACGGTGTGTATTTGTGATACACCTTCTCGGCTGACTCGCTAGCCGTACCTATTTGAGAGCTCCAAGTTCAATGACTTCTCGGATGAAGGTAAGTGGTTCCCATAGATTTGCCCTAACAGCCACCAGCCAAGCAGTTCTTACGTGTTCTGCTCGAGCCCAAGGCGGAGAGGCGCCTTACCATCGCGTCTTCCAGCAAGCACGATTGGTTTAAGGCTCACTACCGGGTCCTTTCTGCGTTATGGGACTCGGTGATTATGAAGGGCGACATCCTGCACCCCGACACTGCCGAGGCACTCATCAAGTCTACCGTTGACGAAGACGACGAGGACGAGAACAATCCCCCAACCCAGGCGAGCCAGGAGAGCCCTATCGAGACGGTCCACACCCATGGTCGTAAGCGCCGCCGCGAAAACTCCGAGTCGATCGAAGACGCCGGCGAGACCCCTCTCACGCAGTTCCGTGACGACATCGAGGTCGACGACAGTCTCATCAATGCAAGCGCGGCTGAAGACTCGTTTGCGTTTTAGTGAGGTGAAAAGTGTATCAGAAGTAGTATTCTATATGTCCCTCGTAGTGTCCCGTCTGATGTCTCCCTGTTGTAGTATTACTGTAGTAGCCGCATGCTCGCTTCTGTACGCGCTGTAGTGCCAGCATGCATGCAGCCCATCTCCGAACTCTCCTCCGTCCAAGTCCGAAGTGCCACAATAAGCGGAAGCAAAAAGTCGAACCTCCACCCGGATCTGCGCGATATCAATGTCCGCTTTCAGTTGGTGACTTGTGACTTTCGATCTCCACCTAATCAACAAAACCATGCTCCGCCTCCCGCTGCGCCGCGGGCTGGGCCGCGCGCTCGAGCGCCCACTGAGCGTACCATTTATCCGCCTGTCGTCGACGTCCTCGACCAGCACGCCCAACGTCCTCGACGAGCTCGAGCACCGCGGCTTCGTTGCGGCCACCACCTCGCCCGAGCTGCGGTCACATCTCACCTCGCCGTCGTGCGTGTATGCCGGTGTCGACCCGTCGGCGTCGAGCTTGCATGTCGGCAACCTGCTGCCGTTATTGGGCCTCCTGCATTTCCGTGCACGGGGGCATCGGGCAGTAGCGCTGGTGAGTTCCGTTGCTGGAGGTAGCGGCCAGCTACATCAGACGGAAGGCTTACCACACAGATTGGCGGAGCAACCGGCTCGATCGGTGACCCCTCCGGCCGCTCGACGGAGCGCAACGCGCTCTCGCGCGAGCAGCTCGCCGTCAACGTTGCGGGGATCACGGCGCAGGTGGAGCGCTTCTTCGAGCGCGGCGTACAGTACGCCGGCGAGCGGGGGTATGGTGCTGCCGCCGCGGCGAGCGAGGCGAGCGATCCGGGGGCCAAGCAGATCACGGTCGTGAACAACTATGACTGGTTCAAGGATATTTCGTTCCTCGACTTTTTGCGGGATGTCGGCAAGCTGGCGAGGGTCAACACCATGCTGGCGAGGGAGAGGTGAGTGCTCTCTCCGGGAAGGGATATGGTCGGAAGGCCATAGTGCACTGCAGCTACCTCCAGCAGCTTGAGGAGGCATGGACTCAAAGCTGCTCGCTGCTGCGCGTATTCCCCACAGCCCACGCTCACACGCAGTGTCAAGTCTCGGCTGGACTCGGAGAGCGGCATCTCCTTCACCGAGTTCTCGTACCAGCTCTTGCAGGCGCACGATTTCGCGACGCTGTACAAAACGCACAACTGCCGGATCCAGCTCGGCGGCAGCGACCAGTGGGGCAACATCGTAGCGGGTATCGACATGATCAAACGGGTTCGCGCAGGCGAGGCGCGTGAGGCTGAGGCGGATGCCGAGAGCACGGGCAGGGTGTTGACGAAGAACGAGAAGAAGGCCGCGGCGAAGAAGCAGAAGGAGGCCGCTGCGCTCCTCGCTGCTGCGCGGGAAGCCAAGGCGAGCGGCGCAGAGTTGACCCGCGAGATGGCTACCGCCCTCACGCAGGCGGACGCGGACGCGGAGGCGCTCGCAGCCGCCGCTGCCGCCGAGGCCGAAGCATCCCGCGAGCCAGCGTTCGGCCTCACCATCCCGCTGCTGACGACAAGCACGGGCGAGAAGTTTGGCAAGAGCGCAGGCAACGCCGTGTGGCTCGACGAGGGCAGGACGAGCGTGTTTGACTTTTATCAGGTACGTATACCCCCAGGCGTGCGCTGACGGCAGTTCTTCATCCGCACGCCTGACGCCGATGTGGAAAAGTATCTCTCGCTCCTCACGCTCGTGCCCCCCGAGAAGATCAAGGCTGTTATGGAGAAGCACGCCGCGGAGCCCAAGGGCCGGCATCCGCAGAACCTGCTCGCGGAGGAGGTGACTGAGCTCGTTCACGGTGGTGAGTAGCGACGAATCTGCTTTCGCTGACTGCAGCCGGCGCCGTCCAACGCGCAAAGACCATGACGACCGTTCTCTTCCAGCCCGACCTGCGCAGCCTCAAGGCGGCCGAGGTGCTCGCTGCCTTCGAGGGCGACCCGCGCCTCGTCCGCATCCACATGCGGGACCTCGAGGGCGTGCCCATGTCCAAACTCGCCGTGACGTACGGCCTCGTCGAGTCGCGCAATGAGGCGGCTCGGCTAATCAACCCTTCCGGCAAGGGCTCGGCTGGCAAGTCCAACTCGGGCCTGAGCGTCAACGATCGCCCCATTACCGATCCGCGACAAGAGGTCGAGCCCACCGATCTCGTCGACGGCCATCTTGCTGTTCTCCGCCGCGGAACACGGGACATGGTCGTCCTGTACGTCGAGACCGACTAATTCCATAGAACTACACCATTCATACGCACATGCACAGTACAGCACACATTCCTACGAAGAGCAAAAGTCCTCTAAGCTACAAAAATAAGGTCACTACCGGCGGTCGAGATTATCATACTGTTAAAATTCCTATTACGCCATCCACCCGTGGCTCGACCAGTCAAACGCGCCGTATCCCGACATGGAGTTCTGGCGCTGGGGCTGTCCTGGGCCTCCGTTGGGACGCATGTGGGGCGGGGGCTGTCCGGGTCCACCGCTCGGTCCAGCGGATGTGGGGTTCTGGTTGCTGGGAGTTTGGACCGGAGTTCCGCTCTGGGAAGCGGGGCCCTGCCCGGGCACCTGCCCCTGGTTCTGCGAGTTGTTGTCCCATGAGAAGCTGAACACGCGGGACAAGAAGTCGTCGGGGACCTGCGCGGCGGCAGCAGGACCAAGATCACCAGGGTTGGTCGTGGTCGCCGCGGGAGGGAAGTAGGAGGCGAGCATCGACTCAACAGCAGGGTCAAGGTGGGGGCCAGAAGGCTGGAACGAGCTCTGGTCGAACGCCGGGAAGGTAGAAACGTTGTTCTGGTCGACACTGAAGTTGAAGCCGCCCTGGGCCGAGTTCTGGAGAGCAAACTGGCCGGGGAACTGGGCCCCAATGTTGGCTGGAGGCTGGCCACCGCCGCTTTCTGACTGAGACTGGTTTGCCGACATTGCCTGGGTAGGCATAGGGTACGCTCCAAAGACGGGGCGCTCTGGGGTAGGGTCGGCCCTGAGATCCCGTGGGCTGTGCGTGAGAGGACCGGTGGGGTCTGAGGAAGGCGACACGAAGGAAGCCGGTCCACCGGGAGTAGGGCTGTCCGACTCGAGCTGGGCCTGGCGGATGAGACGCTTGACCGCATGCTGCAAGTTGTGCTCCTCGTCGTCAAGGTCGCCGTCGGCATTCGCCTTGCGCTTGCCAAGAGTTGTGCCGCCTGGCCGCCTGCGCTCCTCTACTTCGTCTGCTGTTAGCTGAGGTTCACTTCGATAAGACTCACTCATCAAGAAGTCCATGACCTTGATAGCGGCTTTGGCCGGGATAGATGCCTGCGAAATATGACGCATCTGGTCAAGCGCGCCCTTGACTTCGGAAATCTTCTCCTCGGTCGCCTTGGTCTTCATTTCGCGCTTGGCAGTCTTGAGAAGGTCGATGATGATGACCATGCCCGACACCGTAACGTAGAACAGAGGGATCCACCACTTTTCCAAAAAGCGGGCGACACCAACATTGTCCGACATCATACGAAGACTTGCGCGAGCTGCGCGAATACACTGCTCCTTTGAGTAGGCGTAGCGCTCGTCCTCGTAACCGCGCGAAAGCCACGGCCGATGCAGGCGAAGCATACGCGAGTGGATGGCAAGCGAGAGGGTGATCTTCTCATAGTGCTCGACAAGCTTCTTCGGGTCCTGCGATACAGGTGCCGGATTGCTGTCGGGCTGGAAGTAGGCAGGAAGCTCAAGCATGGCCTTGCGCAGTTCGCGGTCGACACTAAGGATGAACGAGTACGGCGGATGGTTGTTGTTATTCGCCTGCCAGATCTGGCGTTGGCTGATCTCGGCAAACTTGAGCTTGGCAAGCTGGAACGACATGCGCGTGCGCACGTTCATCGGCTGCGGGCGGAGCGGCTGTCCGTCGATCAGGTCCTCGTCCTCGATGTTGGCAGGAAGAGCCGATTTGACTAGAAGTCAGTACAAGTGTGACAGCGGCCGTTATGACTCACTCTGATCAGGCTGGATGCTGCACGCGTAGTTGTAGCTCGGGGCAAGCGACCAGTCGAGGAAGACGAGGTTCCACCAGATACGACGACCGACCTCACGCTGGATCACGCTCTCCCAGCGGCCCTTCCACATGGGAAGGGGGCGGCCGTCAAGACTCTGCTGCTCGGCACCAAGACGTGAAAGTCCCAGTCCCTGCGCCATCTTGATAGCAGCACCAAGAAGGGCCCAGGCGGCGTCGGCACGGTCGCGGTTGTTCATGAGCACACTCATGAGAATCACCGCCTGCAGGTTCTCTAGGGTGTGCGTGCCAATAAAGTCACTTGACCACTGGGCGGAGCGCGCTGCGCTGTACCAGGTGTCCGAGAGGGTCTGGACCTCCTCTGCGGAGAAGTGCTGGGTCGCTTCAGAGCTGTCCATGAAGTGGAGGCCGAGCTGAACTTGTTAGCAATGGCAGAGTGGTGATAGACTCACAGTGATGACCACAAAGTAGACAGCCAGGAAGGGCATAGAGATCTCGTACACTACACGCTCCTGGGGAAGCGCCCAGAGGTCTCGGCATTGGCTAAGGAAGGTCGGGACATGGAAGACTGCCACGGTTAGCATGAGCACGTTTAAGTTACTCACGTCGATGGAGCCAGTCCACTTTCAAGAGGAAGGCGTTGACCAGAATCTCGCCACGCTTCTTATCAGGAAGGACTCGGGTGAGGGCGTGGAGGATGATGTCTGTCTTCTTGAAGTACATGTCGAACACATCGCCGGGATTCATGGTGTCGGCCAGAGCGAGCATACGAGCAGTGTGCTCCTCGCTGGTCGCCGGGGTCTTCATGTCGAAGATGCGATTCTGCAGGTTCGGGGAGTAGACCGCGCCGTTCGTGTGAGCCGAGCCCGGAGACTCGCCAGCAGCCAGGCCGGCACGGGCCAGATGGTATTGACCCGGAGCAGGCTTCATCACCGACGACACACGGCGATCACGGAAGTGAGGCAGCGAATGCGACCCATCCACTCGAGAGCGACCAAATGCCAGGTGCTCAAGTGTAAGGGCAGCACCCTCGGTATCACTGACGTTCTCTCCGTCGTCATCGTTGACCTGATTGCCCATTGGCGGATTACTGGGAGGCGCTGGTGGCTCCGTGGCCGGCACAACGACAACCTTTGACCTGATCTGGGTGAGGCACTGTTCCAGATCCGCCGGAACGAGAGAACCGGCCTTGATCAACGCCGCCTCAAGTGCATCCACTCGGTGGGCGAGGTTGGCCAGGTCTTGCGTTGTAGCATAATTTGAACTGCACGTTAGATGGGAATTTGCCGCGTCAATTGCTCAAACTCACGAAGCCACGAGCTGCTTCTCGGCCTGGGAATGTTAGAACAATACATCGCAGCCGAGTCAGTACTCACAGTTCCGACCTCATGACATCTCGCCTGGTCTTGTCGAAGGATGCAAGGTCCGCATGGGAATCTAGCCAGTCAGCATCACCATTCAATCCACCATCTCAGCTGCTTTGACTTACTTCTTGTCACACTTGATTTTTCTGCGTTGAGAAAAGGATATGCATCAGCATTGATTCTAGTCGGCAACTTCGTGTAACCGCGCCAGAAAACCTTGGCGGGAGGCTTGGATGGGGCTTGATTGGTAACTCACCGCCGACGACATTCAGAACAACTCTGGACCACCCTTCGGCGCGTAGCGTGCGGCTTCTTTTCCTTTTTCACCTCCTTGGAGCCTATAAGCTCGTCGTTGTCATCGTCATTGTCGCTCATGTTGGGTCCGGCGTCGTCGTCTACTGGGGTGGGCTCGCCAGAGAATGATCGTGATCGGGGAGGCGAGTCCTTGATGTGCATAAGCTGGGGAAATGGCGGCAACGGAGGGACGCGACCATATGCCTTGCCAGGAGGTTGCTGGGACATCCGGGGCAGAGCAGAGTAGTCGTGATCGGTTCAAGCCAGAGCTCGGTCAGAGATGGTGGATGGAGAGGTTGTGAGAAGTGGATGTGAGCGATGGACGGATGTGATGGATGTTGACCGGGACCCCAAAGACCGGAGGTGGTGGAGTACTTGGTACTTGTCGATAGTGGAGTGGGAGTTTGTAGCAAAGCAAGAACCCGTAACAAGGAAAATGAGCAAATGAGTTATACTGTAGATCCTGAAAGTCTCACCCAAAAAACCGGGTTCACAGTCTACTCTTCTAGTCTCACACAAAGCCAAAGCCGAAGCCAATTCTAATTCTATCAATCACCCAATCACCCAATCACCCAATCACCCAATCACCCAATCACCCAATCAACAAGGTCGATAAAATGACGTCGGGGGCCAAATAAACAGATTAGACTTGCTACTGGGGGGGGGGGGGGGGGGGCTTGAGATGTGGAAACAAACAACGACAAGAGGGAGAGAGGCTTTGACGCCAGCTTGTTATGAAAGCACGACGACGACGACGGTTGTGATGATGTGGGGACGCTAATGACAAAGATGTCAACTCCAGATGCCGCACAGACGGACCTCGTTTTCGACTCGAGGCTAAGAGGTTCGGCGACTCGGTGACCCGGGGACTCGGCCATCATCTGCAATGACCCTCTGAATGCCTCCATTCCCCTCCACCCTCTTGCTCATTCCCATCCTCCGCTCAAAGTACCGAGTTCTCTTTGCTCACGATCGGACTGACATGCTGTTTACTTTCTAATCCTGGGAGGAACCTCGGGGATCGCTGTCGCTACCGTGGGAGACTAACCGCCAGGGACAACACTTCATTCCTCACTTCCCTTTTTCTTCTCACACTTTGGGGATCGCATTTGTGGCGTCTACAAACTAATGCTGTAAGGTCTCACCTGTGTGACGTGACTGTCGTAGTGGTCAAGTCCTTCTCACTCTGGCCTTAGGGCACTCACAAGTGCAGCAGATGTTCTTCAAGCGAGCCATGATCGAGTTACTTGTCGAAGTGGCAGCAACAACGGCCGTGGCACGTTGCGGAGCAATCCGACAGCCTCCACAAAAGTGATTTCACTCCGGAACGTACCGAGAAACAAGGTTTGGGAGTCTCATCTACTCAGTCTCATGCCGGCTACACCCATCTCTGGCCATATCAGCACGGAAGTGTACTGGGCCTCCATCTGCGCCAAGATCGCAGGACCAAAATAACGATGGCGATCGAGAATTTCTCCTATCCTTCCTGTGTCTCAGCAGCCATATCAGTCTGTCGGCCAAGTATGCTCCGGAGCAGAAAGAGCCAGGCCGATGGAAGCAGCAAAAGTATGACGGCGCCGGAGATTCCGGTTCAGGGCTCGGGGGGTGCGATAACATGTTCGCCGCAAACGTCCAATCATGACGCGGAGACGTCGAAACTTCTGACGTCCCTGCTCGCTTTTGTCGCTTTTGTTTGTGTTCCCAGTCTGCGTCGAGTCCCCAGCCTCTTCTTCTGGCTGCCATTCGCCAGCAAGGACATTGGCCTGGACACTGGCGGCCTGGAACCTCCACTGCGGGACGCCGCATGATCTCTGCCTAGCCCTGCCATCAACGTCATGGGCCGGCAAAGGCGGCGAGTTCCTGAAGATCATTGGTAGCTGGTGATATCACCGTGAGTCACCAGGACTTGATACGATGTGGCCCACGGACTTGTCCTCGTCGGTCTGTGAACCCGCTTTCAGCTGCACTCTTGCTCTCTTGGTCGCCGGCGTGGGTCGCCGGGCGGGCATAGAGGGCCGCAAGTAATATCAACACGAACAAGTAACCCATCTGCCCAGGAAAAAGAGAACCAGACGTCAGACGTCCAGCCGTGCTCGCACACTGAGTCGAACAGCGGTCAGCTCAGAGTTGTCGATCACAACCACAACGAACGGTGATAACCACCTACACTATACGAGCCCGATGTCAGTCAGCCGTTGGTGCGTTTCTCTCCGGCGCCGTCAGTTAGCTCTCTGCCATACCGAGCGCCAGCAAGCCTGATCAAGGGGTCAAGCAGAGGGCTGACTTGATACAGACGCGAGTCTACACCGCTTGGGCCAGAGATGAGCAAGCTACCAACTTCAGGAAGACGATGCGGGCACCATGTACTGCCTTAACGTCAGCTGGCGGCTTCCACCTGAGCCCAAGGGTAGCCAGACTCTCCACATCATAGCCAGACTCTCAACATCATTGACCCAGTGCAATTACGCAAAGTTTGGAGGGACTCATCGGAGCCTGTTTCCTTCACTCCTTGTCACCCGCTTGTGTGTTGTTATTAGCTTGAGCGCCCGCTTTCAGCACAACCCGGGGCCGCGAGGCCGCGAGGGGCACTGCCATATGGCTTCCCATCCCCAGACGGCCAGACGGGATAAACCTAGCAGACCTCCAGCTCTCAAGATCGCCGTCCGGTCGCTCGATCCCGCGCATGTGTCGAGCCATGAGCCGCGAGCCAGTAGCAAAAAGTCCCAAAAGATACAGTCATGGCCAGTACTTGGATGCCACACCCATTCCCTCCCGTAATCTCCGAAACACGTTCTGGCAGGCTGAATGGACCGGGATTCGAACGCGCATCATTAGCTAACGATTCGAACCACTAGTCCGCCTCACCATCGGTCTCTATGATTTTTCGTACTGATGGTATGATTTTTCGTACTGATGGTTTAATATGTCAGACACGCTACGGGCAGGAGGGCAAAGGCAGCCCTGGCAGAGCCGCTCGTCGTCCACTGAGTCGAAATCTCAACGACACCACTGCAGGTGAGCGTAAAAGTGGTTCAGTATAGGACGGCAGACAGTCTGAGGAGTGGGGTCAAGAATCATCTGCCTGTCGTCAGACGTGCACCGTCCGGCCGCATCCGAAAGCCGGCCAAAGGCGAGCGGTGGGCATGGCGGAATGAGAAGCGACTCAGCAGGCGACTCAGCAGCTTGACACTGCTTCAGGTGCAGGCTGCTCCTCATCCCGTACGAGTGTCGCCAAGATATCCGAGGTGTTAGAACGTCAGTTCCTACAGAGTGTGAAAATTTCGTAGAATAGAAATGACAAAGGTAGGTGTCAGCGATAAGCCGCTCCCGACCCCGCTTGAGAAGGATAGTGAGATGAATGGAAAGCGAGAGAGTAAAGGTCGGCATCGCTTAAATCTAGGAGAGAATGTGTAATGTCCAGCGGCCTGCCCAGAGGCACAATCCCCACACGGCCCACCCTTGATCCTCTGGGCACTCGTCGATCCATGCCAGCGACGAGGGCGACGAACGCCAAGCCGGAGTTCAGACTGAGTCGGTTCGAGAGTTACCTGGACGCCGAGGAACGGTTAGCGCGCGATTGAGGTGGTTGTCGCCTGCAGCCGCCGGAGCGGAGTGGGGGCCAGGTGGGGGGCAGCCCAAGACACACCTCGTGGGCTGTGTCGTTGTGTTCCAATTCTGCCCACCCTGGTGATCGAGCCACGAGGGCAATGGAACACAGCAGTGCAGAGATCAGCGCCGCCGTTTCGAGACGATGCAGATACCTGTCTGGTGGCCTGGAGGCGGCCTTGGCATGGTGGACGTTATCGTCCACTGTCGCTAATTTTGGTGTGGCGGCTACTGCAGGGTTACGGCATGTGCTCGGGCCATTTTCTGGGAAGGACCACGTATTCTCGGCGCATTATCGGCTCATTACGCGCACGCCGTGACTGTGGCGTAGAGACACTAGGCTGTCCCACGCATGGTACGCGCGAGTTGGGGATGAGGGAGAGGCGCAGAGTGCAAGGCTCGGAGGTTCGGCGCTCCGAGCGGCCGACCATTGACAATGCCAAGCTCTCTTTTAAACGCGCTGCGGATGCCGCCCATAGTAGCTATCAGCCGTCGTGATCGACCCGTGACCCTGCGCAGCTGCGGTGCGTAGGTGAACCCACTATTCTATGCATGATAGTGACTGGCGGCTCAGGCGACGGATAAGATGCTAAACGATCCTTGCAGGAGAAAGCCGAGCGACACGGCTGATAGGGCCAATGACAAGCCGGCGTACGCGGGGATGATGTACTCAAGCTCACTTTGCTCGTGCTCGGCGATCCCTCAACGGCTCTGCATTCCTCCGCCAGCATCTATTCTCTGCACCTCTGTGGCTTGCTTCACCCGCGCACCCGTAACCCATGTTACTGTACTTGTGAACCATTGGTGTACGGCGTGGGCAACCATTTGAGCAGCCGCCCCTGCAACCCTTAGATTATCGTGCCTTGCGTACCATCAGAGGCGTCACGGCGCTCCAGCCCTCGCGGTGTCAAGGTCAATGAGGCGTCGGGCTGTCGAGCCTGAGGCTCCGCCGAACTGAGGGTCCAGTGTACTCAGTAAGTGTACTTGGTTCGATACAGGACAGGCTGTAGATTAGACCTGCCCCTTGGAGTCTGTATCTACTGTAAATTACCACCTGTACCGCCGCAGCCACACCGACATTCTGCGGCGCATCTTTGCCCCGCCAACGGTCGCTTTCGGCGCACTCTTCAGAAGAATGGGGTAGAGGGAGCGAGGTCACATGCACTGCGGGGTCAGGGATAAGCGCCGGCAGCGGATTCTGGACGCTTTCATCCTTGGTGCTGGTTCATGCTCTCCGCCTTATCAGGCAAAGCTGCCCCAACGGAGAATTTGTCTTGATCCCCGTTGGCTGCGCTCTGGTCGCCGTTCTTCAGGAGGAACGTCACCCACACCGGTATTCCCGGCAGTGCAACGGAAAATCCTCCGACCGAACTCAGGCGCGAGATACGTTCCTCTCGCTCTCGTGGTCGTCTATGTCGCTTCGCAAGCGCAGACAGGGCTGAATAATTCTAATAGATACATGCCCAGTAAAGCCTAAACCAAAAAGATGAACCTGGAAAACAGACAAGAACAGAAAAACAACCGGATGAGCGGTATGGGGACAATGTGGCAGAGTGGCTTGGGGGGTTGCCGTGGTTTCTATGTGGCTACGTTGTAGTGTCAACCGGATGAGCGGCGTCTAGAGGTTGTGGCAATGCGATAAAGTGTTTTAATGGCGATTAGGCCGTTGTTCTATATGGTGATGCTAGATTGTTGATCATGGGACGGCAGCGCGGTCGACAAAAGCGCATGCTGCTTTGACTGATTGTTAGCTGAGCAGTTTTAGGGGCACTCACTGGTCACTTCCTGACGCGCCGATAGGAGCAGAATGACCTGGTTACTGAGGGCTCGCATGAGGAGCGGCTCGGGTTCGGCCTCGCCGTCCTGGACCCAGGAGACGAGGGCTTGAGTGCAGTACAGAGCGTCGTCCTGGTTATCAGCGACTGATATCAAGGGTATATCATGTTACTCACCTCGGTGGTAGCGTTATGCGTCTGCATGTACGGCACAAGATTAGTCCGTCTCAAGATGTAGTACGACCAGCACGTGAGCTACAGGTCAGCATGGTTGAAGGAGGCCTGCAATTACTTACAAAGGCAGAGTAGATCGCCCAAGCGCCGTTGTGGGTCGGCTCTTGCTTGGACTATGCGGGTTAGCATCAACCTTGCCTTGCCTTGTGGCAGCGTACCTTGACAGCTTGCGCGAGGAATTGCGCTGACAACGAGACTCCCGTCACGCTCTCTTCTGACGAGGCCCATTTGCGCATCACCTTGCGCGATTCGGCCCAGTCTGATTGCTTGACGGGTTGGAGGCGTCCAATCTCAGTGATACCGACAAAGACTTGGAGGTAAAGTCTGGAGTCAGTTCTAGGACCTAGGGTATGCAACTCACGTGCTCATATGCAGTTCCAGGGCGGCAAGATAGGCGACTTCTCGGATGCACCGCTGCAGGCACTCTTGCTTCCTGGTGGACGCCGGGGAGCCTACGGCAAGTGCGGAGGCGGTGAAGGTGTGGATGAGAAACTGAGTGATAGCCCCGGGTCCAGAGTTGAGCACTTCGGGCGCGATAAGGTCGCGTTTGTTGACATCCCAGCCCAGCGCGACCAGACCGTGCACGAGAACAAGCTGAGCAAACTCGGTGTCGGGAGCATGAGTAGTCGTCCCCGCCGCACCCTGGTGAATAGCCTTCTTCAATGCAGCGGCCAATGTCTCGCCAGGGATATATGTGCGGGACCATAACTGAGCCGTGGGCGCATCCCAGCAGGTCTCCGGCGAAGGAAGATCGATCACGAGGCGGAACGGAGATGTCGCGCGGCTGGGGAGCTGATGAAAGAATGACGCATATTCGATCTGGCTGTTAGCTCCACTTCACTTGGCAAGGGCCAAGAGACTCACGTCTCGCATCAAAATCAACCAAGCGATACTGGAAATTAGAACGAGTTACAGCCGATAAGGGGCACTTACCGCCGGGTCGATTCGTCGAGGATCCAGTGGTGCCACTTGGACTGAAGGTCATCTGTCCGGGCGGGGAACTTTGTAGACCGCGTCCTGTCCTCGTAAAGGTTCGATCTCCGCGCCAGCTGCATGTTAGAGGTGCGCCAAGACGTTGCCTGCCCCACCAAGAATGACACTTACCGTGAGAGCGGCACTGATCAAAGCATGCGCGTGGTCCTGCGCCTCTGTGCCCATGGCATGGCCCACCAAACTCAGGAGCGTAAAGCACTGGAGGTTATGCAACCGATCTCGGGCGTCCGCACCGACAGGCTAAGATAGTGTAAGACAAGGCCAAGCACATGATCAGCCACACTGCTAGAAACTCACCCTGAATGCCAGTCCTCGTGCAAAGGGGAAAGAAGCCTCTGCCCACGTCCAGTCGTCATCGACACCCGTCACTGTCGCGCCGAGGAGTACGATGGAGAGAAGCAGAACTGGCGGTGCCTCGAGGATGGAGAATGTGGGCCGGTGAATGATGGGGAACTGAACGTCGATATGCGTCCAATACGCACTGAGACAGCGGGCGAACCGTTTGGGATCGAGAGCCGTTGCACACTCCTTGCCGCCATTTTCCTGCTTGCATGAGTGCCTTCGTCTTGTGCTGGGAGACCTTTACTTACAGCAAACCAGTCTCGTAGAGAGTTGCTGGCCTCGGCGTCCAGGCTGGATGGAACGAGATTGTCCTGGCTCCAAGAAGGCTGGGAGGTTGGCTGCTGAGGGGTCACTGGGGTCGCCATTGCCGCGGAGAAGGCTGCTTGGTCACTCAAGATCTGGTCGAGCCAGTTCTCAATCCCAAGCTGGGGGAAGATGGAGTTTGACGCGTCCAGTGGGCTTGGAAAGCCCGCCTCGGCAACAGGCCATGGTTGAATCAGCTGGGCCTGGGTATGGGGTTGATGTGGAGATGTCGATGGAAAGGAGAGGTACAGCGGAGGAGGAAAGTTTGCGTTTGAATCGCTCGATGTCCGCTCATGATGGCCGTGATGCTGGGGTTGGTAGGTAAAGTTGGGAGAGTGGTGGGCGTCTGGTGCGAGTCGTGACGGAGGTGGTAGCTGTGCGTGGGCTAATGGTGGAAGATGTCCCGCTCGCAACAGCTGATGCGTTTCTGACGGTGAGGGCCCTCCTTCGATCTTCACCAGTCCCGACACTCCGCCAACGCTAGACAGAGACTGCGTCTGCGATGTCGGCGTGGTGCGTCCGATACTGCTGCCTTGAGGTGGAGATGCCGAGCTGTTGTCGGTCTGGCGAACAGGCTTGATGCGGGGCCGAGAGGACTGAGGATTGATATGCAAGGCCTCGTGTCGCTTCCAGACCTCTCTTCTAATGAATGCCTGACCACAATGTGTGCATGCAAACGCTCGGTCGTCGCGATGATTACGAACATGTCGCCGCATATGACCTGTAGGTGTGAGATGTTGTTGATGACAATCACATGTTGAGACGGGTCCATCCGCCGGCGGCAAGTGCGTTTGGCACCTTGTAGATTACATTGCAATCGATCTGACAGCGGGCCATCGCCAGTAGACAGAGCCAGAACTTACTGGACGAAGAGAAGACCTTGTCGCAGCCGTCCTCGGGGCACGCGTATCGCCGTGCAGCGGACGGAGCTGCTGCATCCATGTCAAGTGTGGAGTGAAGTGGATTGTCACTTTGGTAAGATGTGGTCGGGGAGCTGAATTGTGCAAAGATGCCGATGTGTCGGCGGCACAGTAGTTATCTTTACGCGCTACTTTAGCGGGAGTTGGAAATGATCACCAGACAGGAGTAGTGGATTGTGGAGAAGTCGTCGTTGGGCCCACTATGCCTGCTAGCTGCAAAAACAAAAGATGTAACGAGCAATGATGTACATCCATAAAGTCGAGGAACTTTGATCAGGCCCTGCATCATCTGTTCGTTCCAGCAGCCTGGCCCGCCCAGTGCTCGGATCAGTATGTAGATAGCTCGGCTCGCGGCTGGCTGGGATCAGTAAGTAGTACGTGAGCCAGGCCGCGAGCGAGCGAGCGAGCACATGGTGGGGAAGCGGGGTTGGGTGACCTCCGTCGTCCGCCCCGGGGCCATGTCGGCAAGGTCTTTAATAGTGGGTTCATCTGCACATCTATTCCTGAACTTGCAGCTGACGGCAAACCCTTTCACATCCCCCGATCTCTATCCCCTGATAACGACGACCATCGTGTCTGCATTCCGTTCAGTCACTCGGACCGCCATCGGCGCCTTTGTGAACTTCTGCCTCCTGAGCCCACCCACTCTCACATGTGCTCTCTCGTGCAGTCGTCCCTCATTTGAGCGTGCCTTAGAAACGGCACCCAACGGGAAAGCCGGGTATCCAACGGCTGTACTCGAGCTGGTATTGGGCAGCTGAAACCTTGAGAAAAACCTGACTCTGGACAACCAAGCTGGCCCGTTGGACACGGGCGGGCAAGAACAAACAAATCAAAACAAGCCAAATCGCAAACGAACGAGATCACGAGGTCAAGCCTCGTCCTAATATCCCTTTAAAGCCTCACTCGCAACCTCGATCAATGTGGCTGAGGTCGCCGGAGGAGAGGCGGCTTGCCAACCTTTTTGTTCACTTTCATGCTACCCCTTCAACTCCGATGCAGTCGGGCATCCGGGATCAATATCTTCCATGCCACCTTTCTTCCAACCACAGCTTGAGCATAGAATGTCAGACGCGTCCAGCAATTATATTGTCGGAACTTGTGAGAGAAAGAGTCATGTTTATCCCTCGAGTCATTATTGTCTAAAGAGTTGGCCGCACGTCATGCCAGCTCCATTCTTCCAGTTGCCCGACAGTAATGATGTCGGCGAAACGGGCAAGCTCCGTTCCTATCTGCCCACCTTTCTCGTGGTGTAGAAAAGGGACGACTTGCAGCTCCACCACCCGTAGCTCTTGCACTTGCTTTCTTCTACTTACCCACTCACAGCCTCCCCATCACTTGTTGCGCCAGCTGGAACAGAATGGAGCCTGTCTCGTCTATTCGTGGGCCCGTCGCTCGCGAGCCTGTCATCGTCGTCGGAGCCGGAGGTGAGCAAGGAAATTCGGCTATCCGGAAATCAATGACGCACGCTAGTGAGATACTGATACTACGAATAGTTATTGGCTTGACCACTGCTCTTCTCCTCGCTCGGAGGGGCTACGTCGTCGAGGTTGTCGCGCGCAACCTGCCGTGCGACACGCTCAACCAGGACTGGGCGTCTCCGTGGGCCGTGAGTGGAAGTGTGGAATAGGCCACAGCAGGTGGCAGCTTCGGGGACCAGGTCAACCCTGTCGAATCTAGCGTCGGCCAAGAGTTCACTATTGAGCTGGTCTTGCTGCCGTATTCCAATGGCTTGTCTTTCAAATTCACTGACACGGTACAGGGAGCCAACTGGTGCCCGTTCTCTGCCGACAAGGACATCTGTCGATGGGAGACTGAGGGTCTGTGAGTCGGACGGAACCACGAGTGGCGTTGGCGACTCGGGCCTGGATCATGTATACTGACCCATAGCGCGCGTCTCAAGGAGCTGATCCCCACTGGGCTGGCGATGCCCCTCCCGATCTTGCGCTATGCTGCGACAGAGACCGGCCTGCACGGCCACTGGTACAAGGACATTGTCGAGAACGTGAGTGGCTTCACACAGCGGTCGGGGCCCAAATGTGCCCTGACCTCGATGAACATTCTTCGGAAGATATGTGTCTGATACACAGTACCGCCACCTTCCTCCCTCCGAGTGCCCTCCCAACTCGGTCGGCGTCGGATTCACGTCCGTCTCCGTCAACGTTCCCGTCTATCTCCGCTGGCTTGAGCAGCAGTGCCTCGCGCTTGGTGTCGTTATCCGCAAGGCGGAGATTAAGGCGCTGTCAGACGTCATCAGGCCCGGTACTCAGGCCGTGGTCAACGCCACCGGTCTCGGATCGCTCACCCTCGAGGATGTCAAGGACACAAAGGTGGAGCCTATCCGTGGCCAGATCGTCCTCGTTCGCTCGCCCGTCACCCGCTGCGTGATGGACGCTTCTCCTCACGCCGAGTCCACCCGCTCGACATACATTATCCCCCGCCCCAACTCGGGTGGTCAGACCATCTGCGGCGGCTGTTACGAGGTGAGCATGAGTAAAGCAATATGAGCAACAGAGATGGGAACTAACGCCCCAGATCGGAAACTGGGAGAGGGAGCCCAGCCCAGCCATGACTCGCGACATCCTGACCAAGTGCCTCGCCCGCGTCCCCGAGCTCAGCAAGGATGGAACAGTCGAGGGCATGGAGATTATCCGCGAGTGTGTCGGATTCAGGCCGAGCCGTGCCGGCGGCCCCCGTCTCGAGCGCGAGGACCGCGTCGTCAAGGGCAGGAAGGTCGCGTACGTCCATGCGTACGGTATCGGCCCTGCTGGATACCAGGCGTCGTGGGGTATGGCGAAGGAGGCGGCGGATCTGGTGGGCCAGGTCACCCTTGATGCGGCCCCCAAGGCCAAGCTCTAAGGCTTTATCACGAATCTAATGTCAAGTGGATGTATTTTGGGTATCTGATGGCAAACTTCTGAGGGTGGCCATCAGCGATGTTGGGATGTTCACGGCGATCACTGTGGCAGCACGTGGTGTTCGAAGTACATTCATATGAGACGAGTCGACCACTGGAGGGAGAAATCCAAAATACTATGAGGGGTATGCTAGAGAAACGGGATAATGTATAATGATGCTGTATTGATTGGGGCCAGTCCGTCGCCCTCCCTCATCCTCCTCTTGTTACTCATCGCTCCACTGTCCATCAGCCCTCCGGTGTCCTAATCGTCGTCGTACATACTCCGCGTTTGATATTCATGAACCTCGTCCGCGGTGAAGCGGTTGGGGTCCAGTTCGGAGATGTCCGCAGACAATACAGGCTCGTTGCCCGTGGCATCAGCGATGAGGAGTTCCGAGAGCACCTGACCCGCGGCCGGTGCAAGCGCGATACCCCACGGACCGTGTCCTGCGCAGACAAAGATGCCGTCGGCCAGCTTGCCCATTACAGGGACGCGATCGGGGGTGACCGGACGGAAAGCTACCTACTCAGTGAGCTTTCCATCTGACTCATAACGGAGGGCTAGAACATACCTCGGCACGGACGACACGTGCGCCATTGTCAGTGTCGAGAGCGGGAGAGATCCACTTGGTCGTACGCGTGATGCGGTCAATGAGTGACCGGTCGATCTGGTATGGCACATCACGAGGATTCGGCGGCAGTCCGTACTTGCGGGTAGGGAACCTGTAGCTTGACTTTGACAGATGGTTCTCGCCAGCAACGTAGACTTTGCCGTCCGCACGACTGGAGAAACCGCGTCAGTAAGATGACCTACACCCGTGCCGACCTCGTCATAGAACGAGCTGGACAGACATCTCGACGTACGGAAAGACGACCAGCGTCGAAGACAGCCCGGCCAGTTCCTCGTCCGAGAGACGCGAAAACCAGGCCTTGGTGTCCATACCTGCAAGATTGTCACTTGCCGTCTCCATGGTGTCGCCGATGCCTGTGAAGAGCGTTTCAGGCGGAATCTCACGCAGTCCTCCAGGGATGTATCCTGGCTGAATCTGCACAAAGTGCCCTGGTCCACCGCCGACAGCCACCTGTTGGACCCCGAGCGCCAGGCACACATCGTTGCTCCATGGACCGGCGGTGATTGCGAGTGAGTCAAAGGGAACATCTTCGCCAGTAGAGGTGTGGAGAACCTTGCCGGTGCGGCTGGTCACGGACGCAATAAGTGTTCGAAGTCCAAGTTGGGCGCAGTGTTGGTATAATCTGGAACAGAACAGATGAGGAAGTCTGAGGTATGTTAGGGCTGCTCTAAATGCACCAAGGAATGTAGAGAAAATGAAGGTGAACTGATCGACGAGGGAGTTGTGTCGGCGGCGTTCTCCCTTTAACGCCACCCGTCGCCACCTGTCTCGCGAATATTACTTACAGGAGGGCAGATGCCGAGGCTGATCCAAGGTCAACCGATTCGCCGTTGTGCCAGGGAGGGAGGTCACCGTTCTTGAGAGAGGAGTGAACCCGACAGCGACAGCGGTCGCCAGAGCCATCCGGCTCGCAGTAGCACCCAGAATCGAGGGCCTCAGTGTCGTCGGTGGATACCAGTAACGACTTGGTGTTGACAGCACGATATCCGAAGCTCTCTGCTCCGTCGAACTTTTCGACAAGTTTGGCCCACTTGCTAGCTGAGAGGGCTGCGAGCTTTGTGGTCGCTGGTCTGAACCAGTTAGAGTCAAAGGTGATGAAACCAGCTGCCAGACCAGAGGCCCCAAAGGCGACCGCAGCACTCTCGATGAGCGTTACGCGGGTGTCTGGTGGTCGATCAGGCGACTCGAGGACATAGAGCGCCGTGCATAGCCCAATAATGCCACCACCGACAATGACGATATCGGTGGGCATCCTGTTGACGCACGGTGCGGTGTCTTTGTCGATGTTTCTATTTGGAGAAAGAGATGATGGACAGAGACAACATAAGACGCACTTGTAAACGTATCTTCACTCTAGTAGGAGCTTGCCTCGCTTACAATGCTGTTGCTCACAGCCCAGGAGAAACAACCAAGTAAGAGTCTACTAGTCTGTGATCCAGTAGTAGTTCACTGTAAACGAAAGGGCGCCGGATTCGGATCCAATGCTGCATCCACCGGCCGGGCCGGTTCTCCTGCGTGCTGCGTGTTTGTATAATGTATCCGAGAACAATCCATGTGTCTCTGGCTGCGTCTAATCTGTCTGATCCCTTATGGCTCCTGAGCTGAGCAAGGGGGAAAGGGAGTAGAGGGAGTGCAAAGGAAATGCCCACCAGCTTCCTGTCAACGGGACCAAGAAACATTCATTGTGTTTGGACACGACACAGAGAGACATTCTTAATATTCCTCCTTCGTCTTCGTTCTAGACCGGTTCGATAATTAGGAACGAGCAGTTGTATGGCCATCTATGGGTATCCGGTAGGTTCAGGACTTGTTCAGGTATGTCTTGGCAGACATAAAGTTACGGGAGGACAGAATGGCTCGAGCTTGAAGCACAAGGCTACGTGCGGGGTACGGGGTCTGGTTGCTCATTTAACGAGGACTACTAATCTAATAAACTTACGACACTCAGCTCACCTCACTGCCCGTCGCTCTGCGCACGTTTGATCCGAAAGCAACTGGCAGCTGACCTCCATTCCGCGAACAATCGATTATTCGATCGTGGAATCCAGCAGTGGGGTATGGCATGATAGCCGTCGATCTTATACTCTCCTTATTATTCTGCGTCAAACGTTGTAACTCCTCGGTCATGTTATTCGGCATGCGGCAGCGACCGGACAGCAGTTGACAGCCGTGGCCGTGAATAACGTAGGTCGGAATTCACGGCCACGGCTGTCGTGACCGAGGTCGGAGTCTCCGGCACGTCTCCTGTCCCAATTCCCAAGCCTACGGCATGAAGATGCTCCGTTCAGCGCTCAGCATAAGGCGAGCTTTTCCGTCGAGCATGATCTGAGCCTTACATGCGAACGGTAATGAATAACAGGTGCCCATACCCTCCAAGCCGTTCATCAGAGGTTGTGCTAACCCGTGTGCGCGTACAGGGGAGTTCAGAGGAAGGATCGACGCCACCTGCCACTCTTCCGGTCGTGGAATGTGGAAGGCTCGGAGGTGTATCTCTCTGATGCGGTAACCTGACCTCGTTGGCTCCTTTATTTCCAGTCTCTAACTCAACGAGCTTCGCCATGATAGCAAACCCGAAGCCGCACGGGCCAAGTGTGAGCACCAGCTTCGTTGACTCTCGACGCGAGCCTCGAGATGGCTGCGCACCTTCAAAGCGGAGGAGTAAGCGGCTGCCCTGCATGTGGCCAGAAGGGCTATTTGCCCTGGTCAGCCATGATGCTGGGCGAGCTTATGGTATCAGTGCGGTGTTGCATTTCGCGATGTGAGTAGATGAAGGGGGTATACCACCGGGTCTTCACTGGAGCCAGCCAAGTCGGTTGATGCCAGGAATCGTACCCATCGTGATGGCCGAAGGCCTGTCTCTGGCAGAAACAGTGCCGATAGTACTTGGTGGTGCCACCACTCTCCATAGAGTGGGGGTAATTGAACGCGCGTCGCGACCGGCACGCGCGAACGCCCCGGTCCATTCCCATCTGTTTTGGCCATCACCGTCGGCCACCTGGCGTCTTTACGTCATGCAACAATCTCGTTTCGCTCGATATAAGTAAAATGTCTCCAACATGCAGGACAGGGCGAGACGGCAACCTGTCGCCTCCTCTTGATCACCAACGTTAACGATGTCGATCCCCACTGTGTCTCTGGCTGGTAAACAAGTCGGCCGCGTCGGGTACGTTCTGCATCCTCACTGTCTCTGACCGCAGGTTCGGTCTGATGCAGCTGACCGGGGGTCCCGAGAGCCTCCCGGACGAGCAGACATTCGCAGCGTTGAAGGCCGCCGCCGACTCTGGCGCCACTACCTGGTCGAGCGCGACGTTCTACGGCCGCTCGCCCGGCGGTGGCTGGGATAACATCGAGCTTCTCGGCCGGTTCTTCAAGAAGTACCCCGAGTACATCGGCAAGGTCCAGCTCGTCATCAAGGGCGGCATGGAGATGGAGAAGCGCAAGCCGTCAAACGAGTTAGTGGGGGTAGTTGTGCGAAACTGACCACAGTCTCGAGTTCAACCGGGAAGTCGTCGTCAAGATCCAGCAGACGCTCGGTGCCAACGTGCCCATCGACGTCTACCTCCCTGCGCGGTTCATGCCTGGTGTCGATCCTGTTGAGTGGATTAAGCCCTTCGACCAGCTCCGGAAGGAGGGCCTGTTTGGTGCCGTCGGCGCCTCCGAGGTGTCCGCCAAGACTTTGCGTGCACTGCAGGCAGCAGGCATTGATGCTGCCGTCGTGGAGATCGAGGTCTCACTGTGGAGTTACGACCAGGATATCCAGGACGTGATTGCGTGGAGCAAGGACACTAAGACCCCCGTGTACGCGTACTCTCCCCTTGACCGCGGTTTCCTCACTCGCACGTTCAAGTCGCCCGAGGACATCCCCCCGGGGTCGATCCAGTCACACAGTCCCCGCTTCCAGGGCGCCGCATTCTACGACAACCTCAAGCTCGTTGATGTCCTCGACGCGATCGCTGAGCGCAAGGGTGTCAACACGGCCCAGCTCGCCATTGCCTGGATCCTCAGCCTGTCGCCGTACACGATTCCCATCCCCGGATCAACCAACGCCGAGCGCATCAAACAGAATACGGAGGCAGGCGGGATCACCCTTACCGACCTAGAGATCAAAGAGATCAATGACGTTCTCGCCAAGTTTGATCCGTCGGGAGCTCGCTATCCGGAAGCCTTTGCTGCAATGTGCATGGTGTAACTGGACCCCGCACGATTTCTTTCACATGACACGAACATTGACGATTCATCCCCGTGCAATCTGTATATATTATGACTTCCGTCTCCTATGCTAATAGCTCTTGGGAAAGTTGAACACGCGCTCGCTGATGTAGTTCATGATCATCTCTCTGCTGACTGGGGCGATGCGGGGCACCCAGCTTTCGCGATGATACCTTTCGACGTCGAACTCCGCAGCAAAGCCCATGCCGCCATGTGCAAGGATGGCCCGCTGAGTGGCATTGTAGGACGCCTCGGCTGCCAGGTACTTTGCCGAGTTGGCCGCCGCTCCCACCGCCTCCTGCGTGATGCTGCTGTCCGTCTGCGACTGGTCGTAGATCCTCGCAGCGTGGTAGACAGCTAGCGTAGCCGCATGCATCTGCATGTACGCGTCGGCAAGAGGATGAGCGACACCTTGGTTCTGTCCGATAGGCCGGCCAAAGACGACGCGGTCGGCGGCGTACTGCTTTGCCTTCTTGAGCTGCGGGAGTCAGTGTTGATGCCTGATTAGGTTCGCTCCTCCCCTGTCTGCACTTTCACTCACAGCCGCATATCCGATGCCAAGCGCCTCGGCTCCAACAACAATGCGCTCCGAGTTCATGCCGTGCAGGATAATCTTGAACCCCTTGCCTTTGTTCTTGATGCCGCCGATGAGCGAGTCCTCTGGGACAATGTAGTTGTCGAAGAAGATCTCGTTCGAGTCGACGCAGTTTCCGCCCATCTTGCGAATCTTGCGCATCTCAAGTCCCGGCGCGGTCTTGTCCACGGGGATGATAAACAAGCTCAGACCTTCCGACTTCTTCTTGAGCTGGTCCAGCGGCGTCGTCCGTGCGAGCAGGACCATGACGTGCGCGTTCTGAGCGTTTGTGATCCAAATCTTCTGGCCCTTGAGTGCCCAAGTCCCGTCGGCCTGTTGCGTTGCGGTCGTCTTCATCTCGAGGGTGTTGAGTCCGACGTTTGGCTCCGTGACCGCAAAGCATGTCCGCCACTCCCCCGAGCTGATCTTGGGGATGAACTTCTTGCGCTGCTCGTCCGTGCCGAATAGCGCTAGCGGCGGGGTAGCGTAGATGTTGGCGTGCGTGCACTGTGCGCTCGGAAACCCGCCGCCAGACTCGGTGATGGTCTGCATCATGATGGCGGCCTCCATCATGCCGAGCCCCGACCCGCCAAACTTCTCGGGCAACGCGATCCCCAGCCATCCGCCCGCCGCGATCGCCTTGTGGAACTCGAACGGGTATGTCACCGTCCGGTCGCGTTCGCGCCAGTACTTGTCGCCAAAGCGCGCACAGATATCTCCGACCGCTTCCCGGACCTGCATCTGCGACTCGTTCAGGATTGTTGTGTCCATCAGGCGCGAGGGGGCAGAGGCCGAGAAGCCGCGAGCAGAGCGCGAGGTGGAGGTGGATGCGAGGGTGGAGGCGGGGCCCATCCGGAGGGACGGGGCCATCCGCATGGTGGACGTGATGGAGCCGACGCGCATTGAAGATTGACTCGTGCAGCCGATGCTGCGGTGTCGTGTGATGTTTAGTTGACCAAGATCGAGCTATGTAGGATTGAAGATGGGCAAGACTTAAGTATCAAGCTACGCGTCATGAGTTGCAACAAACTCGGAACTCATCCGCCGAGATGCCGAAACCCAGAACCCGTCGCCACTGGTACCTGGCATAATCTCGTCCGACCTCCGCGCCCGCACGTCGCCGCACTCATGCATGTTCGCCGCCACGCAGGCGCGGGTGGGCAGATCAGTATGTATGTACTAGTGGGCTCGGAGATTGGATGCATGCATGCCAAAGCCGACGGCGTTCACGGGGGTTCTTCCGTCGCCCACCTGCTGGGTTGCCGAGGTGGCCGCAAATACGGATGTCCGATTGCAGATCGCAGTCAATTTTCGATGTCATCGAGACACGGACATTACGGAGACATCTGGCCATCTAGAACATTACGCGACTGTGCGGTGTGCTTCACATCTGAGTTGATAGGACCGTGACACTGGTGTCTAACTTGTCTTTGAAGTAGCCTCCTCGTCGCTGCCCGGTGGTGTGCAAACATGTCTACGATGTTTGGTTCCAGGTAGCTAGCTCTTCATCTAGGACACCTCTGCTGCTGGTCCTGGCTGGCGGTCTAGGAGACCTCCAAGTGTGTTTCCAAGCCTATGAACTTGAACGTGAAGCTTCACACCGCCTTATTTCAGGTTCCTCATGCTTCTGCGAGGGATGCTAGTAAGCGGTGGCTCTCGAAGGCCACTGCTGGGTCTGGAAGATGGTTGAAATCTGTCGTGCAAGTTCGTCAGTGACACCTTGCGCGTTCAACATTCCAAGATCCACTAGACTAGTATCGCGCCTGTCTGATTCCGCATTCACCCGAAGCGACTGGACGTGAGCGGGTCGCAGCGTCCAGCAGAGCATACCATGTTGCCTCCGAGGCATTGAGAGAGAATATATCACATGCGGTTGGTATGATCCAGGTACAGTAAGTAAGAGAAACAGGGGTGGCAAACAAAAGTGGGAGAACGTTGGTGCTGTGCGTGCCGGAGATGGCAGGTGGCATTCTCACCAATTTCCCTGCATTAAATGCAAGCGCGGAAAAGAGGAAGCCCGGAATCGATCTGCAGAGTCAGCCAGAGCCACATTTGCCGCATCCTGGCCCTTGACTCACCAGAACGTGGTGTACGAGGCGACAGTCATGACAGTGAACGCGATCGCTCCCCACGCAACGCCCTGCTTGACCCGTCCGGCGGCGCCCTTCTTCTTCTGCATGTCCCAGCACCGGGCGGTGGCGTTGCCGTGGCCTGATGTACCATTCCTGTTGGCGGTGCGATTGCCGCGTGTGGTGTTGGGGCTAACGCCGGCGTTGCCATCGGCGAGCAGGCCGCGGGTGCTGATGTTGGAGTGGCCACCGTGGACCAACTTGTACCACTCTTCCGAGCTCCACTGGCTCACGCAAGCGGAGAACACATCCGCGCTTGTGCGGAGACAGCGGTTTGGACTGTCGAAGATGGCGCCAGGCTGGGTGCAGCAGTGCGCTGTCGCGACGCGGTAGTTGGTTGTGCAGTTGGAGATGCCGGCGACGACACGCATGTTAGAGGTGGTTGAACGCGATGTTGGGTGCTGCGGATATTGAGAAGAGACGCAGACCCGTGGGTTGCTATTTATCTTCTCGTGTTGAAGTCTCTTTTCCACTAGCCGGGTTCTTCACTAGCCTGTTCCTGGTCTCTTGTCCTCTGAACGACCTGGATGCGGTGTCGTGCCCGGCGTGGACCACAAAGGTTCAACTAGCGCGAAGGAGCGTAGGTGCAGCAAGCGCTCTCTTAGGCTGAAATCTGTGGAATCTCCAGCGCCCAGACCGAAGAGTCTCCCGACGTTTCTGGGCCAGAGCGAGAACTGGTGAACTGCCAGCTTCGTCTTCAGGTCCAGCCTGTATCCTGGACTATGGGACTATGGCCCGTCCCGACATTGTGTCAGGTTGCTTGGGCTAGCTCGAAATAGCACCCATGAGCACTTTTGAACTACCGACTGGCTTATGTTCGTGCACGACAAACGTTGCAAGCTACATTGGCGAGTTTGACCAGACCGCTTCAGCTCCACACTGTTTAAGAAGAAGCATCCAGCACTCAATACCGACCGCAGAGATTATATCTCGCTCGTTGCCAGGATACCTACCGCGTCTCGTGTCGGGTGAACGGCCAACGTCGTTCGAGTCAACGGCACTCTTGCGCTCGGGACCATCGAGTACAGTCTCATCTAAAGCACCGCATATTGATCGGTCCACAGTAGCTGTTCCTGGCAAACTCTCGCGGGATTCCAGTCTTTGATGTGATCAAGTGCTGGAAAGCTTGACTGACACCGTCGTACCACGAACTGGACTGGATGGAGAAGGGGATCTGCCGCTTCATCATGGCTAGGCCTTTCTCATTGAAACCTGTCTCACCACCTCGTCGGGATCTGTCAATCTGCCGTGCTGAGGAGAGAAACTCTACGAGATACGATCTGGCGAGACAGAGCACGGACAAGGCGGGTGGCTACAACTTGACTGGAACGCTCCCGCGAATGGGACGCTGAACACGTGCGATGTTGAATCGGAAATGCATAACTTGTCCTGAAGCGCTCCACGACCAGTGTCACACGGCGTCGCGTGGAACGCTGGAGGGGACTGCAAAGCCTCGGACGGCTCTCATCATGGTGTCATCCAACGAGGACGCGGTCCGAGCCTCCGATGAAGATGTGTGTCCTTACATAGATAGACCCGGTGAGGCACAGTCCTGGGACAGTGGTCCTCCGTGAATAGAAGCTAGGGACATGACTCGGCGGAGCGTTCCCCGCAGATCTTGATTGCAAGCTCTGCATCGCCCCGATATTGGGCTAGAAATAGGTCGTCCTCGACAGCTTGCACAGGTTCTAATTTACATTCCTTCTAGGCTCAATGGAGACTGTGGGTTCTCACCGAGACGGGGATGGCGTCGCGAGCACGATCGCAAGCCTTCATCTTCTCTTGTTTAGCACGGTACGCAGTGGATGGAGGAGTGCAGTGCGGATAATGGTTAGTGCCACCTATTGTTTTCTTTACTTTGGGCAGGCTCTGAGGTTGAGTTCCTCGAGTGGCCCCATTAGGCAGCACAGTGCGGACAAGGCGAGCAGTCACATCACGATAATATACAAACAAGGGACTAATGGTTACATACACTTTCACTTCTCCTGTCTCTCTGTGCCCCACGGCTCAAAACCTAACGCACACAGACCTCATAAGGGGCATTGACAGAGATGGCGGTCTTGGCAGATGCATTGGACGCCTCGCTGAGGGGCCTTGGGGCCTTGGGTGGGGGGAGGACGATACCCGCCAGGCGGGGGTACTCGGTGGCGTCGACAATGTCTGTCCAGAACTGGGCGGCGACGGTCTTGGTGGGCTTGCCGCCGAATCGAATGACGCTGGCGACAAGGTTGGAACATGCCTCGAAGTGGGCTGCCTCGACGGGGACGGGGATGCCGCCGTGCCTGGCCTGTGCAAGAATGATGGAGGGGAAGTCGGTGACCTTTGTGAAGAGCAGGAGCTCGAGTGGCACAGGGACCGAGGGGTGGATGCCGCTGTGGCCTTCGACCGGGGCTTGGTCTGCACGTGTGAGCAGTTTATCCGAGATATGAGAGAGTCGGAATTCAGGGTTACTCACCTGCGGCGGCTCGGTGGAGCTTGACGCCAAAGTCGATGAGGTTGTTGGCCTCCTGTTTGCTCACGCGGAACTCGAACTTGGCCCGAATGGCGGCGATGCACTCGACAAAGTCCCTTGGGTCGATAGGCAGTGGCACGCCGCCGAAGCGGGCACCGAGCCATGCGACGCGGGGCGCAAAGCCGGGGTGGACAACGGAGAGCTCGGCAGGGAGCGGGATCATCTTGACATCTGGCGCAGTCATGGCATACGCTGGTGGGAAGGGGTAAGGTGGGAGGTGGGGCGCTATGGTGGCTATGACTCGAGACAGCACTCGAGTACGGTAGCGAGGACAGTGATGGGAAAGGGGGTTCAGTGTGCTTGCTGGAGAGGGAGATATGGAGAGCTTTATCTCTTGCCTTTATGTGTTATCTTGTCATATCCGGCCGGTACCGGCCGACACATGCTGCAGATGGCACTGCCAACCTGTGACTTGCTGACCACGCAGGGCGATTCAACGACAAGCTCAGCCGCTAACGTTCCACGAAATACGCGAAATCGCACATTTGGCAGTCGACACCGAGGTCATGCATGGTACATGCGGCGGACCACGCAAACCGTGAGCAAGCATGACACATCGCAGAACGCCGACTGGCTTAGCCGGTACCCAGGAGTGCCGCAGCAGACACGCACAGCGACATGAGATTGGAGATTGGTCGCAAATCGAAATCGTGGCTGCTGGGGGGGGGGGATCGTGGGGCCCGCAGGTTCCCAGGGGCGCCGCAGTATGGGGGGGGAGGCCGCCGCTGACTCTCGGCCGCCAACCGTGGCGTGGCTATTTCCGGCATGTCATCCAAGGCGTCGAGGCGTTCGTTCATCACCCTCAAACAACATCACCTGGATTTAATCCTCTCCGATGCATGGTGCTGTTGCTTTAGTGTTGATATTGACGCCATTGCTTGCGAGGGCTGGGAGCTGTTGCGATCACAAAAACACGCGTAACAGGGGGGGTACTCCACAGCCAGCCGCCGCGTCCACTGTGGCTTGGTCATCTCGTCAGTATGGTTTGTCAGCCAATGCTGATTCAGACTGGCGGATTCGACATTCCTTCTAGATGTCTGGACCTCGCCAAGACACGACACAGGAGACTGCGTACTGCATGAGGCAAAGCCACAACACCGTCGTGCATGTAATTCACAGTCCTATTTCATGAGACACAGTGGGGCAGTTGCTTGCTCATGATCCGGCAATGGACGTAGTGGGCCGTGATTTGTGATCAAATTGTGCGCGCTCGTGATCTCAGAGCACTCGTGACTTGCAGAAGCGTCACGCCAGCGGCCATCGAAGCCGTGCAAAGCAATATACACCTACTAGTGGGTAGTAGAGATAGAGGGGCATGAGCAACGAGAGTTATGGTTACGCTCGTGGTTGGTGCGGAATGTGAGGTATTGGTTCTATCGCCGTTCAGCGGGCGGTGATTTCGAGGTTCTGAGCGGTCTCGGCACGGCGACATCCAGGTGCGGCGCCCATGTGTTCACGGACCGGTCGTTACCGACGGCATGAGCACGCGCCGCATGACGCGCCCCCGTGCCCAGGGGTGCGTGCAGGGATGCGAGCACATGAACAACAACACCGACCAACAATAACAGACCACGAGCAGCCCTGCCTCGGACCGCGGGGCCTCGGACCGACCGTGCCTGTCCTATTTCTGGTGCAATTCGCGGTCTCGAGTTTAGTGCCGGACCACGGACCCGCCAGCCGGTCATCTCCGGCGCCGTTTCAACTCTGCCACTTTCTCAGCTGTGCGGACGTGCGGACGGTCTTGGCCGTGAGCACGGGCCTGATCGACACTTCTCGCAGACAGAAATAGAACCGGAGCAGGTGGAAGAGGTACCGGTGGCTTCAGGCATGTATTACCCCTCGGTCTGTTCCGCGACTCGTGACTGACTTTTGACAGTGTGTTTTTCGTTTCGGCCGCGGAGTGGGATACGTCTCCAGGACGGCGCATGTCGATGATTCTATCCATTTGTTTGGTTCGATGCCTCGTCTGTTGCACCATGGGCATGATGCAGGTAGAACGTAGAGCATCACCGCTACCAATGGCCCCCGACGTCTCTGCGCGATGCCACGCGGCAACGCCACTCGACAGGGTTGTGGCATGCCCTGCCATTTGTCAGGTCCTCCGTCAACTCTCCATTGCTCCGTTCTCCGTCCATGCCCTCTCACGCGCCTCTGTGCCCCGCACCTCGACGTTCCCAGTATCTCCCCTCTGGCCGGCGACGGCGCGGCGGAGAACATCGACATCTCCGGGCGTGTAGCTCAGTTGGTAGAGCGTGTCATTAGCAACCCCTCCTGGTCTCCAGGTGGTGACAAACATTGACAAGGTCTTTGGTTCGATTCCTAACTCGTCCAGAGTCCTCGGCGACGCCGAGGTCTTGCTTTTTCCTGACGAGCGTGAGTGGGACGAAAAGAGTTGAGAGTCGGGAAAGAGAACGCGAGTACGTCAGCCTGATTAGCCTGTTGGAGCGCCTAAGCGACGATTGTCGCCGACAGAAGTTTCATCTTACAGATGGTTAAATCGTATGGTGTGATACTAAATCGTGATTGGCACGAAGACAGAGGGCAGTGTTTGCGCTATCCGGCTTACAGGGCGAGCAGCTCGGGGTCCTCGAGAAGACGGCCCATGACCTCGTCCCTAAGCCTGAGCTGGACGTTCATCGCCCCCTTCTCCTTGTCCTCGAGGACGATGACCAGTCCATCAAAGCTGGGGAAGCCGGACTGGACCCACTCGGGCGTGATGGCCATATCGTACGAGCCGGTGCGGAGCCACGAGGACGTGTGGGTGTTGTGCTCGCCGAAGAAGAAGTTCCACTCGCGCACGGGGTCCGCGTGCGTCGCCATGCGCCCCAGCTCGCGCGAGACGGCCTCCGTCGTGTGCGCGGCAACACTGGCGCGGATGGCCGCAGCGTAGGACGTGTCCTCTACCCCGGTCGGGACCGTGGAGGAGGTAACGATGACCACGGCGCCGGCATACGACTCGCCGAGCCCCAGACGGCCGCGGAGGCCGATACACGTGTGGAGGCTGATGTCCGTGCCGGCGGGCAGGTCGCGCGCACGCCCGATGAGCTTCCAGAACCAGCCGAGCACGGCGTCGAGGGTGGTGACTTTCTGGTTGCCGTGGATCTTGACCACGTCCGCGGGAGAAAGGCGGACAGTGCGCTCCACACAAGGTTCCTGCCAGCGCCACGTCTCCCATGGCGGGGCAGTGAGGCCGTCCAGTGGCTCCGCGGTTGGGAGGACGAGGAACGGGATGCTGTACTCGTTGGTAATTGCCTTGTCGTACCGCATACCGGGAAGCGGTGGAGGGGGGCCTTCGCCGTTGGCGTGCGTGTCGACGAATGATCCGTCAAACTTCCGCTCGGGGATGACTGGTGTCTCGCCCGCTGCGAGCGCAGCATAGGCCCCGATCCAGTCGCGCATGAAGAGCATCATGGCGTGCGCGTCGACGATGGCATGCGAGGCGCGGACGGCGACGACAGAGCCGTCCACAAAGGTCGTGAGCTGCGCGACGAGCGTGGCAGCAGGAATCAGAAGGGGGCGGAGCTGAACAGTCGGGGCGGGGCAGAGAGCGTCGGCTGACCCGGCCGAGGTGTCGAATACTCTCCCGCCCAGCTGCTGGGGGAGAACAGTATCGATGGAAGCGGCACTCGTGGCTGTGCTCCACCCCACGCCGGGACCTGGGAGGTGCGCGGACACGCGGAGCTTGTCGTCGAGCCTGAGCTCGGAGGCGAGGACCAGCCAGGTGTCGAGCACGTGCTTGAGTGCCACCTCCATGCGGTGCGTGTCGAGGTGGGTGCGGAACACGCAAGTGGCGGGCGTCGCGGGCCACATGGTCGCGTGCGACTGCGTGATGGCGAGCGGAATCACAGTGGGGTTCACGCCATGGAGGGGCTGGACGTTGGTGGCGGTCGAAGTGACGAGGGTGCTCTTGGTGGGCTGCGGGGTGGTGGTGTCGACGGTCATCTTGCGAGGAGTAGGAGAGTGTTGGGGCGACGTTGGGAGGGTTGTCTGCATGAGAATGGTAAGAAGAGCTCTCCTCGGGGTGGTTTAAGTACGTCGAGCAAGTCGACTCAAGCACACCAGCCGTCGTCGCTCCCATCAGCGAGACCGGCGGCGATGCCGATGCGATGAGTGCACGCATTCTGCTTAGCCATGCTGCGTAAGCAGTCCGCGGTCGGCGTCGTCACAGTGCACAGTGTTGTCCACTGCTTATCGCTATCAGCGCCACACAGCATGAGTCATAGACCGCCACAGAGTGGGTTGATCATCAGTCTGCGCCCGGCAGCGCCGTGTGCGTGGTCTGGACCGTTGTCGATCCTTCCACTGCCATTCGTGTCCGTCATTCTCTCAGCTCTCACTTATCAACTCGGCTCTGTCGCTACCCTCTCCTCTTCACCTCGCCTACCTCTTCATCCCGCTAACCTCTCCCCCCCATCGACGTCGTCAAGTCCGCGCCGGACTATCTTACTACCCCGGCGCGATCGGCGCGCCGCCCCCCCGGAAACCCACCACCACCGGCGATTTAGCTCAGTTGGTTAGAGCGCATGCTTAACACTCGACAGCGTTACGCATGAGGTCGGCGGTTCGACCCCGCCAAACGTCAGTGCTCTCTCATCTTGCTTCGAGCGCGATGGGTTGATCTTTTTCTGGTGGTGGCGGACACGGAGGAGGAGGATGATTGGTCAAAGGGAGTTCTGTTGCCCGGAGCTCACAGCCGGAAGACCGTGGGGCCAAGCCGCGCCATGGAGCCCTTCTGGCCCCGTTAAACGTCTTAGGCTCGTTCCCAAGCCCCACAAGCCTTTAGTCTTATTCCCACTCTCGACATGTCCGTATCCCACGCGTCTCTGAGGCCCAGATACGCTGTCGCACTGAACACTCCCCAGTGTGGGGCCAAGCTAACTCCCTCCAGCCAGCTGTTATCAAAGATCGAGCGCTTAGCCTGGATCTCTGCCGAGACAGTGTCTCTCGGCTTGGGAGTAACGGGAACTGGGAATGAGAACTCCGCCTAGCTCCCCACGCTCGGGAATTTCGAGGAATCCTTCTGGATCGCGAGTAATGATCGATAAAATGGACTAATAAAACGAAGTCTGGTCGGAGCTGGATCTCTTTGTGTGGGGACAGTAGAGCAGGTGTGCACTGAGACAGAGCCGTCTGGAGAGGGCAGTCCATGCCGTGGCTACCGCCGCCACCGACGAAGGAAAGCGCCACGTCGCCGATCAAGCCATCAACGGGTGGCGTGGGGGAGTCTCCTCCTCCACGCCTGGCCCGACGGCACATCTCCGACACCTCTTGATCTCGCCCGCGCATGTCCATGGAATCACAAATCCGGGGTGAGCTTGTCGTGTGACTCACCGCGGGACCTGCCGCCACTGAGCAGCTGATGATTTCCGGTGGGGCCTGCCGCACTTGCCGTTCCGGCATCAGGAACCCTCCACACCAGGTCCGGTCGGCACGTTGGTCAAGGCCCGCTCTACCTGCGAGCAGTTTGATTGACGCGTGTTTCACTGCGCAAGAGCTGGATCATTGGGTGGCGCGCAGCGGGCAGGTACAGTATCGTACCTTGTTTGACGCGGGTAAATCAGCGCCACAAACCGAACTCCTTGTTATCAACCGCGGAGTATGGCTTGGGGTTGCTGTTCTAGTGCTATTTTAGACCCTCCCAAGCGCGGCAATATGCTTACTCTGGCAAAAACGGGACGTCATGATTGCTTCCAGACCGCAGGCGGCCCAGTGCTTTGATGCCTTAACCGACTCATGGTTATATCACCTGACACCCGCCTCGCTCGTAACCACAAACCGAAATCCCTGTTATCTACTAGCGCTGCTAGTCCCGTCTGTGTTGTGGCAGTGTCGTTCGAGGTGGGTCCTCTGCTCCAACGCAGACGACAATTAATACCCGAGTGGAGTGAGTAAACGTAGATGTCGGCAGCAGCAGTGTTGATGTCACTTTCCGAAATCCAAGAGCATGGGGTGGTGATCGTCGTCGCGTCTCATGATCGCGTTGCTACCGTGCTATCCGCGCTTATCGAACCCTCCATCCACAATATAACTAACTGGATCATCCACGGGTCCCCGCTCTCCCCAACTGACCCCACATCTCGCCATGCCCTCGACATACAAGGGTATCCCCAACAACACCAACCCATCGTGAGCGGAACAGCAAATGGCCGAGCTGACAGCAGGTGGTGGCTCGACAATGGTCTGCGGTGGAACGTGCTCTGGGTGGCCGTCACTGCCACGTTCCAGGTCACGTCCGGTTACGACTCGTTCCTGCTCAACTCCCTGCAGGCTGTTCCTAAGGTGAGTCAGCTGGGATGTTACCGCCACTGACAGGCAGTGGTTCGAGGACTTTCCCGGACTCACGAACCCCAACACGCTCGGCCTGACCGTTGCTTGCGCCCCAATTCCTGGTATCATTCTCCCCTTTATCACTGCATGGGCGGTTGACAGGGCTGGCCGAAAGTGGCTCATTATTCTTGGTATTTCTCTGGTTCTCCTCGGCAACGTTGTTCAGACCGTCAGCCACCAGCTCGGCGTGTTCATCGGCGGTCGTGTGATCATGGGCGCAGGTGCGGCCATTGGCACTGTCGCAGCTGTCCCCATGGCTGCCGAACTGTCACAGTACGTCCTCGCCAGCGAGTACAACTAACCCCAGCCCGCGATTCCGTGGTCAAGCCGCATCGATGCAGATCGCCGTCTTCAACGTAAGCCTCTACGCCACTGACCTCAAACTGACATCCAGATTGGTGGTATTCTCGCTTCATGGGTCACGTACGGTGCGCTCAACCGCTGGCCGACGGGCCAGTGGTCGTGGCGTCTCCCCGTGCTGTTCGAGTGTGTGCTCCCGGCCATGATGCTTCCGTTCCTCTTCTTCATGCCCGAGTCGCCGCGTTACCTCATGTCCAGGGGCCGCGAGGCCGAGGCGCGCCACGTGTTCGCCAAGTTGCACGCCAACGGCGTCGAGGACGACCCGCTCGTCAACTTGGAAGTGGAGGAGGTGCGCCTCGCGCTCGAGGCCGAGTGCAGCGTCGACGTCGGATGGTCCGCTCTCTGGGCCACCAAGGCCAACCGCTGGAGGATGTTTATTGCCATCAACACTGGTTGTGGTGCGCAGCTCAACGGTGTCGGCATTGTCAGGTGCGTTGCGAGAAGAGTACTCTGCTGACGGACAGCTACTACCTCATCCCCGTGCTCCGGACCATCGGCATCCTCTCGCCCCTGCGCCAGACGCTCATCACCGGCGGCCTGACCATCATGAACCTCTTCTTCGCGTGTCTCGGAGCCCTGCTCGTCGAAAAGGTCGGCCGTCGCTTCCTCTGGCTCACCTCGACATCCATCATGTTAGTCGCGCTATCCATCGTCACTGCGCTCTCCGCCACATTCGTGAAAGCGCCCTCTTCAGCAGTCGGCGGCGCAACCATCGGCTTCCTGTACATCTTCTACGCGGGCTTTGACCTCGCCTGGTCCCCGCTCAACGTCGGATACACCGTCGAGGTGCTCCCGTTCACGATCCGCGCAAAGGGCGTCGCCGTCTGGGTGTGCGCGACGTACGTCTCCATCGTCATCAACACCTGGGTCAACCCCATCGCGCTCAAGGCCATCGGGTGGAAGTACTACATCGTGTACATTGTCATGTAAGTAACCACCTCGAGTGCAACACTGACCCAACAGCCTCATCTACCTTCTCGTCGTCATCTACTTCTACTACCCCGAGACGCGCGGGCGTACCCTCGAGGAGATCGCCGAGGTGTTTGAGGGCGAGTCGGCGCACCTCTACACCACCGGCCAGGCCAACCACTCGGTCGAGGACGGAGACGGAAAGGAGGTCGACCTCTCGCATCACGAGCAGGTGTCCGAGATCTCAAAGGACTCGAAGATTCACCACTGAGCGGGGGCATGTTGTAGTCTGTACGGAAGGGGATGGGTATATGGGCAGCAGGTATAGTTATATGTAGTCAATGTAATGCAGAGGGGTTGAGACCGTTGAATAGGCGATCTGATATCGCATCACTGCATTCGGTGACATTCGCAAGTTCATACCACTTATCCAGCTCAGAAGCCAGCCCTTGTGCTAGTAGTCCGAGTCGTACCCGCCGGCATCCCCGCCGTCATCGTAGACATCGTAGGCACCACCATCGTCGTCGTGGCCCCCATCGTCGCCCCCGTCATAGCCTCCGCCATCGTATTCACCACCATCGTAGCCGCTGTCGTAGCGGTCGTAGTCCCCGCTGTCGTCGGGCGTGTCCGGGCGGCTGGGCACCTCCTCGTCGTACTCGCCCTCATCGTACTCTCCTTCCTCCCCACCATCCTCACCCTCCTCCTCCCGGTCCCGGTCCGCCATGGCATCGCGGATCTCCCTCGCCTCGTCGTTGTCATCCGCATTCTGCGGCTTGAGGCCGTACGCGTGCGACAGGCCCGTGAAGCCGCCAAAGCTCTGCTGCACGGCGTACGAGTGCGGGTCCGAGGGCGGGGCTGGCGTCAGCGAGGCAGGAGGGGGGACGTGCAGAGGGAGTCTGAGGCGGGCATTGTGAGTGTATGCACTGGAAAGAGTGCAAGTCAAGGTGTAGATGGCTGAGGTTGGAAAGCCACTAGGGTGGAACGTGCGAACGTGCGAAAATGTGGGTGGTGGGTGGGTGGAAAGTGGCGAAGACGAAGGCTCGGATGGTGTGGGAACGCAGCAAATTCGACGACGAGGGCGAGTGGAGTGGAGCCGTGTCCTGCTCTTCACTCGCCCCCGCCGACTTCCTTATTTCGCCCGCCCTGGGGTTGAACATCGTAGAGGCCTTTCCGAACTTCGGAAGAGGCTTTACGAACTTCGGAGCCCGGAGTTCACTCGAGGTCGGCGGGGTGGCGTCCTTCGGGGTGGACGGGGTTGGCGGGCTGGTGAGGGGGCTAGTCGGTTCCCCAGGCGGAGAGGGGAGCTGCCGCGCTCGGTGTGGCGGTAGTGCTGACAGCGAGGGTGACGTCTGTACCGCAATGGAAGGAGTCGGAGGAGGCTGAAACCTTGGGTGACAGCTCAGACGACGGCGGCGACACTTCTCCTGTCTGCTTGTCAGTACCTCTCATCAACCACAGGTTCACCCCCTGCCTCATCTAAGCGTACATATACATCAATCTACAACAGTCTAAGCCACCTGCGCGCCGAGCGCCTCCCCGAACTTCTTCGCGTGGCGGCGCACCTCCCACCGCTCGCCCATGACCGTCAGGCGGAGAGACACGCCCTCGAGGTCCGGCGCCGTGTCGAGCGACTCGATGCGGGTGAGCGTGAACCGCCCAAATGCCCAGTTGAGCACGTAGCTCTCGTACCCCGAGCCGGAGGGGAAGCGGACAATGCCCTTTAGGCGGTAGACTTCGCGCGACGAGGCGAGCTTCGCCAGCGCCTCCTCGAGCTCTTCGCGCGGGATGGGCACAACTGTAGTCTCGGCCACTGCCTCGTCGGTGCAGTCCGCGCACGCCTTGCCGTTGCTGTGGCTGTGCTTCCCCGAGCCCGGCTTGGCCCCGCCGCGCCACACGCTCTTCGTCTCCACCTCGTCCGTGTGGGCCCCGTCGACACCGAGGGCCGCCCAGCTCGCCGCCTCCTCGGATCCCTTGAGGAAGAGCTTCGAGTCGAGGCCAAAGACCAGGTCTGGCGAGAGCGGGGATTTCGGGCCGACTTTCACGCTCGGCGTGCAGTCGTTCAGCTCGCCGAGGTGGTCCATCAGGATATCCAGCTCGCGCTCCGTGCACAGCTCGTGCTTGGACAGCAGGAGGAGGTCCGTGTACTGCGCCGACAGCTGCATGTTAGCGGGTTGACGTAAACTTTAGAGTTGAGAGCGCACCTTTGCTGTAGGCGAGTTGTCCTCGTAACCCCGAAAGTTGACACAGTCGACGACGGTCACGACGCCGTCGAGCTTGAAACCCTGCGGCTCGAGCTCGCGGATCTGGAGCGCGAGCGTGGCCGGGAACGCCGAGCCGCTGGAGTCAGCCATTACGTCCATTTCCTAGACATACCTCGACTCGATAATGATGCGGTCAGGGTGGTACGTGTCACGGATCTCGATGAGGGCGTTCTCGACGAGTCCGACCATGGTGCAGCACCTGACGTCAGCGATCGGGATCTCTCTCACAGCCGCCCGCGCGGCTCGACTCACAAGCAGCCATTGAGGATTTCCGAGACTCCAGTGATATTGCTCTGTTGCGCCAGCAGCGAGTCGACCTCGACATCGCCGTACTCGTTCTTCACCAGCACGACCTGGGGTCAGCCCGGTGCTGCCGGCGGCTTACCTTGTGGTCCTTCGGGAGCTGCTCGAGCAGACCGAGAATGGTTGTTGTCTTGCCCTGGGGGTTAGCTTTGAAGAATGGGTGCAACTCACTGCGCCGAGGAAGCCGGTGAATGCGGTGACCTGTTGAATGTTAGACCTGGCATGCTTGGATATGCGGGCGCGAGGACCCGCGCGATCGAACGTACCGGGATAGGAGGGTTGATCGTCATGGTCGGCTGACTGAGATGGTGCAAGGTCTAATGTCTATGCTGTTCTGTTCTATGAGATCGGTACACTATACAGTCGTTGTTGCTGTATTTTGTTGTCGCCGAGCCGGGAATGATGATGGAGCAATGACCAAGTCGCTCCGATGTCGATCCCTGGCTAAGGTGCTTGCTTCTCCAGACTTTTTCGGGGCCGCTCATCTCCGCCTCCGCTCGGACTGCCCCAAACCCCAAATTAAGCGGAGTCTAGGCACCGACCGCTGGATTGCTGCTACAAAAACAGGAGACCGGCATACATGAGACTGCAGTACATGATTTAGGATTCAATTGTTGATTGTACAACTTGCAAACATTAACTCGACCAGGCTACTGGGTACAGGAGACCTTCATCAATGAGGGCGCTTACGCGCGAAGTGGGCTGCCCCGGTAGGGCGTACGGCGAACCGATTCCATGTCTGCGATGCTCTCATTCGCAAGGTAGTAGGTGGATTCCTGCTATGGTCAATCATCGGACACTCAAGGTGCTCACGTTGTCGTCCTGGAGAACTAGTATGCCCCGGGAGGAGCTGTCATGCGGGAACTCGGGCAGTGGAGGCCGAGAGCGGGGGACGCCGTTCGCGAGACCGCTGACGGCACTGCAAGAGAACCGGTTCTGGGACTTGGAGACGATCTCGAGAGGACGGGTCGAGGGCGGGGTGGTAGGAAAGTCCCAGCCGGCAAACCCAGCAAAGCTCCGGGGACGAAACGCTGGCGGTGTCACAGGACGGGAGCTAGAGGGTGCTCCCGAGCTGTCCGTGGTTTGCGAAGGAGTAGAGTTGTGGTTTGACACAATCAGGCGTGGGCCCGCTACGCGAGGAACGTCCTTCAGCACCGAGGATGAGAAGCTCTTCTTCATCTTCGCAGGAACGTGGGGCTTCTCCTCTTCACCGAGGAGTTTAGCTGGAGAGCTAGAATCAGCCCCGGCCGGCATGGTATACTCACGGAGCGATGTGGTCAAGCTGCCACATCTCCCAGTTGACCAGTCCGCCCATGCTGCCGCGAGCCAGCCAAGAGGCGTGAGCGCTCCACACAGCCACAGCGACGTGTGAAAGGGTCAACTTGCGCTCAATACCATGGCGACCGGCACCGAGGCCGCGGAAGGGATTGGTGTCGAAGAAGCGGTGTCCGCGGGGCTGGTACTGCTTTTCGCTCCTGCCCAGCCTCTGAACGATGGGGACGAGCGAGGCTGGGACCGGCCGGGGGGTGAGGAGGAGGGCCTGGTATCAGTGACTGACGGACTGACAAGACCTTACCATTGAGCTCGCCAGAGCCCCGTCACGGAGACGGTAGTGGAGCGCTGTGAGGGTCCAGAGCTTTCCACAAGTACCGCTAATAGTCAACAACCGAAGCATGGCGTGTGCCACTCACAAGACATGGGGAGGACCCTCGGTGTATCCCAGCACATGAGCGATAATCAGCCCAATGTTGCGAAGGCGTGCGGGCTGGTCGGCGAAGTTTCCCGCGGTGGCGTAGAAGACCTCGCACTGGTGTGGAGAAGACCGAAAGGAAGTCAGAACGCGAGGGAAGGCAGGGTGAAGTAGCGGAGGGAGAGAAGGTCAGCCGATGAGACGCGTAAGTGATACAAATGAGCTCACCTTGTATGCGTGCTCCTGGGGACCGGGTTGGCCACACTTGAACCACCGGCATCCGCCAAGGCGGCGTGGACAGTCACAGGTTTCGACCGGCCCGCAACTGATGGAAGGTCAGCAAGAATCAGTTGCCGGTGGCTGTGTTTGAACTGACAATGACAGTCTGGTTGTTGCGTTCATTCTCGCTTGGGGGCAGGAAGAGGTGGGGGGTAGGAGAAGGCGAGGATGAAGGAGTAGGTTTGTTGTGTAATCAGGTTGTGTTCAAGAAAACAGCGATGAGGATGAGAGAGCAGATGGCGAGGAGAGTGAGAATGATAGCGAGTAAAGAGGGAGGGAAGGATTATGTGGGATTATGGAGGTAAGAGTAATGTTGAGAAAGGAAAGATGAGAATAGAGGGGAGGTAGGGAGCTAGGGAGAGAAAGTGATCATTGTAATAATCAGCGTGTGTCCGTGCGAGGGAAGACACAAACAAATCAACAGCCTACTACTTTGTCACCCAGGAGACTACGAGATCAAGAGAGCTAGGTACAGACAACAACAATCCGACACGATCTACGATCTACGTGCAAAATCAGTTCCATTATTGATTGTCAGCTTGGCAGGCTGCTTTGATCGCTTTCACATTCTCTGCAACACTCAACATGCAACAGGCTCAGTAACAGTATACACATACATGAATATATGAACACAATCTGTGTGAACGATTAACGACGAACGATGGATGATAAACAATGCTATGCTTCTAACTAACTATATACTCTTATTGCTGAGAGACACGGTACTCGTCGACAACACACTCGGAAACATCTTATGGGGCCTCACCACCCACCCACTCGGCGCACCACCTGGCCAGCTCGGCGACGCGGCGGATACCTGGGTCGCTTCTGGCAAGAGCGAGGTTCGGACGGAGAGAGCGGTCCTCGGCGTTGATCATCCTCTTGCCTTTATCTTGACTCTTCACGGCGCCTCGCGCGCCAGCCCGGTAGACATAGTCGTCCTGAACAGCACTGTAGCGGGGAAGGGTGCGATAGAGGACTGTAGGGCATTCGGGTGCCCAGTTGCGGTAAGTAGAGATGATAATGCGAGGGCCCTCAGTTGCGGATCCTTGGTTGAATTCGACATCTGTAGAACAGGTTAATACCACAAGCGATGGTGCGTCCAGTGTCCGCACTGACCTGCCATGAGGATAACGTCGCCCTTGCGCACTTTGCCACCATAGTCTCTCGCACACGAGTTCCACAGCTTGACTTCACACGCGACAGCATCGGAGAAGCTCTCGCCTCCGTTGCGAGGCACGGACACGCGCCAGGTCGCGACCCATGTCTCCTTGCGCTGCACCGGTTGCTCGACCTCCATCACACAGGCAAGCAGAGAGACTCGCTGTTTCCAGTCTTGACTCTGCCGCGGCCTTCTCCTTGCTCCAGCTGCACCGCCGTCCCGCGACCTGGCTCTCGAAGCCTGCGCTGCTGAATGCGCCGAGCTAAGCAATACGTCCAGTGTCGTGAGATCAGCCACTGGTATCGACCACTTGGGAAAGTCTGCAAACGAGCTGGTGGGGTCGATAAGCGACTCGCTTCCGTCAAGTGACGAAAGGAAGCTCTCGCTCTGGTCGAAATGTGAGCCTGTATATGGTCAGTTTACAGTAACGTGCTCGCATACCAGATGGTCGGAGTCGTTTCGACCGCCGTCGACTGTTCCCCTCCGAGTCCAGAGAGTCTGATGGAGGTGCAAGCGTCACATCATGCTGTTGTACTCCTGCACTTGGGGGTGTCTTCCTCCTTGATGGTCGTGGTGTTGAAGCTGAGGACGAGGATGGTTGCTGATGCTGAATGATCACTTCAGGAACTGAAGTAGTAGTGGTAATGGTAGTGGTAGTCGTATCGAGTGCCGAGGAAGGGGACAATTCTACTAGCTTTGAATCGTCGGATGAATCTATTGAGACAACAATGGGATTCGGCAATTGATATAGATTGATCTGCCGTTGATCACCATTGTTGTTATCTTTTGTAGACGCCGAGGATGATGAGGATGATAGTTGATTAAAGGGAGTGAGAAAAGGTGGAGGAAGATAAGCGTGATAGTGACGAGTAGTAGTAGTACGAGTACTAGTTCTAGTTGTCATCTTGGCATGACGGCGACGAGTGAATGAATGATAGCCGTCTATGATAATAAGTGAGAGCAGTGGTGAGATGAGATGAGTTGAGTTGAGTTGACAATGACAATGACGAAAGAGAGAGGTTGTTATTGTCGTTGTTGCTGTGACGCGAGTACAGTGGTTGTAATGTCACGTACGTAATATTCAAGACGCGTATATACACCATAGTGGTAATAGTAATTTATATTCGCTTCCTCGGATACCTCGGATCCGTTTTGCTGGGCCGAGCCTACAGAGACGGCAACTAGTCGGCCACCCTGGTAAGCCCTGGTGTAAGCCCTGGTAAGAAGCCCTGGTGAGCCCCCTCCCTGGGTTTCGAGGAATGTTGAAGTTGAAAATGGTACCTTGTATTCCTATTTACAATTCAAATCAATCAAATGCAAGGCGAAATAGAGCATATCCAGTAGGTTAATAGCGATTAACAGCAGATTAGGGGAAGTGAAGCGAAGTGAAGGGGTGGATCGAAAGGGATGGAAGGGATGGAAGGGATGGAAGGGAGCGGAGTGAGACAGGTGACACGGCTCTACAAAGAGCTGCTTGGGCTGCATACTCTGCATAAGTACTCTGCATGGGCTGCAGGGCCCAGGGCTCGGCTCATAATGAAGTGGGAGAGTTGTAGGGCAAGTAATGTAGATTGACCTGGCTGACCTGGCTCGGAGCAAGGGCATCTCGCACACATGCACTTGGAGAAGAGTCACGTGATCAGGTTCGGAACACCTTCTGAACGCCTCTGGGGCACAAGAAGCAACGCCTCTTACTCAAGTGGCAGAGCCGTATAATTGTACCATGACGTACCACGGCTTTCGTTAAGAGTCAAGACACGGCTCTCAGCTGCTCAGCCTGTCTACATATAATTATTGCGGCCTCCTCCGTCTGCACACATGCTCACAGATGGCTCTCACATGTTGGAGGAGCAAGTTAACCGAGCCCGTAAACTCTGTTCCTGTGCCTTGCTCATCCAGACCGCATTATTAGCCGTATCGTATAAACACCGGGTTTGGCAGGAGAACAGCAACAGTCAGTGGCTTAGTTGCCGTTAATTGCCCAAGCCTGACTCCCCGATCCCCCCACCCCCGTCCCCAAGCCCCCTTCTCGTGATACTGGCATGTCGTATGATGCAAATAGAACCTGTCGTCCAAAGTTCTTGCAGACCGCCGAGTAAAGACCTAGTTTTCCTCTAGTTCCCTGGGTTATCAGGTGGCCAGGTGGCTAATCCGAGGCTAACGTTGCTAACCAGGAGCGTGTCATAAGAGTCCTACTACTGCACTGTGCACACATGCGCTATGCGAGTCGTAATCCGGTCCGGCATCAGGCATCGCGCGGAATCAGGTCACGTTGGGCACGGACTGGACTGAAGTGTCTCACGGAAATGTTGACAGTGTGATGCGATATGATGCTACTGCAGTCGTCTAGCAACCTGTTGCTTCTATTATTCCTCTCATCTGACTATACTCGTACTCACCGCCGCGACTCCGAACGGCTCCCAGTACGCCAAACCCAGCGTGAACACTCTGTCGCTGCCAGTCTCAACAGCTCGCTGGTGTCTCTTGTCGTTGCTATTCGGGCACTTGGCTGCACGTTGCTATTTATTTTGCTGCTCGCTACAGCATTCCCCGTACTGGAAAGTGGAACCCGGCGACGCCGCCCAACTTTCCTCCCATGTCGGCCTGGTCTCTCCGTGGGCGCTCGGAGGCTTTGGGGAGCAGAGATGTACTGCCGGATCAGCGCGCATCTGAAGAAAGCAGCCCTCTGCCCAGCACCTCACGCGCTGCTAGCCATACAGCCCAGAAACCCGACGTCGACCTGGTGCCGGGCACACGGGTCGAGCTGAACAGTCTGCCGCGCGATTTTCTCGAGGTGAGTGGAGGAGGTGGGCCATGTGTGCAGGACACAGAGCACAGAGCACAGAGCACAGAGCACAGACGCACGGTTGCGGCTGGAACTGGTTTTTGTTTGCACTGTCTCGGCTTTGTTTAATATAAACGCCGCCCTCCTGCGCGCCCTCCTGCGCAGGGCGCTCATGGCGTGGCGGCCTCAGTTTCACCGTGCTCATTCACCCAGGCGTTCCCCTACCCTGCGTTCGTCCTCGTCACCGCCATCCCCCCGTCCGCTGAACACTCTGGGCTGTGGACGCCGACGCCCGTCGCCAACATTCACCCGCTCACGCCGGTGTGGGCCAATAGCCGATGGAACAAGCTTGCCAGCGGCAAGAGTGCAGTCGCCGCAGCGGACGGTAGCCCGCACGGCAAGACCAGCCTGCTCGACTGTCTTTCGCTCGAGAGCGTGCGCCGCTTTGGCGCTTGGTTGATGGCAGACGAGAGCCCGGAGAAAAGTTCCAAAACGGACAAAATGGACAACAGCGGGCTCGGCGTCACCCTCAACTCACCCGGCGGCACACCAAACGCGGCGACCACGCAAGGAGCATCCACTTCCATCGGCAAGGAACTCGAATTTACAGACTTGGAAAAGACGCAGGGATACTTTGACGACGAGGCTGACCCCGAGCCGACACTGACGCTCGACTTTGAGTTTGCTGGCCACGACGACCCCGTCGTTCTCGAGCTCACAAAGACCGCCCAGCCGATATATATCTGGCGCAAGGCCGAGCGCTCGGTGGTGTGCACGCACGTGTTCACCGTAATTACCGCGCTCCCTCGCTCACGGGCGCCCAATTTCACCCGGCTCGACAGTGGGGTGGGTGACTTGGTGTCGAGCCCAAAGGCGTCGACGTTGTCGAGTATGCCTGACGCATTGCAGTCGGCTCCTGCGCCTCCGGCGCCTGATAAAAAATATGCCCCGCCAGGGGATGCTGGACAGCACGCATTCCAGCCCCCGCCGCTGGTGCATCCTGTGCGGGTGGACGCTGACAAAAATGTGGGCGCGCCGGTCAGCGGTCCTCCCCCTGTAGTGGACTGCACGACGCCATCATTGGTGATGCCAGGGCGGCGCGTGCGGCCTGCAGTGTCGACACCGCTTGTCCAGCACCCCGACGCTGTGCGCATTATTGAGGAGGGCACGGAATCGGGCCAATGCGTCTTTTTCCTGCGCAACGGAGGCCTCCAGCGCCCGCTGCCAGAGGCCGACATGGGCGTGTCGGCCGACGGGCGCCCGCTCAACACCAACCTGCTGCTCAAGAGCGTCGACTGGTCCAAGTCACCCCTCGGCCCCGAGGCCCAGTGGCCGGATAGTCTCAAGTGCATGGGTATGTTTTTATGCATCCAGGACCCCATACTGACTTCTCGCAGTGGGATTCTTAAATGTCCTGCCGCTGTGCGCAGCAATGTGGTGGGGCAAGGACCTCACATTATTCTACAACCAGGGCTACTCGCAGGTATGTGGTCGATGTTTCTCCGATACTTTTCGACTGACCGGGCAGTACCTGCAGAACCATCCGAGCATCTACGGCGAGTCGGGCACGGCGTCGTGGGCTGGTGAGTCGCGAGATTCCGGGAATCGGCTGACATTTAGAGCTGTGGACGACGCTCGGGCCGCTGAGCGAGGTGGTCCTCAAGGGCTCGGCGATTTTCAAGGAAGATGGTGGGTAGTCGAAAATTGTGGGGCAACTGACGAGCGCAGACTTCATGCTGCAGAAGCGCCCCGACCGCGACGCCTATTACGAAAACTACAGCTCGCAGCTGTGGGCGCCGTTCAAGCTGCCAGACGGCTCGTTTGGTGGTGTCTTCCACTCTGTGGTGGAGACGACGCGGCGGGTGCTCGCGGAGCGGAGGAGTGTGTTTCTGCGCGATCTCCAGGAGCGCACATGTAAGCTACAGAGTGTGTACGGAAGCTTACATTTAGCCAACGCGCTCTCCATCGAGGATTTCTACCGCGGCACGCTCGAAGTCGTCGAGAACAACCCGCGCGACGCCCCATTTGCGCTCCTGTTCACGGTAGACACGCAGAGTAGGCCCAAAGCCAGACCGCCACTAACGCCCAGACCAGCCGAAACCGATCCCGCGGCGTCTGGCGCCCGGCGAGCCGGAGCAGCGCCCATGCGTCCGCGCCAAGGTGCGCTACGTGTGCGGCGTCGGCGTTCCCGAGAAGCACGTGTCCGCGCCGGCCGTGACGGACGTGACGATCGCGCCGCGGGGCGACCCGTCCGAGGTCGTGCTCGCGTCGGCATTCAGCAACCCGGAGCTGCAGGGAGTGACGTCGCCGTCGGCCATGGGGCGCTCCCCCAGCCTGCACCCAATGGGTCGGGAGCGGCAGTCGTCCCTCGGCTCGGCTGCGGGATCTTCGTCGTCACTCGGTGCTGGTGGCCTTGCGCACGCGCCAGTCCGCTCTGCGAGCGCCACGAAGGAGCTGGCGTGGCCGGATGTCTTCGACTACCACTCGGGCAAGCCCGTGCTTATCGAGGACTGCTCGACGCTCATCAAGGGCTATCCCGTGCGGGTATGGGACGAGCTGCCGACGTCTGCCGTCGTCATCCCGATCCTGCAGAACAAGCAGGACGACGTCCCGATCGCCATGCTCGTGCTGGGCCTGAGCCCGCGGCTGCCGTTCGACGAGTCGTACGAGGAGTTTATTGTATGTTCCAAATAGTGTCACGCTGACGATTAGCACATCCTCCGCTCGCAGCTGTCGACGCAGCTCGCCGCCATCCGGGGGTACCACGCGGACCAGCTGCGGATCCAGGAGCTCGGCACGCTGGACCGCACCAAGAGCGAGCTGTTCGCCAACGTCGCGCAGCAGCTGTTCACGCCGCTCGCGCTCGTGGCGGGTCCGCTCGACGACGCGATCGTCGACATGGAGCCGGGTTCGCCGCGGGACATGTTGAAGCTCGCTAGACGGAATGTGTGCGTAGGAAAAGCAGAGTTTAGCTGACAGCAGGCGCCGGCTGACCAACCTCGCGAGTATCCTGCGGGACGTGGGCAGCCTCGAGTCCGGGCGGCTCAAGGGCAGCTTTGAGCTCGTCAACCTCGGCGAGCTGACGCGTGACGGTGCTGTAAGTTATGCTACTGCCACTCGAGTAATCAAGATTCTGACTCCCAGGCTCTCTTCCGCCGCGCGGCGGGCAAGTCGCACCTCGAGTACATTGTCGACTGCGACGTGGCGCCGCAGGAGGTCTATGTCGACCGGGAGAAGTGGGACAAGATCATGTTTGCGCTGATTGGCAACGCGATCCACTACACGCCGCAGGGGTGAGTCATGCCGGCGACGACCGCTGACATTAGCTCGATCCGCGTGTCGCTCGCGTACCAGGACAACGAGGCCGTGTTCTCCGTCCAGGATACCGGCATTGGCATCCCCGCCGCGGACCTCAAGTACATTGGCGAGGAGTTCTACCGAGCCGAGTACCCCGGCAAGCAGGACGGGTCGGGGGTGATGCTCCCGTTTGCGAAGAAGCTGGTGGAGATGCACAGCGGCGTGCTGGAGGTGGAGAGCGTGAGCTCGCTCGCGAGTACCGCGCACGGGAGCACGTTCCGCGTGCGCATCCCGCTCGGCAGCGCGCACCTGCCCCCCGACAGCATTGCGGCCGAGGGCATGGGCGCGCTGCAGCGCGCGGACGGGTGGGGGCGGAGCGACGCCGCCGACGCGCTGTTCGAGGACAGCCGGGGCGAGAGCAGCGTGGGCAGCCGGACGGCCAGCCCGCGCGGGAGCGATATGGGGACTCTGGGCTCGAGCCCAGCCACGAGCCCCAGCAGACCGGGTGCGTCGCCAAACCCAAACCTCTCCGCGTCGCCCGTGCACAGCCCGCTCTCCCCCGTGGTCAGCCGCGACGAGCGCACAAAGGACAAGACGCGCCGCGCGCGCGGCATCGACCCCAGCACGCTGTGGTTTGACCCCTCGGACGTGATCATGATTGTCGATGGTGAGCGACAAGACTCGACCGCAGCTGACGGCAGACCTGCAGGACACGCGGCGATACTTGCACTCGATCCTGTCGCCCTTTTGCCGCGTGGTGGAGGCCCGCGACGGCTCCGAGGCGCTGGCGCAGTTTGACATGTGCCGGCCCGACCTCATTGTTTCAGAGCTCAGCCTGCCGAGAGTAAGCACCCACACTGACCCCGCTGACCCCAGTCGAACGGCGTCGAGCTCCTGCACGCGCTGCGCGCAGGCACAAAGGAGCAGCGCATGGTGCCCTTCCTGCTGCTTACGAGCGGGGACGAGCGCCCGGCCGACGCGCTGCTCGTCGACGACGTGCTCTCCAAACCGTTCAATGCCCGCGAGCTCGTGGCCCGCGCGCACATGCAGCTCCAGCTGGGGAAGAAGCGGCGCGCCCTCGAACGCATGTTTGACGAGCGCACGCGCGAGCTGCGCATCGTCACGGATAGTGAGTAGAGGGCTCTGCCCAAGCATTCATTTTCACCCACTTACTTGCAGAAATGCCCATCGGCATCTTCCAATGCACGCCGGACGGCTACGTGTCGTACGCCAACGAGGCGTGGTACGAGTTTGCGGGCTACCCGCGCGACACGCGCGTGACCAACTGGGGCGACTATGTGCACGCCGACGACCAGGCGCGCGTGCGCGGCGTGTGGGAGGCGTACATTACGCAGGGGCTCAGTTCGGCGTCGGCCGAGTGGCGCTGGACGAATGGGAGGTATACGTCCACCAAGGTCATCAGTCTGCAGGGGACAGGGGACGATAAGGCCATGGGGTCGATTGGGTGCTGTGTGAGTAGCGAGCGCGTGCACATGCCGCAGGCGTGTGCCGAGAGTACATGCCCTTGCAGCCGCAGTCTTCTCGCTTGCTGACACCCAGGTGGACATTACCGACCGGATCCTGCACGAGACGCTGCAGAAGCAGCGCGTCGCGGAAGCCGAGCAGCGGCGCGCCGAGGCCGAGGAGGCAAAGTCGCAGCAGGAGCTGTTGATCGATATCACGAGCCACGAGATCCGCAACCCGATCGGCAGCCTGATGCAGATAAGTCAAAACGCCATTCGTTTGCTAACCCCCACTGCGCGTCGCTCGTCAAATCCAACCTGCTCACTTTGCAGGAGCAGCTGCAGCGGTCGCTCGACTCTGACGGCGTGTTCACGCCGACCACGCAGCTGCTGCTCACGATCGGCGAGGACCTCGAGGCGCTGGACAGCATCTACGAGTGCGGGCTCACGCAGGAGCGCATCTCCAACGACGTGCTGAGCCTCGGCAAGATCCAGCTCGACATGATGCAGATGTGCGACGACGACCGGCCGGTGCGCCGCGAGGCAGCCAAGCTCACCAGCGTGTTCCAGAACGAGGCGCGCATGAAGCGCATCGCGCTGACGCTGAATGTGTCGCCTGCGTTTGATGCGCTCGGTATCGTGTCTGTGAAAACCGACCATGTGCGCCTCGGCCAGGTGGTCACCAACCTCCTCACAAACGCGATCCGCTTCACGGCCAACTCGCCCGTGCGCAAGATCGAGCTCGGGATCGATATCGGCCTCGAGCCGCCGGCGACGGGGTGCGACAAGCCGCCGCCAAAGCCCAGCACGGTCCCACTGCCTGTAGCAGAGGACACCCCCGTGTACCTCTTTGTATCCGTCGCCGACACCGGCCCAGGGCTCACACCGCACGAGCTCGCCATGCTCTTCCAGCGCTTCTCGCAGGCGAGCCCCAAGACGCACACAGTGTACGGCGGCAGCGGGCTCGGACTCTTTGTGTCCCGCAAGCTCACCGAGCTCATGGGCGGGCGCATCGACGTGTCCTCCCAGCCCGGCTGCGGGAGCAAGTTTAGCTTTTTCATCGCGGCAAAGGCCGGCGCACTCGGCGTCCTCCCTACTCCCGCCGCCACGGCGGCCGCGCCCGCCCCCCTCCGCACCACGCCGCTCACGCGCGTCCGCGACCTCCTCCGCGAGCGGGCGCACAAGTGGCGCGTCCTGGTCGTCGAGGACAATCTCATCAATCGCACCGTGCTCCTCCGGCAGCTCAAGCACGTCGGCCTCGAGGCTGATGGTGAGTACAACTGCAACGGTTCTCCTGAATCAATCTGACGCTCTCGCAGACGCCGAAGACGGCCAAGAGGCCCTCGACAAGATCCGCGCCGCCATGAGCCGCGCCCCCAGCGCGCCCGCAGGGAAACCCTACGACGTCGTGCTCATGGACCTCGAGATGCCCATTATGGACGGGTACACTGCCGCGCAGCGCGTGCGCGCGCTCGAGGACGCGGGCGAGCTCGAGCCCAGTCTGGTCATTGCGCTGAGTACGTACTAGCCGCAGAGAGATACTGACATCTAGCCGGCAACGCGCGCCAGGCCCGCATCGACGCGGCCATGGCCGACTTTGACGACGTGGTGGTCAAACCCTACCGCCTCGACGACCTGTTAAGGAAGATGGAGGCCGTGATCCGCCAAAGGGCCGAGGGCGCGCCGGCGCCGTCGATGCGCAGGCGCGCGGACGCGGCGGCGGTGAAGATGGGCGAGCTGAAGATTAGCGGTGCTCCGGCGGGAGCTGGAGCCGCAGCTGGAGCCGCAGCTGGGGCTGGGGCGAGCGAGTAAGTGAGTGAGTGAGAGGACGGATAAAGGGTAAGTAGACTATAATCTTGTATTCAGTATTTAATCTGTAGCACCACCGCGGCCCCCGCGAGTAGCCATATTAGAACCCTAGACCGGCGCGCGACCCACACGCGCGCCCGCCTGCACGGAAAGACATTTGTCGTATGCAAGGCGTGACATGTACAATGATGGGATGGGAGCGGAGAGGCGGAGCCGGTGGAGCGCAAGTCGTTGAGGTCAACTTGTAGATCCAGAGAAAGGAAAGACGCGCGAGCGACGGCTACAAGACCTCGGCCCACCCGAGCGCGATCCAGCGATCGACGAGGTCGTAGCGCAGCAAATGCGTCGTGCCCTGCGCGAGCACGGCGACTTCGCCACTGGACGTCAGCACCACCCAGAACCACAACGTACCGCTCGAGAGGAATCTCCCCGCAGTCCTTGCGGCAGTAGACCAGCACGGGCGCGGCGAGGTTGGGTTTCTGCACTGCGCGTCAGCCTTGTCTCTGCTGCACGTACCCATCGACACGCCGCTGTTGCTGTCATCCAGCCTGCGGAGCCACTCGGGCAGCGAGTCGAGCACCGAGTGCGTGTAGTGCGTCTCCACGAGATCGGCGTATTTCCTGCAGTGGACGAGTTCCGCGCCCGAGAGGTTGCTCTGCAGCCCCGGTGTGGCCAGGATGTGCTGCGCGTACTTTTCGATCTGGAGCATAAGCAAGAGCTGCAAGAGCTGCAGGCCGCTGCGACTCACCTTGTGCAGCCGCGTGCGGACGTACGACCGCACGAGGAACTTTGCCCGCTCCATCTCCGTCTGCACGAGCACGAGGCGGAAGTGCTCGTCGCCCGAGGTCGTTGGGTCCGAGCGCAGCGTCGAGATCATGTTTCCCTGCTGTCAGTATTGTTCCGACGTGCACTGCTCGCTCCCTGCCGTGGCATCGCACTCGCACTCGCACTCGCTCGGCACTAGCACACTAGCACTCGCTGCGCTGGCTGCGCCAGCTCCGCGCGACTCACCTGCTGCTCAAGCTTATCCAACAACGCATCCAACACATCCCCTTCCCAGGGGAGCACGCCCGGCGTCCCGCGTTCCCGCACCCAGGCACGCGTGAGGCGGCGGAGGTCGTCGAGGTCGTTCTCGTCTGCCGAGGGCGCGAGGAGCGCCGGCGGGAATATGCTCCCTTCTCCCTCGGCGTCGTCGGCGAAGACCTCGTCGTCCACGTCCATGCCCGTCGTCGAGCGCGCGTCAACAGAGTCGCTTATCCCCGACGGAACGGATTCGAGGCGGGAGAGGAAGCGGGGCGCGGCGGAGGGCGCGCGCGACGCCGCGCGCGAGGAGGGGTCGTATGAGGACATTGTGGGGTGCGTTGGGGTGATGGTGATTTTGGCGAAAACAATGTTGATGTTCTGGTTTGACGCGTCTATGAATCCCACGCGTCGTTTTGGTGGCGATATTAGAGTTTACAGAGTGCATTAGGAACCGCCATTAGTCACTATTAGGTAACCGTCTACTGTATACTGATAACAAAATCCCAATACAAAATGAAAGTTGACATCTTTCAGCCCTGCAATTATATCTACAGCCCCGGGAACACAAAGCGGACCTTGGGCTTGATTAGCTTGCCGTCCTCGCGCCGCACGATGGTGGCAATCTTGAGCCCGACGGCACGGTAGATAATCTTGCTCGCGAGGTCCTCTGGCGCGTCCCAGGCGCGGGCACGCGCGACGGCGGCCAGGTCGGCCTTGATCTCCGAGAGCGGGACGCCGGTGGCGGCCAGCTCGCGCCCCGTGCGCACGCCGCGCAGCAGCATGAGCATCGTGTGCGAGAGCAGGACCGTGTCGGTCGTTATTGCGGGCGTTATGCTTGCGTCGGGGTCGCGCCGGGAGAGCGAGGCGAGGTGCGCGCTGGAGTCAGTCAAGTAGGGGTGGATAACTCACAGTGTGGCCTCGGGGGTGTGTGCAAGTGAGGCAGATGGCGCGGTGCGCATGAGCGGCTCGACACATGTCCAGATTTGGTTCTATCGTCAGTTCGGCATTTGGTCCCACAACTCACAATGGCGCCAGGAATCGCAGCGTGGTCAATCTCGACGCCTTCGACGAGACGCGCCGCGGGCTCTGCGGGCTCTGCAGGTTGCGGCGGGGGCGGAGTCAGAGCACGTGCGGGCGGAGCAGCAGGTGCAGGCGTAGGCGTCGGCGACCTGACAGGGGACGGCGACGACTCCCTCGGCCTTGGGGGCGTGGACTGGGACGCCGATCCAGTCGACTCAGCGAGCGCAGGCTCAAAGCGGGGCGCACGCGGCGTGCGGCCCGGCGTGCTGAACGCCGCGAGCGGTCCGAGGCGCGAGGGCGTCATGGTCTTTCGCGGCGGGCCGAAAATCGACCTTGGGCCCTGGGACGTGCGCAGCCGCGGTGTCTGCGCGGGCCGCAGGGGCGTCGCGGAGCTCGACTGCACGAGGCTGTTGGTGACGACCGGCAGCGGCGCGGGGGGTAATGCGACAAACGGCTTGGGTGTGCGCGTTGGCGTGGCGAGGCGGACGCTCGAGGAAGGGAATTTGGGGCTGGTGGGCGAGCGCGCGTTCCGGAGCGCCTGCTCGCGGCGGAGGGGGACGAGGGAGGCCTCGAGTGCGCGCAGTGCGTCCTCTTCGGCGGCGAGCGCTTCGTCGATCGACAGCTCGGGCACTTCCTCTGGTTCCGGCACGGGTTCCGCCTGCCGTGGCCGGCGCGCGTCCTCAATCAGCTCGCGCAGCTCGGCGATCCGCCCCCGCTGCGCCGCGTGCGCGTGCGCCAGCGACCGCACCTCGTTGCGCGCGCGCTTGAGCGAAAACGTCTCGTTCAAGGACGAAATCACCTCCTCGAGCACAGACAGCGTCGCGTCCAGCTCCTGCGGCGTGTTCTGCAGCCGGGGCAGCTGGCGCAGCGGCGTCATGAGCGTTTCGGGCTCCTTGCGCTCCCGGGCTGTGGGGCGGTATGCGGGTGGAGCGGCAGTCGACGGGCCAGCAGTTAGGGATGTGTACCTGTCGTCGAGGAGGCGGCGGAAAGGCTGTCGCTCGCTCTCGTCCGCGTCGCGCACGAGCGTCAGCACCGAGGGGTCTAAGAAGGCCGTCGTGAATGGTCCAGAGGGGAGGTTGTTCGCGCACGTCGCGGCGGATATCGCCTCGGATTCCTTCGCGAGCCGCTCGAGCGCAGCGCTCAGTGCTGACGGCATTGTGGTGTGATGTGGATGGTGTTGATCAAAGCCGAGATCGCGCGATGACCTGCGCGTCCTGGGTGAAATAGGCCAGAGGTTTGTTGTTGACAAGTTGAGATACATTTTGATTCCGCTTTGGGCCCCGGATTCACCAATCCGCGTCACACCCACCCACCCACACTCTACGTACTGTGCCATGCATGCTCTTGCTTCCCTGCTGCATGCACCCTCTTCATCATGTGATACATTTTATTCATGTCGTTTTTTGGTTCACCAATGTGCTATGACAAAATCTGCTGCTTCTTCCGCTTACTTCTTCTTCTCCGAGAGGGCGGCGACACCGGGAAGGGTCTTGCCCTCGAGGAGCTCGAGCGAGGCACCACCACCGGTCGAGACGTGCGACAGCTTGTCCTCGTCGCCGGCCTGGGCGACGAGGGTGGCGGTGTCACCGCCGCCGATGATGACGGTGGCGCCGTCCGAGCAGGCCTTGACACAGGCCTCGAGGAGCGAGGTCGAGCCAGTAGCAAACTTCTTGAACTCGAAGACACCGGCGGGGCCGTTCCAGAGGATGGTCTTGGAGTCCTGGACGGCCTTGGCGAAGATCTTGTTCGACTCGGGGCCGCAGTCGAGACCCATGAGGCCGTCGGCGATGCCCTCCTTGTCAGTGACGGTGGTGGTGTTGGCGTCGGCCGAGAACTTGTCGGCAGTGATGTAGTCGACGGGGAGGATGAGCTCGACACCCTTGGCCTTGGCCTTCTCGACGAGCTCGCCGACGACCTTGGAGCCGTCCTCGTCAAAGAGCGAAGAGCCAATCTTGACGTTCTCGAGGGTCTTCTTGAAGGTGAAGGCCATGCCACCGCAGATGATGAGCTTGTTGACCTTGTCAAGCATAGACTCGATGAGCTGGAGCTTGTCCTGGACCTTGGCACCACCAAGAATGGCAAGGAAGGGGCGGTCAGGGGTCTCGAGGGCCTTGGCAAAGTACTCGAGCTCCTTCTTCATGAGGAAGCCGGCAGCGCGGACGGGGAGGTCAATGCCGACCATCGACGAGTGGGCGCGGTGGGCAGTGCCGAAGCTGTTGTCAGTCGTCGTCCAAGTTTCCACTCACGCGTCGTTAATGTAGACGTCGCCGAGCGAGGTGAGCTGCTCGCGGAACTTCTTGACGTCGGCGTCGTCGGCCTTGACCTTCTTGCCGTCCTTGACGCCCTTGCCCTCCTCCTCAATGTGGAAGCGGAGGTTCTCGAGGAGGATGACCTGGCCGTCCTTGGCGGCGTTGACAGCCTTCTCGGTCTCGGGGCCGACGCAGTCGTCGAGGAACTCGACGTTGCGCTTGAGGAGCTCCTCGAGCTTCTTCGAGACGACCTTGAGCGAGTACTTCTTGTTGGGCGAGCCATCGGGGCGGCCGAGGTGCGACATGAGGACAACGGCCTTGGCGCCTGATTGTTAGAGGTGTGTTTGATTTGCAGTGTACTCACCGTTGTCAATGGCGTACTGGATAGTAGGAAGGGCAGCGGTGATGCGGGCGGGGTTGGTGATCTCGCCAGACTCCTTGTCGAGGGGGACGTTGAAGTCGACACGGATCAGGACACGCTTGCCCTTGAGGTCGACATCGGTGATGGAGAGCTTGGAGGAGAGAGACATTTTGCCTTTGGAGGGAGCAGCAGAAGAAGCAGCACGGGAAGCGACGCGGAATTGAGGTTTGGCGATAGCGAGGTAGGTGACAAGGCCGAGGAGGACGGGGATAGCAACGTAGGCAGCGTTGGCGGGGCGGGGAATGTTGAAGGGCATTTTATAGAGGAGGGATGAACGTGCCGGTACGAGTTGGGGAGAGATGTGAGTGGTGCAAAGGGTTGTCGATAAGGGCCGAGAGCGAGAGCGAGAGAGAGCGAGAGAGAGGAGCGGGATACAGCAAGTAAGAGAGAGCGGCGTGTCAGTCTCCGATAATGTTCACAAGGCAACGTGGTGATTTAAGGAGCAATGAGAAAGGGGCGGGGGGCACACGTAGGGCGTAGGGGGCGCGTAGTAAAGGTGCAAAAGATGTGATCAAGTGATGAGAACGAGAAAAAGAAGGAGAGAAACACGAGATCACCCAGAGATAGGGAGAGAGATCGGTCATTGCGAGAGTAGCCAGTAACTACGTCGTCACTGGATGTAGCAGTCCACTCACTATGATTTGATGGGTACGGAGCAGTTCGGAGTAAGTTAGAATAAGAGAGTCTTGTCCAGGCTATATGGTATAGGCGGAGAATAGTGGAGAACAAGGTGGAAATGAGCAACGCCAATGCACGGACGGCAAAGAGACGGCGATGACGGCTCAAGCCCCGACGAATGAGCTGGGCTGGGATGAATGGGCTGAATGGGCGGGGTGCACAGTCCTGGCTGGTCCTGGCTGGGGGTGGATGGGAACATCCGGCCGGGTCCACCCACTCCATTCCACCACTGTAGCCCTCCACCCTGTCTGCCTGGCTTCCCAGCACCCCAAGCTCCAAGCGGAACCCCGGCCCATTACGATTTACGTTTACACGCTTTTACAGCCAATACAAGCCGTCATAACCAGTTATAACCAGTCAGAATGCTCTTATGCTCCCCCCCACAGTAAGTCAGGGCGACATCTCGTCATTCTCTCATCTCTGGTTGGTCGTCGATGCCACTGCCGCCGGCGCCACCATCCTCGTCTACGCGCGACTACGCCAGACTAAAACGCCGAATGGTTCCGAGGGCCGCTAGAGCCGAAGCGGGGCCCAAGTGGTGGATGTTGTGGTATGATGGCATGGTTAGCGCTCAGGTGCGGGTGGAGGTCGATTGGAATATGCAATGACTGCTGCATGCATGTTGGCGCTAGATAGCGGCGTGCGAACTGATTGAAGCTCGTTTACCCATCACTGCGCTGCATCCGTGTTATCATCCTCACCATTGAACTCCTTACCGCTTCCAGCCTGCGCATCACAGGACAGACTCGCGACTCCCACACACACGCTGTGCGTGGGAACATGCAGTAGCATCTGAGCGGACGGGCGAGTCGGTGCGATCGGACAAGGACAAGGCGTAGGTCTCAGTGAGCAGACAGCGTAGAGGCGGTTATGAGGGGCGTCGATATTCAACCTGATGATGACGACGGTGATGATGAGGATGATGATGATGATGATGATACTAAAGCTGATGATGGCGGCGACAATGACAACGATCTACTCATGACAGCAAGGACCGAGGTACCCAGGGCGCCAACGCAACAAGCAGCTGAGCCTCGCGACTAGAAAGCTAGAAACCAGCAAGTAGCGGCTGGGAGCTGTGGGGTGGCACAGAATGGTCACACGTCGCAGCTGGGAGTCTTTCTGACTGATCTACTGATCAACAGAAGCAGGTGACATGTTACCTCAAGGCCTCGAGCGAGCGAGGTCGTCGTGGTGTCGTGAGGCGGTCTCGAGGCGGTCTCGAGCACCTCAAGGCCTCAAGGCAACACGTTACAGACCTGTAGGTCTGCTGATCTTGCTGATCTGTTGCACTGTTGCACTACTTTCCCACCCATGACCCCTGACCGCGCGGTCTGACCAGCTTGACCAGCTTGACCAGCTTGACGCCTCGAGACAACAGACCACGAGATCACAGGCGAACATTGATCTCTAAGGCAATGCAGATACAGCAGCTGAATCCAGAGAACTTGATTTCAGAGCCAGCTACAGATATGATGACGCTACTTGCTGCGCCCACTTACCCCCCCGTCGCGCACGTTGCATGTCGCGCCCAGCTTGCGAGCTCGCGCCTCGAGACGAGCTGTCTGGATCGGCTTGCCAGGCTTGGATTGACAGGATTGCCGCAGCTGATCCAACTGCCGCACTCAGCCCACTGCAAGCAGACCAGGAGACCTCAGTACGCAGTCGCTGCATGTCGCTGGGTGCTGCGGGGCTGCGGATGACTGGGGTCGTTGCGCGCTCATCATGCTCATCATGCTCATCATGCTCATCACCCTGTTCATCAAATGACTATCTGCGCCTCGTGTGATTGTGCAGGCATGGTGTGGTGACTGTGTGTGTTGATGCGTAGCGATCAGACGCTGCTCAAGCGCGCAAGCGCACAAGCGGACCATCCCCTGTCAAGCTGTCACACCAACCTTGTCCGTCCTCATTGCTCGAGTGAGGCATGACCATGTACCATGTTCAAAGGACCTAGTCGTCGCCATCATCCCATGCATGCCATGGCACAGGCATGGCACAGTGAAAGGGCGTTTAAGGCCGGGTGAGACGAGATAACACAGTACACTGTACACAGTCTCGCTTTTGGCGCGCTTTTCTGCCTTCCTTTTATCTCCTGGCAGTACGGCAGTATGGTCGTTTGGGCTTTTCCTCTGCGCCTTCCCTCGCCTCCCTAGGCCCGTTGCGCGCGCGGTTGCGCCCTTGCTCGCACTGGCACTCACACTCACACTCACACTCACACTCACACTCACACTCACACTCACACTCACACTCACACTCACACTCACACTCACACTCGCACTCGCACTGAGAGTGGATGACTCACTCACTCACTCACTCACCCCCCCGCAGTTACCTATATTTCCTGCCTTCCTCGCCTTCCCTCCCACCCTCACATACTGGGTTGATTCATATAGATACAACCCTTCCTCCTTTCTCACAACACATCTCTCTCTCCTCTCTCTTCATCACCATCACTCTTTCACTCCTCGTCATCACTTTTATCACCCTCATCACTCTCGTAGCCTTCTCACTCTTCGCTTCTTCATCGTTAGTAACTCATCACCATCACGGTGTTTTACATTCCACTCGGGCAGCTCCCTCCTGGTAGGTCCTTTCTCTCATGCACATGCCGCTAACAGCCAAGCCCAAGAGCCCCCTTCCTCCCCCTCACCTACCATTCTTCGGGCCACTGCCCCACCCTTCGTTCCTCCGACCTCCCCCCAACCGCCCTCTACAACCATGGAGAGCGACCCGATGGAGGAAATCGAGCAGCAGATGAAAGTGAGTACACCCTCCCCTTGCCTTCCCTCTCACTCCTTGTCATCTTGCCAACGTGCCTCTTGCTCACTCTCTCCCACAGAGGCTCGCTGAGCAAAAGGCTCGCATCCTACTTGAGCGCCAGGCTGAGCAGGAGCGTCAGAAGGCCCGCATTCTGGCTGAGCGCCAGGCCGAGGAAGAGCGTGAAAAGGCCCGCCAGCAGAAACTCGCCAGCGAGACCGAGTGGGACGTCGGAAAGCCCAAGGAGGATGACCGGTAAGTCGCTCCCCTCCACTCTCACACTGCCTTCGTGCCTCTGAATGCCTTCTTTTGGGCGTGGATGTATCGAGCTGACTTGCAGCTTCTCTACCCTCAAAAACAAGAGCCGCAGCAGCTCGCTCTCTTTCTCGTCCGCTTATGGTCTCCGTGACCCTAACCGCCCAGTGAGTAGTAACATTTTCGCTGCCTTCTGGCTAACATGCAGCGTCCCGATGAGCCTCTCCCTCCCGAGGAGGAACGCATCCGTCCTGAAGGCTCTCGCCATCGGGTGTACCCCGCCAAGTCTCCCATCGAGGAGCCTGCAAACATTGACGAGGGCTGGAGCTCTCAGGCTCCTGACCTTCTCACAGACTCGCACGAGTCTCCCTCCGCTTTCGAGTCTTCTCCGACCTTTGATCAAGAGATCCAGACTCCCCAGAATCCGCGTCAGCGCGATTATCATCAAGACATTAACAGCTACGAGGACCTCCCCGTCCCGCCAACCCCAGCCGCCTCCACCTTCTCCAACAGTGGCGGTGCTCTCGGAGGATGGGAGCCTGTGTAAGTCCTTTAACACTTCAGCTTAGCTTGTTTCATGCTGACCCCGCAGGACCTCGGCCGAAAAATCCATAGCTGGCCTGAACGCATACGAGGAGCTGCTCAAGGAGCGTCGTACAGTTCCTATGTCCATGTTCGGTCGTCCCTCAATGGGCCCCGGCCGTCAGGATAGCGGTGGCTTCTCAGGCCGCGGGGGCGGTGGCGGCGGGTTCGGCGGCGGCGGGTTCGGCTCTGGTGCTCAGGACAGCGGCTGGGGTGCTCGTGCCGGCGGCGGCGGCGGCGGAGACAGTGGATGGAACAATGACAGCGGTGGAGATGGTGGCGACGGAGCTTGGGGGTCTTCGGTGAGTTGAATACCAAGGAACAGCAGTGCTAACTTCAGTCCCGCGATCCCCCTCCTCACCGCAGTGGTGGCGGCTTTGGTGGCGGCGGGTACGGTGGAGGTGGTGGTGGTGGCCCCGGTGCCTGCTTCAGCTGTGGTGAAAGCGGCCACATGGTGAGTTCATTCACCCGCCCATTTACTGACTACAAGCGCGCAGAGTGCCCCACAGGTGGCGCGTGTTATTCGTGCGGCGAAAGCGGCCACATGGTAAGTGCAGTCAACCGACAAGAGCTAACAACGAGCGTGCGGACTGCCCCACAGGTGGCGGTGGTGGCCCTGGCGCGTGCTACGGCTGTGGCGAGACGGGCCACATTGTGAGTTCAGATCAGACGACAGAGCTGACAACGAGCGTGCGGACTGCCCCACAAGTGGTGGTGGGGGCCCCGGTGCTTGCTTTGGCTGTGGTGAGCACGGTCACATTGTGAGTCACCCGCTGATGATGTACGTACGACTAATGGCAAGCGGGCCGAATGCCCTACAAGTGGTGGCGGTGGCCCCGGTGCTTGCTTTGGCTGTGGTGAGAATGGTCACATCGTGAGTACTCCCCTTACGATTTGAACAGGCTAGAACGTCGTTAGCGGGCCGATTGTCCTCAGGCCGGCGGAGGAGGACCTCAGTGCTTTGGTTGTGGCAAGACTGGCCACATCCGTGCCGAATGCCCAGACCCCAACCCGTCTGGCGGCTTTGGCTTCCGTGGCACCTGCCACGAGTGCGGTGAAACTGGCCACATGGTAAGTGAGAACGCTTGCGCCTGGCTAACAACAGCGCTCGCAGTGTCCCAGTGCTGGTGGCGGCGGCGGCCGCAGCGGCGGCTATGGTGGCGGTGGTGGCTACGGCGGTGGCGGTGGTGGCGGCGGTGGCTACGGAGGTGGTGGTGGCAGCAACAACTGGGGAGGTAACAACGACGAGTCGGGCGGTAATGACAACTGGGGCAATGGGAACAACAACGACACCCCCGCGACCACCGGCAACGACGACTCGGGGTGGGGTAACACCAATGACACCCCCGCTGCCGCCAGCACGGGCAACGATGGATGGGATAACGGTGAGTACTGAACCCTTCTTCCTTGTTAGCTCTTGCCAACCTCTGCAGCTCCCACTTCCGCACCTGCCCCGCCTCCGGCCCCTCGCTCCGAGGCGCCTGCTCCTCCCGCAAACCCATTCATGAATCCTGCCCGCGCCAGGATGATCGAAGAGGAGACCCGCAATGCCATGCCCCTTCGCCAGCCGGGTGGGCCTAGGGACGACAACAACTTCGGTGGCGGCGGCGGTGGTGGTGGACCAAACTCGTCATGGATCAAGAACTCCGCCCCCGCAATGACCGTCCGCCCTCCCATGGGCGAACGCCGCGAGACGTGGGGCGACCGCCAGCCTAGCAACAGCTTTGACGCTCCTCGCGAGGAGCCGCGCGCTCCTGCGCCTGCTCCAGCCGCCCCCGTGGCCGACCCCAACGTACGTCAATAGTTTGTGCCTCTGCTGACTTCGACAGGACGAGTACGACGGCTGGTAGTTTATCCATCTACTCACTCGTCACTCCCTGGTCTCGACCTGTTTCCCGCTGTCCACATCATTCCCACCCATTGTAGTATAGAGACACACCATCCTGCATCCAAAAGACGACCCTGCTCGACTCGATGTGCTGCTCGCGGGCGCCGTCCTTCTCATCACCATTGTGCATGCGCACCATTGCGACTGATAGAAAATGTGAAATGAACATGATACATGATACAAGGCTGCGATGAGTATGCGCTCAAGACTGCTACTAACATCTATCTAACACCGACTCGGCTACCAACTTCCACCAGACTCCCACTCTGCCTCTAGAACCGCACATTGCCCGCCCGAATGGCCGCGACCATGAGCGCCGGCAGGTCCGTGGTCTGGATGCCCATGTTGCCGGGCACGTTGATAGAGCGGCCGCGGTCGAGCGACGCCTGCGCGTCAGTGTGCGAGCTCTGCTCATACTCACAAGGTAGTCCGCGCGATACGCGTCCTTGGCGGCCTGCATGCGCAGCGGGGGCTTGCACGCCTTTGCGCGCTCGGTGGCAGAGTAGTTGCGTTGGATGTGCGAGTTTGCAAACTGCGTCTCCTGCTCGGATCTGCCGTCAGCACAGCCACCAGCACTACTCACGTCATGACAAACTCGTCCGTCCAGGCGCCTGCGCGCGGGCGCTCCGGCACCGCCTCGGCCTTCTTCTCCACGGCCGTCTTGCCGCTCAGGCTCGCGAGCGTGCTGGCGAGCAGGCTGGGGCGGGGGGCGGCCGCGGCAGGGCGTTTCGGCACCGGCGGGAGCGGGCGCTTGGTGATCTTCGGCATGGGCTTGGGGGTCGCTTTCTTCTCGTCGGCCGGGGGCGCGGGCAGCGGGCGCTTCTTCTTCTCCCCCTTGTCCTCCTTGTCGTCTTTGTCGTCCTTGCCGTCCTTGCCGTCCTTGGCCTCGTCGTCGAACACAATCGACTCGCTCCCCTTGTCCCCCGTTATCTCGATATCCTGTGCGTCCTCGCCGCCTGGCGTCGGCGCGCGCTTCGGCGACGAGGGGGGCCGCTCGGGGGATGTGGATACCGCTATGCGGCGGCGCTTGGCCTGCGGGTCAGCTGATTCGTCGAGTGTTCAGCTTACCTTCTGCCGGGCCTCGTCAGGCGTGTCCTCCTTGGCCTCTGCGGCCTCCTTCTCCTTGCCCACGTCCTTCACATCCACGCTCTTCCGCGACCCCCTGCGCGCAGCCTTGCGCGGCGCAGGCGCAGGGCCCTCAGCGAGGTCGAGTAACTCGTCATCGACGTCCATGTCCGCCGCGCGCGAGCCGCGCCGGGGAGGCAGCGACTTGCGCTTCTTCTTTAGCGGCTCGTCGGCGGCAGTAGCGATGGGCTTGATCTTGATCTTGATCTGGGATGCTGGCTCGGCGGCCTTCTTCGCGGCCCGGGGCTTCGGTGGTGGCGACTGCGAGCTCGGCGGCGGGGAGAGGGAGGGAGAGCGGGAGGACATTGCTGTGGGGGCTTTGAGCTTGAGGGTGGGTAACTTTTTGGGCTCGGCGGGGGGCTCGGCGGCCGCGGCTGGCTCGGCTGGCTCGGTGGTCTGCTCGGCGGAGGGCTCCGTAGGCTCAGCTTCCTTGGCGCCAGTGGGAGGGGAGAGCGGGGGCGTCGGCTGGCGCGACTCGGGCGCAGGCGTTAAGCTGGACGAGTTGGAGACTGCGGGGCTGGGCGCGTCGGGCTGCGCCGTTGTATCTGCAGCTGCGGGCTTTTGGGGGGACACTGAGCGCGAGTCGCTCTTGCGCGTTGAGCGGCGCTGGGGTGTAAGTGCGAGAAAAGATGTGAGTGGAGAGAGGTGACAAAGAACAAGAAGATCAAGAACATAAGAAACCAGACTCACGAGCGACGGCATGGTGGAGGCAGGGTTGAAGGTTTCACCGGGTGGCGGCGAATGAGACGTGAGAACCTGCGGGCCTGCGGGGTGGCTATTGTGCGTTTGTGCGTTGCGTGAGAACGTGAGAACGTGTGCGAGGGTGGGAGTGAAACTGTTGATTGGGATGCAGGATGGATGAACGGATGGGCGGACGGAGAGATGGGAGCGAGACGGATGGGTGGATGGGCGATGGTGAGAATGGTTGCGGTCGCGAGTGTGCGTGTGTTTTGATTTCGAGGCAGCATTCCGTCTCCGGCCTCTGGTGCACACGACGAGATGCCTCGACCTGACGAAGCGGCCTGGCGACACCGATTCTGAACTATGCATGCGGGGACCTCTGCCCCTCGTACAGGTACTGCAACTCGTGGGCAGAACTGCATGCATGCATGGCTGCGAGTCGGAATAGATAACAGCTGATAACGGAACGAAGGCGCTAACCAAAGTCACTTCATCACACCCTCCACTTTGTGCTTTGGGCGGAGGCTCCCACTCGTCTGCTTCCATTCCATCGAGATATGAGGCCGTGACTCCAATCCGTTTTCTGCCTGGCTTGATGAGGGATTAAACCAAGTCTGACTATGCGACATGGACGAGGAGGCATACAGTAGCTCGATCAGCACAACGACGACGATATGGCTCCTCTAATGGCCTCGATCTTGATGCTAATGATGACACTTTGTGGTCCAAACATAGCTCTCTCAGTGCCTCTGATATCTCTCTCTCCCGGTGCTCGAGTATCAGACTCTAAACCAAGGCCATCTAAAGATATCACTGCTGACTGCGCAGAGCTCCGAGGGCGATGCAAGGCATCCAAGGCATGCAAAGCTTGATGCGCGGACGCACCCTTGACGCTGTAATACATTATGCATTGACTGAACCGCAGCATGCACCCAGCAAGGGGGGGATCTATATCCGGACCGCCGGCTTGAGACTAATTCCCCGGACTGCGGCACTGCGGCGGCGTCGACAGAAGAGGAACGACGCAAGCCAAGAATGTGGTATTCCTGGCATTCCTGTCATTCCTGCTGCGGCCGAGGCGATGCCATCATAGACCGTGTGTCCGTGTGCCATGACGCGTCCGCTGACAGACTAGTCGCCTCGACCATGTCCGAGGAACCGGCGTATATAGCGGTGTAGCTGGCGAGCCATGGCGAGAGTGCTAGCGAAGTAGTGTGTATTTACGTTTTTCTTTCTTCTGTAGTGATCTAGTGCCAAGATTTGTTTGCTCATCGCATCGTCCGCGCTCGCTCGGTGTGCATGCATGCGTGCCCTCGTCAATGTCCAGGATCCCCTTCACATGCTTCAGAACAGCTCTTAAGATACATATATAGTTCTCATTCTCTCTCTTCGTCATCCCCACCCACCATCATCAACCCTAGAGCCACCATCATCGACGGCGAGCAAAGCATCCATCATCGACAAGGCTACCTACCATAAGGTTACTCACCAGATTCCACCATCTTCACTTCCCCGACCTCACCCGCCGCCACTCCCTCTAGCGCTCTCTCTGACCTCGATCTCTGACCTCACTGCTATCTCGTACGCAACCCAGCTCTGATTCATTAAACGGCCCATTAAGGTTTCACCGCTGCGTACCTGCGTAGCGTATTGCGGCTCTCTTTCTCCGACGGCAGAGCCAGAGCCCTGCGAGCCCGAACGACCTGCAACACGGTGGTGTACGGCACCACTACCAAACGTTTCTGGTTCCTGGGCCGTCCGCGCTCCCAAAGCTCTCAAAGCTGTCCCGAGGCTATCCAAGATCCAAACTCAAGCACAAAGAGGTCCAAGAGGTCCAAGAAAAGCGCGCCGTTCCCGAATTGGAGCAAAGAGTCAGCAGTTCAAAAAATCGATCAGAAATCTTATTTTGAACCGGCGCTCGCTTTCGTCGACTTTTTTTTCTCTGTCATCATCATCGCTTGTCATTCCGCCGACCCGTGCCGTGTCCTCGTCGCCACCACCACCAGCGAACGGGCATCGACAGGTACCACAACGCACGGCCGGTAGTCGTACCCAGATCCCTCTTGGCACACTCTACTGAATAGATCCAAACGGGAAAGTCGCCGCAGCCCAATAGCAATAACACAATAATTGAATTCCATTCTTTACCCCTGCTCCCTGCTCCCCGCCGCCCGCTCCCTGTCCGCTGACTATAACTGGCTCGGAATCGTACCACGGCCGGCCGTCTTGAAGCAAGCACACTCCAGCAAGCCAGCAAGCCACCACAGCGACGTTGCCCGACCCTTTGCGCCTCGCTCTGCATACGCTCACCTCCTGCTCACCTACGGCTCACCTACGGCTCACCTACGTCGACGAGCGCACGCGTGCTTTTGACCCTCGCCCCTTGGCGTCTTTGTGATAGTGGGATTTCCCGGTCTCACCTGGCCTTGCCACCCAACCGCGGCCAACCGCCCGACGAGCTCAGCTTTGCTCCGACTGCGGCGACTTTGCATCAGTAGTCTCAGGTTCGTGCTATCCTCCATTCTCCATTCTCCATCCTCCATCCTTTGTTCGTACTCTCTACCTCTCTTTGTCCTTCATTTCGTCACAGTCTCGTGTACCCCCGACACCGAGCTCTCCTAATAATCTTTGTTTTTATATCTACGATCCTCGCCGACCGCCCCACGCTCACTACCCCTTACACTCTTTCACCATCAGCGCAGTGTCATTGACCAAACCAGATCGCCCATCTCCCCCTCGCCAAGACTGTCACCTGCGCCTACTCCCTCCGCCCTTCCGCTCCCCCACTCCTCTCGCGATGTTCACAGTCGCGCACATTGCCCTACTCGCCGGCTTGGTGTTACCGGCCGTGACCGACGCCTCGGCCATCAATACTCTATCCCAGGTGACGGGCACGTACGGCTTGAACGAGCAGCACATCTTCGAGTTCCCCACAGCGCCGCTCGCTGCTGGCGAGGCCGTGTCCTTCCTGACGGACAAGTGGGACGTCAACTCGCAGCACATCCAGTTTGGCATTGACGACATGTAAGCTAACTATTGTTGTTATTTTCGAGGCTAACATTACTAGTGCCTTTGTCGCGGACCCGGCCCAGGCCAAGTCGAAGCGCGACGGCGAGTCGAGCTCATCGTCGAGCTCACGGTCGCACAAGCACTCGTCGTCGTCGAGCGTCTCCGCCGTCGGTGCCACCCCTACTGGCACCGACTCCTTGGCCTCTAACTCCACTGGCAACCAGGTGCTCCGCATCGAGTACCCCAAGGACTCGTACTCTGCCGGTACTGGTGGCACCCAGTTCACTGCCCAGCCCCTCAACGCGTCGTCGTCCTCGTCTAGTCCGTTTGGCAGCAGCGTCCCCACAGACGGCAAGTTTGAGCGCATGCTCCTTGCCTATGACATTTTCTTCCCCACCGGCTTCCAGTGAGTATCCTATAAGCGCGATAGATCTGATCGTGAAACGACATTGGCCCACTCTGAAGATCTACTCCCTTGCGTTCACGTGCACTGACACCCAGGTTCAACCAAGGAGGAAAGCTTCCTGGTCTTCGCGGTGGCCCTGACCCCACCGGCTGCTCTGGCGGCCACCAGTCGGACGGCAACCAGTGCTTCTCAACTCGTCTCATGTGGCGTACTGGCCAGTTAGGCGAGAGTGAGTTCTATTGCAGTCGCGCAAGGCCAAGCACTGACAGCCTTCAGTCTACGCGTACCTGCCCATGTCCGGCAAGTCGTTCTGCCACCGCCAGGACATTACCTGCAACAACGACTATGGAACCTCTATTGGCCGCTCGACCTTCTCGTTCAAGACCGGAAAGTGGCAGACCATCTGGCTCTACGTCGAACTTAACAAGGTTGGCACCCAGAACGGCCGTGTTTCCCTCTGGTACAACGGTGTCCAGGCCATCAACATGGAGAAGATGGAGTTCCGCAAGACTGAGGACATCGAGTCCGTTGCTGGTCTCTACTTCTCCACCTTCTTTGGCGGCTACGACGAGACCTGGGCCACACCGATCACCCAGTACACGTACTTCCGCAACATGAAACTCTACGCCGGCCTCGGCGCGTCCAACTCGACTGGACCCAAGTCTGGCGCTCTCTCGTCTGTCCAGTCCCCGAGTCTCGCCGTCATTGCCCTCGGCGTCGTCGGCGTGCTCTCCGCCGCCGCCGGCCTGGTGTAAACCATCCTGTAGTTGCCAACCAACCCCACCCATATTCACAAGACACAGTGTAGCCTCAACCCGCCACCTGGATAGACTAGTTATGACTCGTACTAATCCTTTACCCCTTTATACCTATCAATACCCCGGCCTGGTCGCCGTGATACTACGTAGAAACCGATACCGCTAGCCCGGACATGACACGCCTATGCCAAGCACGTCTTTTGTTAAATTGTCCGTCGACGCATGTTCGATGCGGGGGGCTGTGGCGATGGACAGCAAATCTGCAAGCAATGGGGTGTAAGTGCAGAGTGGTCGTGTTCATCTGTACGAGCAGATCTGCAGGCGACTTTGCCCCGAGGTTGACTACCAAGGCGGTCGCACAAGGCGGCAAACAATGCGGTAGTCCCTGCAAAGCATTGAACGACCTGTGTTCAGCACCAAGCCGCCGCTTCGATCCTGCAATAAAGAACACGACCGTGCGCGCTCGGTATGCGCGTCAACGGTTCGTTGCACACCTCGTCCGTTGCACTCCTCGCTTCCGCCTTCCACCCGCCTCGCTTCCACTCTGCTCTCGCACCCCCGCCACGCACACAGATGATACACACCAGAATCCATGAAGACAAGCAAGAATATACAAGAAATGTGTGCCCTAAGCGAAACGCCAGACCCGGAACGGAGCACTAGAGTAGCACCCCGAGCCGACACGGTGCAGACGCATTTTAACAGGCAAAGTTCTCCTCAGACGGCCATGTAGTCTCCGTTTTGGTTTGTTTTGAGATTAGCAACGGAGTCTTGGTTAGTCGAGTTGAATATGTATGGAAGAAAGTGTCAACGGATGCATGCATTGGTGGTTTATATACCGTTCGGCGCGGTGCACTGGGCAGCGAGCGGGTGGTCAGATTCCAGGCGGGGGCGAGCAACTTTATCTTCGCACCGACTGGGAAATCTGCTTCCGCACACACGTCCATACAGGCACGCACTCACCGCCCACTCTATCTTCCCACACTCTTCCCACGTGGAATATTAGGTAACAGCCCCGTCTCACTGAAATTTTCGCCACACCCAAACTCCGCGGGCGGGATTAACTTTTTCATCAAGTCGAAAAGTGCCGACCCTGTGCTCGTTCACCGTAGCTGACCCAAGCCAGGGCGTGTGCCAGCCCAGCCAGTCAGTGCTCCCGCCAGGCAGGTGCCTCAGCCAGGCCGTACGGTGTGAGAGCTGGGCTGTACGCTGGCAGCCCCACCACCACTACCACCCAGCACCACTGTACGCCCGCCGAGTCCTGCCACTCGCTACTCGCTCACTGCTCGACATCGACATTGCCTACCTCGCTGCCTGCTTCTTCATCCGTCAACAAAAAAGCGTTAGTACCCCGTCGCCGCCGTGCGGAGCGCACAGAGAGAAATGGCGCTGACCTAGTGTTTTCGTCCCCGTCGTCGTTGTCGCTCTTGTCGTTATTATCGCCGTTTTTGTCGTCTGTTGTCTTGTGCTCTCGTGCTCTCGTGCTGTCGAATCGAATCTCCCGCGAACCGTTGTCTCTCTGCTCTCGCGAAAATCCGCGCTGTGAACCTTTGCACCCACGCCCCGAACCGCTGCCCCTCTGCTCTGGATACCGAACCTTTGATCCTTCAAATCTGCACCAATTTTGATTCCCTCCGACTTGCGACTTTCCTCCCTTTTCCAACTTGCCTCGAACAGACCACAATGGCTCGCACCAACCTCCGCACCGGCCTCAACAAGGGCTACCCCACCACCTCGATCGCCAAGGTCGTCAAGCCTTCGCACAAGAAGGGTATCAAGACGTGAGTCGCGCCGAGGGAAGGACCCGCGGAAATTTTTGGGCTTGGACATGGACGAGCTGGAACTGGAAAGGACTGGGACGGGATGGAACGGAGCGCGGAAAGGAGGGCGCAAGAGGCAGGAGGGAGCACAACGGTGGAGACGATGCGGACCGCTGTGATGGGAAAGCTTCCCTGTTCCGCTCGGCAGAAGCTTTCATCCGTCCAGTGCTGCCGTACACCGTCCCCGCCCGCCCCGCGGCAATATTCTGTCCGGCTCTGCTGTCGCTCCCCTGCTGGCCCGTTCCGTCCACACCGTAGCTGCCATGTCCTCGCGCGAGTCTACCACCCTTCATGGACGAATCGCCCCACCAAATACTAACCCCCCAGCGAGAAGAAGACTTTCGTCAAGTCGATCATCCGCGAGGTCGCCGGCTTCTCGCCCTACGAGAAGCGTGTTATGGAGCTCCTCCGTAACTCGAAGGACAAGAAGGCTAAGAAGCTCACCAAGAAGCGTGTAAGTTGAGATGGCGGCGGGACAGTGACGGTCTTGTTTGTTGTCGCAGACGAACTGCCCTGTCTCCGATCTACCGACTGCGAAGCCCGCACCAGTCGCTGACAATCCAGCTTGGTACGCTCCTCCGCTCCAAGCGCAAGGTTGAGGAGCTCTCCGCCGTCATCCAGGAGCAGCGTCGCCACGCCGGTCACTAATTGCTTTCCTCTTTTCTTTCGAGATCGGGGACGGGAATGGTAGCCTTGTATTCTTCATGCAGCCATGCACGGGTGTTGCTTTAGATGGATGGAGATGTTTGACGGCTGCGGCTGTGGTGCGGGCAGAGGAGCGTTGCGGGGAGGGATCGGCAGTGTGCCGGACTGTGGTACTGATCTGCTGATCGACTGACCTGATCGGATTCTGACAATCAACAAGGCCCGACTCGACCAGAGCAGGATCAGAGCGAGCACCACGATGTCGCCTACGCGCTTCGAAGGTGCAGTCTCCCGGAACAGCAGATCTACGATGGGCGAGGCCGAGGATGGCGCGCGTCGACAGCAAGTGTCGACACGTCAGAAAACGGTGAACTCGACTTGCACGGAATGCACACTCATGCTGTGGGTGTCGTGCGCAGTTCCGTCACGCCTCTACGTCCGATATGACCACCAGACGAGAGCGGCTAAGCTGCGGGCGCTGCCAAGATCGGTCCACTCTCTTCGGTCACTCAGTTCAAAGCCGACCACCTGGAAGGCTGCTCGCCAGGCTTTGTCCGTCTTGCCGAGCAGGAGATTCTGGGCCGACACCACAGTCGGCGCCGCCGACATGGCGCCATGACTCCCACCTTTCAAACAGGCGCGCCACAAGCCACACCTCCGCTCTCCGCCACCTCGTCCCCCCGCCATCCTCGTCCTCCGCCTCGACCCCCCTCCACCCCTCCACCCCTCCATTCAAAAAGGCCCTTGCCCGGATTTGAACCGAGGACCACTCCCAGACTTAAGATGCGTCTGCAACCCTAAGAGAGTATGATAGCCACTACACCACAAGAGCACGTGTTGGAAGGTTCTGAGGGGGCCTCAGCCGCGGCCGGCCGGCAAGCGTTCACGGGCGAGCCACTGGCGCAGCCGCGAAGCTTACCTGGACCGGCTATCTGTGAAGAGAGGGAAGGGGCCCTGTCATGGACCAGACGGTCGCCACACTGATGGAGACATTCAGACTGATGGAGACATTCGGATATCGATCTGCCACAAGCTCCGCCCAAGCTCTCCAGCCCAGTACCAGTAGCGTACCACAGAGCACTATCACAGCCGTACACTGAAAGCGCGCGCAGTTGTCACATGCATACGTGCATACCCACATCCACCCCCGCATCCATCCCCGGCATCCCCAGCGCAGCAAAACAAAAGGGAAACCGCGTATGCTGCAGACATACGCCGAAAACCCCCCCGGGAGCCAGGCTCCCCACCGCGGGGTTCGGACAGCGGCCTCTGCGCGCCATTCTACTTTCCTAGTGCGTCCACTGAACGGCTGGGCTATAAGACCGGGTGATGGTGTGGTGTGTTGGGGTGGATAGGTGAGGGATGGTGAGACATGGGAAAGGCGAATTTGGGTGGTGGAGGTTCAGGGTCGCACGTGGTGTGTGGGTGGCTCTCGCGTGGGGATCGCGTGGCTCACGCGTGTCGATCTGAGTGGCGATCTTGCGTACTTGTGCCAAAGACGAGATGCAGCCGGTGCTGCATGTAATGTGCCCGTGTGATCGCGCGGGTGAGGCATAGGTAAGCTCACAGATACACAACTGGACACACGTTCGACACACCAGTCCAATCCGCCGACGCGTCGCATATCGCACTCTCCGTTTTCCAAGGTGAGACGCGAGTGGGCTCGTGTGTCCCTTTCAGCCATCGGTTGCTGAAATGCATTCCAAGAGCAAGACAAATGAAGGTATTCTGCATGACCCGCGGGTGCGTAGGAGAGTTGCCAAGCGGCTGCGGATTGCGGAGAATTGAAATCAACTACTACTGCCATGACGGAACGCGGGAATCAGCGAGAAACCCGGAATCACATCCGTGGATCAAGGTGTGACATGTCTTCTGCCCAGCCACAGCATCATGCTGGCACTCTCCGGCAAATGGCCGGCGAGAGAACACGGGTTGTGGGGCCACTGTCGGGGAGAACCATGGCGCGGGCGAGCTGTGAACCCACTCCCGCAAATGCTGACTCCACCAGGAGAGTGTTCACAATCGGCAAGGTTGTTGGAGCCGTTTCAACTTTGTTATGCGTCAATTAAACGTCGTGGATCTGCTGAAAGGAGTTCTTGGAATCCACTCAGCAAGTACGCTGCTGCTCAATATGGGGGTCGCTCTTGCGTGCCAAAAGTCAACAGACGCCCTTCAAGTTTGCTGCGGTATGGTCTGGTGGGGTGTGGTCCCCCGATATAGTCGTGCCTCTCCCATCAACCAATGTGGAGCTCATGCCGTGTTGAGTCCCGTGCGGTCACAGGTGATGGTTTCAGCCCCGTTCTGACACTGATGAGGGGCAGTCTTGCCGCGGGTTCCATTCGCAAGGGAGGCGAAGGTCCACTCGCGTTCGATGAGGTTATCGAGGGTGTCGAGTGAGTTTCGAGTACCTTGGTGTGGCGCTTCTCCCTTCGTGCGGCTTGTCTGAATATGTGGGGGGAGAACACTCGAGGTGGCAGCTGGCATTGTTTCTCTTTAGGTCTTCATGGAGACTTGTAGAGGAGCTGGAACACTGGTTTATGGTATATAAGACAGGAGAATGACACTGAAAGACCCAGCAGCCTCGACAGTTCGGCCCAACTTCTCCCACCTTCGCTTTCACCAAGACCAACAATCACCCCTTCAACATGCACCTCTCCGTCCTCACTGTCCTGTTTACCCTCCTCGTCTCCTCGGTGGCAGCCGGTGACTGCGTCAGGCTTTCATATGTCAGCTGCAAGTGCATTGGGGGCGGCAAGTGTGGGGACAGCTACAGCGGTTCCTCGTGCAGCGACTGGAAGAAGGGGGGTCGCGTTCGCATGTATGGCTCTTACCAAAACCGGGCCAAGGTCACAAACCACCAGCTCTTCAGCATGCGGGACCAGTCGGGTGGCACGATCGACTTCCACCCTCGTAACGGCAATCAGTACGAGGCCTTCTGGGCCGGCACGGGAAAATCAATCGGACACTGCCGCACCGTTTCCCGGCAGACTGCCTCCACCGGAAAAGGCGACGGCAAGTGTACCATGGACAGCAACTTCCAGTGCGACTTTGGGTGGTAGTCGCCCCTCCCTCTGGGCTGTCGATACAGGCCACGCTGTCCGACCTTCCCGCAAGCGTCCTTTACTCTCAGTTTACTCGTAGCAGAAATGAATGAATAAGAAGTCTGTTTCCACTGTTGCAGTCCCAGAGTACTATCTCTGAGTGTCCGGTCGCTGTCAAGCCGTACCTCCCTTCCAGCCACTCGCTGCCGGTCGTAAACTGGCTTTCTAATTTGTTTCTTTTTATTTATTATATTTTTGTATTATTTTATCCGTTGTGTCTACTTTTCCGCTATCCACCAACCCAACCTCCCCTTGCATCTCCCATAAAAAGCAGGCAGAGCAAGACCTTGGACTAGGCGCCTGGCCCCTCTCGCTCTCCCCACCGGAGACTGGGTCCCGCCGCCCCCGGCGCGAACCGAATAGCGCTACTTGGGCAGCAGACGACCGCTCCTCCAGCCATGATCCGGAGGAGTTGTACTTGAGCCGTCCTGCGATTCTGGCGCTGAGGGTTCGACTCTTCTGCTACGAGAATGTAGAGGGCCTTTTGCCGCTTTGTCTCAGACTGGAGCGCTGGAAGCGCGGGAGAGGTGAGGCAGGGGAGGGGTGTCGAGGTGGATGTGGCGGCCTGTGCTGTGTGTCTCAACTCTTTGCATCGTGTCCGGTCTGACCGGGCACCAATTCCCCGTGATGCTGAAGAGAGACTGTGCGTCTGGCGGTTCCGATGTAGACGGAGCATGATGGGGTAGACGAAGCGGCAAGTATTAGCGGAAGAGGTTTGTGGCCAGAAGAGTGGGATAATGTGGCTATCGTGCAGTGTCACCGTGCTGCACTTTCCAGAGCACGCCTGGCATACTTTGAGGTAAACACAAGCTAACGCCTAACGGCCTGATATGTGCAGATTACCCTACACTAAGATCAATTACTGGCAGATGTCTTCTGTCCCATCGAGAAGCTCAATGCGGGCCGTCTCTGGACTCTGGGCAAGCCAGACTTGAACCCAACCTCATTTGACGTCATCCACCACTCATCCAGGCCACCAGGGGTGCCAAAAAGGTCTCACTGGGAATCGAACCCAGATTACAAGAACGAAGATGGATGAACAGCTTCAGAATCTTATGTACTAACCGTTATACGATGAAACCATTATGCAAGGACATGTCGATCCGTCGATCCGCGCCGCTCGGCGTCGGCGGGGTAGCTGGTGGGGTGGACGGAGACGGAGGTTGGAGGTGTGGAAGTAAGGTTTTGCGTGGGTTTGGGTGGAAAATAGTCGGAAATTCCCAGCGGTTGGCGCCGCCACACCCACTGACCGTTTTCGGCGATCGCCGCTGATCGGCCACCACCACATGACCTCAGCCACTTCAGATGCAACGATGCCCACTGTCGCTCGGCATGCGCGGCATCTCGGTATCTTGAGCGGAGAATGTGGAGGACCGCAATATATGTGGCAAGGCGAAGCAATCTGCACTTTGCATTCGCATCTATCACAATGGCCACAGCAACACTCACCGTATCCGACATCTCGCGCTACCCGAACCCAAAGGAGACGGTCGTGCCGACCGTGCGCACCGACGGCCCGCGGACGAACGGGAGGTGGAACCTCGACGAGCTGAGCCTCGAGGGCAACGAGGGCGGCAAGGTAGGTCGCGACGGGGGAGGTGTGCTGACCGCAGATCCCGTCGTCGCACCTGACGTGGCTGCAGCCTATCCCTGCTGATGCGCCCATCGAGCACATCCGCGAGGTCTTCCGGCGCGACGGGGTGGTGCACGTCCGCGGCCTGCTTGACCGCGACGACGTGCTGGCGACCCGAAGGAAGTAAGTCTAAAGCAAAGTGCAAGCTCACGTTAGGTTCTTCGAATTCGTGAGCCCCTCGGGCGTGCTCAAGAAGGACACGGCGCCAGTGGAGGGCATCTACGACGACAGCGTGGACCCGACCCAGTTTCCCGGCCCGTCGGCGGTGCAGTACGACCGGAACCAGAGCGACAACGCGCTGCTGGACCTGAGCACGCGCGCGGGGCACGAGGACTTTATCCTCGAGCTGAGCGACTCGCCCGCGCTGCTCGAGTTCGTGGGGCGGCTGAGGCACGAGTGGAAGGAGCCGTTCCGCTTCCGCCGCCAGCTGCTCAGGACGAATATCCCCCGCAGCTACCGCACCGCCACGCGCGTGCACTACGACCAGATGTACCTCCGCCGCATGGAGCCGGGGGCACTCACGGGCTGGATCCCCATCGGCGACGTCAGCCCCGTGTCGGGCGGACTCATGTATCTCGAGGACTCGGCGCCGCTGGGGCTGGAGATCGAGAACACGTTCCTCGCGCTCAACAAGGAGCTGCCCGAGAAGGAACAGCTGAGCGCCTTCAACCAGAATGTGAGTAAACGGCAGAGTTGCGCTGACGGCAGATGCTCTACGGCGGCGGGCTGACAAAGGACGCGGCGGCGTTTGCAAAGGCCACCAACCGGCGCTGGATGGTCGGCGACTTTAAGGCTGGCGACGTCGTATTCCACCACTCGTGCATGATCCACTGCAGCGCCAACAACGAGGATCCCGACAGCCGTATCCGCTTCGCGACCGACGTGCGCTTCGCGGACAGGCAGGCGCCGTACGACAAGGAGTGGGAGTGAGTCCAAGGCCGTGGTATGAGCTAACGTGATCAGCAAGTTCTACTTTGTGGGCGACAAGTTGTGAAAAGCTGTTGTACGAAGAGTAGCAACAGGACTGATGCATTGGGCGTGTGTGTTTGGGAGACGTCGTTGATGCAAGGCCAATGACCACACCTGAGATGTCAGTAGCCGTAAGTAGGCATAACATGCGTTCCTGTGTCATGATTACCTTGGGCTGGGGCTCTACTCTGAAGCCACTTGTTATGGGAATCCGACCGAAACTGTAGCGCATGTACGCATTGCATCGCTACAGATTCAAACTGATGGAAACAGTGATCACCTCTTCCCGCCGCTCTATACCTCACCCCGACACACCCTACGCAAGTCTAGGCAGGCACCCAGATGTCTCCCATCCGGTTCATCCTCCTCTGCCTCTCGAGCTCAGCAGCCTCGGTGACCTCGGCGTCGTGCTGCTCGTCTGTACCCGCGTCGCGGCCCTCGGAGGCGCGCTGGGACATTTCGGACCACCAGCCCCCACGGAAGCGCTTGGGGCGGTGGCGCCAGCCGAACTGAGTGTCAGCGAGGGCAGAATTGAAGCCGTCAAGATTCAGATGTCGAGGGCCGGTCATCTGACACGGAGTTTGCACTCACTTTGGCAACTCCCCACAGCATACCGATGGTCAGTCCCATGCCTGTGCTCGGGACGAGGAACCACGAAGCAGCGACTCCGCCGACACCGAGCACAGCTGTACCGAGGCCCGCGATCGCGGCACCGATGACGGCGTACTTGCCCACGCGCAGCATGCGGTGGAAGATGTAGCGGATGATGTACCTGGGTGTCAGTGGTCTGTGAGTGGCGCGTAAGGTTAGTCGACATGGAGAAGCGAGCAACCGTGTCTCATAGAGTGACGGAGAATGAGGTGACAACCAGTTGACAGTGGCTCACATCGAGACGCATAACCCGCCGCGTTTGTCGATCCCCGACAGCCGGCCGATACCACTCGACATTGAAGCCAGAGCTCCTCACCTCTCTCAACACTTTGCCACCCACTCAACACTTACCGAGCAGTGCTCAACAGACCCCTGGTGGCAACACTGTTGGGCCGAACACCGGCCTTGTTCCCGAGCGCGAGATACTTTAGATTCGACTTTGTCGTAGCCAGAGCCGAGCTTCCGGCCTTTGCCTCGGCGGCCGCTCCAGCAGCTCCAGCCGGCGGATGGCCCGACGGCATGTGCGCATGGCCGGCTGATGGTGGCGGAGGCTGTGCTGTTGACATTGTTAGATGGAGAGGAGTGTAAGCGAACGAAGAGCAATCGAACAGAAAAAGTCGCCCAATCACCACGGAAAAGTGGGAGCAGAGTGGCCAGAGAGGTGTCCCAGAGTAGAGTGGGTGACTGTCTGGTTTCTGTTTGGTGCGTCGGATCTTGTAAAGCCAGAAAAGAGCAATGGAAAATGACGTAATAGAATCATTAATGATCTTCAAAGCCCTGCCTAATCCAGGATAAATCTAATCCAAATCAAAGTTTCTATTGGCTTAGCATAAGCCACCTCTCACCCAAGCTACGGTGGCCAGAACGCGCCATGCTTACCGAATACCACGTGGTGGCCCGCCGCCGAGGAGTGTAAGCTGATTATAATTTTTCTAATTGGTTCATTTGAAAAATTGTCTTGTATTAGGAATTCATGCCGAGAATCAAATTGCATCTGTGGGTTGCGCGTCGAGCAAAGTCGAGCCCAGGCAGGTCCAGGCAGCAACACGGATGGCAACACCACACCGTGCATGGTGCATGGTGAAGCCAAAGTTCGGGGTTCCACATTTTTCACAAACCTCATCCATCTCTTCCAAACATCCTCGACTTGTTCAATCAACCAAGAATCCCTCCGATTCATATAAAAGGAGAACGGCGAGCATTCACTTCGCTCTTCCTCTCGCTCAACCCCGGTATATCCCCAAGTCGATTCACGACGCGTAAATAGCGACCCTTTGGACCGCCCCATACCCACGCGCTTTCACGTCAACAATGGTCGCCAAGCTCTCGCGGCCGTTCCGCATCATTGCGCTGCCGCTCGTCCGTGTGCCCCATGGACCTCTTCGTACTCCTGCCGCACTGGCCGGTGCTGCCGAGAAGGCCGCATCCGCTTCTGCCTCGGCGTCGGGCTCGACATCAGCTGCGAACGGCAACGGCAACGGCGACGGCGACGAGACGCCGTTGACATTGTATCACATCCAGCAGCCGAACAACAAGGACGAGTCCAGCTCGCCCAAGTACGTCCAGTACGCCAACCGCGCGCTCGAGAAGGCTCAGGACCAGTGGGTCAAGCTCGGCGAGAAGAAGGAGGGCTCCGTCATGCGCTGGTTCTACGACAAGGGCGAGGGCCTCATGGACCGCATGGACTATGAGGAATGGGCGCTCAAGAACGTACACGAGAACCAGGGAGTCAAGATTGCCGACACCGAGAAGGGCGAGGCGCAGGAGCTGATTGAGGTGAGTACGAGCTGGTGAAGCTGGGAGCCGGATTTGGAGGCAGCGTCATGCCGAGTGCGTGCCGGAACGCGCCAGCTTCGAGCACGTGGGCAGCAATGTCGAATGTGTTGCGAGCGGGGCTCGTTCTGCCTACTACACTTCTATCATCCTTCCGCCAGGGCTGCTGCTCAGCATGCCGAAGCGTCAGGATGCGGGGCCCTCATCTGATCCCCGAGGTGGCACCGATACCTATGTGTATGACTGCCCGGCGTGTTTCTCCACCTACAACCTGCCTCGCTTCAAGTTTGTGCTGACCGCCAGATTCCCCTTCTCCGTCCGGCGTCCGTGGCCCCACCTCTCATCCCCAAGCTTCACCGCTCGCTACTCCACCGTGGCCCCTACCACAAGAAGATGATGTACCGGTTCTTGCTTGGGTGAGTACTGTCCGGGTGCCTTGACAGAAGATAGGCCCACAGACGACTCCTAGTTTTTAAGTTGTCAACTGTTTGTTCCAAGCTGAGAGCGACTCGCGTCCACTTCACGCTGCGCCCTCGCTTGTTGAACTCTTTGCGTCATCCGACGCGCTTCTTTGCAGGCACACCCGATCGATTACATTCTCTGTCCCCCACTTGATTACATGACTAACTCGACAGATCCCCACTCACCTGGCCCTTTGCCATCATTCCTGTCATTCCCAACTTCCCGCTCTTCTACGTCCTCTGGCGCGCATGGTCGCACTACCGCGCATGGCGTGGTGCCACCTACCTCGAGTCGCTGGTCAAGCTCGGCATGATTGTCGAGAAGCCCTCGCCTGCGCTTGACTCCATCTATGAGAAGCGTCAGATCACCAACGGCAGCTCCAAGCCTGCCTCATCGTCTACTTCGACCACTTCGGACTCGGACGTGACACTACTCGCCTCGGACGGCCAGCCAGCCGAGAAGGCCAAGGAGGACCTGCCGCATTACAGCCAGCTGCTCCTGACCAAGGACGCCATCCCCGAGCTCACGACCGAGTTTGACCTGCGCCCTGCAGAGATCACCGACATTGAGCGTGCGATCGAGCAGGCGGACCACCGCGCAAGCGAGGCCGAGAAGGTGTTGAAGCTGCAGGAGGAGGGCGCCAAGACCAAGTAGACGGATATACGACAGCGAGTAGAGCTAGATGCGTAACGACCCGGAGAACGATTCGAAACCAGATCACACCCCAGAGGCTATCGCTCCGAGCGAGCCCTATACCCACACCCAAAGCCTCACTCAACATACGGACAACAGTGGGCCATTCGTGGACCCACTGCCCATCCCTCCCACACCCACACTCGATACCTTTTGCGTGTAAACGTGGCGTCTTGTTTCTTGGGGGACTTGGAAACAAAAGTAATCACTGCCGGTACCAGGGGGAGAAACTCCTATAGATAATTGCATGGATGCATGGCTTTGGCCGCTGTACTGCTCCGAGGGACACCGGCGTGCGAGTGTGATGTGAATGGTTTCCGCTTACTTGTCGTTGACGGCGTATCCGCCATGCAGCTCGATCTCCCCCTCGACACCATTGGGCGCAGAGACATACACGCCCTCGGCGTCGGCAATGCGCTCTGCGGCCTCGGACCCGCCCTCGGCACAGATATGCTCCTCGTCGCAGTTCTCGTGCGCCCACTCGTTCGGGTTGAAGCTCGGCGGGTGGTCGCACGCGTCGGTGTGGACGTGGTCGCCGTGGCTGCACGCATCGGTATGGACGTGGTCGTGTCCGCACGCGTCGGTGTGGACATGCTCGCCATGCCCGCATGCCTCGGAGTGCACATGCCCGTCGCCGTGCCCACAAGCTTCAGTGTGCACATGGTCATCATGCCCGCCCGCATCGGCGTGCACGTGCCCCGCCGCCTGCACATGCTGCACAATAGCGTGCCCGAAGAGGTACGACGTCTTGGCGACGACGGCGTCGATGGCCATGAGGGACGGATAGCTGTTGAGCGGCTGCGACGTCTCGGCGTGTTTCCGGCCGAGCACCTCGTAGAAGACTGCCATCAGATTGGGCTCTCCTCGGATGCCTCCTCCGCTCTTCTGTCACTCACCAAACCACGCGCGCGACAACGCGCCGCGCGTCACGTAGCGCATGTTGGTGAGTGCCTCGGCACACTGGAGCGCTGCGTCGTAGAAGCCCGCGTAGCCCGTCACGCGGCCGGCGTGCAGGAGAGCGAGCGCCGTGCGTGCCCAGAGGTCCGATTCGCTGCTGTCAATAAAGGACTGCGGGGAAGGGAGCCAAGATAGCCAGCCAGTTGGCCGAGGATAGCTGGCGCATACACCTCAGCTCCCCACTTCGGGCCGACTCACAGCTGCGCAATCCCGCTCCCAAACGCCTGGTCGGGCGTGAACACGAGCGGCGTCGCGGGCCACGGGTACAGGTTCTGGAGCAGGCGGTGCATCTCGCGCGCGGCGAGGATGTATTCTCCAGAGTCATGGAGTCTGAGCGTCAGCGAGCGTCAGCGAGCCCCCTCTCATCACATACCTCGCAGCGACGCCCGCGTCGGCCGTGATCCTGCCTACGACCTCGTTCAGCGGCTTGACGCTCCCCACCCGCCGATCGGGGGAGTAGTACTCGACGCCCCTGACCTCTCCCGGCGTCAGCCCGTGCGCGGCCTGGTTCTCCTTGATGTCCCAGCCCATTTTCTCGGGGTCGGCGTCGGCGTCAGACGCCGCGGGGGAGGAGAGGAAGCCGAGCATGTCGAGCGTGTCCGTCAGCAGGCTGAGGGTCGCCGCGTTCCGCCGCAGACGGAGGTTCTCGAAGGCCTCGCCCGCCATCGCCGGCAGGGGGGCGTTGCGCGTCGTTGCTGCGTCGTGGATCCTGCCGTCAGTGCAAGCCGAGTGGAAACCATGGTGTCGGAGGCCACCTCGCGACTCACGTCTCGATCGCCCGCTCGTAGCTCTGCACGAGCGGGAGCAGCTCGCCGAGCCCCTCCATGCGCTTCGTCCTGTCGCTGGAAAAGTACTGCGCGGGAGAGACCTTCCAGAGCACGCCGTTGAGGCGCGTGTCCTTTTGCGAGAAGTGTGCGTCGTCAAACGCCGCGGCGCGCTTGACGGGATACTTGCGCCCGCCGGCCGTGTACGGGACTTGTGCCGCGGAGAGGGAGGCGCGCCCCTCCCATAGCGGGAGGAGGAGCTCGTGTGGGCTGTTGCGCGTCGCGCGGAGGGAGAAGACTTGCCGCGCCATGGTGGATGGGGAGTTTGAGCGAGCTTCAGACTTTTGGAGCCAGATGTACGAGTGTGCTGGGCCGGTTGGGTGCACTTAGATTGCCGATCGCAGATAGCCGACGTCAGTCCTTCACTCACAAAGTCCAGTCTGCACCCTGATCTTGTTCTTTTCCATCTCCGTTTGCTGCACTAGACACACAGGTGCATTCATCTGCACTGGTCTCCATAGTATTCTACTCGAATTATAGACAGGTCGCACAATCGTATGTGGTTTTAGTTTTGGGATTGGGGCAATAGTATGGAGAAGTGAGGATGGTATCTCGGTGAGACGTCTGCATCTACACGTAGAGCGAGCGGGCATGGTGCACCGGCATGTGCTGCACCGTGGTGTCCTCGTTCTGCACCTTGCGGCGAGGTCCGTTCGAGCGGTGTGCCTGGTTCGTCGAGTTGCGGAGCTGCGGGCTGGACGAGGTCTCGAGCGCCTTGATCGTCGGCTGGCGGCCGCGGGTCTGTAAAGGCGGGCGAACCGGAGCCAGAACGGCAGCGGCAGCCGCCCTGCCACTTGGCTTCCACCTGGTTGCCACAGTGGTCGAACGGGCAGCCGATTTCGAGTGGAGAGGACGCATGCGCAGTGGCGAGGCTCCGGACTGGTACGACAGGCGGTTGGGCGCCTTGTCCGCCAAGGGAGAGGGAGAGGAGAACAAATCCGAGTCGAGGTTGACGGGCGATCCCATCGAGTTGACCTTGACCGAGACCGTGCGGCGGCGTGGTGGTGCAGGCTTGGCAAGCAGGGTCAAAGGTGCCCGGGCACTTGGCGACGGGGATGGCGAAGGCGATGGGTTGCCGTCACTTTCGTCGGTGTCGCGCTGAGGCGAGAAGCAGATGAACGACGGCTGCTTCTCCCGCCGCCGACGAGGAGACTTGGGCGATTTCGGTGACTTTGGCGACTTGCGGTGCTGGAACACATCCTCATCGGTGACAATGAGCTTGAAAGGCGATCCAGCCAAGCCTTCCTCCGATTGTGGGCGGTGGCGGCCCCAGCCTAAGTTGCGGCGGCGCACAGAGCTGGTCACCGACTTGCGGAAGTCGCCATCCGAGTCGCTGTTGCGGTACGACTGCTTCTTGGCCGAGCGGGAAAGCTTGTGGGAGATCTTGCGCTCACGAGGTGGAGCTGCCTCCCGCGCAAACTCAAGAAGAAGCGCACTGACGGGGCGGCTGTTGTCACTGGACTCTGTCGACGACTTGCTGTTCCGGAACCGAGACTCCAGCGGTCGAATGGGAGCGCTGTAAGGCGAGGCCGAAACGCGGCAGACCTGCCTCGTGAACGAAGCCTTGCGGGGGCGCACAGCAGGGGCAACAGAAACCTGCTCCAACGGTTTGTACTTGGCCTTGGACTCTGCCAAGAACAGCTCGATCTCGGCTGTGGTAGAGGGCTGGCGGAATCCTAAAGCGTTAGACTAGCTCCAAGCATCGACTCACCAAGCATCTCCTCTTCGGTCATGGTGCTGTTCATCCAGGCATGCTTATTCTGGTGGCAGATGTCCTCTGCCTCACGCTGCCACTGCAGCCACGAAGCAGTGACGGACTGGTTGACCTGCGGGTCGTCCCAGTAGTTGAAGTTGTCGCGCTCCGGAACAAGGGGTGATGCGGCCTGAAGTGAACGGAGGGTGGACTGCGAGTTCTCCTCAGGAATAGTGGTGTCGACCTTGATGCCGGCACTGGCAATGGACGAGTGCTGGCGCGTGTGCTTGTGGTCCGGGGGGAAGAATGTTGAGAAGCTGTTCGACAACGACGACGATAGAGGCAGGTGAGACGTGTTGAAGCTACGGGCGTCCCACGAGAATAACGACGAGTCGTCGGCAGAAGTGTAGCAAGTGTCCAATCCGGGAGTGTCCATGCTGTAGTCGGAGAGCCTGAGGGGCTCGGGGCGATGGCGAGCAGCACGGGCAGGAGCAATGTTCCGAAGCTGAAGGGTGCCAGTAGGGCCGGAGACCTCGTCCTGCACCTCCTTGAGAGCCTTGGACATACCGCTGAAGGTGTCGTCTGGTCCTTCGTCCTCGGACATGCTGATGCCGGAGATGGGACGGCTTTTGATAAAGAAGTTCTTGCCGGCGAGGTCAGTCGAGGTACCGAAGAATGACTCGCGCGGGGCACCAGCCTCAGCAGACTCGGCCTCACCAGAGCCGTCGTAGCTGGCGAAGCTCGAGACTGACCAGCGCTTGTGCTCGCCATCGTGGTACGACTCAAGCTTGACCCGATCGTCGCGCTCAAACATGCGCTCTCCAACGGTCAGGCGAGAGATGCGAGACACGGAAACGATACTGGACACAGACGATGACATGCGGCGGTGAGCACGCCAGTCGGACCGGCCAGTCGTGCTCTCCGAGGACGCCTCGCGCTGGTGACGAACGAAGGCGGGGCGGGCTGGGCGGGACGACAGCCGGATGCTTCCGGACACGTATGTGATCTCGGCGCCAGCAAGAGATGCAATGGAAGAACCGGAGGCACTGTGCTGGTGACGGTGGCGAGTGAGCGATCCTCCGTTGTTGTACTTGTACATGGGCATAGTGGCAAGCGGAGGCAGTGGCGGAGGAAGCATCTCGTCGATACCAGTGTAGTTGTTCTCAAAGTAGTTGGTGTAGTCGTGGGACAACGAGCTGCCTCCGAGGGGCATGCCGAGGCTGGAGATTGATGCAAAGCTCATGGTCGAGGTGTCGCGGCGGTGGTTGGCCATGGGCTGGACCTCGGGGGCAGGAAGCGACGGCAAAGCGCACTGCGGGGGAGCGCGTTGCTCGTCCTCCGGCTTCTTCGTCTGCTCGACAAACTTCTGGAAGGCAGCATCGCCTACAAAGCCAGGGGAACGGCGACCAGAGGCAGCAGTAGTCGTGGCAGGAGCCAGAGCCTTGCGGGACGAAGGCGAGTACTCCTTGAGCGGCGAGTTAAGACCCTCCTGAGAGAGCGCCTTGTGGAGCGCTGTAATGAAGCTCGTACGCCCATCGCCGCGGTTGAGACTGAGAATCTCGCGCGTAAAGTCGAACGAAGGCTGGGGCTCTTTGCTTGATGGCATGTCCTCAGTGGAAACCGAGGTCTGAGGACCGGGCGCAGCCTGCTGCTTGCGCTGAGCAATGCGATCGACCCTACGGTAGCCAGGAGCGGCGGGGAGGCCTCCGAGAGGACGGTAAGAGGTGGGCGGACCGGGCGCGGAGGGAGCGGCCTCGCCGACAGAAGGCGACTTGTCGAGCTTCAGAGGCTCAATGGCCTCGATCGGAGGTGAGAGCTCGACAGGGGGAGGGGAGAGCAAGGTGTCCTCTGTAGCACGCGGCTTGACCTCACAGTCAGTGTCGGTGCGCGTCTTGGAGCTGGCGCGCGAGGGAGAAGACGTAAACATGGTGCGCATGCCCGTCATGAGATCCGCGACGGGGGTACGGCGGCCGCTTGGCGATGGGGGCGAGACGCTAGTAGCATTTCGGGCCTGGCCCGGGCTGCTGGCCGCGCTGGAAGGGCCCTTTGCGACTCGCTCACGCTTGGTTACGGGCACCTTGCGGAATGGAAGTGGGCTGGCGGTGGTTTGAACAGAGGCTAAGAACCTCGCCAGCTGGGTGGTGGCTGAAGTCGTGTCGGAAATAGTGACTAACGCGTCAGACATTACCATTCCAGGGTGCTTACCATCAGCATGAGCGCCGTTGCCCTCCGGGTTGAAGCCCATGTTTCCGAAACGGCTGTAGAAGGCGACAGTGTCGGGACTCGTGTCATCCTCAAAGCTGAAGACGTCAACCGCGCGGACTGGGGTAGAGGGAGCGGTTGCTGAAGCCTTCAAAGGTGTCTTCCTGGGCGAAGTCTTGGGAGTGGGAGCATTCCCCTTGCCTTTGGGCGAGCTCTTCGGCGTGTTGCGCCGAGAGCGGAGCTTGTCGGTGCTCTTCTTCATGCTAATACCAAAGAGCCCCGAGAGGCTCTTGCGCTTAGGAAGAGATTTGTGCGTGCTGTGCGACGCCTGACGACGTGCAGTGAACGGTGAATCCGGGTCCATTAAAGGGGTTGTTTGGAGTGTTGGGGGTTGGGACGGAGTGGAGTCGTTCGAAGGCTGGGTAACGTGCACAATGGGAAGGGGGGCCCTTGAGGTGAGGGCATTAGAGGGGGTCACTGGGCGGCTGATGTCGCTCTTGCGAAGAGAGGAGTCGGTCGGGTCTGGTTGTCAGATCGAGTTGGGACAAGAGCACTCACTCTTTCGAGACTTGCCGGTGAGCATGCCCCAGACACGCGACTTGGTCTTTTGCTTGTTTAACGTAGGCTCGATGAGCGTGGGCTCGGTAGCCTCGCGAATCGGCTCTAACTTGGTGTCCAGAGTCCGTCCGTATGATGAAAACCGGGGCCTGTCGCCAGGCGCTTGAGCGGAAGGCGGTCGCTGCTGGGAAAGAGTACCCTTGGACTTGACTGAGCAGCAGGGTACTTCGCTGCTCTGGTCGGGGGTCAACTCGAGGGCGAGAGAGGGCACCTGAAAGTTGGAGATGCTGGCGCGTTAGCAATGTCAATATGAGCTCAACTCACCTCTCAACCCACGAGCTGTCGAGATCGTTATCATCGTCATCGTCGTCGATATCGTCAATAGACACAGTCGTGATCTTGGAGGCCCGGCTCTCGGAGACGTAATCGTGGGTGGAAGAGACTCGCTTGGAGCCCGGGAAAGGGTTGCCAACAATACGTGCGCCGCCTTCAACCCGCTCGAAGGGGTCCGGAGGACAGCTCGGGCGAGCCTTGTGTTCAGGCACAGGACGGTCGGCGGAGCTCGAGGAGCCGCCACGAAGCGAGCGAGCCCAGCCAGAGCGACTAGAATGGCTCTCACCGGAAGGCCGTTCGGCTGTAGCTGTCGCGGCGGTGGTCGTAGGAGGGATAGCACAGGCAGTTTTAAGATTGTTGGCCGTCCAAGTGGTACCACCCGTCTTGCCCAGTGGCTTCGGCTCGCCGATCTGAGACGGAAGTGGCGGAACGGGCGACGGTGCCTCGAGGCGTCCCCAGCCAAGCATACCAGCTAAGCCCTTTCGTCGCAGATTCTGGTCTTTCCGCGTTGTCTCGCCGTTGACTGTTCCAGTGGCGCTTCCAGGGCGGAAGAAGGTGCTGGGGATCTTGCGCAGCGAGTTTTTGAAAGACGTCGGCCGCGGCTCGGGGACGCCGGCGCCTCGAGTGGCGTGGTGCGGAGGGAGGGTCATAATGTGGTCGTGAACAGTGAAATTAAGAAGATGAAGCGTTAAAGGTATGAGAGCAACGTGTAAGTGGTATAGATATCTGGTCGCGATCAACTAGAAGGGGTCGTGGGTCGTGTTTGGTTTGTGGTCGTCGTGTTGTGCGCCGATCGAATGATGATCTTGCGAGTCGGCGTCAACAATGGAGGCGCGAGCGGGAGTGCACTACTGTATGCAGGCAGGGATCCCGTTGCAGTCGTTATGTTCTTTGGTGTCGTGAGAGGTGGTCGTGAGGAGGGTATTGTGGGCGTGCTTGCAAGGACGCAATGCAACGACCCGATGAAGGTGTGTGAAGAAGAAAAGTCGAGTCCAGCTTGATAACGGTTCTGTATCCCGCTGCTAAGCAAGCCAGCTATCCGGACCCGATTCCAGCAGGGGCCAGCTGCCTTCTTGAAGGGAGGAGAGACGCTGTCAAACGTTAGCAAAGAATCAAACTACTATCCGACTTACGCTTCGGAGGGTTGGTGGTGGCCAGCGACGGGGGGTAGGCCGCGGAGAGGTGAGGAGAGAGGAGGGAGGATGGGCGGAGGAGAAGTCGAGAATGTGCCAAAGCAGAGGTGTGTTTTGGTTGTTGTTATTGTTGTTCTACGGAGCTATGGAGAAGAGAGCGTCAGAGGAGAGAGGGAGGGGGGGGGGGGGACTGCAGACGAGCACAAGAGCAGAGGAGCAGAGGAGACGGATATCAGAGCCAGATAAGGGTGGCGTGTGCCGTGGCGCTGGCGGCGCTGGGGAACGGAACAGGTGGGATATGAACACGAGTTCGAGAGTTCGTAGGCTGGCGTAGCGTTGGCGTCGTGGTGCTGTTTCGTGTCGTATCTTGTCGTGTGCGAGTCGTGAGCCGTGAAAGGAGAAAGCTATGGAGGAAAGAGTGATGATGAAAGACGAAAGTGTTGGAGAAACGAGACGAAAGAAGAGCAGCGACGCGCAGCACCACGGGCGATGAAAAGGCAATCCGAAAAGCAAAATGGCAGGCGCGTCGGTTACGATTGTGTTTACTTTTCCACGTCGGACAACAGAACGCGCCTGATTTCCTTGTCGCTCACTGGCCTTGTGGCGGCCCGAGCGGGGGGCGGTGGCTGTGGGGTGCTCCTGCATGGTCAGAGATGCAGAAGGAGGTGCGGTGATCAGTGCAGAGTAGCACAACAACATGTCGGTTTGTCGTACCGAAGAGAAGCGTCGCTCGCGTATCCCTCTGACCAAACACGACGACAGGGCAAGGCCCAAGCTCGCAGCTCAGACAACAGGATCATTTGCCGCGGAGTGGAGAGACCGTCAATTCGCGCATCGCGCATCGCGCATCCGAGGAGGCCGAGCTTCCGACGCAGGCGTCATGGCGTCATAGCGTTAGTGCGCAGTGGCTTGTGGCGCCATGACCGCCATCGCCGCCATGGCCGCCTCGGCCTCCTCAGCCGCTCAGGATCCACCTGTCCGACAGACTCGAACATTGGCTTCTGGCTGCCATGGCTTGCACAATTAGACGACTTTTGCATACCTGGTATGCGGTGGCGTGCATGGCGCAGAGGCCGTCACTCCATCCGTCACTCTGAAGCAGGTAACGTCCATGATGGCGTTCTGGTATGTTCTGCATGTCTGCAGTCAACGCATACCGCGGGTCAGACAGCCTCATGTTGTCCTCATGTTGGCGTCGCGTTTCGTTACCTGGCGCATGTCACAGCCCCGCGAGGCGACGAGGCAGAGGGGTCGAGATGTGCATATCGGAACCCCCCGGTGTTGGAGGGCAACTGGTGGCCAAAGCTCTCGATCAGAGCAGCACCGGTATTCATTGCGTTTATAGCGTATCGGCAGCCGCTCATGCGCATGTCTGTCACAACCAATTGATACGCCAAATCGTCAAGCGGAACACCACCATGCACGAACATGGCCGGTCAGTCTGAATCAATATTGAGTGAGTTGTCTTGATGGTCAGACAGTGTCAGTATGTCAGCATGCTCAGCTACACTGTCATGCTGTTTTCTGTAAAGCCCTCCGGTTGACCCAGAACCTCATGTTCTTCTGTCAGCCAGAGATCTGGTGCCACCCAACCCTGCCAAACACGAGGCCTCAGATCTCGAGGTCCTGCCTCGAGGCTCGGGAACCATGGGCCGGAATGTGGGAACGGGCGGAGGGGACCAAGCGGAGGAATGCTGCTGCGGCACTTACTGCGCTCTCTGGCCTCGCTGCTTACTGTCGCACCTGTCTGTGTCGCCAGTCAGCTGTCTCGCGACTTCCGAGTGTGACCATCGATATTAGTGCTCTGATCGACGATTAGGTCGCTCACTGTCTCATACGCTGCTGGTGATCAGCTGGGTTTCGGTTTGGTTCATCCATCCTATGTTGGACACGGTGGACGTGGGACAGTAAACACGAGGGCTCAGCACAGACGCGCACCAACGTCCGTCCACATTCCGTCCACGTCCCGACAGCAGCCAGAGCCACTGCCTCTTTCCTGCTGATCGAGATCCACCTGGCAAACATTGCGACGAACAATGGCTGCGCGCTTCGCACGACCGCCTTCGCACGACCGTTCAGATCTGTTGCACGGGGGTGCTTCGGTGCGAGACGTGGGCTGGGTGCTTTGGTCGCCTGTTGCTTATGCTCACTTACGGTCTGGAAGCGAAGTAGTGCACCGGCTTCCGACCTGCCAGCTGGCGGCTGGGGCCGTGTTGTTGTCGCCAGCGGACTGTGAGTACCCTCCGCTCGCACCCGGCCGCTTGGAATCCAATTGGACGCGGCGATGGTCTGTGGCCATCGTTTCTGCTTCTGCTTCTCGATTCTGATTCCCGTTCCCGTGCTTGTTCTTCTTCTCACTGCTCCAAACATCGCGCCTGTCATTCAGCAGACTGTGCATTTGAAACTGGCTACATTACATTTCTGTTTATTGTTCTCTCAGACTACGCGCATCGGCAGTCGATACGATTATACACACTTCTCATCGCTGGCGGTGGCCCTCGAACATAGCTGCCTCGGGGGCGAGCTCGGTTGTGTTCGAGGTGGAGTTCGAGCCGGTCGTGCCGTTCGAGGCCGGTCCCGTCGAGCCGGTTGTACCGTTGGTCGGGGTGATCAAGATCTGCGGGCACGACGGCGCGGGGAGGTACTTGCCGTACTGCCCCGCGGCCCAGAGGACGACACCGTTCGTCCAGCCGAAGCCTGTGACTACCTGGGAATGTTAGTGACATGCTTTGATGTGTGACAGCCACTGGGCGTTGAGGCACAGTTTGGGTTGACACACAATGTGCGCCACCATTCTATAGGCCAGGTCACGCTCGACTCACAGTGTACTCGCCGCCGCCGCCCGCGGCGTCAATGTCCGTGACATTGAATTTCTCGAACATGTGTCCCTCGTCGCCCAGGTACGTGCCCGTGGCGTTGAGCTCGGCCATGGGCAGCTGCGCCAGGACGCCCGGCAGGTTGCCGCCAGTCGAGTACCACGAGCAGAAGGCTGCGGTCATGTAGCGGCTCGCAATCTCGACCGCGAGGGCCTTGGGCCAGGGAAGCGCCGAGGTCGAGTTGGAGGTCGAGTTGGACCGGGCGTTGGACATGAGTGTGCTGTTGCCCAGAGTCGAAGTGGGCTGCTCGGGGAGCTCGCTCGCGTTGAGACCAAACTGGCCAGGAGCGACCATGGAGAAGTTGGTCGTGGCCAGCTGCGAGAGAGTCTGGGCGCGGGGGAGGAGGCGGCCGAGGGTCTCCATCGCCTTGATGGTGGAGTCTGGAGTCAGCAGCTGTCCCTCTGATGTCACTTACAAGCATGAGGAGGCCAGACGTTGGGGAAGTCCCAGTTGAGACCGGTGTCGAGCAGACTGGCGACGCTGGGAGAGCCAGTGTACTGGCCGAGGAGGAAGCGGAGGCCCGAGGCGATCTGGAGGCCCAGCGTCTCATTCTGGAGGAGGGCGGGCGGGGTAACGTTGAGCCAGAGCGGCCAGAGACCAGCGGGAGTGTAGACGTTCGAGCGGGTCATGGAGGTTGTGTTGAAGTCGTACCAGAACGCCTTGACGGGGTCCCAGTGGAGGTCGGTCACAGCGGCCGTGTAGTTGGCGGACATGGCGCGGTGGTACAAGACCTTGTCGCCGTCGGGGGTAGGCTTGGTGTTGTTGACGACCACGGGGACGGCACACTTTCCGTCAGAGGGAGCGACACCGCCACCGGGGCTGCCGCTACCGCTGCCGGCGCCACCACCGCTTGAGGCGCCCATGCAGGCAGTGAACACCGAGGGCGTGGCGTTGTTGGTAGAGTTGGGGTTCAGGTTGGTGGAAGAGTTGCCGTTGGTGTTGTTGCGCTGCGCGTCGGCGTACATCTCGTACAGAGAAGCGACGGTCGAGTGGTCGGCGGCAAGGAGGGCAGTGAGGTCGACGGGGACCATGGCGCGGATGTTGAGCGTGCGGAGCGTCGGGTTGTTGTCGGTCTTGTTCAGCAGAGGCTCCTTCATCCAGCGAGACGTGTAGTCCCAGCCAGACTCGGCGCCCGATGCGAGCTCGGCGTAGAGGTCGGCACGCTGCGAGGCGTTGAGAGCGACCTCGCCGCCGTTGGCGGTGGTGTAGTCCTCAACGTAGCCCTCGGGGCGGGGAGCCGAGTTCTTGACGTTCCAGTGGGCCACACGATGGGTGACGTTGGTGAACGGCGACGTCACGAGCATTGTGCGGTTGGTCTGGAACCACTCGAGTTCCTGGTGGAGCAGTGGCAGACCCCGCTCAAGAACAGTGACGTTGCCAGTGGCGCGGACATACTGGGCCACCATCTGGGCGAGTACCGGCGGCTGCGAGCGGTTCAGGTAGTACTTGCGGCCACCGTTGGGGATGAAGCCAAACTCCTCAACCATGTCGAACATGTTCTGCAGCAGGTTCCAGGCATACGTGTACAGCTCGCTGGAGAGCAGGCCCTCCATGATCCAGAAGCTGTCCCAGTAGTAGATCTCCCTGTAGCGGCCGCCGGGGACAACAATGGTGTGGTTGAGCGGGATGAGCGAGCTCTCGCACTGGCCAGGCTGGCAGAGAGCGCTCTCGTTGGTCTGGCGGATCAACAGCTCCCAGTAGCTGTTTACCTTGCTCACCCACGCCTTGTAGATGGGGTCTGTAATGTTGTCGAGGATCTGCGGGTTCTCCACAAAGCCCTGAATCGCCACTGCCTCGAGCTCCTGGCCCTCGGGCTTGAAGTTCTTGGTGACAAACTCCTGCACCTGGCCAACAGTGAGGTTGGAGCCGAGCGCGTTGAAGGCGGCCATGGTCTCGTTGAGCGAGCCGAGCGTGGGCTTGTCGGAGAAAGTCTGCAGGTTAGTGCTTGTCGTTTAATGTGGCTCACCTTGGAGTCAGGGAATAGTTCGGCGAGCTGAACGTCCTGCAGCAGAGCGCCGGGGCAGTAAGCTCCATCGCCGCCGTTGTTGCACCACCACTGCGGGGGTGGGATGTTGTCCTGGCCGGGGACGGTCATGTTGGCGTCAAAGGCCGAGGAGGGGACGGCGGGAGCGACGGACGCCACAGACGAGGTAGCAGCGGTTCCATTCGCGCTGGCGGAAGGCTGGGTGATCGCCGTGGCAGAGGCGGAGGGAGTGGCGGCACTACCGGCGCCGGATGCACTGGTTGTCGGTGCGGCCGAAGCGGCGCTGCCAGAGGCAGAAACACCGTTGGCCTGGGGCTGGGGGAGAGCCTGGGTGCCGAGGGCACCGAGGACGAGGAGGATCGCGCGAGTGGCAATCATGATGATTAAGCGGATTGTGGTAGTCACCGATGTCGAACGGCCGGGATAGGGGTTCGCCGAGGGGTGGCGGAGTACTTTCGGTCTTTATAATCAAGACAGCCGTTGCTAAGTCGCTGTTCAAGTCGACGTCGGGGCTGACGTTGCGGGGTGGACAGACGACGGTCGGAGTGGACAGACGACGGTCGGAGTGGAGTCGATGTGTAGGAGCGAGCGAGACAATGGGGGCCACTGACGTCGTTGGCCGCGTCTCCGGTCAGTTATTATTCAGCGAGAAGTAGGAAGAAGAGTCGAGAGAGAGGGGGGATATGCACTAGCGACTGAAACCATTCCATCGCAATCCTTTTATTGTATCCACCACCTTGTTGTCGTGCTCATTGTCTTGGGTTGCTGCGGACCATGGGCCAAGAAAAATAAACCGAAAAGTCTGATCCTCCGATTGAAAGGTTAAAAAGTGGGGGAGAACTCCGCCGCGACGCGGGGGAGCGGCGGAGCATCCAAGGATCCAAGGATCCAACGAGACGGAGCAGCACGAGTTAGCGTAGAAGCGAACGATCAGAGTTCATGCAAGGAACGTAGGTACCTAGGGAGGGTACTGTACCAGACAACAAGAATAAGCACGGGAAACAAGGGAGGTTGACGACCAAACCGTCAACAGCCGTGTTAGGCAAGTGACACCCAGGATCTAGCTCCCATGTACAAGTATTACGGTACTCTGTGTTCGCTTGAGGCATTCTCCACCGGAAAGTTAGACAGGAGCCGCATGATGACAAGATCTCGGTGCGGAGGGGAGGAGCAAGGCAGAGGAGCGGAGCATGACGAGGGTTAGAGCAAGAGAGCAAGAGTATGACGGGTGAATACCCATTACGTTATTGTTGGGGCATTTCTCGGAGACGGAGTAGGGACAGAGGGCAGAGGTCAGATGAGGGGGTCATGAGGCACAAACGAAGCAAACGAGGCACCACCTCTTTGCCAGCTCTTGTTCGCCTCTAATGGCTCCAGGCCTTCTACAACCCTCGATGCAATGCACCCTCGGGCAACCCCAAGACCGTTTAGACTTGTTTAGAACACCGCCGTTGCGCAGTAACAATGCTTGCGAAGAAGCATCGCTTGGGCAGAAGCAACTCAAACGTAGAGTAAGTTGGGTTATCCCGCGCTCGCATCCTACTCTTGCTTTCACTCGGCCGTCGTAGCGGAGAGTGTAGTACGGAGCTAGTGGCGTTCACTTGGCCATGGGCTTGGCTTGGAGCTTTCCGCCATGCCGCTGTCAGCTGTCTGTCTCATGTCTTTGATCGCTCTGATAATGCTGTAAATTCTGCGCAGTACGGCATTTCGGCATGCCGCAGAGCACATTTGGCGTGAGAACAACGTGCCAGGGCCGGAGCGGAGGTGAGTGACACTCTGTGCCGAGGGCCGTCACGGATGCCCTCATCCGCCTCGATTGTGCGTTTTTCCGCCACCAGGTCCTGCCCGAAGCGGAACGGAGCGAGTTTGTTACCGCTGACATGCTTGTTGCTAGTCGGCCACAAGCTCTGTCGCGACGGACGCGACCGATGCCTTGATTGCCGGCTGCTCGATGTTTGCATGGGACAAGCTCAAAGTCGTTGGATCACATGTCGTCAGTGATCAGTGAAGCCAGTGCAGGCCAGGGCAGCATGATGATGGTGCAGGAATCAGCAGGAAAGCAGGGAATTTTGCATCGCCACTCGAGTAGCTTTTGATTTTTCTGATTTTCTTTTGATTTTATGACTTTATTACGTCATTCCGCATGTCTATTTATGGGGATTGTAATGTTCAAAATGTTCGTAAATTGTCAGGCTCTAGACCACGTGAAGGACACGCTACTGCCATGCATCCAATGCCAGACTCACAAATTCCATTTCCCAAAAGTTGAAGCTGAGCCTCCGGCTCTGAAGATCTTGTGCCGCGAAACAGGCTGTATCAACAACACCACCAACAACGAACACAACCCTCGACACGATGCCCAAGGCAACAAAGGCGACAAAGGACGCCTCCAAGGCGAAGAAGGCGTCGAAGGATACCTCGACCCCGAAGCTCTACTCCTCCTTCCTCCCGTTGCCAGTGACTCTCCCGGTGCCGGTTCCGATCGCCTCGTCGTCCAAGAGCTCAAAGGCGACAAGCGCAACACACTACCTCTACATCCGCCCGCACAAGTCGTCCCCGGCAAGCGAAGATGACGAGCGCACGCTCTTCGTCGCCAACCTCCCCTCTGACGCCGACGCGCATGCGCTGCGGACGCTCTTCGGCCGCTGGGGCGTGGTGGAGGATGTGGAGATGACACGGTCGAGCGGAGGCGATGTGCTTGAGGCGGCTGTACGTGGACTGCCAGTAGATAGCGACGAGGAGGACAGCGATGAAGAGGAGGATGAGGAGACCGAGGAGGGCGCCCAGGCCGAGCCGACATTCATGGGTACCGAGGCGCCCAAGCTGCCCCGCTCGCAGCGCAAGCGGCGGAAACCCAACACCCTCCCTCCCTCCGTTCCGGAGGTCACTCCCCTCTCTTTCCCCACCCCTCCCGGCGTCTCGGGCATCCTCTCGTGCCGCGTCGTCTTCCTCGACGCCGTCTCCGTCCCCCGCGCTATGGGCTACACCGGCCCCGCGCTCCTTCTCGACCTGGCGCCGTTCGGCCTCACCTTCCTCGAGGAGCAGTACGAAGCGCTCCGGCCGCCGATGGCGCTCGTGCGCGAACACGCCGACACGGCCATGGCAAGGCACGACCACCTGCACTCGCTCCTGCTGTCGTCTCGCGCCAAGGCCCAGGGCGCCGGCGCCCTTGTCGACGAGGACGGATTCACAGTCGTCGTCCGCGGTGGCCGCTACGGACGCACTGCTGGCCGCGATGGCGACCCCGGAGGCGCCGGTGTTGCCGTCGCGAGCCGCACGTTCAAGCCCGACGAGAACAAGAAGAAGAAGGGCAGCGGGCCGCTCGAGAACTTTTACAAGTTCCAGCTCATGGACCGCAAGCGCAAGGGTGAGTCCAGCTACTGTGCCGAAGGAACCTGTAACAGCCTACGCTATCGCTTGCAATCTGCTGACTCTCAGAACTCGCAAACCTCCGCGCACGCTTCGACGAGGACAGGAAGAGGGTCCACGACCTCAAGGCCAACAAGCGCTACCGCCCGTACTAGGCGTAGTGTGTGTATGGGCAGGGAGAGAGACGGAGTTAGATTGGGATTCATGGATGTATTCATTGCACTCGCCGGAGAACAGATGGGGAGGTGGTATAGATAAAGTCAAGGTGTTCCAAGACGACAGATCGAACCGGGTGGAGGAATCCCTTGCTGATCTCAGAGGACTGACACTTATCATCTGAGAGAGCAACAACCTCCAACGCCGAACCTCTACTACCATGCATCGAGCACATTATATAGCACTACTCGCGCACCACCTCATACACCTCGCCACCCTTCCACCCCTCGTCCCGCTTGAGCGTTTGCCCCCAGAACCCCATCACTGGCCGCCACTCGTCCATGGAGGCAGGCATGCCGCCGCGGGGCGGCGCCTTGAACACGGTCACCTGCGCAAAGCGCTTCTTGATCTCCGCTTCCCGGGGGTCGTTCGGTGTGCGGGTGTAGAACAGCACGGGGGTCTGGGAGACTTTACTTGTCGCGCACTTGCCCTCGATCCCGCCGAGGATGCTGACTACCGATCCGAGTCTGCTTTCCGAGGCCAGTGCGGTACTGAGCGCCAGCGCACCTCCCTGCCCAAAGCCGAAGAGATGGACGTCCTCCGCCGCCCAGTCGAGCGACCTGATGAATGCCCCCAGACGCTGTGCCGCCCCGCTCGGGTCGGCCTGTGCCGGCGGCAGCGGGTTGAACGACCCGTCAAAGGCCGGATACCACATGTAGCTCTTGTCCATGAGCGGAACGCTGCGGTCAGCTTGCATCAAAACAGAAACGTCAGCAGACTCACGCCATCGGGGCTTGTAGACTCAGCACCGCGGTGAACGGCAGCTGCATCTGCTTCGCCAGGTTCGCAAATGGGAGGTACGAGTCACCTGTCGTCAGTCACATTACTGAGGGTCTGCTCGGGTGTCACCATAGTCAGCACCCAGACTCACCAACGCCGTGCAGCATGATCAACAGGTTCGCGTCGCCGCCCTTGCCGGGGATGTACTCGCCGACCCAGCCCTTGAGGTCCGGCTTGGGGCGCACGGGGACGGGCTTTGCGGTTGCGGGCTTGAGTGTGATTGGTGTCTCCATCGTGCGAGGCGTTCTTCAAGACAGGCGGTCGGTACTCTCGCGGTATCGGCGATATCTGTGTTCACCCCACGTATAGTCAGAGCAGTGGGAAAGGCCACGGCGACAGCGATCGCGAGCAAGACAACAGCGAGGACAACAGGGTGATGTCAAAAGTGGAGGTCCCACCTCATTTTGTTTTCGAGCCAACATTTCTTCTAATCTTTCGAAAAATTCCCTGGACTCTGTTCGACACTGGTCCATCCACCTCAAAATGCTCTTCTGCCCGTACTGCGCCAACAACCTCACGATTGGCGATGGCGACGACACGCCGGATAAGTGCTGGTGAGTATCAGCGGATCGGGAGCTGCGGAGGAGCTTGGGTCGGCGGGGGCAGAGGAAGTAAGCCGAGGCTGCGATGACGGCGACTTCTGGATTGTTCGACGCGCCCAGGTGGCTCGGCGACTGTCTTTCGGCGGACGCGGAGAGGCCATGGCATCTAGCTCGAAGGCACCTGCTGCGGGTAGTGCATAAACGGACAATCAAGCCGGTCGCTGAGAACCTTCGCCGAGGCCACATCACGCTCTCCTCAACCCCTGTGAAGCACCCACTGACATACAGGATCTGCCCAACATGCCCATACAAGTGGGTGATCACGCAGCAGATCAGCATGCGCACCCATCTCGAGCGAAAGCAGGTCGACGACGTGCTCGGAGGCGAGGAGGCGTGGGCGACTGTGGACCAGACTGATGGTGAGTCGCAGTGCGAAACGGTGGTGTCAGATGGACGGCCTCTGAGGAGAGCCGGCAAAGAAGTGAACCGAGGAGAGGAGACGGAGCTGCTTGGGTGAGAGGCTGACACTACACCCCCTCATGGACTATACAACGATTCCGATAACGCGCCCGTCGTTCAACTACATCCATGTCGACACCTCTTCCTGGCACCCATCTCTCTTATCTGGATCGCACCCGCCGCCAACCTTATCCACTCGCAGCCGACTGCCCCAAGTGCCAGGACTGCCACAAGGCCTACTTCCGTCAACTGCAGATTCGTTCCGCCGACGAGCCCATGACGACCTTCTAGTGAGTGCCGAGGCAGAGGGCGAGATCTCGCGAGCGGGCGGTCGACGGGAAAACCGAGCCACTAGTCTTCTGTGCGCCGCGCCAGGCATGCCGCAAACCTGTCGCCCCACCCAGCTCGTCTTACCTCTCTGAATCTCTATCTGCCGCATGTTTACTAACGTTCGCAGCAAGTGCGTCAAGTGCGGATTCCAGTGGCGCGAGGTACGTTCAACGACAGCCGATTACAGCTAGGACCCAAGCTGACATGACAGAACTAGACTCAGCGGCTCTTCATCTTGTTGTATGCATATCTATTCACATTCACTCTGCATTGTCTGCTCCGTTCAGTCTGCTCCATTCAGCGTCGTCTGGCGAGGTCATCTGTATACCAGGCCCAGATGCCGAGGGAGACGCGGCTGCAGCATCATGCCGCTCGCTTCCGTACACGCACACATCTCGGCGTCGCCCCGATAAGCATGGCACATGCCTCCGCATGACCAAGATCTACTACCATAAACGTCCACTATTCTGTTCTGTTCTCTGTACCTGTCTCTCTCCCATGCATGCGTGCGTCATGCATCCACCGGACGGGGCGGAACAAGCGTTCGAGCCCCGCCGACGACTCACCCGCCGAACATTAATATGCGGCCCGGTATTCACCGGCGGCCGCCTAGTTTGCGCGCCAAACAGGGCTCGAACATGACATGCACCTCAGCGTAATGGACCTCGACTTTTTGAGCCAGCCCCAACCTCCATCTCGGCAAGACCACATCATCGCACCGTTTGCACCGTTTGCACATTACCCACCACCACCCCCGGCTCCTTCACGATGGCCGCGATACCCTCGGACGCGGCGCCGCTCGGCCCCGGTGCTGCCCCGATCCAGATGCCCACGCCTGCGCCGCTCAAGGCCCAGCACCACCTCCTCTCCGGCGGGCTGTCGGGCCTCACGTCCGCCGTGTGCTTGCAGCCGCTCGATCTGCTCAAGACACGGTTGCAGCAGGGGGGGATAGAGGGCAAGCGGTAAGTCGCGTGTGATGCGTATGAGCCTAGAGCTGACATTGGTCTTAACGCTCATCTTATCGTCGTCGTCGTATTTGTATCGTCTCCTCACTCCGATCGCATGTCGCTCCGCTGCCTTGCTCTGGTCACTCACTCGTATCGACGGACATCACCTTTGCCTCTGGCTTTCTCCTCGTGCTCCGCTCATCAACATCCTCCACTACATCATCCGGCATCTCATCTACTTACCTGTGGCTCCGCTCACCTCAGCCGCCGACTGACAACAGTGGCCAAGCAGGTAGTCAAGGACAACGGCGTCCTGGGCCTCTGGCGCGGAACGGTCCCAACAGTAGCTCGGTGAGTGCACTCCCATCATTCCACACTAACCTCAGAAACGTTCCTGGCGTGGCACTCTACTTCTACATGCTCTCCTCCATTCGTGCCGAGCTCTCGCGCTTGCCCGCCTTCTCCAACACATTGCCGGCAGACGCGAAGCGGCGCACCGCGCTGTCCAAGCTCAGCGCATCCGGCAACCTCGTCGCGGGCGCAGTGGCACGCACGTCGGTCGGCTTCGTGCTCAACCCCATCACCATCCTCAAGGCGCGCTACGAGTCGAGCAGTTATACGCAGTACCACAGCCTCGGCGGCGCGCTGCGCTCCCTGTTTGCCAGCGGCGGCGTGCGCGGCCTCTTCCAGGGCTTCACGGCGACCGCGGTGCGCGACGCGCCGTACGCCGGAATATACGTCGTCTTTTACGAAAAGTGCAAGGAGCTCGCGAGTGAGTAGCCAGCTGCAGGATGTGCTGACTTTGCAGGCAGGGCACTCGCGCTCCGCCCCGACCTGGCGATCCCGAACGCGGCGCTCCACTCGGGCTCGGCAGTCACCGCTGCCATGCTCGGCACAATCGTCACCTCGCCCGCCGACGTCGTCAAGACGCGCATGCAGGTCGCGCCGCGCGAGAACCCGACATTGGCCCGCTCGATCGTCGGCATCTACAGGGACGCGGGGCTCGCGGGCTTCTTCTCCGGATCGTCCCTGCGTATCTCGCGCAAGGCCGCGAGCAGCGCGATCGCCTGGACGGTCTACGAGGGCCTGCTGCTCGTGTTCCATTCGCAGCAGCAGACGGCAGCGGCGGCGGGGGTCAAGCTCGTGTGAGCTGGAGAGAAACGGGACGCGGCGAGGATCTGTACGATAGCAGCATCGACGGACGGAGAGGGGAATGTTTCTAGAAGGCAAGGCAGGAGAGGAAGGAATGACACAGGGAAGCAGTCGGGGATCAAACGGTATGTCTGCTGTAGACTACGAGAAAACGGACCATTGCGGCCGACGGGTGTAAATGCATCAACACATCTCTACCTCTGACCATTCTGACTGCGCTCCTGCTGGATCTGCTGGACAAAACAAACAACCTGACATGTCCTACGGTATGACACTAATGCGGTATAACAATGAGCTCTACTCTAACGGTCGCCGGCGCTGCCGCCACCCTCGCGCGGCGCATTGAGCGCCTTGAAGCCCATGCGGCGGGCGTACTCGCGCTCCTCGGCCTCGGTGAGGCGGTCGGCACCGCTCCAGTTGGCACTCGACGTGCGCGCGCGGAACTTGCCCTGGCGCTGCTTGAACAGCTCGTCCATGTTGAGCGGGCGGATGGCGCCAAAGAGCTCGTCGGGGTTGAGGGTCGCCTGGCGCTCGAGGGCCGACTTGAGCTCGGGCGACTCGGCCCACGCGGGGCGCTTAAAGTCCGTCTCGCGGTCAGAGTCGTCCGAGTCAGAGTACTCGGAGGCAATGTCGGGGAGGAGAATGTCCTCCGAGGCCTGGACGGTCACCTTCTGGTCGAGCTGCGCGACGAGGTTCTGGCGCGAAGCCTGCAGCGTCTGCGCGGACGAGAATGTGGCAGTGTTGAAGATGCGCTGCGCCGAGGGGGGCTTGGACTGGACAAGCTTGATGGTCGGAGCAGACGAAGGACCCGCTGAAGAAGAAGCGAGGTTGTTGGACGCCTTGGATAAGCGGAGGGGCTTGGGGGCAGCGGGGGGCGGGCCGGCAGGTTGAGCGATGCGCTTGACGCTGCTGGGCTGCTGGCTCTTGCTGAGCAGGGCGGCGACCTGGCGCTTGCGGGCAGCCTCCTCCTCCGCAGCCTTGGCACGAGCCTCGGAGGCCTCCCGCTCCTCGCGCGCAGCCTTCTCCTTCTTGGCCTGGGCCTGACGCGCCGTGTGCTCAGCACGGCGCTTCTCCGCCTCGGCAAGGCGCCTTCGGCGCTCCTCAATGTCGGCAGCCTTGCGCTTGCGCTCCTCCTCGGCGGCCTGGCGCTCGGCCTCCTCCTTGCGGCGGGCGTCTTCCTGCTTGCGGCTCTCGATTTTGGCGCGGATGGCAGCCTGGCGCTTGGCGGTTGTCTCCTCCTTCTTGGCAGCCTCGGCAGCGCGCTGAATGCTGGCGACGGGTCCAGTTGCGGGCTTGACGCCGAGCGCTTTAGCGGCAATGCGCTCGGCCTGGGAAAGGACGCTTGCGCGCGACGACGAACCAGCCGCAGAGGGTGGCCTGCTGCCAGCCTTCTTGATGGTACGGACAGGCTTGTCCTCATCCATGGCATCCTCGTCATCCTCGTCGTCGTAGTCGGTCGAGGATGCCGTAGGAGGGCGGGGAATGTTGGTGCGCATCGCCGAGCCGAGGTTGCTCTTCTTGAAGATGGTGCTTCCCCTGGACGGCTCCTTGGGGGGAGGCGAGATGACAATCTCGGGAGTCTGGATCTTGGGAGCACGGTTAAACTTGAGAGGGGGCGTTTGAGGCGGAGTGGTCGACTCAAAGTCAAAGTCCATACCAGCAGCGCCGAGGGCCGAAGTGGGTCCGTCCTCAAACGGCTGGTCGTCGTACTCGTCGCCAATGTCAGGGGTGGGCAGTTCGGGGAGGTTGAACGAGTCGTCGGCGTCATCCGACTCGTCGTCGCCGTCCTCAGACTCGTCGTCAACCACAATGGCAACGTCGCCCATCTGGTCAGAGTCCTCCGAGGTAGCGACAACCTTGGGGGCGGTGGTCTTGGCGACAACCTTGGCCTCAGGCTCCGGAGACTCCTTCTTGTCGTCGGCCATCTCGTTCATGATGCGAGCGAGCTCGGCCTCAGCCTGCTCCTGGGCGCGGCGGTCATCGGCCTCGCGACGAATACGCGCCTCCTCGTCCTCGGCGCTCATGCCAAGACCAAAGAGACCGGCACCGAGGTTTCCAAGACCACGGAAGAAGCCACCGCTAGAGGCGGGGGCGAGAGGAGCCTTGGTAGCGTTTGCGAGCTTGTTTGCGGCGGCGCCCTTCTGCTTGGCGGCAGCGGCAGCGGCGGTGCGCTCGCGGAGCTCCTCAAGAGCACGGGAGACCTTGTCGGTCTTGCGCCCGTCGTGAGGCACAGATGTGGGGTTCTGGCGCATGTCTGAAGCCGAAGGAGTAGTAGCGTTGGCGGATGCGGGAAGTGATGTTGCCGAACCAGGCTGACGAGCGGCGAAGATGGCGCTACGAACAGGCGAGGCGGGCCGGCCGGTGGCCGCGTCAGTCGCCTGGCTGTCGAAGCGGGCAGTCTTCTCAGCACGCCTGTTCTCAGCCTGCTTGTCCTCGGCATTGACGCCAGGGCCGTCTTCAGACTTGCGCTTGAGCGAGCCAGTGGCGAGGCTCTTGCGAACGGAGGATTCGCCAAAGATGCTGGTGCGTGCCTGCGCGACAGGAACAGGGCGGTCACCAAGCGCCTGGCTGAGCCACGAGGAGCGGACCTGGCGAGTGGCAGCGGGAGGAGGGTTGGCAGCCTTGGCAGGCGAGCTGGTCTTGCCCTTGATGGGGGAAGCATCCTTGACAGGTGACGACATCTTCATGGGGGGTGCGGCCTTCTTGACAGGAGAAGGTGACATGGGGACCTCGGCGAGCGACATGGCCTCAACGTCATCTTCGCTGTCCTCGGCCTCATCGATGTCAGTGTCGGCGTCGGGAGCCACAGTCTCGGGCTCGACCTGCATAGGCTCTTCGCGAACTTCCTCAATGGGCTCGGGCTCGTCGTCGACATCGATCTGCTGCTCCTCGGCCTCATCGTCGACGACGATAGGCTCGGGAACGGCTTCAACGACCTCAGGTTCCGGCTCGGGCTCAACAACCTCAGGCTCGGGTTCCGGCTCAGGCTCAACAATCTTGGGAGCGGGTACAGGCGACGGGGCCTTGGGTGCGGCGGACCTAACGGCTTTGCGGGGAGTGGATACGGCGTCCTTGGAGGTAGTAGACTCGTCAAGCACAGCCGTCTTCTTGGTACGAGTGCGCTTCTTGGGCTTCTCCTCCTCATCCATGTTTTCGGCGTCGGCCTTGGTGGCCTTCGCCTTGCCCTTGCCCTTGACATCGGCCTTGGGCTTGGCCTCCTTCGCCTTGGGCTTGAGCTGGAGCTTGGAGACCTTTGCACCCAGCGGCGACTTGGTGGGCGAGGCGGGGTGCGGTAACGCGAGGCGCGAGGGCGAGTTGACGGACTGCGCGCGGAGCGGGGAGAATGGTTGGCGACCCTGGTGGCGTTAGCCAAATCCAAAACAAACCAAACACGGTGGCGCCCACGGTACTCACATTGGGTGACTTGTCTGCTAGAGGAGATAACGCAAGCCGGGCGTTGAACTGCTTGACCTGCTCGGCACGGTTGATCGTGGCCGTCATGGCTGCACGGGTCTTCTTGGCCGTGGCAGTGCGGGAGGGGGTCTTGATGAGGTCGGCAATCGGAGCACTGATGGTGTTAGGAACGGAACAAACATTGATGCACGGTGCCCGTGCACATTAGCTAGTACTCACCGACGCCCCTGCGCTTGGATGTTGCCAATGTAGTCGTCGAGCCAGTCATAGCCATCGCGGTTGATGCTGGCCTCGAGCTCGGCGAGGGTGGACCGCGCAGCCTGGCGTAACTTGGCCGAGAGATCGAACGTGTACTCGGGGAACGACATGGCGGTGGACGACGATCCGGCAGCCATAATGAAAGCGTCGCAAGGGACTGCGCTGGGGGTTGTCGGTATTGAAGAGAGAGATGGAGAGGTGGATGGGGGTCTCCTGTCGATGACAGTTACTGTGAACAATAAATAATCTTGATGTGGTGTGGGAAAAGCAAAACAATGTCAAGGTTCGGGGGGCGAAGAATGACCACAACTCAACAAACAAGTCAGCCGCGTCCCACTAAACACGGGATCAAATTTCCTCCGTGTGTTTTGATCCCGCTCAGCCAGTGGCACCGTGAGTTGATCTGTGGCGCACGATGACGACGAAGGTAGGGGTGTCGACGAAGGGTTTTGTGAGCCACGGGAAGAGATGAGCGAGGGAGACTTACATCGGAGTTCTGTGAGAAGAGCGTTCAAGTGGCCCGGTTAGGACAGGAGAGGCCGACGAGTTCGGGCCGCCTACAGACGCTCTCCGCCATTCGAACACTTCATCGCTCGTATGTGCTCGAGCAGAACTCTACGCACGAGCTGACTGGCCAGCTGAGTTTAAACAGGTGCTACAAAGCATGTGCAAAAGGCTCTGCGTGTTTACAACTTCCGCCCGGGCTGCCTAACTCCTGCTGCTATTGCTTCCTACACCCTCACAGCATCTGCCGCTCACCTCCTGATGGGGAAGAACGGCAAAAGAGCAAAAGAGAACCCGCGAAGCTACACCTCGCTGCTCTACATCGTAAGGGAGTCGAACCCCTGCCGCGCCCATGGCAAGGGCGCATGATACCGTTTCACCAACGATGTTTCTATAGTCCTCACCATCTCCCTGCTTCCGCGGGCTGCACCTCCGAGTCCGCCGCGCACAAAAGAACAAAAGATAACACCAAGGATGAGCTCCTCGGCGGCATTCATACATCGTAAGGGAGTCGAACCCCTGCCGCGTCGATGGCAACGACGCATGATACCGTTTCACCAACGATGTAGATGTTCTTCGGGGCTGAGTGCGCAGCCGCCACGCCAAGCTCGGTGTCGCTCTGGAAGGCACATCTTGGACTCTTGCTGGCCTACTTTAGACCCACCACCTCCTTTACTACATAATTAGCTTTATGGGGGTATCTTAGCCTCCTTGGAAAAGGTCTTGAGATAGCTGGGCAAGAGGGTATGAACGAGGGAGACGAGGGGCAGGAAGCGTGGCAATGAATCACCCAAACCAGGAGTTGCTCCTCCTCCGTGCTCATAGCCAAGTACCTTTAGGAAGGGCAATCTTCACATTTATCATACGAAGTGAGCTATCGGACGAATCCAAGGTGGTCACCAGACGGCTGCTGTGGTGAAAGGCCGTGGCAGCGAAAACTGGCACAGAGCGGAGAGAGCGACAGAAAGCACAGAACGACACATCATCTAATAGCACCGCTCAATCCTCACTTTGGCCTTCCTTTGGGGGCAGTTGTCAAGCAGAAAGGTTGCACAAGAAGGTTGAAACATGCACGCCAAGCAATCTTCATGCCATCGAACAAGTACTAAGTGTGACTCGGACAGTAGTGATCCGTGCATGGCATCCACCAGCGTAGGGTGGTTGTCCCCTACGGTGATAAGCGGAAGCAAATTAGTGCGCTTGCGAAAGATAAACAAACAAACCGAGCTTCATCGTTTCGGCAGGAGATATCAACAACAACACTCCTCTCATCATTACATCCATCTCAAGAATCTACTCTCAGCGACACCGAAGGACCGTATATATCCCTACTACAGCCATGTCACTCCTTGGCGCGAGGGTAAGTCCACACCCGTCCTTTGCGAATCTTCTGCTGACGCGACTGATTTCTTTCAGACAAAGAAGGTACACTCACTCTCCGCATCAGTTGCTAACAATTAGATCACAACGTATGGGCGGAAGAACAAGACAGTGAGCAAATATCGTCGGGTATCGCTGACTGTAGCGAATCATCAACATTCATGCCGATTTGACACCGGAAGACTATGGAACTGGAGTGGCTTCGTCCAGCCCCCGCACACCCTCGAAACCATCGTGGACCCGCGACTTTTCCGGCCTCCACCCCACGAAGAATGACGAGAACGCAGCGGAACCAGCGGACAACGACGATTTCACTGTACTCGACTCACCGCCCCGGAAAGTGAAAGGCCCCAGCCGACCGCCGTTAAAGACCAAGACCAGCCAGGACGTCCGCGCGCCCCCCACACCACAGAGCCCGCCTCTGAAGAAACCAACCCTCAAAGCCTTGCAGAAGAAGCCATCGGGACTCACACTGGATAGTGGTATCTCACTCTCGTCTGATGACGAGCCGGTGCTTCGGAAGCATGTGGTGCGTCGGAGGCGGGCGGTCATTCCGCGCTCTCCGTCGTCGTCTCCTCGCCGCGATTTCACGCCTGCACGAGTCCGAGGTGCCCACCCGCTGCGCCAGTCCCATGCGCCTACGCCCGTGCGTGACTATGCCGGAGCGTCGAGGAACGATCTTGTCGAGCGACTCGCTGCCGTTGTCATTCCCAAGCTTGACAAACTCTCGCTAGAGAACGCAGTCAAACCCAAGCTTGCGTCTCCCATCAAACAGGCATTCTCCAACCCGCTCACCGAGCTCCTCAACATATGCAGCTTGCGCAAGCCCGTCCCTTTTGCATCGGTGTTCACCAACAGCTGTTTCATGGCCTGTCTCCCAGGTGACCTGGAGCCTGGAGCTGAACCCATTATCCGAAAGATCGGCGAGGCGTCATACTCAGAGGTGTTCAGCATCCGCGTGTCCCCAGATGACACGGAGGTAGTCGCCAAGATCATCCCTCTTCTAGAAGGGGATGCCAAAGAGACGACTCCCAGCGAATACGGCGACGATGAGCTCCCCGACTGCAGTCATATCACAGAAGTCATGCGCGAGATCATCACCACTCGCCACATGGGTCGTGTCCCTGGAGGCGGCTTCATCGACTTCCTCGGGTGAGTTCAGTTGTTCAACCATCGTGCTAACCCCAGCGCGTTTGTCGTCGAGGGAGTATATCCCCAACCTCTCCTGGACGAGTGGGATTCGTACAGCGATGCCAATGGCTCAGAGAGCGTACGGCCAGGTGAGCTGCGATATCTTTGAGACTAGCTGACACTCAGACAACTTCTCATCTTCACAGAAGTACGCGTTCCTCGTCCTTTCCGACGGCGGTGATGACCTCGAGAGCTACCGCTTCGAGCATTCGAAAGGATGGGTTCAGGCTGCCGCCGTATTCTGGCAAGTGGCTGACGCCCTTGCCCGTGCAGAGAAATGGACCCAGTTTGAGGTAAGCTTCCTGGACGCGAACCCAAGCTGACAACAGCACCGTGACCTCCACGAAGGCCAGATTCTTGTGACTCCCGTGGAGCCCACTGGTGGTCTGTCCCGGGGAATCAACTATCTTGATCCCGAACAGACAGCAGTGCGCGCATCATTGATCGACTTTGGTCTCTCCCGATTGCGCAAGGACGGAGAGCCGATGGCCACCCCACTGCCAGTGGAATGCTTCGACGGCGTCGGCGAGCAGTGGGACGTCTATCGCGCTATGCGGGCCCTGATCGAGGAACAGAGCGGCGACAGCTCGGCTGATGCGTGGGACCACTATTTTCCGCGCACAAACGTTTTGTGGCTCAACTACCTCGTCCGGCGGCTACTGCACTTTACAAAGACGTTGCGCAAGCCTGTTGTGCGCCGAGCACGGAGCAGTACGACCACGAAGAGGGCACCCAGAAAGGATGCCGTCCGCGAGCGCTGCGATGCCGCTTACGCCATGTTGAACATGGTCGAGAGTCAGCTTCTGGGTGGGCCCTCCACGCGAGGGAAGAAGAGCGCAGGGTTCGGCTCTGCCAGCGATGTCATGGCCTGGGGCCGAGTACAAGGCTGGGTCGCGTAATGCCGGAAGGTTCAGTAGTTCTTGTATGACGACATGTACGATAGCAGCTCGACGTTCATCAGTTCATGATATGCTTTACTTGATAATATTGTACAGATAGTCACCCCATTAGTTCTCCATGGCGTCGGCAAACTTCTCGACGGGGATGTGCCCGATCCAGCCTGTGGTGCCAAAGCCGCCAATGTAGTAGATGTCAAACGGGTCGAGGCGGGCCCAGTGCGACGTGTGCGCGCCGTTGGGGTCCGCGGGGAGCCACCACTTGGCGTCGGGGTGGTACTGGACGTAGCACTCGCGGAGGCGCTGGTCCTCCTCGGGGGTAATGTCGTTGAGGATCGTGAGGTTCTGACGTTAGAGAAACAGATGGGCGTCACGGGTCACAAGAACCCAGAACTCACGCCCATAAAGGCTACACGGGGCTGGGCGTACTCGCTGATGCCCTTCTTGAGGGGCGTCTGCAGTGCATACGTAGCGCGGCCGCCGCTCGCCTTGATGTTGCGCGTCATGAGCGAGATGGGCATGGTGATGAAGGTGAGGGCTCCGTCAGGGTGGCAAGGGGCGTCTGAGGTCAGTGGATCCGAGTTACTGATACTCACGAGACTGCAGTCACAAGGGAAAGTGAGTGTCAGCTGTGGTCCCATGCCGAGATCCAATCCGATATGCATACCTCCATCAGAGCGTACGGCTGGCCAGCATTCGCAGAGTCGGGCGGGAACACGCTCGACATCGTGCCGGTTGTGGTGTGCTTCGCGAGGTTGGCCGCCGAGATTACTGAAGGTGAGCACATGTACCCAAAAGTCACCGCGGCAAGACAGGTGTGAGGAACGTATCGAGCTCGAGGGTTCGTAGATCATCTAGCTCGCACTCATCGCGACTACACTGCCTATGGCCGGTGGCAAAACGCACCGGCATCCTCGAGGGTTTCCCGCGCCATCGCCTTGGGCTGGCCCATGGGAAGCTGGCCTGGTGCAGCGAGTGCTCCAACAGCGAAGGCGATAAGAGACGCAGCGTGCATGGTTGAGAGTAAGATGAGAGTGAGTGAGTAAGTGAACAACGGAAATGTGCCGCGGTGGGTTATACGTAGTCGCGGTGAGACCGTTCTGCTCCGTGTCCCGTGTCTGTCTTGAACCGTAGCGCGTTTTGCCGCGTGATTATCACCTTGGCTCGTTGTGTTTGAACTTGGATGGCTTGTTGTTCGGCCGACGACAAGGTGTACGAGTGCACTTTGCGGTAGATTGTGAGCGTGAGAGGAGACCAGAGATGCTTGTGGCGGTATGTGGTTCCCTGAGATTGACAGAGATCCGGCTGCCAAGAGTGTGGTTGTAGGCCGAACTGATCGTCATCCTGCTACTTATCTGATAAACCGGACCCGCAAGAGATCAGCGAGTGATCAGTGAGAATCGGCCCCATTTTGTTCCGCCCTTCACTACATTCACCTTGACCCACCGTACCATAGCAATGTGCATCATCTGGCATATACGCAGCGCTTGAATACATGGGATGAATGCATTTTGCCATTGGGAGCTATGGCAGCAGCCTCGGCATCCCAAGCTCCTCTCTGTCTGCCATCTGCCGGCCAGCTAGCGCAGCCAAACAGAACATTCAGGTCATGGCCAACATTAAAGGGATGTGCATATAAACTATGGCTGTGAATGCCATGTGGGATTCTGGTCCCGCCTTCATTTCGAAAGTGCCACATCCAACTTCCGCCGATAACTCCAGACGGGAGCAAAATACCAAACTATTTTCACTTTCGACACTGTTTCCCTTGCAGCCAGCTAGGCGGGAGACCAGTTGCTGGCTTGGGCCTGGCTGTGGTGGGTGTCGCCAGCCCAGCGTGTGCCAGCCAGTCCCTGCCACCGCTCAGTGTACCCCCGCCCAGCCAGGCGCCTGGCAGCAGCCCTCCCCAGTGTCCACTCTCGACTGTTGAGAGCACTCCTCATTTTCATCCTGCAAGACACCCCGAAAAGCCCAAAATGGTACGCCGAAACACCCCGAGAGCGACGCCGCGGACGACAGACAGACGACAGACGAGACCGGACCGATCACGACGAGCGCGCGCGAAAAGAAAAATCAGACAGACGACGGTTGTGGGACGGATGGAGTGTGTTTGGCGATGTTGGACGGCGAAAAGACTGGATGGCGGAGACGAAGTTTTGTCCAACGAGGGGGAAGTGCTGTCGTTTTTGAGAGCAGGAGAGCCCACAACCATCGTCGCCGTCTGAATCGACCACCGCGCCGTCGTAATCGCCGTTTGGTCGTTGTCTGGATGCTGCGTCCCGGATCGCTCGCCTGATGAGAGGCAGACCGCTGACATTTTTTCAGGACCCCAACGGCCCCGTCACCCTTCGCACTTCGAAGTTCATTACGAACCGCCTGCTTAACCGCAAGCAGTTCGTTCTCACCGTTACCCACCCCACTATCGCCACCCTCTCGCGCTCCGAGCTCGGTGAGCGCCTTGCTCAGCTCTACAAGGCCGACAAGGAGCAGGTTGTCGTCTTCGGTCTCCGCACCAAGTTCGGCGGTGGTGTCACCCAGGGCTTCGGCTTGATCTACGATGACAAGGAGAGCCAGCTGAAGTTCGAGCCCCGCTACCGTCTCGTCCGCGTGCGTATCAATTGGCTGGCAGGAGAGGGATGGAATCTGGATGTCGGAATGGCGAAGGATTGCGTGGGGTCTCTGCGGTTGTCAAGACCAGAGCACCGCGAGCCCTTCGTCCATGTCCCAATCCCCCTTTCCTTGCCGCTGCCCTTCCCGTTGGAATACATTGCTTACTCTCTCCAGTCTGGTCTTGCCACCAAGGTCGAGAAGGCCGGCCGCAAGCTCCGCAAGGAGCGCAAGAACCGTCAGAAGAAGGTGAGTTAATTGATCTCTCAACCAACAAAACACATGCTAAGACCAACAGGTTCGCGGCACCAAGAAGGCCAAGGCCGGAGAGGCTAAGAAGAAGTAAATCGCCTCGCCTTAGCATTTCGATTTGGTGTGTCGTTCGGCGTCCTCGGGCTGTTCGCTGTATTTTTTCTTCGCCCACCCGCATATGGGAGATGGATCTCCTTACAGCATCATGATGTGTTGCTCTTGTCTGGAACATTGCGATGCGGTTGCCGTTGCAGGGGATAATGGTGATGAGGCGTACTGATATTCTACTGACATGTTTGGAGCTTGGAGCGAAGTTCGAGAGTCGTCAGCTGAGAATGCTGATCTCCAGTTCTCGACTGTAAAACGGCCTGGCCCTCACGATGATCTGTCGCGATCACCATCCGCCAACCACCGCAACGCATCATCACCAGCAGCTGGCTAAATGCGGTCCAGGATGCTGCTACGAGGGAGCCTCAAGTGGGAAGCGAGGACGGTACAATCCGTATCTCGTCATGACGTCGACATTAGCCGGACGAACTTAACGACGGTCGTCGTCGACGCCTCTCTCAACTTTGCTTCCCATGATTTCTACAGGTGTTGGGCCGGGTGGGAATAGGTGGAAGTCACCGCGTGACATGAGGTTTAAGACCTGGTGGATCTGAGCTTGGCCCTCCATCAGAACATGGTAGCGGGCTGGCAGTATTGCTCCAGGTGCGCTCCGGCTACGCGTCCGGGTGTTCTCTGATGCTATGCTGCTTGGTGGTGTAAACCAGGACGGCTCGCCTGCTGTGAAAGCACAGCTCTCGGGAGGACCGTGTCGCTGATCCTCGATCGGGGTTGTGGCACCTGTTCAACCACCACCTGCAAGCTTCTACCTTTTTCGACGACCCTGCCCCAACCAACGTGATCACTCGCCTTCCGGTCCTCTGCTACGCCTACAGCTGATGCGCGGACTGGCAGAGTTGGGCTGCTGCGCGGTGGAATGCGATGCCGGTATTTGAAGACAGGGCGCCGTGCGGTGTGGCAAATCGACCACCGGCAGCGTCAGTTGTCAGAGCGAGCTATGTGCTACGAGCTAGTTACTGGAACGAGCTCCCCATCGAGAGGTGCCCCGCCGAGCGATGGAATCGTCGACTTACCGAAGCTCCAGTGCAACAGTCCCACTCCCGAGCTGATGACTCCGATCGACACCGGTCAGACTCAAGCTAGCTCTATTCGCTCTTCATCTCTCGTCGTTCTCAGCAGCTCTCCTACTCTTCAACAAGCGATCTCGGAGAGGATTGAACTCGGGCCCAGAGTCGTGAAAAAGTTAACGCCCCTGATTGCCACGACCCGGGTTGGATCCCGGAGCAGATAATAGTCGGACGCCTTAACCAGCTTGGCCATGAAATCCATGAGGTTGGTCGCTGCGAGCGCTGCTGTGCCGGTTGGAGCTCCAGACGCGACTTTTCAGATCCACTCCACTTTTTACGTGGGCAAAAACATGCTGCTGTGGTCGCGAGGCCGGCGCGGCACCCTCTTCCGGCGACAACTGGAGCTCGAGCTCGACGACCCCCTCGGAACACGGCTGCTCCACACACCTCCCTCCCATCTGCCTTCTTGATCGTATAACGGTTAGTATGCTCGCTTGTCACGCGGGAGATCGGTGTTCGATTCCCCGTCAGGAAGCAGCGCGTCTTCGGATGCACAGATATCTTTTTTCTCGGCGGTGAGAGTCGATGGGAAGGTGGGAAGGGGAGTGGCGCAAGGCGGTGACGCCGCTCTCTCCCGCGGTTTAGGGGACGCGTTTTTGGATCAACGGGGCTGCGTGCAGGCTCTGTAGCGCAGGACGCTAAGAAATAGGCCCTTCTTGACGTTGTTTGAGTGGAAGTTGAGGCCATTCCAGGCGAAATGGAAGAGGGTGTCGTACTTCGCCCAAAACGCAAGCGCCACACAGATGTGTCTGTGCGGTGGCGAATGTGAACACACCGGCCATGTGCTCGTTCTGTACCATGCATGCATCACAAATGCAGCTGCTACTGCAAATTTATACCGAGATGCAGGTTACGGCGCGAAGCATGCGTGATGCTGGTGCGTCGGCATCGGTTTCGTTCAGGCGGCACCGTAGCCGATTAATTCGGAATTCAATGCGATTAAATACCATTTATTAGTTGTGCTCACTGCTGGCGCTTCCTAAGACGTCGACCGAGCTCGAATGCATACAACAGGGAGGAGTCGCGCAAGCGGAGGCACTTCTGCAGTCTTACTGTAGCTCGAGTCATCATGGGGAGGGACCAATGTTGACAGGTGCGGAATGATTGCGCCAGCACAAATCTGGCTCCACGGCAGTGGTGAGCTGGTCATATGGAACTCTTCCATGGATATCTTTTGTCGTATATTGCCCGAGCGGCCAGCGCGCCTGGCCGCTCTGTGGGTCGCCCTGCGGGGCTACGGATAGTTGATCTGTCTGTTCCGGCTCCGGGTGATGCGTCGACTTTTTGTGTCATATAGTGGCTTTTTGTTTGGCTTTTTGTTCGTATTTGTAATCGCTGTGTACACGAGGACGGGTGGCTCACACATACACACACAATCGCCCGTGAGCTCATGTGAAGCCGTCCGTATGCAGTGTCGAGCCGTCCACTCATTCAGGTAGCAGAGAGCGCAGAATAAGCTACATATTGGTGGCATCTGAGGCATCCACCATAGGTGGCAGACTCAACGATCGCCGGTGGCGGAGCTTGATGAACCCGACCATGCACAATTCCCGGACCCGTTGCCCCAGCGGTTTACCAGTGGCCAGCCATCTTGTGTTTATACCGCTGGCGGTACCCAGCCCCGAGGGGTAACAGCAGTTGATCTGTCTGTTCCGGATGTCCGATGGCAACGTGTGTCCACCTTTTTTGGCAGTGATCGGCAGATCAGCGTTAACTGTGGCATGTGGCAGCGTGGCAGCCTAGGAGTTCGCACCCGGGATGTGTACGACGTGTGGTTCCAGCGGCCAGCATACGTCGTAAGCACTCTGTGAGGAAGTACATGATGCAAGCTGTACACAGAGCATCACTCTCACTCTATGCTGGAGAGTGACCCACCATCACACTCGTTGGGCCCCGCATCCTGGTGGCGTTCAGAACCACAATGACCACACAACTTCCACATCGTACAGCCCCCATGTCACGATTCCCACGAACCCTATTTCATCAAGTTCTTTCTATATGTGCTCGATGGCCAGGTTTGACTGAGTGTTTCCCTCCAGTGACCTAGCCATTGAATGAACTTGGTCGGTTCGGGGCCTCGGTCAAACCCGGCCACCTTTTTGTGTGATGTGAAGAAGATGTCGGTGCTGGTCCAGTGCCCCAAGAGTGCCAAGCAACTCCGAGGTCAAGACTGGCATAATGTCCTCAGAATACATACTCGGGGAGGACATAGTAGAGAAGTGACATGGGCCTCCCCCTCCAGCGTGATGATGTCGGTCGCCTCCCTCTTGCCGTCGATCGGCAGCAACAAAGATGCACCCATTCCTTTCTCTGAGCGGCGAGACGTCTTGTAGGCTGCTGCATGGATCATGTGCCTGTGCATACCTATCCCTTGCGTAGTGACGAAGACACGAGGCGAGCGACGCACGAGCTCTATATGAGGGCCAAATGCTGCAGGTCACCGGGTGCGAACCTTCTTAACCCGACCGTAAGCGTGCCCCCAGAGCATTTATGCGCAGCGGCTACTTTGCAAGAGCCATTGCTGGACCGTGTTGATCGCGGCCGCTGGTAAATACTTTTTGGACACCTACCGCCAACGACGCGACAAACAAGACATGCTGCGTCGACAGCGATGAATAAAACCTGTCTTGTTTGGGACTCGAACGCCGGACGTCGGACATTGCGCGCCTGATGTCGGCGCGGGGGGCGTGTGGTGTGTGTGGCGATTGGCGTCTCGAATGATCAGAGGACCCTGGCCCCATAGTCCCACCAACATGGCGTTCATAACACGCGGGGGCCTGCCGAAGCTGGTCGTAACGAGCTCTGCGTATGGTTCCTCGTGAAGTCTCCCTCCCAGGGTGTCTGCATTCCCGTCACACATGCAGACAGACACGCCCTCTACCAAGAAGACGTCACAATGCAAACACGCCACCCTCCCCGATCCCCGAGCTCTACAAGAGGATTGGTACCACACAGATACCAGCCAGTTGAATTTTGCTTACCGGTTGGCCGCGGGCAAGCACAGATTCATAGGCTGCTGGAGCGTTCCAACGCTGGACAGTCTGCCGGCTGCCAGTACCCTTGTGCGGTTGACCCTCACTTGGTACTGGTAAGTAGTGGCTGTTAGGTGGGCCGAGTTGATCTCGGCTCTGCCAGTATTTTTGGACTGCGTTCTATGCATGAGTCGTTGAGATCAAAAAGCCCTCAGGGTCAGAATCGAACGCACGAGCTTCTTGTCTAGCCTCGTCTACTGGGTGAGGTGGGATGGAGAGGGGGGACCCCGAGGAGCCGAGCAAACCGGTGCCAGCACAAAAGGCGCCACAGCCCAACACGCCCATTATCAGGATCAGATTTCTGGAGTGTTTACCGGCTTGTGGGACTATAGCCCAGCAGCTACTCGCTGTGCTAGAGCTGACAGCTTCAGCATTGGGTCGTTGTTTGAACAAAGTAGATCTGAGTTCACTTGTCGGTATCTTCATTTTTACGATGATTATGAATTCCACTGTTTTTCATTTTATTTTCTCAACTTCTCCTCAATCTCCGGCGAAACGACAATACGGATCCTGCACCTGGCGCCGAAAGCAGAGGAAGACTGGAAGCGGTATAATTCTGCGTGTGTGGGCTCGGCACTACTTGAACGAAACGGCAAACCACTCAATCGGGCTCTGGGGAGACCCCAGTGCGCCTGAAAATGTCGAGGCAGCGCTGGGACGCGTCAGTGAGCTCGTCATTAACGACACGTGAGGCGGCGCTCATCCATCCAGGTGTGCCGGGTACGCCATCAGGGAAGACGTTGCCGGGGACATAGCAATCGGAAAAGTCGATGAGGCACCACTGGCCCCCTCCAGCGGCGGCATGGCGCCACATGAGTTGTTGGGCGAGAGATCAACGTAGACCAGACCGCGAGAACGGATATAATCCAGCGCGGCGCGGATGTCTCAGAATACCGGGTCGGCGTTGACGGGCATGTGGTCCTGTGGCGCCTGTGGCTTCGAGTTGCCCAAGTCCATAGTGGGTATGATACGTTTCTTCGTGACCTGCTCGTGAAGCGTGCATCCCCGTCCCTAATGCACCCATGGTGCCTGCAAAGATTTCGGAACTCAGGCGTGTTCAGCACAGCTAGTTCTACTGTCCTGTCTCACTCGCTGAGTGGCTCGAGGTTTGCGCGCAGGATCAGTACACTCGTGGCCCCAACTATTCGTCAAACCGGGTACGTCGTAGGTAGTATTTGCTGGCCATAATTGTCCTGCCTATCTCATTCGTAGCGTAGTCCTGCCGCTCCTCGCAGCGGCGATGATTTGCCACCAGCCAGGCGCCCCACGAAATGGGAAAATCAGGCGCGCCTCTTGATCACTACGTAAGAAGTGACCAAGCCTTTAGGAAGCAATGAGGAAATTGATTGATGTCCTGTCTGAACGCCACAGTTCCCACACCCCCGATGTAGTGAACGAATTGACTAGAAAGTCGCCCACTCCTAGCTTTCCATGGGGTTAGTAGTGATACAGACTGCATCGGTTGGGCTTGCGCCGGACACAGTGTCTTCTTGTCCTTGCGCAGGGAGAGGCAGAGGTTGCGTCCAGCGTGAAATCAAGCGATGCAGTCTGTAGGATGCGGAACGAGGTTGATCCCGCTCGCATTTGGCGCAACTTTTTGCTGGACTCACGGGTCTCTCTTTCACCCAATGCACAATGGGATACGCTGCCTGGGTTATAGGTAGCTTTATCCCCTTCTTTCATCTGCTGGCTCGTGCTCGGGTCCATTGTTCCTGAAGGCTGGGTCGTGAGACAGCTTTCCGGAAAAGAAGGGAGGAGGTGATGGGCGTCGAGCACACAAAGGCCTGCCACAGATCCCACACACTCCACATAGCGGCTAGATTTCCTAGGTATTCGCCTGGGTTGTTCGCGCAACCGCTTCGGGACGCCAGCTTGCGACACTGCATGGGGCACACTGCATGGAATATGCACTTTGGTGGGATGCTGATGCTAGGAGGAAGTTGAATCCAGTCCTTCAGGCAAACACTTTTTTGGTGCCAATGTGAGAAGCGGCAGACTGAGTCAAAATGATCCGGCCTCGGTTTCGAACGCGCGTCCGCCGGCGCGGACAGCTGCCAGGAGGATGAGAGCGGGGTGTGGCTTCGTGGCTCCCAGCACGACTCGAGATGCTCGTAAGCTCCTCAAAAGGACCTGCATCTATATGTAGTGTCCTTTGCGAGCTGAGTGCCGAATACGTTTACGCGCCCCAACGCGGCACGCTCGCCCTTGCAGGCTCAAGGGCATATCCGTTCCATGAACAGTTGATTCTAATTCTGGTGGCTCGATCAACAGCGTGAGGGACACTTTTTGCCATCTTAGAAGCCGACAGCATGTTTGTGCATTGGATCGCTGGGAATAAAAGATGCATGGCATGGATTGGAAGAAACCTGTTTTGAGGAAGATTCGAACCCGCGAGCACGGGATCATGATGCTCCTGCCTCCGTCAGGGACTTGTGGGTCTCAGTGTGGCGTGTGTGTGAGACGGCCATCAACCACCGGCGCGCCGTCCAAAAGCCGACACTCCCTCCTCCGCAAACTGCCTTGTGGGACCCATGAGTATTGAACCGGAGCTACGCGACCTGGGTCTTAGAACATTGGTGCTGTTTCGAGCAAACAACGGTTGATCCGCACTCACGAGGAAGCCTGAGCTCCGGAACTGTTTGGTTTACACTTTGGTTACACCCTGCGGCAACGACTTGAAGCTGATGGGGAGGGAGAAAGGGGTGCTGGAGCAGTCTGGTGTTCATTCGAACTGCGCATCTTGAGTCTTGTCCGCATATCGTCACGAGGTGGACGACGTTCGGCGATCGCGAGGAGAGGAGAGGAATGGACCCCCCAGGTCTCAGGTTCCCACACGTTGATTTTCTGCCTCCACTTTCGCGAATTGAAGTTCCTGAACCGGTTGAGGGTGTCAACAACCTCACATCCACCACATTTTTCTTCATTACCACCATGACAGACGGCAGACAGCAGCTCATCGACACGGTCGCGCAGCTCGTACAGGAGCATATGGCGCAGTACGACCCGTCCCATGACTGGGCACACGGTACGTGACGCGGCCTTCCCCGCTGACGAGCAGTACAGCGCGTGCGGGGCATGGCGCTGAAGCTAGCGCGCACGCTTCCAGGCGCCGACTTGCTTGTCGTGGAGCTCGCAGCGCTTATGCACGACATCACGGACTGTAAGTCCCTATGCGGGTGATGCTGACGATAGCGAAATATGACAACCACGCGTCGCTCGCCGACATCCGCGCCGACGTCCTCGACCCCTCAAAGGCAATTACGCCGGCACAGGCCGACTTGGTCCTGCGCATCATCCCCTCCGTCTCGTGGAGCGCCGAGCAGAAGATGCGCGCGGCTGGCACGTGGGGAAAGTGGCAGGACGGCTGTGCGGAGCTGCACGCGGTCCAGGACGCCGACCGGCTCGATGCCGTTGGCGCCGTCGGTATCTTGCGGTGCGCGGCCTTCTCTGGCGTGCGCGGGCGGCATCTTGTGGAACTCGCCAGCGCCAGCGGCGGCGGGGATGGATGTGAGGGCCACTTTTACGATAAGTTGCTCAAGATTAAGGAGTTTATGAAGGTATGTGTTACTGCAGATAGAGCTGACGCTAGACCGACGCCGGCAGGGAAGAGGCCGAGCGGAGGCATAAGACTATGGTCGACATGCTTGCTGCGCTCGACGCGGAAAGGGAGTGGGGCGCATGGTGCATCGATACAGTTGTCGGACTGACGCTGATCCTACTGATTTCAAGCGCGTTTACTGACGTGGCCGGTCCAACCAGCGAAACACAACGCCCAACCGTCCAACAGCTACTGATCCCGGATCACATGCCCGGCGCGAACGGCTGTCTCTTTGCAGAAGCGCCGACACCGCCGATGGGGTGGCTGACGAGAGCAAACATCCGGTCGCGTGGCCAAATGGTACGGCGTATGACTACGATGAGCAATCATGAGATCGCGGGTTCGATCCCCGTCGTGGCCTGGAAGCGCTCGAGAGAGCGTGAGCAGCTTTTTGGATGAGAGAAGAGGAGGAGCAGAGAGGCGAGGAAGCAGGAGGGAGGCGGCAGAGGAGGGTCTAGGCCCGGTATGGTTGACCGGGTGAGCTCGATTTATGCTCTCACAAGAAATCCTGATGGCCGCCTGGGAGAGCCGTGGGCATCGACGGCAAACATCGTTGCTCTTCGCACCATAATAGCTGCTCGTCTGCCAGTTCAGTCACGGGCGGAGTGATCAATTTCTGGGACCAAATACGCGACGCGTCAGTCGATCCGTCGATCGCTGATCCCCATCTCCCTCTCCACTCCATTCAGCCAAGTAACTCGTCTCCCTCTTCATCTTCTCCAGCAGAAGAAAAAGAGAACCAACACCTGGATGCTTGTTCACCGTGGACGAGTTAGGAATCGAACCAAAGACCTTGTCAAGAAGGATGCTAATGACACGCTCTACCAACTGAGCTACACGCCCGACGATGGTGTCTTTCGCGGCTGCCGCGGCGCGATCTCGGCTCTGGAGGCGACAGCGAGGAGAGAGGAGAGGAGAGTTGTAAGAGACCCGTTGACATAGTTAGCTGTAGGTCAGACCATGCAGGCATTGTCAGCAAGTTAGAAAAGTACTCGCCGCTCCGGAATCTCGCACAGGCTCGTCTCCATATCACTGTCGCTGCTGTCCATTCGCTTCCTTACAAGTTGCTAACGAGGTGCACAGCGTGGGCACCGAGAGCCCACTGGCGCATGAGCTTGCCCGCAATGGCAGTGTCGGGAGGCAGGCGGGTGAACGACGCGTACTGGTCTGCCTCTCCCTCGGGAACGTCCTTGCCTTTGGTGGCAATGTTGAGCTGATTGTAGTCACCACGGGTGAACGTCGAGCCGTCCTTGGACGCCGCGATACGCGCGACGACCTCGCGGGGGAACCAGTCGCAGTGCTCGAGCTCCTTGTCGAGATCGAGACGGATCTTCTGGTTCTCCTTGGCGCGACCGAAGCAGCCCACCATCAGGTTCGCGGGGTACGGCCACGGCTGGCACGACGAGTAGCTGACAGGGCCGACCTCAATGCCGGCCTCTTCAAGGACCTCACGGCGGACTGCCTCCTCAAACGACTCGCCCGGCTCGATGAAGCCAGCGAGGCACGAGTACATGCCTGAAGGTGTCAGCTTCCATAATGGTGCGGGCGGGCGGCTATGTTGGCGGAGAACCGAACAGCTGCGTCAAGCTTCCGTCAACTCACCCTTGGGCCAGGCCTTTTGCCGGCCGAGAAGCATCTTGTCGCCGGTCGAGTCGAGAATGCCCATGATGATAACGGGGTCCGTGCGGGGGTAGCAGAAGTTGTGCAGCCCGGTGGTGGACCAGCAGGTCTTGCCGCTGCCGTCGACGGCAGTGACACAGCTGCGCTTCCAGCCCGCCCAGAGCGAGTAGGTCTTGGACCCGCACGCCTGGCAGAACTGGTGGCGGAAGTTCCAGTCGATGAGGGGACGCGCGGTCGCGAACACACCGGCCTCCCACGGCGACATGAGCGAGCCGGCCGCGCGCGACTCGGCAAAGTCGCCCTGCACGCTCGCAGCGTCAAAGCCCAATGCACTCGCGTCGAGGGCAAAGTATGGCGTGCCGGTGGGGTTGTTCAAATCCTCGCCCTTGGGGCAATCACGCTCGTCAAAGCCGATGAACACAAGCGTGGGAAGGGTGTGCGGGTAACGGATGCTCTCGTAGGCTTTCTGCTGGCGCGAGTCGGTCACCTCGGCCGGGTGGGTGCCGTACTGTCCGCCGAGGATCGGCTCGACCTGCGCGTACGAGAGGAAGAGGAGGCGGCCGATCTCGCCCGCGTGCACGAGCGGGTTGCCTTTGCTGTGCGGTCAGTCTTCAGCTGAATAGTCGCAACCTAGCTGTACTCACACGAAAAGCATGAACTTCGCATTGGGGAGGTAGCCGTTCAGCTTCTCAGGCATGGAGCGCTGGAAGGAGAGGCGGTTGAGCGGCGGTGCGCCAGCGTAGAAGCTGAGAACAATGGTCAGTCATCGCTGTTGCCGCCGACAATGAATCAGCGAACCCACTTGACAATGTCCTTCTGCATGATGAGCGTGCGTCGAGGGGTGTACGATGGAATCAGGCGAAGCGGTCGAGGCTTGAGCGACTGGACAGATGGTCGAGAGGAGAGATGTAAGAGGTTCCGAGCTAGTGTCACAGACCTAGCGGCTGTCGGCATGCAAAGAGCAAGTAGCAGTAGTGAGAAAGATGCGGAATTGATGGGGAGCGCCAATGCCGGCCAGGTGACAAACAGCTCGACCCGTCGTCGTAGCTCGTCGTTGTCGGATCGCGGGTCGTTCGGTTGAAATGGTGGGCGCGACCCGGTGACTTTACTTGTTGATTTGCTTACATCATCTTATCGGCCTTATCCACCAATTACAATCGGATCGATTCCTGTTCTAATCGATTAGGAAATGTTATCCGGCTCGGTTAATACCACATCTTTTGGGTGGCGAACATGGTGATGAAGAGTAAAATGTCGGATTGATGAATCACTCAACGATCTTCACCACCCTTTTGCCAACGATGAGAGAGTAGTAACTAGCAGCGAGCTCGTTGGTCTCCACAGTTGCTATCTCATTCTCGGCAGTCCGACGCCTCTGCAGCCTTAACCGCGGAGATTACTTATTCAGGCACACCCCACACTGGCTAATCGTCATGGAATTTCTGATCTACAATCTTGGAATCTTTCTGATCTACAATCTTGGAATCGCACTCTTGTCTTGTCCAGTCTTCTTGGTCGGAAAAATCTTGTCACCAGCAGAGCGCTGCGCATAATGTCCCCTAATCCGGTTCATCTCGGGACACTGGAGCTGCGAATCGATCCCGACAGCGCGGGGCCGAGCGCTCTTACCGAGGATGGGACGTGGACCTCGCTGGACGTCGCATATCTGGAAGCTGGGGAGTGGGCCCAGGGCGAGGAGCACGCTGTTGAAGCCCTGTCTCAATGCGTCAACGATGCCTATCTTGGGGCAGAATGCTGCTTCCAGCGACGGGGGGCCTCGGCCTGTGTCCGAGTCTCGGTCCAGCCCAACGACCTGCACCGCTGGAAGCTTAGCAAACCGAGAGCGAAGCTCCTCATCCAGCTCTTCGGCCTCCTCCGCAAGGACTGGAATGGCGGAGGGGAGAAGATCGTCCGGGACTCGGTGGGTAGTCCGAAGTTAAGCGATGCTAACATTGCAGGACGAAGAGCTTGGCACCGACATCCAGGGTGTGTATGCGCTCATCGACTCGCCCCCCGAGCCGCACTTTGGCGACGGCGAGTTTCTGGGCGATAACGAGGTCTTCCGCGCGCTCATGAGCTACGATAACCCGGTGGGCGTGAACACATTGATGTACAAATATCAGATTGTGAGCTTTGGTCCTCGTCAACTCAGCTGATATCAGCGCTCGGTCGCACGGATGTTACAGATGGAATCGCAGCCGACCATGCTGGTCGACCCGTCATACACGCAATTCACCGACGCCGAGAGCGGGGAGCCCTACTACGTCGACATGAAGACGATGAACATTATCCGATACCCTGATCGGTATCCATTGTCGAAGGGCGGGATTCTGTGCGAGCAGATGGGTGTGGGCAAGACGCTCATTTGCCTCGCTCTGGTCCTTGCCTCGCGGCATCAGCCGACCCAGCCGCCTAAGGACGACGGGAACGTGACTGAGGTGTACACCGACGTCGGGCTGCGCGAATACTCGACTGCCTCAGAAGCCGCCATGCGAGATGCTGTTGGCGAGTCACAGAGCCATCTCATCGGCACCCCCTCTCTGGCTGACATGTGTGCCGATCTCGTAGCCCTGCACAACCCGGGCATTCGGCATACCTGTCCATGGGCCCTGACTCCCGCATCTGGAGCGCTTCTTGACAGGCGCACATGTGTGTATTACCGCTTCCCACCGCCGGTACGATTACCTCGCGGAGCCAAGCTCGTGCCCCAGTTCCTCCCCGAGCGCTTTCTCCTGGCCCAAACAACGTTAGTTGTCGTCCCACAGATCCTAGTGGCACAGTGGGTCGCCGAGGCAGAGCTTCACCTCGACGAGGGCGCCCTAAAGATCTTCACTCTTGCGAATAAGCAAAAGTTGCCGCCAGTCGAGGAGCTGATCAAATACGATGTAAGCTATCATGTCTGTACCAAAGCTGACACGCAGATCGTCTTGCTTACTGTTGAACGTGCGTATGATGTGGGTCAGTCTACTGACTTTACAGAGTTCAGCGCAGAAGGGCGAAAGCCAGTCGATGAGTATTATGAGACAGAATTGGTGAAGGCTCGTTGGAAGCGTATCATCTTGGGTGAGCATATGCGAGCAGGCCTCAGCTGACCATCAGACGAGGGTGTCCACGCCAACAACCTCGCGAGCAATACAATGCTGTTAGCCAAGGCGCTGAGCATTGAGCGGCGGTGGATTGTCAGTGGCAGTGAGTTATAGGTTGACTTTACGGACTCACACCAGCCCCTACCACCCGACTGAAGCAGGGCACCGAGGATGCCGAGCGCTGCTTCCTCGAATCCGAGGGCGTGCAACTGTCTCCCTCAAAGGGGTCCTCTCGATCCTCCGCACGGCGCCGGGGTGTATCTCTGTGGTCAACGAGAGACAGCGACGACGTGCTCCGTATCGGCCGCATGCTCAAAGGCTTCCTGTCTGCCGACATCTTCCAGCACAACGAGTTCAACACTCTCGTCGCCAAGCCACTCAGGAAAGGCGTGGAGCCTGAACGCGGAGCTGTCAGTCGCATTCGACAGATTATGTCTGCCGTCATGGTCAAGCACCGTCCAGGCGTCATTAACGAGGAGGTGCACATCCCGCCGTCGACACTGTCGGTACAGAAGGTGCCTTTCACGCACTGGCAGCAGTTGACGTACAATGCCCTCACGGCGCTGGTTGTCAGTAACGTCTTCACTAGTGAGTTGGACGGCTGTCGCTACGCTAACCCGTCGCAGGTGGCTTCGAGGACCAGGACTACTTCTTGCACCCGCGCAACACGGAATCCTACAACCAGGTGGTCACAAATTTGCACCTGGCGTGTACATGGTTTGTGTCTGGCACGATGGATCTCGAAGGCGCCATCAGTCGCAACCTGGAATTTCTCGAGAAGAAGGAGAAGAAAGGGACGGTGTTCCCGCACAAAGCGGCGATCCTGGAAGCCAACGGGCACATGCGCGCAGCACTCGATGCGCGCGGCTGGGACGAGTGGATGCGGAATGAGTCTGTCTCAGCACCGTATGAGGCTGGGATGCTTCCAGGACCCCTACTGGACGCATGGTCCGAGTCGGCCGACAGCGAGGTCCCGCTCATCGACGCCATGAGCCTCAAGCTGCTCCGCGAGCTGAATACCCCGTCGACGGCACTGAACGACCTTGTGCGCATTGGATGGGAGGAACGCGCATTCCACCCCCGATGCCAGGAGCTGCTCAAAATCATGGACAAGCAGGAGAAGCTATGGCACGAAGGCAGGGCACAAGCAGCGCCAGACCTCGAGCACCATCGTGGCGACACCAAGGCTGCCGCGGACCGACCGAAGGCGCCGCAGCTGAGGACCAGCCCCGGCAAGCCCAAGCCAAAGATGATGTCTGGCACAAGGGAACGGGGGCGGAAAGCTGATCCGGAGATCGAGGCAGCCCTGGATGAGGCTGAACGGAACGCCCTACTTCTGGCACGTCCAGACCGTGGACCCCGCCCGCTCCCGTCAGTCGTGGCGACCTCGACTCGCTCGGGCAAGATCAACTTTATCACCCGCACCGTTCTGACTGCGCCGGCGACGGACAAATTCGTCATGTTCGGCACGTACGACGAGATCGCGCACATGCAGGAAGCGTTGTCCTTTGTGGGCGTGCAATCGTAAGTTGCGAGGTCCCGATAGATAGCTAACCCAAGTGTCTTCGCAGTGCAGAAGCTCGCGCCAGCACAGCGCAACCGCGCCATCACCGACTTTGCCAAGCCTCACATCCGAGTTATCTTCCTCGAGATCAAGTTCGCCGCGCGCGGCCTGACGCTGACGCTGGCGAACCGCATGATCTTTCTGTCACCCATCTGGAGCTTGGATGTACAGGCGCAAGCCATCAAGGTGAGGCCACATTACAATCGTGCTGACGAAAGCGTATCCACCGCATCGGCCAGAGCCGCCCAACGCATATCGACATCCTCGTGACGGAGGGCACATTCGAGGAGGACATTGTGCGCCGCGAAGCGTCGATGCGGTCGCTGCTTATGGAGCAGAGCTACACCCGCGCTCTTATAGAGGTATGGCTGTCCAAGGCGACCTCAGCTGACGCCCAGAACCCCCGTTTTGTGACCACTGCCCACGACATCCCGAGCACCTTCCCCATCAAACTCGTGCCCACCGGTTCCGACCTCACTGCCGAAGAGACAGAGGAGTTTGCGCGCACGATCGCCTCGCTCGCCCCCGCCCCGCCCTCGACGACCGGGACCGCAGCGACCACCCCCCTCGTCACGCCCGGCACCCCTAACGGTGACGATGTAGACATGGCCGAGAAAGACACGGTGGCGGTGGCGACAAACGGTGCGAAGCCAAAGCGTCGCATCCGTTTCGAGTCAGAATCCCTCGGCACAGACACAGTCACAGACATGGCCACAGACAATGGGCTCGCTCACACGCCCGCACAGCCAGAGCCCGGCACAATATCCACCGAGCCCGAGTCTCGCCCCACGAAGCGTGCGCGATTTGCGTAGCGATAGCGAGGACCGTCCACAGTGGGTGGCCAAAGTGGTTCCAGCTCCCACGAGCCTGGCCGACAACGGGTCCGAGCCTGCGAACTGCCAAGGCGTCGGGTCGCGACTCGAGCCGGCGCCTTCCCTGCAGTTGTAACCATAGCCATACGAATGTATTTGTGTCTTCCTCGCTTCTTCGCAACTTATAACCACCCATCCATCTTACTCTTACTCTTCATCCACGCCACCCATCAACGCAACTCCTCTTTCCCGTCCAACACCCAGCCCAACGATGCCCCCCAAGAAGACTCCCCCCAAGCCCCCGGCCAAGGACGCCAAGGGCGGCAAGTGAGTCTCCGCGCCGTCGCATGCTGACGGACAGGACTGCTGGCGGCAAGGACGCCAAGGTATGCAGTCCCTCTGCGTTGCTGACAGCAGGGCGGCACCAAGACGGCCACTGGCTCCAAGCCCGCTGCGGGCGCCGGCGGCGCGAAGAAGGGCGCGAAGAAGTAAACCCGCTGAGCGCGCAGCAAGTACGAGCACCCGTTGCCACCCATCCCGATCCATCATTGAGCGTCCCCTTCCATTATAGTTGTGCATGAATACAGTGTAGACCCAGCTATGTGGAGAGTACGGACAGTCTGTACGCGGGGCCGCGAGCGGATCAGGCGTTCCATTGTTCCTGTCTCACTCGGCCTTCTCAAGACAGGCATCGACGCCCTCGCACATGGCCTCGACGAGCGTCCACCCCAGCGGCTCCATGCGCGCAACGTTGGCCTTGACCCTCGCCCCGAGCGTACGCCACGCCTCGCGCGCAGCGTCCCGGCTCTCTCCTGCAGCTCCGGCCGCCTGGGCAGCGACGAGCGCCTCGTGCGCGCGCACGGCGCCCGCATCAGGAGTGCCGTCCACGTTGTCGATGTAGATCTCGATCGTGGCGGGCTCCTTTGTCTGCTCGGCGCGCTCGGCTGCTTCGCGGGCGGCCGCGGCTGCGTCGGACGCTACGGCGCCAGAGGCCTCGCGCTGCAGACTGCTAAGGAAGACGCTGGCGGCCTCGGAGACGTCGACGTTGTTGGCTGTGACGAGCAGTAGCACCTCAAGACCCTCGGACCACGCGTGCATTGCTGCAAGACGCTGGAGGACAGCAGCAGCTGCGGGTACCACCATGGGCGAGGTGGGGAAGTCAGCCACCGCAGCGCGGAAGCGCTTCAGCGTCGCCGTCCGGCGAGATTTGCGCGCAGCCGTCAGTACAGAAAGGTACGCCGTCTCGTCGTCCTGTAGCTCGGCTGGCTTGACAGACAGTGCACCCCAGTGACGGGCTGCACAGGCGGACGCGATCGTAACGCCGGCCGTGGGGAGATACAGACCATGGGCCCTACCCAGCTGTGCGAGACGGTGAGCAAGCAAGGGGTTCTGGGCCACGAGGGTTTGGAGCCGCTCGAGCGCACCAGCCTGGCCAAGCGTGCGAATCAACGTTTCGACGTGCTCGCCTGCAGAGTTGTCGCCGCTTGCTTGTCCGATAAGGCCATACGCGTGCAGAGCAGTCACAGCCGCGTCGACAGCGTTCACGCCCTTTCCAGTGGTGGCGAGATAGTCGTTCAGGACAGTGTGCGCAAACTCGGTGTTCTTCGCTGATCGCGACCCACGAGTGAACGCGTGCACGAGGACCAGCACCGTGTTCGAGTCGAGGTTGGAGGCGCCGGCGTTCCAGCTGGAGTAGGCGGCGCGGACTAGGAGCAGCATGCGTGCCGAGGCGAATGTGCGGAGAATGCCGGGAATCACAGCGGTAGCGTCCTGTGGTGTTCTGCTGATGTCGAGCGCGAGGCGGCGGGATAGCGCTCGTGTCGGCTTGGCAAGCGCGAGACGGAGGATGTTGCTCGGCGATGGAGGTGCGTGCTGCTCGGGTAGCGACGAGTAGAACTCTACTGCCTGACCGTTTCGGGCATTGAGCTGAAGATCGATGGCGGAGCTGGAGAGCGGAGGGAAGCGACTATCGTTTGCAAGACGTAGGAGCGTCTCCTGCGCCCACGCTACAGCACTCTCCTTTTGGCTGAGCACCGCGACGCGGCAGGCCATGAGAACAAGCTCGATGGCCGCGTCTGACGGCGACGATTCCACCATGGTGTGGACCAAGTCGTCCACCGCCGCCATTGCGCGCTCGGTAAAGCCCCAGGAGAGAAGGGTACGAACCACAGTCGACTGCACCATGAGCTCCGTCGCGCGCTCGTGTGACCCTGGTGTCCGCCCCAGCGCGTTTTGCGGTAGCTTGCCCAGCTGGATGGGATACTGCAGCAGACGGAGCGCCTGTGTCGCATGACCCGAGCGTGTGAGGCGAAGCACAATCTCAAGCAACGGCCATGTCCCCTCTGGACTCCAGTTGGTCGAGTGCGCAACGTCGTAGAACAGATCTGAGAGAACCTCGGGCGCCTCGTCCTTGTTCTGCAGCCGCAGCGCGCGGGTCACACTCAGCAAGGCAGGTCGCGACAACCGTGGAATGACATGCCGCCGCATGCTCGGCGCAATCATCCGGTACACCTGCAGCACGAGGCCGGGGCGAAGGTTGTCCGAGTTTTTGTGCGGATGTACCGGGTCGGCCTCCTCTTGTAGGATCTCTCTCAGAGCGCGCGCGTCGGGATTCCGCAATAACAAGTCGGAAACAAGCAGCTGATGCATGCCTGAGGGACGGAGGTTGGCGTATAGTGTCCTGATCCTCGGCAGTAAGAGCTGAAGGTAGTGGCTGAACAGGCCCGATGACCGCAAGCCGAGATATGCTGCCGCCGGGTCGATCCACTGAGATGTGCCTTTGTTCGTAGGTATCGGCGCAAGCGCGGCAGCGAGAAGCTCGTCCTCGGCAGCAAAGCTTATCGCGGACGCAATCATGTCCTCCTCGCTGCCGGTGTTGAGGAAAGCCTCGAGTGTGAGCCGGGAACTGGACGCATGGTTCGATGGTCGCAGCAGAAATGGAGGGAGATAGGCGTTTGAAGCGTCCATGTCCATGAACCCGGTCGACACAGCTCGAGAGGGGAGACGAGGTGTCGCTGTCCTCGGGAGGGCCCGAAGGCGGAGAAGATGGCGATGCCCGAAGCTGGAGATTAGCGATGGCATGCATGACATGCGACCTGTACAAACCTTGGCATGATGATAGCCCAGCCGGCGCTGCTCCAGAGTCGATTTTTAAAGAACGCAGAAGCTCTCAAGTGGTTTTAGCTCGCGGTGATGCCAGACGTGGAGCCGAACGACAAGAAAGAACGAGGAGGCGGCGAGGATATGAAGGATCGAGTGGTGAAGAGATGGAGAGGATGAAGTCAAAAGTCAACCAACCGTCAACGTCGCTCGGCTTGTGTCCGTAATCGACCGCCGACTTTGCTTGTTCCGTGCCTGGATTTGTTTTCCATCCAGCCAGTCATTCGAGCCCCATTTCTACAATCAGAGAAAAAAAAAGTTTGCCACCTACTGTCATCGAATTCCTCCACATCCACAAAGCCATCACCATCATGGTAAGCGCTATCGAGCACGCTCAAGCTGACCCCAGCCCCGCGCAGCAAAGGCCTCCTCCACACGAAAGCACACCTCGGCGGTGCCGCTGACGAAGCGCTCGTTCGCCGCCGCCGAGGCAACCGAGAAGGTGCTGCCCGGCAGCGTGCCGGAGCAGACCCTGTCGTCCGTCGCTGCCCCGCCGCCGCCGAAGCCGCTGTTCGCCGAGAAGGTCTTCCACGGCGCGATCGCCGCTGGAGCCGCCGCACACCCGTACTCCCGCTCGCATCTGAAGCGAGAGAAGCGGAAACAGAAGCAGCACCTCGCTGGCGGCGGCCTCGACTCGGTTGCGGATGCCCTCGCTGAGGTCACTGGCGATGTTCCCGAGCCCGTGTCCTCCAAGTCGAAGAAGAGCGTCCCGGTCGACCAGCCCCAGAAGCGCAAGGCCGAGCCGGATGGAAAGATTGGAGAGGGAAGCGCAAAGACTGTCAGCGAGAAGGCCAGGAGGAAGCAGATGTGAGTAGGACGTGGCGGAGTGAGAAGCGTCGGGTCTGGAAGCAACGTATCCCGGACAGCTAAGAGAGGATGTCAAACGCTTTCGCACCTTCGAGCTCAAGCTGACCCACAGCGCCAACAACGCCCGCCGCATCCCCGCCGTCATGTCCCACCCGGCCTTCAAGACCAACCCGTGGGCGACGATCCGCGAGCATGCCGCCAACACTCTCGCGACCGCCGAGGGCGTCAAGGACGTGCAGGACCGCAAGGTTGCACAGGCCCAGCGCATCGAGAAGCGCGAGCAGGTTGCTATTCCGAACGGCATGGTTGGAATCGAGTAAGCCACGACGATCCTGCGCTCGGACCTGACTTGGACGTCCTGAACGACATCTACAAAACGACCCCGTCACAATTGGTCGACAACAATACCTCCTCTGCTACTCAAGTATGGGCAATACCCTGCATCGATACCATGTACTATCACTTGACCTTCACATCCACAAACGCTCTCAGCGCACTGACGTGATCGTCATCAATCAAGCAGATCGGCATGTCAGCAGATCAGAGGCCGATGCCACCACGGTGCAAAAAGAGTTCCACCGCGTTGTGTTCCCAGTCGCACCGCCTGTCCTGTCGTGAGGATGGGTCAACTCCGCCCACGATGGAACAATTTCTCACACGTTCGATTACGCGGAATCGAACGCGCGCACTTGTGACCCCGTCACATGTAGTGCATAGCCGATGAATTCAATGTGAGACACCTTTGGCTACGGAAATTTCAGATACTTCTCTGCGGGTTAGTGCCCGTTTTATGCTGCCTTTCTCACTAGCAGCCGCATCAACGGCCTGTCTTCATTCACTCCAAGATGTTTGCACAGATGCTGAGAGCTTTCGGGTCTGTGAGCTCGACCTATCTCCTACTGATCTGACCATATTTCTGGATTGATGTTGACTTCCGATGCTGATGCTGAGTCGCCTGCTTCTCCTCACAAGCTTGTAGCTGAGCTGGTGACCAGTGCGGGGATGTCGGAAACCTGGCTCTGATTTGCTCAAGTACATCTGCTCAAGTACGACGGGGAAGTGGACCACGCTTCGGCCAACCTGGGATAGGAATGGTGGTTCCTACCAGCTCCCTAATCACACCGCTGTACCAAGACCCGTTCTTCAGAGTTGACATTGTGCACCTCGCGGCGCAGGGCATACTTCGTCCACGCGGCCGTTGACGACTTTAACGACGTCAACCGCCGCCCATGATAACCCATTGTTCAAGTCGTCTTGCCTATGTCCAAGTCCATTATCCCTAGACGAAGCCGCGTGAGCCGGCCTGCGAACGGCGCGGCGACGCAGAAACGTGACTGAGAAGCACCGGTGATGATGCCAATGGTCTTGGGTCACCGCCGTCCAGCAATGAAGAACAATGGGGGGTAAAACTCCCTAAGCTGTTAGCGGCGTACTGCACCAAGCTAGTTGGCGACACGGTACTGCAGTGCACTAACTTTGTTGGTAAAGAGTTACTGCACTAAATGTCAATCTCCTTGGCAGACATGTAAGGTTGCTCTAGCGGAGGTCCGGTCCGAGTCGCCGAGGCCAAAAGCAATCTCCTTGGCGCTAAAGGGTCTGGAGTTGCCTCACACGATTCAAGATCGCTATACGGAGAAAGCCGGGCGCATTGAGCTCTCAACGCCGGTGAACGGCGACTATAATTACTACTGCCAAGAAGAGAGGTGCTGCAGAGCCCACTGCCCGCACAGATCGCCGCAGTGCTCACCCCACTACTGAATGACGGCATGCCGGACCTGCCGGTGAGGAAGCCGCCGGTTCCTCTGTGGCTGCGTACGCGCGTGTGGCTGCCGTGGCTGACCCCATGTGTCCAAATCCTACCCTGAGGGGGTGTCTCATCCCGTGTTAAGGCTACTTCTGCTCTGATCTGTGAACAAACCTCTGCTGCCACCCGCGACAGCTTTGCCGTGCGTTAGGCTGACATTCAATAGATGAATGCCGTTTGCAGCGGCCATGAGGTCCCTCTAGCGGGGTTGGGCGGGGTTCTTGGGGAACTCACGGCCAGTTAAGAGGCATGAGACCCCCCACCCCCACCTTTCTCTCCACATCACCCCCCGCGGAGCCTCACCACACCCATCTACCATGAAGGCCAAGGAGTCCACGACGACTGGCGAGGTCGCGCTCGTCAACCCCCTGCAGACGATCAGCAAGGGCGCCCTCATCGACAATGTCAAGGAGTTCTGTTCCCAGCACGACCTGACAGAGCACACCGACACGTTCATCAAAGGCGCGCTCGTCGCTCGCGACCCCGACAACTTTGACCACGTCCCCGAGCTCACGCCCCCCGACAAGGCCGTGTTCCAGTATGAGAAGGACCACAAGTGGGCGGCCCCGTGGATGCAGTACTACACCATGTTCATCTGCGCCGTCGGCGCTGCCACCCAAGGCTGGGACCAGACTGGCAGTAACGGAGCTAGTGAGTTAGGTTTGCTTCAGGGTAGCTAACGGTAGATCTCTCTTTCCCCATGGAGTTTGGCATCGACGGCTCGCTCACAGACGGTCCGAAGGGTGTCCACGACTCGTGGCTCGTCGGTCTCGTGAACGCAGCGCCGTACGCATCGGCCGCTCTCGCTGGCGTCTGGCTCTCCGACCCGCTCAACCACTACCTCGGTCGCCGCGGCGAAATCTTCCTCACAGCCCTTGTTCTCATCGCTACCCCCATCGCGTCTGGTTTCACGCACAACTGGCAGCAGCTCTTCGTCGTTCGTATCATTCTCGGCCTTGGACTCGGCGCAAAGGCGGCCACAGTGCCTATCTATTCTGCGGAAATGGCCCCCACCCGTATCCGAGGAGCGCTCACCATGGGCTGGCAGCTCTGGACATGCTTTGGCATCTTCCTCGGTTTCGCCGCCAACTGCGTCGTGCAACACGTCGACAAGATCGCATGGAGGCTCCAGATCGGATCGGCCTTCATCCCCGCGGTCCCGCTCGCTGCAGGCATCTTCTTCTCGCCCGAGTCACCGCGTTGGCTCATGAAGAAGAACAAGTACGCCAAGGCGTTCAGGTCGTACTGCCGCCTCCGCAGCGACCCGCTCATCGCCGCCCGTGACCTGTACTACTCGCACGTCCTGTTCCAGGAAGAGCTCGCCCTCGCCCGCGGCACATCGTACCTCGCCCGCCTGATCGACTGCTTCCGCATCCCGCGTATCCGCCGCGCCAACCTCGCTGCGAGCATTGCAATGCTCGCGCAGCAAATGTGCGGCATCAACATTATCTCGTTCTACTCGTCGACCGTGTTCGTCGAGAGCGGCTATACCCAGACGCAGGCGTTGTACGCGTCGCTCGGGTTCGGTGCTGTCAACTTTGTCTTTGCCCTCCCTGCGGTCTGGCTCATTGACACTTTTGGCCGCCGCTCCCTCCTCCTCTCGACGTTCCCCTTCATGTGCCTCTTCCTTCTCGCCACTGGCCTCACGTTCCTCATGGACGCCGCTAAGAAGGAGCTGCGTACCGGTCTCATTGCTCTGTGAGTGTTACGATCCGAACGAGTACAGCTCAGCACTAACGCCACAGCTGGATCTACCTGTTCACAGCCTTCTACTCCGTCGGTGAAGGTCCCGTGGCGTTCATGTACTCTGCCGAGGTCTTCCCCACGATCCACCGCGAGCAGGGAATGGCGTGGGCGGTCTGTGTCAACAACTTCTTTGCCGCGGTGCTCAGCCTGACCTTCCCGGCCATGAAGCTCGCCATGACTGCGCTCGGAGCATGTGAGTTGAAACCCCTCTCTCATCAAACTGACCCACAGTCTGCTTCTACGCCGGCCTCAACCTCATCGCGCTCGTGTGGATCTTCTGCTGGCTGCCAGAGACCAAGGGCCTCACGCTCGAGGAGCTCGACCAGGTCTTCTCCATCCCCACAAACCAGTTCACAAAGTACCAGGTCGAGACGTGGCTGCCGTGGTTCATCCGCCGATACATCGGCCGCGACAAGGACGCGTACCTCCGCCCCCTCATTGAGCGGTCCCACCTCGACGAGAACGACGACGACGTCCGGGACGCAGAGTACGAGGCTAAGGTGGATGTCGTCCACAAGGCGTGAGCTCGCGTAGGGTTTGTACTTTTCAGTGGTATGCGATTTTTGTGATCCCAACGAGTGCTCCTGATGACTGTCACAATGTTCCTGACAGATACTGCCACTCCCACATGGACACGAGATTGCACAGGATAACCTTACTCCTAGAATATCTGAAGAAGGCGGTTCGAGCACAGTAGGATCGTCAGTTCGCGAGCAGCGATGCAAGAGTGCATGTTGAAGGAGCTGGATTAGGCCTACGATGTCATTATAGAGATATTGAGTGTTTACGTGTAAGTAGACGCTGCACTAAGCAGTGATCTGTTCCAGAGTAAGGTTGTCCGTCTCTCCAGCCGCGACGCGCTCGATGATGCGGTGGAACAAGGCTTGAATCTGGTCCGTCTTCTTCTTGTCGGCAACAACCCCGTCGCGGAACCCGGCAGTGGCGCGGATACCGCCCTCGTGGCCGTTGATATTGATCCCGAACGCGGCTCCGAACGGCGACGCCGTCTGGCCCCAGAACGAGTCGGTCGCGCCTGGCGGGAGGGGGTAGAAGCCGAGGTTGCTGAACGCTGCGCTCTCGCGGTATGGCTCCTCGGACACTGCTCGGCGGTAAAAGTGCTTCTCCCAGCCTGTGGGCTGCTTGGGGTCAAAGTCGTTAGCGGTCGGGTTGACCTCTGGGTCGGGAATGTGCGCGAGCAGGCCAATGAGCATGCGGCCATTGCTGATCGCCTGGGGGGAGGACACATTCGTGGCCGCCTCGCGGGCAATGTCCCAGAACTTCTCCTGGCCCGAGAGAGACCGTCCCCACTCGGTGGCCGAAACGTAGTTGTGCGTGATCGCCGCGTGGCCGAGGCTGACGTCGCGCTCGCTGCGGGCTGTGCTGCTCGTGAAGAGAAAGTCGGGACCGTCGTGGTAGGCGTGCCACATGGCGACGATCCATGCAGCCTTGATCAAGGGGTGGAGGGTCGCGACATTGTGCTGCTTCGCTACTGCCTTGGCCTTGGCTGTGAGGTCGGCATTGATAGAGATGACCGAGATGTTCTCCGGGGCTTCGATAACCGAGCCAGTCACGGCCTTCTCCGGCCAGGGATCGTGCAGAAAGGGGCGCTGGATAAAGCGGGGAAAGTTGGGCAGGAGCAGCTCGCGGAACGCGATAGGTAGCAGGAAGGAGATGGACGGCTTGAGCGAGACGGTGTCGTCACAGCGCGCGGGCCCATCCCACGTCTCGGCCTTGATGTAGTCAATGTTCTCAGCCGTGAGAGCTCGGACCATGAGCGACGAGCCCTTGCCGTCAATGATGGGGTGCGCGAAGGCCATGAGGAGGTATGCGCGCTCCGCACCAGGCGAGGTTGCTCGAGTAACAGCCCATGCCGGCTCAGTGTTGAGGTCGAGGGCCGAGAAGCGCTTCAATTCGGCGAGGTATACACCAAGGGCCTCGTCGTCGCCCGAGGCCGGCGTAAAGGTCATGTCGCGGACGATGCTCTTTACAGGCCAGACATCGCCTTCGACGTAGCCGGGGTGGTTGGTCATGAGGTCCGCAAACCGGGCATGCAGCATCGGCAGTCGCTCCTGCAGCTCATTGACACGCGACTCGAGGAACTCCTGCGAGGGCAGCGCAGCGGCCGGGTACGTGATAATGTGGAGGATCGTATGGGAAAATCCGAGGTTCTGGCGGGCGAGACTGTACCGCTCGTGCAGGCCCACTGGGGGTCAGCTAAAACCCGTAGGGACACTCACTGAGGCGGACCTCGCCCTGCTTGCCGTCTGCGACCGTCATGCTCTTCTATACACGTTTGCAGGTGAGCCGAGAGATGATGGGCAACGCCAAAAGAACATTCGGCTGATGGACCTATTCATGTCGGGCAATTGAACACCCGCGTTGCTGCACGTGACCTTTGCACGCGTCGCTCCGGGCGCCGAGCAATGTCAAGAGCGATGGAGGTGAGATGCCTGTGCTCCGACAACACATCAATGTACAGCTAACATCCACAACTGCAGCACACATCGCTGCCTTGGTGAGCCGGGTTTCTCGCTCTCTTGCGCCAGAACACGACAGCTGCTGAAGACTCAGCTAGGCACCGTGGTATGGCATTGCTTTCGCTGACAGACGAGTCGCGAGCAGCGAGATGCCTTGCAACGAGTTGCGCTAGCATCAGATACCTTTTGCAGAATACATGCTCGCTACTTCTTACTCCTTCTGACTACGCTACATGATCAGCCTCAACTCACATCTCAGAATAGCTGACCGGTCAAAGTCCATCACAACACCCATCTCTTGAAGTTGAACTGCACGGCCCTCTCTGGCCCGTCGAATACCTTCATCTGGTCCGCGCGGTAGTCGTCCTGGACGATGGTGATGTTTCCGGGGTTGAACAGGACCTGGTTCGTCTTCTTCGGATAGCCGTACGGTAACCAGTTCACCTCGGTGCCGTTGACCTTGTTCTTGGTCCCCTTCTTGCCGTTCGGGTCGAGGTAGTAGGCAAAGTTGAGCCAGTAGCCCATCATGCTCTGCCCCAGCTGGACGTTGGCAGCCGTGTAGTTGTTCCCCAGGGTCGCGTGGCCGTACACGTAGTCGACCTCCATGCTGTGGGCCACTACGGGTCAGCTTGCACCATCAGCGCACTCACCGCCCATATAAGGAGGAGTACCCGGCTTCAGTCCCCAAAACTCGAACGACCAGGTCTTGGCAAACTTGGCCTTGTTCACCTGGCGAAGCAAGTATCGCCGGCGGGACTGGAACGCCATGTCGGTGACGAGGGACGCGACCTGCTTGAAGATGGGGTCGAGGCCGAATGTCTCGTTGCCCGTGCCGTATGGCGAGCCGAGGGCGGGGGAGTTGGGATATGCAGCCGCGAGCGCGGCAGTGGTGGCGTTATCGACGGGGCCGGCCTCGATGGCGTTCACGAACATGGGCAAGGGGAAGGTGCCGTTAATCGTCTTTGGGAGGAAGCCAGTGCCTTCATCCCGCACATTCCCGGTGATGAACGGGATACGCGAGAACGTGCCCGCCTGCAGAATGTCGTACGGCGACCGGGGGATGACATCTCCGTCGACGGCAGGTGCCCACACGAAGGGAATCTGATACCCGGCCTTCTTCATTGACATGCTGGCGTTGAGCAGCGTCAACCCGTCGACTGTCGAGAGACACTCCCACGTGGACCTGTTGCCGAGGTTGGCGGTGTTGGGCGCCATGCACCCCGCGTTCTGCGCCGTGAGCTCGTACGGCTTGTTGTCCCATCCGGTGCTCGTGTTCGTGATCGGTGCCGTGCTCGGGGCGCCGCTGTGCATTATCGCGCCGCGGAAGAGATCTTGCTTGGGATTGAGGAGGTGGTACGCCGTTGAGATAGCCCCGGCCGACTGTCCATACAGCGTGACCTTCTTGGGATCGCCGCCGAAGGCCTTGATGTTCTTCTTGACCCACTCCAGCGCGAGTTTCTGGTCGCGCAGCCCGAGGTTCGCAGCTTTGTTCACGGCCACATCCCGGCCATACGCAAACCCAAAGATGTCGACGCGGTAGTTCATCGCGACCCACACTACCGGCCGGTCGATGCTCGCCGCATACTGCATGAACGCTGCAGAGGTGTATAGCGACGACGCGCCTCCGGTGAAGGCGCCGCCGTAGCTACCATCAGACACACTCTAGGGCTGACTCACATCCACACCATCACCGGCACCTTCTTGTGTCCGCCCGCCACCCCCGGCGGAGTCAGGATCTGGAGGAAGAGGCAGTCCTCGCTCATAGCCTTTGGGCCGCCCCTAGCGTCGCCGCCGCCTTGCAGACACATGGGACCGGGAGATGAAGCGTTGTATGTTGTTGCATTGTACTTCTTCGCCATCGGGGGCTTGAACCGTAGTGGACCTACCGCTAGTCGTCAGTCTAGATTCCCAAGAACAGCTTACGAGCCTCGGCGAAGGGGATGCCAAGGTACGAGTCGTGCCCCTCGCCCGCGCTGCCGTGGAAGGTGACCTTGTGCCCGTTGACACGGATGGTCGCTGTCGGGGTACGGGCGACGTTCGCCGGCGCTGCCATCGATAGCAGCGCCAGCGTAAGCATGTTTAGTACATAAAGCAACATGGTAGGTCAGGCGTCAGTGGGCAGTCCACTCAGCAGGCCTCAGTGTCTTAAATAGCTTTCGGCTGACAGTTAGACATAGTCGAGTCGCTGAGACCAAGGCTCGGCTAGTCGCCGTAGTTGGTGCTCACCACACTCACACACGTTTGAGCACTAGAACGCTAACGGTATGGACCAGGCCCGCTGCGTATCACAGCGACCCTTCGGTATCCACTTCGGCGTTCAGATTTCGGACCACTGGCGTATCCGAGAGGGATGTACCTGGTTGTGGCATGATAAGAACTTAGCAGGAATGTATTCACCCTCATGTGACCTCATTCGTGGCCTAGCTTATACATCCATCACTCATCCGTCGCTTCCAGTCGCTTCCAAGTGGGCTAGACCGCCAGCGACGTATATAGCTATACTGCGCGGCATGATTCCATGGCGGCGAGGAGCGCCTACAGCTTCGTCCTGCCGAACACTTTCTGCTTCTCGCGTCCCCACTTCTTCCTGACCTCCTGCATGTCAGCGGGGTTTGGCAGCCACTCACGTTCTGGGACTTGCTGGGTCCTGCGGCATTGACCGCGGCGCGCACGCCGGCCCAGTTCTTGGCCTCGCCGTACTTGAGCTGCCGTCAGCACGTGGCGACGCAGCGACTTACTTGAGCAGCCCAGAGCGCTTCGTTCTGCGCCGCGCTCCAGCCCTGGCTTGCTTCCATCACCGGCGGAGCGAACAGCCCCTCACGGGTTTTGGCTTCGCGCTTCCCACCCGATGGCGCGGGAAGACTGGCGCCGGACTCTGTGCGGGGCTTCATGTTGACGAAGACTGCCGGACCGTCATCTGAGTCATCGTCGGAGGACGGCTCATCCTGGGCTACCTTGTTCTGAGGTTGGGCTACCTTGTTCTGAGGTTGAGAAGCACAGGGTACAACGTTGAAATCGGAGATCTTGTCGAGTTCGACGGCAGGCTTCTCTAGCGCGACAACGACCCTTCCCTCGACTTCGGCAATGTACTGGGCCTCATCAATCTTGCCCCGCTCGAGCCAGGCGGCGTTGGCTTCCTTTGCGTGCCAAGGGCGCCCCTGGGTGAAGTGGAAGACCGCCGGGGGCTCATCGGTGTGGCTCCTCGCGATGAACAAGCGGGTGGGAAGACTGGGAGAGGGGGCAAGGAGGCGCTCGCGCTTCGACTGGGTACGCAGGCGCTTGGAGGGCGGGGATGGGGTAGTCGGCGTGGGAACGCGCTTCTGCGGCGATGCAGAGGGCTTTGACATCGCCTCCCGGTCAGCTGTGACGATAGTGACACTCACGAGGGATGACGACTTGTGCGTATGCTGCTTATGAGAACGGATCTGAAGACAGTCGAGAGCTGCGGGATGGGGGAGTTGAAGGTCAAACAACAAGTTCAGCTCGGGATCAGTCTGGGGACCACTGGGGTTTATCATCGTGAGTCATTGTGAGTGTGAGAACGCGCGTGTATGCGGCGAGGTGATAATGAGAAACGAGTATGTGAGCTGACGGACAAGGTGCGAGAAACACACATCAGATGAGGGGGTCAAGCATGGAGGCGCATTTGTGTGCTGCGTGTCGCCCTCCCTGGCACGAATTGGTACAATGTAGAATGACTGTCTGTAAGATGTGAACACGCTGTTAGAGACGACAACACATTAACCACAGAGGTACTATATGGCCCTTGGCCTCTTCGTTGCAGCGAACTCCGCCCAAATGTTGGGAACGCAGATCTGCCCAGACCTCCGGATCACCCGACGTGAGAACGTGACGTGCCTCCGGCGTGCTCTTTCGCGAACCAGCTCCTCGAGGCTGCCTTGGGGGAACACTTTCGACTTGGAGGCTAGGATTGGGGACGAAATTGTGGACTGCACCGTCGCGCAGACGACCACCAAATGCTCAATGCCTCCCATGGCTGGTGTGAACGACGGGCGTGGGCGCACACTGGAGCGATTAGAGGCGCGTGTTACTGCCTCGAGGGCGGCGAAAGTGGATTCATTAACGGGGGTATGCACGTATACTTGGCTGAAGTCAACAACGAGTTGGCGACATGAGGTCGATATACGGCGGCTAAGAGATGAAGGCCGACGACAAACTGGCGCAACGCGTTTGGACAAGGCAGTTAGTTACCTGTTCACCCCACATATCCCACATTCCTCACTGGTCATTGGGTCAGTCCTCCATCAGCAACGTACCGAGCATAGCAGGTCAGGTCTAAGGAGTGCTTGGTATATGCAGTCGGCGCCACTTCGGCGCCCGTCTTTCTTGCTCTCGTGTCTTGCCGTGGTGGGAACAGGAGGGTGGACGATGATTGTGGGCAGTTGTGGGCTGGCTGTAGACTGTACGGAGATTGAATACCGCAAAGCCGGCCGGATCGTGGACATAGCCGCTGAAAAGTCATCGGCCAACTGCGATTGCCGCCGCCGCCCAGCCAGCAAACACCCAGCCAGGAATTAGCCCACCATAGAGTTCTGGTTGCCTGGCTGCCTGGCTGCCTGGTAGGGAAATGCGACGCCCGGACCCCGGCTCTAAGCACGCGGACTGACTGCTGTTGCTGTTGTGGGGGAGCGGAATATACATACTCTCGATCTCTCTCCGTCTCGCTCTTCTCCGTTTCATCTCTTCTCATTGCTCTTCATCTCTTCATCGCTCTCCAACCCTTCTCCGTCGCCGTTCTCTAGAATCCACTCACCACCATGACCAAGAACTCGTCATGCTCCGTTAACGAGGTTGTCGCCCGCACCTCGCGTGCCGTCACGACCCCCGCCGGTCTCGACGGCGGTCTGATGGCCGTGCAGTACGCTTCGCCCCTCGTCGCGACTCTGCTCCTCAAGATTGTGCAGCTCCACCAGACCCACCCCGTCCTCTTCGCCAAGGTCAGCAAGGACAGGCTCACCCAGCTCGCGGGTGCCATCGTCCGCGCCGGCGGCTCGATCGGCGAGGCACGTACTATCATGCGCGCCTTTGGTGAGTAGCGCAGCTAGTTGGGACTGTGGATGGAGTCTTCCTCGTGTGTGAGATCTGTTGCCTTGGGTAGGCCGTGGGACTTTCCTTGCATTGTTCTCACAGCCCCCCTCCCCTCGCGACCCGCCCGTTAGCGATCGGCGGAGCGGAGCAAGGCGCCCACCCTCATTCCGCAGATGGGACAGAAAGTCACAACCGAGGAGAGATCGCACACAGCTCTAGAGTACTCTCACCGCTCGAAGCGACGGGAGAGCTCGACTGCCCGTACTTGATCATGTTGCTGACATTGCGCTCCTTACCACCCGACGACCGTACCCAACATGTCCGTCTCGACCACACACGCTGTTTACTCGCCCAGGCATGATCCCCATGGTCGACTGGCTCCTCAAGCTCCACCCCCGTCCTCTCCATGCGCTGGCCAACTTTGTGCTCAAGCCCAGCCTTGCTAACCTTGACCCCCGCAACCCCAAGGTGCTCGACTCGATCCGCATCTTCCTGCTCATGACCTACTACGTTCTTGAGCACCGCTCGTGGCTCGGCTCCAAGGGTATCATTAACCTTACCCCCGAGCAGCTCAGCTGGGCCATGACCTGGTCGGTCCGCTCTTGGGCGTGAGTATCTGTGCTCCTGGCTTGCGACGGCCTGACTTAGCTCGTTCTGAGCGTCTCTATTGGTGACTAACATCCACAGCGTCGACGTCTTCATCAGCGCTTTCCGCCTTATCAAGCAGTACAACTCGCTCAAGGCTCGCACAAACTCGCTCCGCACTCAGTCGCCCGAGGGTTTTGCGATTGCTGAGAAGGAGGGCGAGCCTTCCGCCAAGGCCCAGCTCGCTGCCGAGTGGTCCACTTGGGAGCAGACCGCCATGATCAACTTGTGGGTATATCCTGTAGATTGCGTGCTGACGCCATTAGCGGCTGGATCCCTCTCACCATCCACTGGTCCAAGCCCGGAGGTCTCTGGACCAACCCCCTTATCACCGCCGCCATTGGCTCTTGGGTTGCCTACGGCAAGTGCTATGGTGCTTTCAAGCGCGCCGCCTAAGTGGCTGCTTGAATCCAAAACAGTGGCATACCGACGCGCCAGACGATCAGGCGGGCGCCGTGGCGTGCGGCTGCGATAATATCGGCACTATCATAGGCCGGGATTGGGCGGCAACGAAGATAGGGAAGGGGCAGAGATAACGGAACAACCGCGGCCAGTAGGATACACCATAGTAGCAGTAGTTATTACATGGAACGAGCAACGATCAGAAGCGCGGCTTTGGTCGTCGGCTAAGGATAAGACGAGTCGCTGTAGATACGGAGACCGATGTACGAGGACTGCCGCTGGATTCTGCTTATCGCCATCACCGGCGCCGTCGGCATATACACGTGCGTCCATAGGGTCTACTCCTACCCAGCCACACGCGGACTTCACTAACTATCTTTCACCGGCTTGTTCGTATGTCGCGCAGCAACGCCAGACGTCATCGCTCAGCTAGCGTCAGTCCAAGCTCTCAAGCAAGCAATATAATCCGTGCACGTGAAGTAGGCCTCGGACCGACACGCGTTTAAGCGAGCCATCCGGCCGGCCCCGCGGGGAACCGAGTATCCCCACAACTTGCCGCGGTTATGGTAACGTGACTTCCACCCACCCTCTTCACCCGCGGGCCGCAACGATGGCTTGGCGCTTGCTCCCGTCTCTGGCCGCGATCTGATCGTTCCGACACTGCCAACTAGTCATCAACTTTCAGTCATTGTGCGTTCAGCAGCAGAGAGATAACAGCTATAACAGTCATTTCCGTGTTGGTCGCGTGGTTTTCAGGAGGCATGCACGTGGCTCAATTTCGTTCCTCCGTTTTGTCCATGTCCTTATTCCGTATCCAAAGCTCGCGTTGCTACAGGATGGGACTCTTCTGCTTGAAGAGATCACTCTGATGGACAGGACAGTACATGCAGGTAGTATCGAATTGACAGTCCCAGTGATGCCCGATGGTATCCCGTTGGTGGACATAGAGGGGCTTACTCCCGTACTATCCTTCCGCCTGATCAGCTTAGCTCACATCTCCTCGGTGATCTAGGATCGAGCTGAAGAAGCCGACTTGTGTCATGACGGGACCCATGATTCCAGACCTTGGTGTCAGCTTCGGAAGGCATTTGGAAGACTTCCGGATACCACGTGCAACGCACGTGCACTTTACGTAGGAATTGTTGACCAAGTGCGAGTCGCATCCCCGATTATGGTAAGGATTCTGCAATCGATCCCCGTGCAACAGCCCTGTAGGGTCGCGCAGTGCAGACCGGGGTCGGAGCGTCTCTGTTCCGCGCCACTGGCCGAAGCAATGCATGGCCGATTAGCTCAGCTGAGAGTCTGATGAGGGCGGAGACTCGCACTCATGCACGCACAAGTGGGCACGTGGGCGGCATCCGCCTACATTCCTGAGGTCGGCAGGTCGGCGACGAAGCTCGGCGACCCTGCGGACAGAGTGTGTCCGGAAACTTTCCATTCCTCTGGTGCCTTCCGCGTTTGAACGCAATTTAGGTCAGCAGCGATAAGTCAAAACACGAGCCGCCGGCTGGGTGAACGAAGCACGGGGGACGTATCCTCGATCGCGCGGCAGCAGTTGGAAGATCCTAGAAGCCGAGAGTGGGAATCAGGCACGGGCCGTCTCGGCCGAGTGGATCATTCCTCCGTCTTCTCGCAGCAGCAGCTTACCGATCGGCGATCAAAACTGATCAGATGAACAATCAAGCTGATCTGCCGACGATCTGAAGATCTTCAAGCACGGCCTTGTTCTCCTCCCCCGCCGCACAAAGTTGTGGGGTATGCAGTGGGAAGATCCGCCGCGCGTTCGGCACACACAGGCAGCCGAAGAAAACGGGAATCAGGCACGTTGATAGCCGTGTCGTAACGGCAAATTCCTCAAAGTTCTTCACCGCAAGAGTGCGCGACGCGTTATCGCCAGCGACAGAGCACCTTGCCTTTGTGAGAAATGTCCTCTGGGGGCTTCGTACTTGTGGGAATCGGGGGACGGTGCGTGGGAAGCGGATAAATCGAAACTGGAGCCTGTGGTTGGGGGCCTGAGGACAGCCTCGAGCACCTCGACGCGCGTCGAGTGCGCGAGCCAGATCTCATCTTCGAGGAGAGGGCGTCTCCGCAAGAAATGTCCACCGGGGTGGTGAAGGGATCGATTTCAGCTCGGTGGGATGGATAAACCGGAAAGCAATCTCATGGTGACTGCCACTCGGCGGAGAAGCCTCCGCCTTGAGCGCGGCGTCTGAGATGCCTGATCTTCTCATTTGGGAATCGGGAATGAGATCCACCAGTTCGTTCGCAACCTCTGGAACATCTGGAGCTACCGTTAGGGTCTGGACCCATTGACTATGAGACCCGGGCCTCGATCGTAGTGGGCCACGCGAGACTCCAATCTCGTCCCCAGACCCGCTGGGCTCGACCCGAAAGACCTTGGCCCCGGGAGGCTAGAGTTCCGTGAGAAATGGGGGATGAGAGAAAGATCTGAGAGACTGTCACGCCGTTTGGAAGCCCAGAGGTGTCGCCTCGTAGGACTTCTCGGTCCACCCGGGATTCTTGCCTTGGCTCCAGGTCGGGGTGCCACGTTCGAGGATGACACCCTTGTGCTCACAAAGCAGAGTGCTGAACATGTTGCCTTCCTGCCTGTTGCTCGTGAATGCTCAAGGCCATTTGCCTACCCCGACATTACCGGCAATCGATAACTCACTGAACACTGATGACTAGCTGTTAGCTAACAGCTACCTGCGGCTAGATCCCCGAAAGGCGCCAGGCTTCTCCAAGCCCGAACGCCGACGCGCGCTCGCACCTCCCACAGAGCAATGTACGCGCTCTCGCACCCACGCAGGCCACGACGGGGATCTAACCGCAATCTCTGTAGCAAAAAATGAGACTGGAGGCCCCGCCGCGGCCTAGAGGCGAGCTTTGTCATTGTTCAAGCTGCTGCGATTGCTCTTCGTAGTCATACGCCATACCATTTGGCCACGCGACCGGACGGTGACGTGGGCCTGTGGCGGCGTGGCGCGGATCAGTGATCGGCGTAGTGTGTGCGTGGGTCCGGTACGGGAGTTCATAATTGTCGGGGAGGCATGTGGTGTGAATGCCTGAGCGGCGGTGGATGGGCGCCGATGAGTATGGCATCGCGTGATATTTTCGCCGCGCCCCCCGCGGTCAGAACTCCGACAACTCCGTGACCAGCCACTCGGTAGCGAACGCGAATGAGCAGAGTGACTTTGTCGAGCGCCGAAGGGTGTCGCAATTGAAAGTGGGTAGAGGAGTGGGAGGGTAAGAGGTTGGGCGCATAACACAGATGCCGAAGATGAGACGGAAAAAGGAATGGTCGGCGTTATGCCAATCTGCGTCAGTAGACCCCTCCCTGCTGAGCCAAAGCAAGGCTCTCTCTGCTTCTCTCGAATGACGGGATTAGTGGGTGAGAAAATGAGCATATCGGAGGAGGGAGTAATGGCGTGTATGTCCAGAGCACCTCGACTGAGCGGGGAGAGCACTCGAGAGCAATAGACGGGGCCCGATGGACTGGAGATAATTGTCGGCTCTGTTGACGTACAACCAGTCCCATATCTCACTTACCCAAAGGGAAGCGGGAGTGAAGACGCGAGAGACAGGAATAATGTGTAAACGAGGTGATGTGATAGTGAGTGGGCAGATCGGGCAGAGTGAATGTCGACGTGGTGCCAGTAATTAAAATCAAATATCAGTCGGCCCGTCCCCGCTCTGATCTCCTGCTCGAGTGCAATGTTTCCATGGCTGAATCTCCGCACACAAAATACGGGCAAAGGGTAGGAGTGCTGGGATACAAAGAGTGAAGGAAAGAGGATGAGAGGAGTTGGCTGAGGACGGAAGAGGTTGACACGGGGGACTAGACGAAGGTGTCGAGCCTGACGAGGAGAGGACTCTTTGACGCTTGCCGCTATTCTTCCTCTCGCGGTGCACTCTCCGCTCTCTCCCAGACGCAGATAATGTGCGGAGAGAGGTAGAGCTGAATGAGTAGAAAACGATGATGGGTATATGAAAGATGAGACGAAAGGACAAACGTTAACAACGTGTCCACGCAGAGGACGGGTAAAAATCGCAACACTGGGCGTCCATCAATCCCATACATTCTGCAGTGCATCCTTCGTCCACCCTCCACCATTCAACCCCTTCTCCCGCTCTTCGCTGTAGCACTGCATGCCAATGGCATGGGTCAGTGCCGCCAAATCACCATATACATACACAAGCAGCATCAGCCATGTGTTGGCTGTTCGAGGTCGATCTTCATAGAGGCTCAATTTTCTCCCCCTCCTGCTCTCCCGTATTTCCTCCCTTCCCCTTCCCTCCCAGTTCTTCAGCATCCACAGCAGTGAGAGTCATACGTGGAGGGGTGAGGACATGGTGAGGCGGAACCGGCTAATGAATGAAGGTACATTGAAGGGCGATCAGCTGTCGCTCTGAGAAGGTTCAACCGTCGAGTTCAGCAGCAACTCGTCGCGCTTGGCCCCTCGCAAGCCTCCAGCCTGTTGATGCTGGCGAGGAATGTACACGACGAGAGTGGGGGCATTTTGCGAAAAAGCTTCGTATAGGCTATAAGGAACAGAGTGGGCGCCAATACGACTCGCTGGGTGGCTCATCACGAGACGCTGGTTCTTTCCAGTTCTCTCGGGTTCGTCCTCCGCCGATTGACAACTGGAGACAACAATTACCGGCGGGGAGGCGAGGTATTTGGGGTCGCTCTGCCCCAGACCAGAACAAACAGAACATACGACTTGGCATGCCGGAAGTGTAGAGCGAGATGAGATCCGGTGCTCCCATTACCCTCCAGCCTCCACCATCCGCAGCAGGAGACCAGGAGGGGTTCGCAATAAATGGGATCACATCTAGAAACCCAACCGGTAAATAAACAAGGGATAGTTTGGACGACCAGCCTTGATTGCTTCCATCACGTTAGGTGATGCGAGCGGGGGCTCACTGCTGTCTGTCGCATTCCGCGTCCAGCTGACCCAGACGTCGTCCACGAAGTAAGGGGCGGGTGCTGAAGGCACAGGGGTGCCCCGGAAGATTCAAGAGGCCGACCCGGTCGCCGAATCAGATGGTTAGTACACACGCCACGTCGTGTGATGCCACTCAGGTCAGCTACGTCTAATAAGGTCAGCGGTGGATCTCCTTGTTTCTCTCCACTCTCTTCCTCTCATGTCGCACAGAGGATCGCGTCGTCAGCTCGCTGGCCGCTTAGTAATATCGTTTCCTGTTCCCAGATGCTCTCGAGAGGAGGAAAACGCTCCGGCGCGCGCGGAGGCGCCGCCTGGAGCTGGCACGCGTGGCCCCCTTAGTTTAATGGTAAAACGCAGGTCTCATAATCCTTAGCTCTGAGTTCGATTCTCAGAGGGGGCAGCAGCGGAGGACGCAACGCGGAGCACGCACCGGAGCTCGAACTGAGCCATGTCCATTTTTGGGGGTTGCGTCGAGATACCGGCGGAGGCGCACTCGGTGATTCCAGACATCCAAAGACGGGGGGAGGGGGTGTGGAGCATGAGAGGAAGAGTGCCGACGACGATGGTATACCCGGCGCCATCGATGCTAGCGGCTGGGGGAGATGTTACGCGATCACAGACGTCGTCGACGGCGTTGAGAATTTTACATGCCTTCTCAACGCCAACGATGGGCGAGTTCAATCGACGACGAGCTCCGCGGAAGACGCGTTAACAAACTAGAAAGCGCCATGCGTGTGAACAGGGCTCCGACAGGGCTCCGAGGCATGTAATATTGCCGAATCGGCATCGTCGGCTCCGCCCGATCAGCCATGGATAAGATTGGGATTTGCTAATTTGTGTGTGGATCCCACGTGTCATTCCCTGAACACCCAGCGACTGCTGACAAACTTTTCATGGGGATGCCCTGTGGATTAGTAGTGCCTGTTACACCCTGGGCATGACATAAGACACTCAAGCAAACGAAAAGAAAAATTAACTTTCTCTGCTCTCCTGCCTTGCCCTGGCCCCCGCCCCTTCCAGCCTGTTCGAGCACCCTCTCCCTAGCACGACAAACCATGGCCGCCCAGGAGCGCGCGTGCCAGAGCCTCGGTGAAAGGACCATTTGTCCATTTGTCCTCCGAGCTGATTTATGCGCGTCGCTTTGCTTGGTCATTTCGTCATCGGAAAGCTAGAAAAGTAAAACAGCCAGTGATATATAAAGCTGGCTCGGTCTCCGAATACGGATTGCCACATCACAACACCTCTCTCCAGTCTTCACAACTCATTCGCATGCTTTTGCGAAACATCTGCCTCGTGCCCACACTATCTCTCCTCGCGAAACAAAACTTCTCCACCTCCTCAATCGCCAGTATGGTTGCCCCCAGGACTATCAAGGTCGACGTGACCGTGAGTTACTACCCCTAGTGCATTGGTCCAAGTGCCACCTCTTCGGAGGTGCCACGCAGATCCTGCCACTTTACCATTTTTTCTTCCAGATCGTATGCTAACATCCTATCCAGTCCGACACCGTTTGCCCCTTCTGCGTGCTCGGCATCAACCAGCTCAAGAAGGGTGTCGAGGCTTACAACTCCGAGAACCCTAACGCCCCCGTCAAGCTCAACCACGTTCTCCACCCGTACCAGCTGCGCCCCGAGATGCCCTACGAGGCTGTCCCGCGCAACCAGAACATGGACGAGCGCTACGGCTCTGGCGGACGCGGCCCCGTGATCCGCGAGAACCTCCGCCAGCAGTTCGCCGCCGTCGGCCTCAAGTACGCCCCCGACGCGCTCCTCGCCAACACCAACCGCTCGCACCGTCTCGAGGCCCTTGCCAAGAACACCAAGGGTGACGAGGCCGCCTGGGATGTCGGCATGGACCTCATGCACGCGTACCAGGAGGAGGGCAAGAGCGCCGCCGACCCCGCCGTCGTCGCCGCCATCGGTGTCAAGCACGGCCTCTTCAAGGACCAGAAGGAGGGCGAGGCTTGGGTCCTCGGAAACGAGCTCGACGACCAGACCGCCGCCGGCTACGCCGACGCCCGCCGGAACGGCATCTCTGGTGTCCCCAACTTTGTCTTTGAGGGCAAGTACCAGACCAGCGGTGCCGTTGGTGTCGACGCCTTCAAGTCGATCATTGGCCAGATCGTCGCCAAGGAGGGCAACTAAACGTAGAAAATTAAAAAGAAGGACGTCTCGTCTTTTGCGCAACCGTGCGCCTGTAGTCTGTATTCGTTCTATTAGTTCATGTATCAGCTTGGAGATCGATATTGTCCAGCAGCAGTCCCGGAACAGCATCTTGCATAGGGTTCGCAGCATTCCTGTGTCCACCGCCGTTTCAGTGATGCATGATGGCGAGTTAGTTTAAGCGGAAAGGGTAATGATGGAGCAACGATGGAGCGGAAGCCCTGTTTGTCGCCGTGGAACCATAGGTAACGCAGAGAGAGGATCCACGTTTGTCCACAATATTATTTCATACTCTCTCTGAGACCCACAAAACTATTAGCGAGCGGGGACCTGTGCGTGCTGGTCGTGCGATGGATGCAGAGGTAGGTGCTAATTTCCAGCGGCAGGCGAGGTCTTCTCGTCGACCTCAGCCATCGCGTCATCAGGCTTGGCGCGGAACTTGATAATCTTGTGAGGCTCCACAGCGTTGTGCGCAGCGGTGAGATAGAAATTACGCGCAAAGACACCCGCAACAATTGATCCAAAGCTGACGATCAGGCCGGCGAGGAAGAGCCCCTTTGTCGAGTCCATGTACGCTGGGGCGTCAGCCTGAGACATAAAGGCATCCCTTGCGGCATGGCGCTCGGAACCTACCCTGCTTGACCAGCGCCCTGGGCTCGGCGAGGCGCGCAACATAAATCGACCCAAAGATCTCTGCGCGCTGCGTCGCATTGTGCGTGGCCCCGAGGTACGTTTCAAGGTTGCGCGGCACCTGCTCGTTCCACACCGAGCTGGAGACGGCGACGGTGATGGAGCTGCCGATTGACGAGATCAGGTTCAGCACCGCGGTCGCGATCGCCATGTCCTGGTGCGGCACCGAGCCCTGTACGCCAATATACGACGAAATGATAGACACGGCGCCACCGGCGCCCACGAGCACCTGCGAAATCACCAGCACGGCGTCGGTCGGCTGCGAAGTAGCGTGGTACACCAGACCCAGGCCGCTGGAGGGATTAGGGACATTATTCTGCTGCCCTGGAGCGGCGCGCGGCACGCCCTGTGGACTCACATGGTGCGAAGACAAAGCCCGAAGATCTGGATGTACTTGTACCTGTGAGTGTAGCGAATGATAAGGCCCGAGAACACTGCGAGGCCGCAGACTGCGGTCGACACGGTGTTGATAAAGAAGCCATAGTTGCGATCCTTATTGTCAGTCCTTTCCCCTCTTACTCTACATAAATCCTAATACCCACAGGCCAGTCGACAATAACATACACCCACGACGTAAAGTACGTGTCGATGAGGTAGCTGGACGAGTAGTAGAAAAAGTCAATCGTGACACACGCCACCTGCAATCAATGAGCCTCGGCAAATCGGCAGCACCCGTGGGACTCACAAAAGTGCGGTTGAAGACGCGCCGCGGCATGAACGGGTACGTCGCGAAGAAGCCGTCCCAGACGCACCAGCAGATGAAGAGGATGCCGCCGATGACGAGCATGGCGATGAGGGAGGCTGTCATGTGAGTTACGCTGAGCTGGAGGAGTGCTTTGTAGCACCATGCTCACGGTTCTTGTAGCCGCCTTTGGCCGTCGTGCTCAGCGTAATGGGCGTGAGCAATAGCGCAAAGCCGAAACCCATCAGCAGCAGCCCGACGACATTAAGGCGCATAAAGTAGTACCGGGTGCTCTCCCACAGCGTGCGATTCTGCGGCTCCTCGACCTGGTTCTTGTCAATCTGCTGGCGGAGCTTGGCCTCGACGCCGAGCTTCTTCGCCCGGTGGTCGCCGATAAAGAGCACCACAAGCGCAGGCGACATGCACACGGGAAGCAGGATACAGAACATGCCGTACTGCCATTAGCACCGACCAGCACGCAGCACTCACGCCCCACCGCCAGCCGTCGGCGCTGTACGCCGAGATTCCGGCCGAGATGAAACCGGCAACAAAGGCGTTCACGACATAGGGGAGGTTGACAGCGCCATTCGCAAACGCACGCCACTGCAACGACGTGAGGTCGGCGATGAGGAGCGAGTTGACTGTGCGCAGGTGTTAGCTACCCCCGGTCTTCGCTCGAGCGGATATCTTACGGAAAGTGATGCCCGTGTTGCCCAGGGTATACACGAATTGGCCAGCAACGACGGTCGACACGTTCTTCGCTCCGGCGCACATGGCGTATCCGAGAGCGTAGAGGACGACAGAGAGCGCGAGCGCGTGCGGTCGTGACCAGACGTCGGCGAGCTGCGGTTAGTGTGACGGCCGACTCGCACGCTTACCTTGGCGATAAATGGCGGAGTGACGCCACCGAGGATACCGTTGATCACGCCAATCGTGCCGATGACCGTGTGCTGCCCAAAGGCGGAGGTGGCGAACGAGGCGTCTTCAGTCAGCCATGCGAGAGTTATTGATACTCACAGACATATGTGGTCGACCTGCTGAGCGAGTACACATACGCGATGAGGCCGATGGAGATCCAGAGGGCCCAGACGCCCCAGCCGGAGCCGAACACGAGGTCTGCAGTTAGCGGGAAAGATCCAACGCCTTTGACCGCTCCGACACCTACACAGCGCCTCGATCCTCGTCACGCCCGAGTCCTGGAAGGCCGGCTGGTCCTTTGTGCCGCCGAGCTGGGACTCGGCGTCGTTGGCGAGCGTTGCCGTGTCGATCTTTTCATCCGACTGCGTGGGGTCGGCAGCCTTTTCGGCGAGTGCCAGCGTGGGCTCGAGAGGGGGACGCGACATTGTCGACATGGTGAGTAATTTTCGATACGGGTCCTGCATCCGGTTACGACCGTTCTTATCAGATATAAGCCACCATGCATTCTTCTACCGACTTTTTTTCGTCCAGCCAATGCCAAGCATACTACGGCTAACAAACCCCTTTTTCGGAGTGCATTAGGCGCTGGCGGCGCCTATCTCGGTCCGCCAAGCGTGTGTCGCGACTTGGCCTCGAGGGACGGTGCTATGAGATGCTGAGCAAGATTGGCCGAGACCAGACACCCTTGAGTGACGGCTAGCTCGTAGCTGGTTCGGCCGGCTGGCGTTCAAATCTCTCCAGACTGAGGCTCTGGCTGTCTCGCAGCCATACTTGATCTTGTTTGGAGCGGTCCCGCCAAGATCGTCTGGGCGATAGGACCTGGCCGTCGTCCGAGATCAAGTTCAAGCCGAAATGACGAGGCTCTACCTAAGAACCCTGGCGTCCAGGCTCATGTGGAGCATGTCGGGCTTCTAGAAGCCGGCCTGGCTCTTGGCGGCCTCCACGTGTGAGACATGCGAGCTCCGGTGTCCGTGCTGCCAGCTGCCTGATCGTGATCTCCGGGACTCAGGCGCGGCGGAACTCTGCATTCCAAATAAAGGACATTCGCCCTGGGTGCTCACGGGGACTCCACTCCACGCAGGGAGGTGCGAGGCAGGATGGCGGAGAATAACGCATCACCGTGGATGGTGGGTCGGGGTGATGGCGTTATCTGGCCAGCCAGGACCAGCGAGGCAGGGTCAGAAGCGGCGTCTCCGAAAAGTCGCCCGGCAATCTCTGGCGCTGATAGATGAATCGTATTCCTGCGGAATAGAGGCAGAGGGCGAAGTGTTGTCCTTCGTCTTGTTTACCTCTCGAGAACGTCGTGAAGGACGCTGGTTGTCAGTTGTCCCTTGGCGTCAGGCCGTGTTTGGAGCGTGCTTCCGCACCGTAACGTTATGGACGCGGCCAGGTGGATGAGATCCATGCGGCCAGGCACAGGTACAGGCATCATGCACAAAGGCCCCCTGCCGCTAAGCTCCACCGGCCTAAGGACGTCTTGCGTGCTGCGACGGGGCTGGCATTTGTAGTTATTCCGTTAGAGACGAGCCGTAACAGTGGGTGTGACTCGCGCAAGTTCTCTCACAACGCAGCGGAGAATCCCAGGGGCTGGAGGGACGGAAAGTGGGATGCGGGGTGGCCCAACCGCCATGCGCTGCGGACGGGGCTGGCGTGCATGATTACGGGAGAACCCAGGACGCGCTGCCCAGGACACGGCGACTCCATCGACTCCATTTTTAGGCCTAGGTTGCTCGCCAAGCACGCAATTCACACCAGAACATGACATCCACAGTCGCTGATCGCGGACCGAAGACGCCATCACCGCCGCAGGTCGCTGCAGCGACGCGTACTGGCTGCCGCTACCTCGGCGTGTAAGTCTTATTTCCAAGCGCGATGGTGGGTCGCTATCATGTCGCGTTACGAGCAGAAAAAGTCGAAAATTTCTCCGGAGCAGCTCTAATCTCGACGCGCGAGCATGGACATATAATGCAGAAGAGGACTGATGACACTGACTTGAACCACACCTACCCCACTCACACTCACCACACAATGTCTGACACCGACAGCGAGAAGCTCCAGACACCAAAGGAGGCGCTCGCGTACGATGCCAAGCCGATACCCACGATCGCCGTCTCGGAGGAGGAGAGCAAGCGCATCTGCCGCAAGATTGACTGGTACCTCATGCCCCTGCTGTGTGCGCTCTACGCGCTCCAGTTTGTCGATAAGACAACGCTCAACAACGCCGCCATCCTCGGTCTCAAGACCGACATCCATCTTAGCGCCGACCAGTACAACTGGCTCGGAACAATCTTGTTCGTCACTCGCCACCAGCCGAGACCGCAGCTAATAGTGACAGCTACCTCGCATACCTGATCTTCGAGTGGCCCCAGAACCTCGCGCTCCAGCGCTTCCCGGCGTCCAAGTGGATGGCCGCCAACATTGTGAGTGGCGCGAGACCTTGTCGAGTGTTCGATCTGACAGACAGTTCATCTGGAGTGTGGCGCTCTTCTGCCAGGCGGCGTGCACCAACTTTGCTGGTATCTTTGTGTGCCGTCTCTTCCTCGGCATCTGCGAGGGCTCTATCAGTACGTGAAGCGGCAGGACACAGCGAAGGGGCGAGTACTAACCCCTCAGCTGCCGGATTCCTCGTCCTCACCTCCATGTTTTACACCAACGAGGAGGCGAGCCGGCGAGTGGGCTACTGGTTCCTCACCTGTGGCGCGGCCCAGATGTTCTCCGGCCTCGTCTCGTGGGCGTGCTACCACATGGACCCGACAATCTTCGCGCCGTGGAAGGCCTTCATGATCATCTGCGGCGGCCTGACGCTCATCGTCTGCGTGCTCTTCTGGTTCTACGTCCCCGACTCGCCGACCACGGCCTACTTCCTCTCCCCCGAGGAGCGCGTCATTGCCATTGCCCGTCTTGCGCACCAGTCGAGCGGTGTCGAGAACAAGACCTGGAAGAAGTACCAGTTCATCGAGGCGCTCACCGACTGGAAGCCCTGGGCGTTCTTTCTCATTGGATGCTTTGCGCAGCTGCCCAACTCGCTCACCCTCCAGACGGCGCTTATTATCAGTAGGTCTACCCAAAGCGTATTGGTGCTGACTTGCCCCAGAGAGCTTCGGCTTCAGCGTGCCCCGCACCGCGCTGCTCGGCATGGTCATCGGCGCTATTGAGATCATCTCGTGCTTCGTCTCCGCCCAGCTGATGAAGTACTTCCCGAACAAGCGCTACATCATCGGGGCGGCGTTCTACATTCCCTGCCTCGTGTCGACGATCATGATGGTCGCGCTGCCGTGGGGTAAGAAGGCCGCCCTCCTGGCGGGCATGTACATCAACCAGATCGGCGGCGCGTCGTCCTTTATCATCGCGCTCGGCTGGTGCACGTCCACCAACACGGGGCACACGAAGAAGACGACCGCCAACGCCATGCTCCTCATCGGCTACTGCCTCGGCAACCTCCTCTCCCCACAGATGTGGAAGGCCGAGTACGCGCCGCGCTACTACGTCCCCTGGGGCGTGATCATGGGCGCGTACGTCGTCTGTCCCTCGCTCTTCCTCTTCATCGGCATCATGCTCAAGCGCGAGAACAAGCGCCGCGACCAGCTCGCTGCCGCCGGCGAGCTCTCCGCCGAGAAGCGCTTCGACCAGGACGGAAACGCCATCGACCCGACGTTTGCGGACCTCACGGACCGCGAGGTGAGTTGCTGCTATCGCTCCAGTGTGCGCGTGCTGACAGGACAGAATCTCCAGTACCGTTATCCCATCTAGAGTGTCGAGTCGTGCATGTGGAGAGAGTTTTAGACATCTTGGGATTGAGTAGTAGAGCTACATTCATCTGTAATCGTATAATAGAATGCCACCTTGTTTGACGTGGACCAAAGCATCGACTCGGACGCACAGCGGAAACACCACTGCACGTACTGCACGTACTGCACGGTGTTTGTGGCTTGAAACGTGCCGACATACCGTGACATTCCGCGATAGCTCGGCATCCAACCCAGAAATGAGGTCATTACACGCCCAGCTTAGTCATGAAGCGAGTCGTCAAGCGAGTCGGGCCTCGTTGTTGAATGAATGGCACGAACGACACCAGTATATATATTCACACGTTGCAGAGTTCTACACAACAAGCATCACTGCCAGCAACAACAAGCACAACAATGGCAGCACCGCAGTACACGCTCTACGAGCTCGTCGCGCGCGAGGACGACAAAGAGTCGCAGTCGGGCCACAGCCCGTTTGTCAACAAGACCAAGGCTGACCTGGCGTGAGTGCTGGTGCCTTCGTGTCGGGATGACTGGACCTGAGGAGGCCAACCTGTCGCGACTCATCTGGCTCTGGACACCACTGACGACAGCATCCTCGGCGTGCCGTACAAGAGCGTGCCGCTGACGTTCATCGGCATCCGCGACGAGCTGGTCAAGCTCACGGGCAACGACAAGGTGACCGTCCCAACTCTGCAGGTGGGCGAGGGCAAGTTCATCACCGACTCGTTTGAGATTGCTGCGTATGTGAGTGCCCTGTGCTGGCCGCTCCTGACTCGTAGCTCGACAAGCACCACGGCACGGCCGACAAGCGCCTCTTCCCTAGCCCCGAGTCGCTCGCGTCCATCCGGCTCATCGACCTGTACCTCGACACGGACTGGATCTTTGAGGTGCGCGAGCTCTTCCGCCCGCTGTTCTACACGATCAAGGACAAGCCGTCGGCCGACTACTTCCTGAAGAACAAGTACGCGGGCGACAAGGCGCTCATCGACCGGCAGATCGCAGACCTGGGCGACGCAGACAAGGTCGCGGCGCTGGGCAAGCGCGCGCGCGTGAAGACTGTTGCGCTCGAGAGGCTGCTCTCGGAAGCGCGCAATGGCGGCCCGTTCATCCTCGGCGACAAGCCGACGCACGCCGATGCTTCGCTCTGGGGCTGGTACGCCTTTTCTCTCGGCAATGCCCCCGCGCTGCACAAGCACCTGTGGGAGCACCCCGACCTCCCGCATGTCACCAAGTGGCTTGAGGCTATGAAGAAGGCGACGGGGCTCAAGGTGGAGTACCCCAAGCCCCCGGTGCCGCTCGCTACCTAAGGATTAGACGAACTTGTGTCGGGTTTCGCGATTGTAGAACTGGATGTGGGGCAGGGGCTTGGTTGTGTTAGTTCATCATAAATGCAGTTGTGCCGAAGAGAGGTAGCTAGTGCAGTCTAGGACTCATAGCGAGAGTGCACAGCAGCTTGCTACACTGTAGGACAAATGTCAGCAGACCAGCAGGCGGACACGCGGACGGTCCTGGCTGCGACGTGTCCACTCGGTCGGGCGAGATGCCCGCTCCGACGGGTGACGCGTTCGACGCTCCACGGACCGAGCTGCAGTGCACACCACACTCGAGCTTGAGCGTCGTTTCAAGAAGCCAGATTAGATTATCGCTGTGCGTGCGACGCTCGGTGCAAACTCTGTTCGGCTTGCCCACCCTGCTGACCCCGTGAGCGACGTTGCGACGACTGGGGATGGCTGCCACGTCTGGGCCAAGTCGTCGAACTCAGGCCCCAGCATAGTCAGCAGGTGTCGCAGTTGTCATCTGTCCCGCTGTATATCTGTCGTCCGCTTCCTTGCTCTACCCCTCTTGGGCACCATCAATGGGCAACACATTAAGCTCAAAGACACTTGCACGTGAGGGCTCGAAACACTCCGGGTAATCAATCGGCGACCGCCGCTCGCCGCCGGAATCAGGCACATGATATCGCGCATCTGGTCAACGCATCTAAATCCTCCTTGTTGCAAGCCATCGGTCGCGGCCCGAGTCAGCTGCGGAGCAGATCGGCAGAACCGCACGGAGCTATCTCGGCAGAACAAGTAGAGACGTAGTCAGGCGGACAGCGGGGCCGGCGGGGCCAGGTCATTGGTCGGTGGGCGTGTCAGTTGATCAGCCGCGGTCATGTGAGGCGATATCCAGGCGACGCTACCAACGAGGCGCTTTTCGGCGACTAGCCCGTGGCCCGTGGGCCGCCGCATTGGGCCGTTGCCCCACCCCGTGCCCGAGACCATGCCCACATATGCGTTCCGAAGACGTGCTCGCTCCACTGCAGCATTGGCTATGCGTAGTGCCTGCTAGTTGTTGAGATGTGGATGGATATCATGTGGATGTCGATATTTATCGGATCAGCCGACGCCTGCGCGATTAGATCAGAAGCGAGAACGCATCAGATGTGCTAATACAGACTAGCGGAACCAAATACAAAGTGATTAGGAAAGATTAGGAAATGTGGTCTATTTTGATTTGAATTGATTTCGGTCTCGATCGGTCAACCGAGCTAGCTCGTGATCTCTTCATCGCTCTAGGAGGTTTCGAGGTTTCGAGGTTTGTTCCAACTTTGTTGGATCAGCTGCTCAACTCTGTTTTTCTACGTCGTCGTTGCACTCCTCTCCATTCTCCATTCATTCCATTCATCGTCGAGCGAACAACAAAAGCAGGAGAGTCTGGCATCTCTCCCTTTCTCTTCATTCCTCTCTCTCTCACTCTCTTTGCATTGCCCATCGTCAGCACATTGTCGCTTTCGACCTAGATCATCTGCCCCGCTCCCGTCGTTATCCTGCACCTGACTACCTCGCATCAACACATTCCCTTCGTTACGGCTCCCATCGCGTGTCAGCGCACCACACGCCGCGCTCCAACGGTCCTTTCCATCCAATCTCTGGAATCTCTCACGCATCTTCTATTCATCTCCGCTCAACACCGCAACAATGTCCACGCTGCGTCCGTTCGAGGCGACGGACATTCTCAACTTCAATGCGGTCAACGTCGACCCGTGGACCGCAACATACAGCAACCAGTACTATGCGAGCTACCTCGCGCAGTGGCCCGATTGGTGTATCGCGACAGAGGACGGCAAGGGGAAAGGCGGCGTCGGCGCGTACAGTGAGTACCGAGGTAAAGGGCGTCGTAACCTGGTTGCTCGTTGGCGACTGGTTGCACGCTTCTGGCGGCATTCGTGGCTGCTCGCTAACACACAGTGATCGCCAAGCACGAACCACCAGCCCCGGATCCCCAGCACCACGGGCACCTGACCGCGCTGTCAATCTCCCCACGAATGCGCGCCCTCGGCCTCGCACGAGTGTTCATGGCGATGCTGGAGCGCCTCAGCTCAGACGGGAGCGCGGGATTGGGTGTCGGCGCCTCGGCCCACGAGAAGAGCAGTAGTGACCCCACTGCCGACCCGACAGACTGCGTCGACGCGTGGTTTGTCGACCTCTTTGTGCGCTGCAACAACCACCGCGCGATCGACATGTACGAGAAGCTGGGCTACAGCATTTTCCGCCGCGTCGTCGAGTGAGTACCCGACCGGAACTGCGTGCCTTGTTCCTTTGGCCCCGTGTTCTGGCTCCACTGTCGGCCTTGAGAAGCCTGGTGCTCCAAGACAACAGCACACACGCGCGCATCTTGCTTACTCCGCAGCTATTACCACGGCATGGAGGGCGTCGGGAGCACACGGGACGAGCTGGACGGCTTTGACATGCGCAAGTCGATGCCCCGTGACACGGTGAGTGAAACGTGACGCTGGTGTCATGCGGCGCAAAGCAAAGCGCGAACCATGCATGCCGATCCGACGCGATAGGCGCAACTCAGATGCGTGCTGGGGGACTTTGATCTGGTTAGCTCGCAGCTGGTGGTCTCAGCCATGGCCGCCGAGGGTAGTGACGGCCAGTCTTTTCTGATTCGCCAATATCACATCCCAAGGCGGCATGTGCGCATGGCGCGCATGTGCTGACGCCCCCGACGTCTTGCACGTCACATGCTCACGTGCCCGCCGCCAGCCTGTGACCTTGGCGTTCTGCCCATTTGCTCCATTTGCTGTATCGCTGACACATTCCAGGCGGGACGTTTTGTCCGAAACAACGGACGAGACATTCTCGTGTCCCCCGACCAGGTATGGTCATAGGGCGCCGCGTGTCGCGGTGTTCCAGGTGGCTAGACGCCGCACTGCGTCCTCTGATAATATAACTACAGATGCATTCACATTTAGACAGTCCTGTTCTTCTGATTTGCCTGTACCGTGTAGGTGACACTACTGCTCAACAATGGTCACCTCGGTCTCCAGGACGAGGTTGCGCGAGCTATGCCCGGCGCGGAACGTGAACGTGCCGGTGGGGATGTACCACGTCTGGCGCGTGACGTCCCAGACTGACAGGTCCTTTTTGCGCTGGCAGTCAGCGCTCGTTGCTCGAGGTCCCAGCTTATCTGCACCCGCTTTTCTGCACACTCTGACTCCTACTCACAAGACGCATCTCGACCGTCTTCGCCTGGCCCGCCGCGAGGTCGACCTTCTCGAAGCCGCGGAGGTGTCGCGGCGGCTGGTCCGTCTCCGACTCGGGGAAGGTCATGTACTAATGTCAGCCCAGTCGCATACGCACTCACGAGCTGCGCGACCTCCTTCCCGCGCTTGCCGCCGGTGTTCTTCACCGTCACGCGCGCAACGAGCAGCGTATCGTACAGGTCGTGCGGCCCCTCGTGCTGCTCATTCGTCGGCTGCACGGTGTCCCTCGCCGCCTCGTGCTTTGCCTCGAGCACGAGATCCGACAGCGCGAAAGAGGTGTAGCTCAGCCCAAAGCCGAACTCGAACCGGGGGGCAATCCCGTGCGTGTCGAACCACTTGTAGTCGATCGCGAGGCGTTCGGCGAAGTGGCTCCGGGTGTGGCCCTGCTGTCAGCCGAGCGGAAGCTTGAGTTTGCAGGGAGACTCACCGGCTTGCGGAGGATATTGTGCGTTGGCCAGTCGCCCTCCCGCTTTCCCAGCGTGAACGCCAGACGCCCGCTGGGGTTCACGTCGCCCCAGAGTATGCTCGCCAGTGCGTTCCCGCTCTCCTGCCCGGGGTATCCCGCGAATATGACGGCCTTGACTTTTGGGTGCGAGATCCAGTCCTCCATGACCACCTGCCCGCCCGCGTGGATGACGACGACGACGGGGCCGGCGCAGTGCTCCGCCACGTGCAGGATGAGCTTCTCGCCGTCGCTGTCGAGCCGCAGCGTCTTGCGATCCAGTCCCTCTACTAGGAAGACGCCGACGGAGACGAGGCAGACTTCCACCGAGGCCGCGACGCGCTTGATTGCCGGAAAGTGTTCTTTGGTGTTTTGGAGGACTTGGTCTACCCGCATGGAGTGTTTCCTGCCACGGAGAGAGATGGCCTCAATGGGTGGGACAATGTATGTCGCGTACGCTGCACCGCTGCCGCCACCGACCGTGATGGTCCCATTCCAGTGGCGCTTGTGGGAACCCTCAAAGCAAAACAAATCGACGCCGCAGCCCGACATGGTCGTGGGATAATCCGCATCCGAGCCAAAGACGCCGATACTCCTTACCGAGGACGTGAACGGGAGCACATCGTCGTCGTTCTTGAGCAGCCTGCCGTCAGCAACATCCTGCAAGTCACTTACACATGCGAGTCCTCGGCTACCCGCCGCGCAAACTCGCCCGCATCCACGCGCCGCGGGTCGACGTGCTGGTTGCGATACACGCGCTTGCCCGTGTCCCACTCGTCATTCAGGCTGAACCAGTAGTAGCTCGGCTCCTTCCAGCCGTCGGCCTGCCCACTCGCGTACCATGGGCGGAGGATGCGGGCCGCCATCTCGTCGATGCGGGACTCGGGCACCTTGTCTGCCTTCACGGCTTTGCGCAGGCTGTCGCCATCTGCCTGTGAGCTTCCAAATTCCACACAATCCCCGCCGTGAATGTCTGAACAGGCGCTCTTGTGGTGTAGTGGCTATCATACTCTCTTAGGGTTGGCGAGTCCATCTTAAGCTGGGAGTGGTCCTCGGTTCAAATCCGGGCAAGGGCCTGCTTTTTGGAGAGGAGTGGGAGAAAGACTTACACCAGTATGTGCCCGGCAGCTCCTGGTCCATGCCGGCGTTGGCGCTCTTGGCCGTGGAGTGCGTAGCGCCAAAGTCGCTCAGCACGCTGCAGTCAGCCTCCGCCAGCGCTCGCACCCACTATCCCTGGAAGTTGAGCTCATCGCGCAGGATCCGCGTCATGGCGTCCTCGCTCTGGCACGCCGGCGTATCGTTGATCTGGTTGTACGAGCTAGTGTGAGCCTGGAATGGTCATGGACATACCACATGATGGCGCCCACGCCCGCGCGGACCGCCTCGGCAAAGCTCGGGAGGTAGAGTTCCTTGATCGTCTTGTCTGGCCGTCAGAGGCGTCGGTTGCATGCTCACCATCGACCATGGCGTGTACATCTGCACAGTCCGTCGGGCCGCCCTCGTCCGTCAGCGGCCCGCTGCACACAGGACTCTGCTCGTAGAGAAAGTAGTGCTTCGCGCACGCGATGAGGCCCGTGGACTGCGTCGCGCGGATGGCGATGTAGGACATTTGCGAGGAGAGGTACGGGTCCGGCGTGAAGGCTGGCAGTGAGTCAGTACGTGGCAGTGTCGGGATCAGGACGGCGTCCAGCCCATCCCTCGCTACCCACCCTCCCAGTTACGCCCGTTGTACGGCGACCGGCCGAGCGGACCCCCCGTGAGCTGCCGTCAGCACCAACCATCCACACTCCCCTCACCGGCCCCAGCTCGACATTGACGCCCTTGCCGACAAACTCGCCCGCGATCCGCTCCTCGAGCTCCCACATGAGCTGCCGGTCCCACGCCATGACGCTCGTGAACTGCGATGGGTACTGGGTCACAAAGTCTGTGTGCCGGAGTCCCGCCGCTATCATCAGCTCCCGCCGGATTGTACCACTCACGGCCGTCATTGTAGCAGAAGCTCGGGACGCCGAGGCGCGGCACGCTCCCCGCGTTTGCCTGGCACGGCCCGTCGACGCCCGACGTGAGGTTGAGTTTCTCCTCGAGGGTCATCCTGGCCACGAGGCGCGCGGCGCGCTCGGATGCGGTGGCCCATCGCTCGCTGTCATTCGGCTTGACGGACTGCCCGAGGGAGGTGAGGAAGGTGAGGAACTGCGCCGCCGCGTCGATGGGGATCCACATGATGGATAGAGTGCAACAACGAGATTCTGATGCAGATACGCAAAGACCCCGATCTCCTTCGGCCTACTCCGAGTCTCGTGTGGGGTGAAACACTGGCGTGAATGTGATCAGCAGACCGCCATCCTCGCTCGCTACCAACAAGCCTGTGGGCGCCTGTTCAGAGATGGAACATGAGCGGAGCGGAGCGAAGAGCTTTCAGCCAGCTCGTGGACGCTATCGATACCACCTCCCTCGACGCTACGCTCGCGACGGAATGCAACTCCCGCGGAACCGAGCTGTGACGTCGTTGTACTGATGACGTTGGCGGACATGCGCGACACTCCGCGGGAACGCCCGTAGGCATTCATCTCGATCGAGCAAGGCGGTCGACGCCCGCACCGCTTCGCGTGGTCCCTTTCGCCGCCTCGACGTGTCCGTCTGCGCGGCACAGCGTCGCGAGTATCAGGTCTGTGGTCCTGGGTCCTGTGTCAGATCGCAGTGTCACAGTGTCACAGTGACTGCCAGGTGCCAACAGGTGCCACTGAGCGGTAAATTCACTGTAGTCACTCAGGTCGGGTGGGTTACACCACCCAGGGCGGGGGTTGCGCCTGGAGCACGAATCCTCGACGCCTGATGATTGCATACATACATGCTTTGCACTCCCTGAGCTGCTCCAGCGTCTCTGCTCTCGCGGCGTGCAGCAAGGTTTCTCGATCAGGCCAAAGGACGATATAGAGTTCAAGCAGCCCAACGAGTTTAGTCTCCAAAGGGGAAATAACACAAAGCCAAAATAGTCAAATAGTACGCCATGACGACGATGCGACGATGCCTGTGGGAATCAGCACCATCAATGGTGCGCCGTGCTCGTGCAGGTACACAGGTCAGGTGCTGGCCGATGACCGCAGACGCTAGCTAGACAGAGTTCTCGGGGATAAAGATTACAATGTGCGATCTGAGAACCGACCCAGGATCTGGCAGAAATGAGGACAAGCACAGTGGCCCTTGCTTGTACAGGAAGTGGAGATGGACTGAAATAACACTGGACGTCTGCTGCGTGCGTTGCGCTCCGTTGTTGGGGGCAGTGAGCATCGCGGCAAGCGGTACAGTTCTCTGCGCAACAGCATGTAAGCGATAGAGAGTGACGATGGGACGATAGCAACAGACCAGAAACGAGAAACACAGTTAAAGCAGAAACACAGTTAAAGCAGAAACACAGTTACAATTCCGCCGCGGCGGCTCGAGAAGAGGAGTAGTAACACTGAGAGCAACACACTCCCAATTACACAATCCCATCCATTGTCCGACGGCCTTTGAGCATCTGTAGGACCGGGAACGTCTCCTCGACGACGTAACATATTACAACACTCTCCTCTACAGGAGATTAGGACGAAACGAGACGTTGCTCCAGGTGAGATGTCGATAACGCCCTCGGTGCAGCGCGGCCAAGGACCCAAGAAGGAGGAAATAGAAGAGGCACTCGCATAATCCCCTTGCCCTCTCGTACTCGTTTCGTTCTTTTCTGCCGAGATGCGCGAACAGAACAAGCTCGAGCTCCGACGGCTCGGTGGCTCAAGGGCGGCTGACGAGAGAAATGGCAACGAGAAGAGGGAGAGGCACATTGCGCAAACATTGTGCCGATCCGTGCTGCCATAATAATTTATTCAGGATAAGAGGATGACGCAACAAAGTGTGCGGTTTGATGCTTTGATTCGGTTTTTGATGCGTTTGGTCTGCGTTTGGTCTGCGTTTGTCTGCGGTTTGTCGGGCAAAGATGCCCAAGATGCCCACTTTGAACATGATCAATTAACTGTTAAACATCCGTCTGTCTGTCCCGGCTCGAGCTGCATCTTGCAGACGCCACGGCATTCGGCGGCAGACGAGACATGCAGGCGAAACTGAGACAGGGCTTGGGAACAGTGTTATGTACTCCTGGGCCTAGGGCTTTGGCGACTCCCAACAGCCCAACAGGGAGAGACGAGAGACAGAGAGAGGCAGAGCTCTACCATGCTGCAACAGCCTCGTATCGTAGCGTAAGAACGACTCCACAGGCCGTCTCCGGGTCTCTGGGTCTCCCCTAGCACTGTGATAGCATAATATACCCTGCATATCAGCCGAGGTGGCTCCTGAGCCCTACGTCGCTCAGCTCGGGCAAACAGGCTAGGCTGGATGGCATCACGAACCAGCATCCTGTGCACATAATTGGGATTAATAATAATCTAATTAACATTAAAAATATATACATTTCTTTAAAGACCATCAATTTTCAGTGAGCTCCGAATTTTGTTTGTTTGAATAACAAACTCATACTTTTAATATCACTTACTTTACTTTTAATATCACTTACTTTTACATTACTTTAAATATCACAAAAAGATTACTTTTAGATTAACAATAAATAAAATACCAATCTGAATTTAAATCTTAMCAGGGGAAATCATTAGTAATTTATAATTTGCTAATGTATACTCGTGTTGCTAATAATTGTACAAAGTCCGATAGAGAAATTATATCAACAATTGGTACACCAGAGAAACGCAGATCCCGGTCCTTTCGTACTAAGGACCCATCTAAATTAGACTATTCTTTAATGTGGAAGATAGGAACCATACTGACTCACATCGTATTGAACCCAACTCGCGTACCTTTTTAATCTGCGAACAGCAGAACCCTTCCCAGATTGTGCACCACCAATCCAGTACCTCGAATGAATTACGCCTCTCTCGCTTGCATCACACCTGAGCGTGAGCAGACAAACATTTTGAGCCCTCGGAGGTGTTACTCCACTACAGTACTGCTGTTATCATACACCTGCCTGGTGCCCTCGCCTGGATCACGTCTCTCGTTTGCATCGCGTATTGTCTTGTCTTGTCTCATCTCATTCATCAACATCAAACATACAAAGACAACACTATTCTCCTCTCGACAGACATTCATTCCTGAAAAGCTACCCATTCGAGTCACCATCGGCACTCACACACGACACCATCTCGACACATCTCATCATCTCTCCCTCGGTCTCTACAAGTTCAGCAACTACGACTCACAGCGATCTGGACAGCGTACGCTCTCTCTATTCCGCTTTATATCCTTCCCCACTCCTCGCTCTCTTTCGCAAGGCCGGGATCTCGTTCTCCATCTCTCATCTCTCACACGGACACTTGCACCGCCGGCGCATCTCATCTCCCCAACTTTTGACTTTGACCACTCCCTGCTCATCGCAGCAAACAAGCTCAAAGGTACCCTCGGCCCTTTGCTGTTCACATTCCTTTCACCTTTATTTTTTCTGCGAGCTCGATAGGCTCTCGTTCAAACCTATTGCCTGCCGCCCACTTGGAATATAATAACCATCAGTCACAATGGCCGACCTCGCTCTCTTTCCTCCGACACAACTCGCCCATCTCTCGACTTGTCACTTGCACTCTGCTTCTTCCGACGACATGACGAGCTGTACGAAACCCCACTGCGACTGCTTCAAGCTCGACCTGGGGTCCGACTTTGGCAGCAGCTTCGCTGTCGACTTTGGCACGTTCAGCGAGGCCTCCTCGTCGGCGCTTAAGGAGGAGCAGCATGGTGTCCAGAAGGAGGTGACTCCCCAGACCCCTCCCGTCGAATCCCCCTACCGTGAAGAGTGTGAGGACGACATTCTCCCATCTCTCTCCCGCTCGCCGTCTCTGCCCTCTGTCGCCAGCAGTCCAGTCACTCCCATCACACCCGCGTCGCCTCAGAGCCTGGTTCGCGAGCAGTCTCCCCCGCTCAAGAGTGCGCTTGTGTCGCCATGCACCGACGCTCCTCCCCCCTCGACAACACCTCCGCCAAGTGTCTCATTCTCCCTCCCCCCAGCCAGCACCAGCACAGGCGCTCGCCGCCTTCCCCAGCTTGGTTCCTCGGCGGTGCGCGGTGGTCGTCCCAAGAGGCGCATGCAAGTGGGCGCCTTTGGCGAGCTCTCCTGGTAAGTGCATTGATTCGCGCATGTCTTGCCCAGCCAGCGCCAAGGTCCCACATTTGGACAGCCAGTGCATCAGCCACTGGTGTGGTGGGGCTGTGGTGCCATTAACCACCCTCGGTTTTTGGCGATCCAATTTTTCCATCTCCACTCGTTCGGTACATCTGATTTGATTCCTGGTCTGGTGTATCCTGTCCATCCTGTGTCCTGTCCTGTCTGTGCATGACAGCAGCATCCGTGATCGGTTCAATCCCGATGCTAGTTTTTTAGTGTATCCTTATGTGCAGAGCTGACGTCGTAGGGCTGCTGAACCGATACGCCACACCCAGCCAGACGCCCGAAACCTGAATCAGGATAGCTCCGATTATGCCACCACCTCAGGATCATCGCCTCTGGGGCGACGCCGAGCTGCGCCACCCGGCATCTCGAACCACCAGCGCTCCCAGAGCTGGAACAGCGCCATTGATGCTACACGCCAGCAGCTCGACGAGGACGGCGACCAGAATTGGCTGATCGCATACCATGTGCAGCAGCTTTCGCACGAGCGCGAACGCCAGAGGCAGAAGCAGCAGCTCAAGCTCAAGGAGCAGAGGGACCGCGACAAGGTGCTTGCGCCGTCTCCCCTTTCCCGCGATGGTGCTGGTCGGTGAGTTTTTTTTTCTTCATTTGCATCTGGAGTCTGGCTTTTCTCCGCCTGCTACGTCCACCACTCAAGCTCTGAGAGCTGTGCATCGGGAATCGTACTCCTGTCTTGCATGCTCGTGCATTGCAATTGGCCGGCTTGACGCAGAGCGATCAGAGTTGCATCTCATCCTCGGATGTGATTGTGCAAACCTTGTTCTCAACTTTGGGAATGGTCTGGGTGGGGAAAAGAGTGTGGCACTGCGAGTGGGCAGCCCTGAGTACCAACGCCTGGAAGTAACCCTCCCCACCCCTGAGTCCATCATCTCATGCTCTCAAATGCACTCTGAAAGATCACATAACTAATAATAGTGGCCATTGGCGACTCCCGTCTATCACGGAGGAGGTCGCCCGCCCACCTCGGTCGACCTCGCTCACCGGTCTGCCCCGCGGCAACGTTAACCGTCCCGTGCGCTCGACCTCGCTCCACGCTCTGGCCACTTCTAGCCGCACCATGAAGGTGGTCCCGAAGATCGAGGCCGAGAGCAGCAACGACCCATTCGCAAAGTCGCCCATTACCAGGGGTGTGGCGGCTACCCGCGGCTCGGCGGCTGCTTCGCCCACCTCCCCCCTCGCTCAGACTCCTATCACTCGCGCCCCCTCCCCGCCCCCGGCTCAGACCACCAAGCGCCCCGCCTCCGCCGAGTACAACCACTCTTCCTCCTCACGCCTGCCCCGCCGCCCCTCGCTGCTCAACATCAACCTCAACTTCTTCAGCAGGAAGAATTCGAAGAGCAAGCAGCACCACTCGCGCTCCGACTCGCAGTCCTCGCGGGTCAGCGACGCTTCCGAGTCCAACAGCGAAGGCAGCGAGGACAGCTACGGCAGTGCCGACACGGCCGAGGAGATCCGCACCCCGGTCTCCCCCCGCTCGCCTGTGGCGGCCTACACTGCCGCCAAGGGTTCGTACTCGAGCTTCGAGACATGTCTGTCGAACCTGTCCCTTGAGACGGTGACCCCGCGGACGTCCTCGGAGGGCCCCGAGACTCCTGGAACCCGCACCCCGCGCGCCGAGCCCGGCACCCCCGAGAGCGACGTCCTTGCCACGCCCCAGTCCGCGGCGTACGAGCGCAGCTGGCTCCAGAACCCCAAGGGCGATGTCCTCTCTGACGGCCGCCTTGCCTTCCACGCATTCTAAGTGGTCAGACACGACACCCGCAACACCTTTCCTTTCTCTCGATAAGCCAGCCCTCATAATACTCGTTCTTCAAGCGCTGCCTCGCCCAAAAGAACAATTAACTGCACACTATAGATATACATCCCACTGTGGCTGCCACCAGCCCACCCACACCTCTTCGAGGACCGAACACTTTACATGTACCACCACTATACGGACACTGCCACTGGGATACATAGATTTCCAATGCAACACGCTCAGATGCCAACGCTCAGATGCCAACGCTCAGATGCCAACGCTCAGATGCCTAGCAGAATGAAGCCACATGACATGGCCATTTACATTACACGCTCTTTACTGTGATGTCACGGATACGCTTATTATCATGACGTAAAGATACGACTCCGAGCCCCGCACCGTACTCCGTCCCCCACGCCGCATGCTGTCATGTCGCATGTCGCTGATCCGAACAAGGAAAAAAAACGCACGAGGCACCGACAACGCAGCCGGCTGTATCTGGTTGGATTCGGAGTCGGCTTTATTCAGACCTGCGTTCTGGATTCTGGATCCAGCGGGTATCAGGTGGATTGTCATGATCGCGTTCGGCAGGTCGCGTACGTATCACCTGGGGGAGAGGTAGCCCCGCATCTGCGGTCTTGCCGTGTTGGTCATCGTTACGTCTCGCTGTGGGGCTCATATGCGCCGTCGGGTGGAGACCGTCTGGGCTGAGGCGGTTGGGCGCGAGTCGAGGCTGTCGAGGCTGTCGAGGCTGTGGTCATGCACATGGAAGGCACTGCCGCTCGCTGGAATCAAAATAGCACCCCGGCTTGGGCACGTGCGGACAGACTGAGACGTCGGACAGCTGTACGTTTGGTGTTGATGATGCACTCGTAACACTCGTAAGTTGGAAGTGTGAGTGGTAGCTAAACGTAGCGAGCAGATTGGCCTGGAGACGGCTATGAACGAGACGAGGCGACTAAACGGCTGATTGGGTCGGTGTGCTCGCTCCGATCCGAGGGTCTGCATGATCCGGGTCCTCGGCATGGAACGTTGGCTGATGGTTCCAGATATCTACTGCTGTGAGTGCGAGTGCCAGAGACCGATACTCATGTTCTTCAACATAGTATAAGAGGTGTCTCGCGTCCATCGCTCACCACCGATCCTGACAGGAGGGCCGATCTGCTTCCGAAGTATCGCCCGGGCGCAATACACGTCATGATGGCCCAGAGGCGTGGGCACACTCACCTGACATCTAGGACCCCCACCAGCTCACGCGAGCACGGATGCCAAGCCGCGAGGACGCAATTAGACCTGCACCGGCTTCCCCAGGATTCGGGCCGTCTGCAGGAGGGGCACAATTATACCTCACCCCCCGGATTGGACAGCGCGAGGCTCATGGGTCTGTGCAGATTGGTGCGCGATCGGTGTGTCGGAGATTTCAAAGTGGGGACGAGGCCATCGACGAGGGGAGTTGATTGCCGACAGGGCGTGGAGGGGCGTGGATGAACTATGGGTGAGTGGGCGCTGGCAGCTGGCACGCTGACGCGACTGGTGGAAAAGATCTCATTTGGCGGGGTGCATGGGTATGTCCGTGCGAGTGCCCCGTGCAGAGCGCGAGGCACTGAGTCAGTACGTCAGATATCAATGCGCTGCGCCACGAACTGAGCCATGAACCAAGACATGCCATGCGCCATGTGCGCCACACGAGTACTGGGTTACTCGCCCGCAGAGCACGGAGCCGAGCCGAGCATGATCCATGACCCGCGCTGGGACGCTGAGACCAATTTCGGATTGGTTGGAAAGTAAAAGCAAAGGTGCAGAGTCAAAATAGACCAGCTGGCTGCATGGCTGCATGGCTGCATTCCGTACTGGACGACCTGGACAGCTCGACGCCATTGCTTGAAAGCGCGATTTTAGCTCATTCCATTACCAGGGTCAGAGCCGAGTTTTTGGGCTTGGGCTGCACCGCTTTTTTTCTTCCGTCTGGCAAGTCGTGTATACAGTACTGCCTAATGTTGGGCGGTGGGATGCATGCATGCAGTCGTCGTCCTGATAACAGATACATGGTGCTCGTGCATTGGCTGTACGTTTCCTGTTGCGTTCGATGCACTCCCTTTGGTTGGCTGGCAGCAGGAGTAATCACGGCTTTGCCAGATGCAAGCAGGCCATTATGCCACACTGTAGTGGTTTTCATTGGGCCAGGGGCTGTAATTGTATTTCATCCATACGCGTCCACAAATCAAGCCCAAGCCGCTCTTTGCGGCGAACCGATGCGTGCTCTTTGATCTCTCACCCTAGTGCATACGATTGCATAACAGGCCTTGCAGTTTCAGCTCTCTGGATAGTACTAAACGCTTTACGTGAAATACAAAAGCCGAGTAAACGAGTAAACAAGAGATGGGGGAGCAGTACAAGAAAAATCTGGGGTGCCACACTAGGCAATGTGAGATTGGAACGAAAAAAAGGGGGAGCTAGAAGAGCTAGGAGACAAGTGAGAGACCAAGACAACGACAGCAGACAGCAGTAGGTAGTAGAGAAGCAAGAGAGATGACAAGGGGAACGGGGAGCATTAGATCCATGTAACTGCGTGCTCAAGTAAAAAGCAACCTCGACCTCACATGCCGATGACCAAGAGATCGCGAGGGAGCGAAAACAACTCAAAGCAACATGTAAATAACGTCCATTCGTCCCCGCTTCTTTCAAACAGAGAGACCCCGAGTCTGACAGAAAGCGAGAGAAAGGTCAAATATATGCAGAGGACGCTGCATGCTGCATGCTTCCCACAAAAGAGAGACTAAAAGGGGTGCTCAAGTCCTCGGTTAATATGACAGACAGAAAAAAAAAACTATAGACCACCTAAAAAGTGTGTGGATAGCCCAAAGTAAACTGAAGGGGGTGGCAAAGTGACTTAGATATAAAAGTAAAAGGCATTCGGAATCCTAATCAATTCCATTAGATCTATGGAATTCAAATGCAACCCAAGAAATCAAAATCAACATTAAATAAAAAGTAACAGCATTTCAAAATGAAATTTCCTAGTCTACGCCTAGGCACTTGTTGCTTGCTCTCTGCTTTTGTCGCTTTCTGCAATGCTGCAATGCGGTATGCGGTATGCAAGAACAGAAGCACCAGCTAGCCTCAAACTTGCCCTTCTCGTCGTGTCTTTAGCCGTCGTCGTCCTCTTTCTCACTCCTCTCTCTCTCTTCAATCCTTTCCATCTCCCCTTTTACTCGCTCGCTCGCTTCATCAACGACATCGAGCACGGGGGCACAAGCAAATCAATATTGTACAGCCAGGTACAATCAATCAATCAACCCACACGTCTTTACTCCCCCTCCCCCTCCCACTCCCACTCACCCCCACTCGCTGGCTTCTCATCCTCCCGCACCCACCTTTGCTCACTCCCTCCTCCTCTCGCTCGCTCTCTCTCCCCAACAACCCCCAACCCCCTCGTTCAATCTGTGGTGCACCTTTGCCTTTGATGGTGTGCCATATAAGAAGGCAATAACACGCGCTTTCACGGCCGGCAAAGACCCCTTGGGGTCACCGTCGAGCCCACTAATTTAATTCTACACGACAACATAGCCCTCCCCTCCTCTCCTCTTGAGAGCTCCTCATCATCACCCATCTCCTCCTCGCCCGTGGACAACGACACCACTAGAGCGCGCGTTCTGAACACGCAGCGTCAACAACTGTAATCTAATCCTCTTGCAACGCAACTCTCCTCAATCAAACCCCAGACGACCCCACCTCATCGCGCAGTAACCTCCACTTGTGTTGGCGCCGCGGCGACCACCCCTCCAAGCCTCCCCACTAACCTCTCTCCCGTCCCCTCTCTCTCTTTGCCAGACATGGTCCTCATCAACGACAAGAAGTATGCCTGTGCCACCTGCATCAAGGGCCACCGCGTGTCGGGCTGCACCCACACCGACCGTCCGCTCTTCGAGGTCAAAAAGAAGGGCCGTCCAGCCACGCAGTGCTCGTTTTGCCGCGAGAAACGCAAGGGCGGCTCCAGCTCTGGCACCGTCCACACCAAGGTAAGCAGCATTCCATACTCACTTCAGAAGCTCGATAAGGGGGAGAGCATTCGAGCGAGATGGTGATCGAGCTTGGAGCCGAGGGCGCAGGGCAGAACAACGGACGAGGAGATTCTCGACCGTTGTGTGATCCCTCCAATCTCACATTTGGCTCTATTTTGCTCCCCCGCCCTCTATTCCTGTCATCACGCTCGCTTCCTCTGAGCCCTCTGCGTTGTTCTGGCTCACAGCTTCTCGTCCTCAATGACGTTATCTCATCTCAGGATTGACTCGCTGACATCTATTACAGTGTGCCTGTGGCGACCTGAAGAACCAGCAGCCGTCGTCCATCATTCTGACACCGGTTGGCGCCGTTACAGCCCCGTCGTCGGCCGCATCGTCGTCATCCGTCCCACCCGCTACTCCCGTCGTTCAATCTATGGCAGTGACCTCGCCGCCTTCAGAGACCAAAAAGGGCCAACCTGGATCGACACCGACGTTCCCCAATGGACTTCGCGATGTGCACGAAATGGCCGCTGCAGCGCAGGCTCTTTCCGGCCTGGGAGAGACGGGCAATCACGCCTCGGAGCGCAAGCGTGAGCATAGCCGACACTGGCTGCATTCGCCGAAGCTGACTTGCTCTTATCAGTTTCGAGCCTTCTGAACCCATGCAACTGCTCCACTACTGGAATCTGCAAGTGCTGCGGTCCAAAGCGTGCTCGCGACTATCCCCCTCCGAAGAGCCGCCGGCCTTCTCACGGTGATGGCACCCATGCCCAGGTGACTGATAGCATCATTGAGATGTTCAAAGCCAAGGCCATCTCCACCGGCGCAACTACGCCCTCTGACGAGGAAACCTCGGGCTGCTGTACTCCCCAGCAGCAGCTGATGACCCCGTCATACACTCCCTTGCGCACGGTCAATCTTTCAATGACCAGCACAGCAAACCTCGCTTCCCCTGATAACCGCCAGCACCCTGCCCACACGTCCCCTTACGTCCACAAGACGCGTCTCTACTCGCCCTACTCTACCAATGGTCACTCGAGCCCTCGTCATGGCGCCAAGCCTCGCAGCGCATCGGTGTCTTCCACTAGCAGCCTTAGTGCTGGTAGGGCAAATTCGATCGTTTCGGCCACCTCCCCTCGTCCGCCAGGCATGCCTCGTATCCGTCCTCTGACAGATATGAACAAGTTCCTCGGCGCGGCGTTCAGGGAAGACGGTACAGTCGCTACAGAAATCTCTCGCTCCGCACTCGGTCTTCCTGGCATTCACACGTTTGACGCGGCCGCCACCAGCGGTGCCGCCAAACCCGAGGTCATGGAGATGGAGGTTGACGCACCGGTATCATTCCCCACCGCAGAGGACGTCGTCATTGGCGCGTGTACTTGTGGCGATGGCTGTGAATGCTCTGGCTGTGCGACCCACGGCAACTCGACCTCGAACGCGTCGTCGCCCAAGGAGCACCACCACGATAGCTGTGGCGACGCCTGCAAGAGTTGCTTTGACTGTTCCGGGAGGGTATCGATCCCTTCAGGTGTCACCTCGATTGAACACCTCATTCAGGTCGCTGCGGCAAAGGTTCCGAAGAACCCTCCTCGTCACCATGCGGCATCTGAGCTCAATCCTCTTGATACGAGGGTCCTCCCTCCTGCGGCCAACGTATCGGAGGACGCTGCACGTGCATTTGGGCTTGTGCAGCTTCTTCCCCTCGAGTGTTGCAACGGTCGTTGTCAATGTGCCCCTGGCGAGTGCTCGTGCGAGTCGGAATGCTGTGGCTGCTGTGTCCGCTGTCTCTGTGACCACGATGGTGACGCAGTCATGAACGAGGAACAGGAGGGCCCTGTCGGGGGATGCTGCAGCAGCAGTCCCACGGTCCCTGCCATTCAGACACAAATGCTCGCGCCTGCTACCACCTCGCCTAGCACAGTGTCGCCTACAAGTCCCACCGGGGCTGTCCGTCAACCCTCGCCCGGCGGCGTTGGCTCGTGTTGCAAGACTACCACTCCTCCCAATGGCGCAGCTGGTCCTCGCCGCGCGGCTTCCGTCTCCCGCGCAAAGGAAGCCTCGAATGGAAGTTGTGGTGGTACCGCCTCCCGCCGCGTGTCCGTTTCCAACGGTTCGGGCGTCGCTCGTTCAGGTTCTATCAGCAAATCGGCATCCAAGACGCTGGCGCTTCATCCCGGCCACCCTCGTCCCATTTTACCCAAGCCGGCAAAGGATCGCCTTGCCCTCCCGCGCTCCAACTCGGGCAGTAGTCGTCAGCCGTCGCCTGTGCACCGTGGTTCGATTTCGGGCTCGTCTCAGCCATCGCTGAATGGAAGTCCTGTCATACCTCCAGTCACTGACCGGCTCGCGGCTCCAGATGCGCTGTCTCTGCTTGACAGTGCGAGCGATACAGTCTCAAATCCTGGCGACGTTGTACAGCTGCCAGACGTCAACGGAGATGGTAGCGGAACAGATACGTCGGGCATGGCAGTGGGAGTCGACGACATTGCCAATGCCCTTGCCGCTTCTGATGTCGATTTCATGGCGTATCTCAACTCGATCCTCACCAACGGCGAGAGCGATCCGGACGCGATATCCCCGACCGCCTCGACGACCACCGCCGCTGCACCCGCAACCCCGCAAGTGGACCCGCTCGCCAGCTCTGCGTACTCGTTTACGACCTCGCTTGCTGTGTCGGCTGCCACGACGGACTTTTCCTTACTCGACCTGACGCCGTCTGGTACGACTGGCCAGACGCCGCGTGCTGTCAATTTCGAGTCGTCCATGGGTGATATCCAGCAGCTCATCGCGAGCACGCTAGAGCAGCAGGGCATGATGCCGCGGTCTGATGAGACGACGACGGATTACAGCTTCCTGCTCGGCATGCAGCCTGGGAGCAGTCAGCAGGTGTACGGCTACGACAACAATAATGCGCTGGCGGCGACGCATGCGCTGTTGTCGCAGCAGCAGCAGCAGCAGCAGCAACAGGCCCAGCAGCAGCAACAACAAGCCCAGCAGCAACAACAGCAGCAACAGGCCCAGCAACAACAGGCCCAGCAGCAGCAGCAGCAGCAGATCCACCAGCCGTCCCCTCAGCTCCCAGATGGATTCTTCAAACCTGGTCAGCCAATGTTCTTCTCGAACCCGTTCAATGGCGGCTTTGCCCAATTGCCGCAGGCCCAGCTTGAGCAAGAGGTTCTGCGCCACGCGTCCCGTGGCAGCTCCATCGGCGACGCCCTCTCCGCGCCACCTCCCCCAGCTCCACAGCCCCCACCCGCTCAGCAGCAGACGAATCCCGACCTGATCGACTTGTCCAAGCCGTTGAACCCGTCGGATGTGGATCGTATCCTGCAGGCGCTCCTGACTCAACAGTCGCGTCAGGGAGGCGGATCTGGTGGACCCAGTAATTCCAACCCTCAGGTCGACGCGAACCAGACGCTCGCCCCGCCAGCTCCGTCCGGCTCGGCGTCGTCGGACCACAGCGATCCGTTTGAGGACTACATGTTCGATCCCGCCATGGTCGATGTCGACATGCAGGGCGCGTCGATGATGACCCAGCCGCAGCAGCAGCAGGCGCTGGCGAACCGCGACGAGTGGCTTCTGAAGAGCGGCTGGACGCCAAACCTTCTCGGGCCCTCGGTGCCTCCTGCGTAATAGAGGCCCGGAAGGCTGACCGCGCGCTGAGCGGGCGGAGGTAGTAGTAGTACGAAGAAAAGTAGTAGAGAAGAAGTGGAGTGCCACGTCTCTGTACACTATCGAGTCGGGATTTATAGTGATCATCGTCGGCTGAGCAGCGGCGATGGATGGAGGTGATGAGCAGCAGTAGTTAGACAGATCGGAAGATCGACCAGACATGTATGTACATGTACTGAGTAGCATAGCGCATGGGAGCATGGGAAGAAGCGAACACTGTCGGGTTCATGTATGCGCAGATGCAGCGACAATATCGCGCGCGCGCGATTAATCGCTCAAGGCTGCATGCTCATGGTTATCTCCCCCGCCGTACTCGCTCCCCCGCCGTACTCGTAAAGTCCCTCGTTATCCAATCCCGGCTGCTGGCTTTCCAAGGCCGGGCCGCCGAGGAACGAGTACAAGTGGAAGTGTGGAAATACCCTCACAGCGGCGTGCATTACTGTTTTCCAATACACTCCTAATGCTACACTGAGCTATAACCTTTTCCAAGACTACAGCGGTGGTGAAACCTTATCGCCCAGCGCACGTTGAATTCCAAGAGCGCGTCGGTTACTGCCAGCATGCCATACCATACGGCGGCAGGGTCCGGGGGTGGGGAAAAAAGTGGGGACCAGAAGCCAGAACCAGGACTCGACCAGTCGATAAAGAAAAATAGAAAACAACTCTGCATCCTTGACACTGCACTATTTACGATGCCCCTCACGCAGGCGCAAAAGGACCTCATTGCGGGCTCGACGGGCGGAGTCGCGCAGGTGCTCGTTGGCCAGGTACGTTGCGAGTGGGACTGGCACGGCGGACGTGCTCGCCTGTCGGTGTCGGTGTCGGTTTCGTCGACGCGGGGTCGGCGCAGCACCGGTCGCACACTCCGAGCACCTGCCCACAGTTGACACACTAACGCGCAGCCCTTCGACATTGTCAAAGTCCGCATCCAGACCGCCAAGCAGGGGACGTACGCGAGCCCGCTCGACTGCGCGCGCCAGCTGCTCAAGAACGACGGCCCGCTGGGCTTCTACAAGGTGAGTCCAGCTGGAGTTAGCGTGGCTGTGATAGCTGCGTAGCTGCGTAGCAGCGTAGAGCCGCGCAGCTGTCGTTGTCTTTACGGCTGCTCGGCCCCTCTCCCGGCTCTATTGCGGCGCTCTCGCGGCACTGCGCTCCGCGCTCCGCTCTCTGCTCGCTGCGCTCGCCCCGCTCGCCGCTAACACACAGGGCACGCTCACCCCGCTCCTCGGCATTGGCGCGTGCGTCTCGATCCAGTTTGGCGCGCTCGAGTGGGCCAAGCGTCTCTTTTCGAACCGCAATGGCGGCCGCGAGCTCAACTTTGGTGAGTCGCGCAGGCCGCTGGCCGCTTGCTGCTGGCTCTGTACGCTAGCGTACTGGCGAACCCCACACGCTCGCTCGCTCGCTCGCTCGCTCGCGCTGACACACAGGCGAGCTGTACGCATCCGGCGCCATCGGCGGGCTGGCGAACACGGTCGTCGCCGGCCCGGTCGAGCACATCCGTATCCGCCTCCAGACGCAGAGCGCCACCAACAAGCTCTACAGCGGCCCGCTCGACTGCGTCATGAAGATGGTCAAGAGCAACGGCATCCCGGGCGTGTTCAAGGGCCAGGTGCCGACCATGTGGCGTGATGGTATTGGATACGGGTGAGTCCAGGTGGCCGCCGGCCGCAGGTTGGGGGCTGGGGCTGGGGCTGGTTGGGGGAGCGCGGGACAGCCGCCTGCTTCCACTACAGCTTCGCTGCGCTCAGCTGCGCTCGCTCACACCCAGATGCTACTTCCTCGCATACGAGGCGCTTGTGCAGCGGCACATGCGCGTGAACAACTGCCGGCGCGAGGACATTTCGCCCGTGTGGGCGTGCGGCTACGGCGCGGCCGCGGGCTACGCGCTCTGGACGTTCATCTACCCGGTCGACGTCGTAAAGTCCAAGCTGCAGACGGACGCGCTCGACAGGAGCAAGCGGCAGTACGCGGGCATGATCGACTGCTTCAAGCAGACGTGGCGCGCGCAGGGGTGGCGCGGGTTCACGGGCGGCCTCACGCCGACGCTCGTGCGTTCGCCGTTCGCCAACGGCGCCACGTTCGTAGCTTTCGAAATGGCCATGCGCGCCATGGGCAGCGACGCGAATATGCCCGAGGTCTTCTAGAGGAATAGAGTATACCAGAGATAGATATCGGGTCCGATGCAGGTGTTACTGTGCGAGGAGACTGGCGGCTGATCCGGTCCTCGTGCGACCAAAGAGTCCGGCAGTTGAGAACGCGTCTTGGAGCTCACATCGGTCCTCTCACTTGTGCACTTGTGCCGCGCTCGCTGACGCTCGCGCACCCGCCCGCTGACGCTCGCGCACCCGCCCGCTCGCCCGCATGCAATTCATCAACAGCTACCGCAAAACCAAAGACTAGAAGACGGACAGGACGGAACAAATGCGCAATGCAGAAAGTGATGGGTCGAACGAGAAAGGCTCGGGCTGGGTCTGCCAGCTGCCGAGGTGCCGAACGAGTCGGAGGAAACACGCAAGGGAAACGGGGGTGTATGATGATATGGGGCCGTGGCCGGGACATGGAGTGTTGGGACAGATGGATGAATGAATGATGGAATAGGGAGTATACAGTGGATGGGTAGGGCTGGTATCTGTGGCCTTTGGTGGCCTCTGTGGCCTTTGGGATCGTCTCCGCGGTGTCGTCTGGCTCAGCGGCCCGTGGCGCTTAGCTCAATAACGCCTTTGGCGCTTACGGCGCAGGACGGTGCAGACGGAGCGTGATCTTGGGGAGGACGGCCGAGTCAGAGGTCGTTGACGACGGACGGGGAGGACGGCCGTTGGGCGTGCCGTTGGCCGGGGGCGAGGCGGAGACGACCTTGCGGACGGGCACCGGGGTGGTGAGCTCGTGCACGGTGGGCGCGGGCGCGGGCTCCCTGCTGTCGTCCTCGGAGTGGAGGAGGGAGAGCATGAGGTGGGCGGCGTCGAGGTCCTCGCGCGTCGCAGTCTTGAGCGCGCGCTCGGCGAGCTTTGCGCGCTTGGCGGAGCGGGCGGGAGCTTCCTTCTGGATCAGGTGTACCTTGTTCCAGAAATCCAGCTTGATCACCTGCTCGGGCACGCGGTAGCGGCGGTTGTTGATCACCATGTCCTCGGTCGGAATGTCCGCGCGCGGCTCCTCGTCGGGGACGACGACAATGTTGCCATTGTTGTGCTCGCCCGCATTGCCGACATCCACCGTCTCGAGGCCGTTGCGCACCGTCCGCCGGGGAGGCATGACGAGGTCTGCGTGGTTTGGGCACATCCACTTGCGCGTGCTGCTGGGCATGCTCGCGAGTGGCGGCGAGAGGCAGTCGAGGTGCCAGTGCAGCGCGCAGTAGTCGCACGACACCACCGGGCGCCATGTGGCTCCCGCATCACTAGTGAGCATGCGCGTGGGGACCGACGAGCCGCCACACTTGTAGCACGAGACCGCACCAGACTTTGCGTCCTTGAGACGCGTAGGATCGCGCTCCTCGATAAAGCCCTTGCGGCTGACTGTCAGTTACAGAAGCACACATTTAACCCACTCGTACTTCATCCGTGCGCCCTTTTCGTCAATGTACTCGCCGCGCGCGCCCGTGCCGACGCCGACAAAGAACTGGCGAATCTCCTGGGGCAGCCGGAACTGGATGGGATTATCATTCTCCATCTTGGTGATGAGCTGGCGGAACACCTGCGCAATGGGCTTCTCCTGCTTGCCGCGCCCGGAGGTCTCGTCCTTCTTGTCGCCCTTTGTCTGTTTGTTAGTTTAGTTAAAGCACAACTACTCACCCTCTCGGCCTTGCACTTTCGGCAGAACCACGTCTCCTCCTCGGGGAGCTCGTCGATGCGCAGGGGCGGGTCGAGACACATAAAGTGGAACGAGCGGGGGCAGCCGTCGCAGCACAGGAAGCGGCCGATGCCGCGGCACACGGAGCAAAAGTCCTGGTTGACAAAGTCCTGGTCGGCCTTGCCCTTGCCCTTGACTTTGCGCGTGGCGCCGTTGCTCGCCCCCGTGGCGTTGACGCGCGCCGAGCCGCCGACACGTCGTCCACGCCCGCTCGCAGAGACACCCGCGCGAACGTGTGTCTCTCCGCCGCGTGTCGGACGCGCAATCTTGTTGGCCTCCTCGCGCACCTCGCGCTCCCGCAGAGTCCGCCCGCGGGACGAGCCGACAATCGTCTGGACCTCTGCCTTGACGTCGTTGGTAGTCGGCGCGGAAAAGATGCTGAGCGCAGTACCGACAGGCGTCGCGCCGTCTGCTGCGGGTGTGTTGCGCGAGCTCGGTGCGCTAGAGTCGTCGCGCGAGGCAGATCCGCGCGCAGGAGTGCCACGCGGGGTGCTCACGCCAGTACCATTCGTCTGGGCCGGGGTTGAAGCCCGTCCGGATCGGCGCGGACGCGTCGCCATGGGGGGCGGTGCCGGGGGTCTTGTATGTTAGCAAGTGTCTAGTATGGAGTGAAGAATAGAAGTGGCAGACGGGGTGTAAGAGTGAAAAGGCGACAAGAGGAGGGGTGAGGAAAAAAGAGAGTGAGAAGCAGACGTTGTCGTCTTTAAATGGTGATCACTGTGTATGTGCCACGAGTAGAGGTGATAATGATACTGCGCCTTGGGTGGAGCCTGTCACATGGGGCAAGGATCTCACGCGCGGCGAGCAGGTGTAAATGGGCAAACAGAGGATAAGGGGGGTAATACGGGTTCGCGGGAGGGGGGGATCGGTGTGGCAGTGGCGACTTACTCTGAGCGACGCTTGCGTTTTCCCGCCGAGGACGCGGGCGAATCGGCCGCCATGGGCGTGTCGCGCTCGCGATCGCGGCTGGTGGGCGCCATGGCGGGGATGCGAAGGATTACACTGGGGCTGGCGGTGGATGTGGCAGCGGGTTGTGCCGAGTGTGGTGGTGCAGAGGGCGGTGCAGCCGCCGCCGGATCCGCCATGCTGCTGCCTGGCGTTGCAGGCGTGGAGCCATCCATGGGGTCGTCGTGCATGGCGTGCACGGGTGAAGGAACGTTGTTCGAGTGGGTGTTGTTGGTTGTAGTGTTGTGGACGGATGAAGGTTGGTTGGTGGGAGTGTGGCCTTGTGACGACGAGGCAAGTTGGACAGCCAACGGCGTAGATGAGTTGGCGGTTGGTGCGGTTGGTGCCGTACGAGGGGAAAGAATGTGGCTGTTGGGGTCCAGTAACGGTTCTACGTAGTGTTTGTCCGTTTCTTGGCGAATGGGGGAAATGTCGGTTTTGGCCTGACCAACAGACACCTGGGGGTCAATGCTTGACGCGTGCGGGCTCGTCAAGTGATGGTCTGGAGGGGTTGAATGGTGATGCTGAGCAGTGGAAAGAATAGTGTTGGTGGTTGAAGACAACATTTGAAAAGTCACAATGACCACGCAGTGCTTGTGCTCGTAGTTCGTGTCAAAAGCGGAGAGAATGGATTTTGGTGGCGGTTCACGTCCAGGGTGGTGGCGGCAACTTGGACCTTTTTAAACACTCGTGACCCCGCGCGCAAGCACAAGGTTGTCGCTCGACTTGGTACGCAGATGCGAGCGATACGCAAGGATGCAAGTGGGCAGTGATGGTTGCCTTCTGGTGAGGAAACGGGTGATCACCGACGACCCAGAGGTGAAGAGTCGAATGGGGAGATTATCTAGACAGTCTAGATTCTCTGGCACAGCGCTATGTATGAATGGGCGCAGTCGGAGACAAAGGGTGCACTGGATGCGAGGCTACTAGTGAAGAGGGGTTGTGTGTATGCACGGGGTGTGTGTTGTTTGAGAATGGCGTCGTCGACGTTGGTGTGAAGACGATGACAAGGGTGGTGGTGGAGACGACGCAACGAGTGATGATGATGGGATGGGATTGTGCGGCTTGCGATTGGTGATTTGTCAGGGAAATGTGGTGGTGTGGTGGTGGATGTCTCTCTTGGCTGGCTGGCTGGCTGGCTGGCTGGAGGATGCACAGTGCAAGTGTGCAAGTGTGGCCACTGTGCTTTTCAGATGGCACAAGCCGAAATCGGATGCTCTTGCTCTGATCCCGTGTTTGGAATGGGCAGCTTGGCAGCTCGGTGGCGAGTCTATGGGAAGCAAGGGGGAGGGGGAGGGGACCGAACGGGGCGAGGAGGCGGGGTGATAGGTGACCTGTTTAAGACGAGGTCACTTGCTTCGGCGACGGCGATCGTCTGCGAGATGGGGAGGAGAAGCTATGAGGCTACGGAGAACGATGTATGGATGGGAACGGAAACAAATGGAATGATGACTAGCAACGACTACACGACGACGGAGACAAGAGAATGAACGTGTTCAAACGACGACTACTATGGACGATGCAGTGCTAGTAGCTATATGGATGGTGTCAAGAGCAGTTGGGGTGACTAGTGTGCTCTTCCGAGACGAATGAGACGAATGGATGGATGGCAAAAGGTTGGTCAGTCGTGAGATGCGTCGGAACACGCAGATGCAGATGAGACCTGCCTGGGGGTTACATATTCCATCCATCTTTCAGCAACCGCCACGGAAACGAAAGAGCCGCTACTGCTTCTTGTACTGCTGCGCTTTACTCTGTCTGCAGCTTGCTTTGTGGCCACTCGTCTGCATTCTCCGTCTACGAAATGGGTACAAAATGGGTACAAAAGTGGGCACGCCGTACGCAGACGCGGAAGCGTACCAAGGGGAGGGGAGCGGGATGGGATGCGGGGACGGGGACGGGGATACTCTACTCTACGGTGGGTCTGTTAACACGCTGTTTCCAGAATGTGAGCGGGGGGACATGCACGCACATGCGCGTACGGGCACATCTGCCAGCCATGCAGCCATGGCCAGCGACATGTCCAGCCAGGAGATGTCCAGCCAGGAGATGGTGCCACAGTCCAGCCAGATTGCAGAGGAACCACGACGCATCCCCCCACCCCAGACACAGGCAGCCAGCCCGTCGGCGTTCTGTTTTGCCGCTCAACGAGGCACTTTTTTCGCAGAGTATCGTAGAGCGCCACTAATCACGCTTCCGATCCCAGGTTTTCTATACGCATGTAGGCATGTAGGCATGTAGGGGAGCCACTGGTATGCAAGACTGGGCTAGCAGCGCCATGACACGCTTCTGATGACATCTATGCGCAGCCTCTAGAAGCTCTGCTGCTGCGATTGCTGGAAATGACGGCTGATCCCGACACGCCAGAAGCACAGGCCACAGCGTCCAGGGCGCGTCGTCGACCATCGCCTCGCTTCCAAGTGCTCAAATGCCTTTGCTTCGCACGTCGCATCACCTCGACCGCACATCTGACACCTCCATTGTGCGCCATGCACGCTTCTCAAACACGCAACACGCTTTCATTCATGCCCATTCACAAAAACACGCCATTTACAAAAGATATCTGCCCCTCTTCGACCTAGCCCTCCACTTCACCTCGCGGGAGAAGGGGCAGGAGATACGTGAGCCCAGTCCGCCATTGTTCGACCGCGCCGTTCACGCAGTGCGTTCCGGGCGCGGGATCGCCGGCGTCTTTCGCTCTGCCCCCATTTATCCTGCGTACGGACCAGTAGATGCGGAGTGCAGCGGGATAGCGGGGGCTTGGGAAGAGAGGAGATGGTGAGCGCAGTGGGTTTTATGCGCCGCGCGGTGGGTGTGCTGGGACGGTCGCTGGGTGGTGCGAGCGAAGAGGTGAGACATTATCTGGGCCCTCTGCTTAGGGGAAGGAGGGATCTCGGGAATACGGCGTTATGATCTCTGTGGCTCTGATGTGTTTTCGGCGGCTTTGGTGTCGATTATTCAGGTCCCAGGCACGCACCAATACAGAGATGCTGACTGACCCCGGGGGATTGGGGGTGGTCTCGAACAATCAAATGGCAGCAAGGAATCGAGTGCGGGGTATGAATCTGAACCTTAGCTCGTCTGGCTCGTCTCTTTTCGATCTCAATCCCTGGCAGCGTGGCGTGGCGCATGCCTGGTATGCCTGGGGCTACTTCCCGACTACTGACCACTGGCGCGTCATGGATATAGCGGCGTGGCTCTTTGCTACAATTGCGTGATTCCACCACCGACTGTCGGCGCTTATTTGCCATCTCTCCATTGCTTAGTGCTGTCGATTGGCCCATGGCTCCTGGCTCCTAGCTCTGGCTCCTAGCTCACGCTGGCTCTGGCTCACGTTGGCTCATGCTCACGCTCACGCTCACCCCTGACCCGGAAACAGTGCTTGCAGCTGAATGGCTCCGAGGGCAATGAATGCATCCACCGATCTAGGCAACGCGGGGTAGGCCACGTTGGACGCTGATTAGTGGGCCAGACGACAGGGGGCCCGGGTCACCCGAGCTAGCGCTGGTGGCACCGCCAGCGACTGGCGGAAATACACTCCTCGTTCGATCAGAGCGCCAGAGCACGCCATTCGACAACACCGCTCGCGTGCGATGGCTCCGACCGTGCCAGCATAGGCGCCAGCATAGCAGCATAGCTGCCAGCATATATCTGCCAGCGCTGCTGCCTTTTCCGCTCCTTGTTGAGAATCAGAATTCCAGATTCAGACTGTCGCCACCCAATAAAGAATAACAAGAACAAGAAATAACATGCCCGTCGCTACTGCTACCGCCACTGCCACCAACGGCACGCTCAAGCTCCAGGCGGAGAAGGAGAAGAAGGACCCCCAGCTCGTCGACCCCTACAACTATGTCGGCGAGGTTTTTGGCGACGTGCCCAAGGACTATGCCTATGCCGAGTTTCTGCGTGAGTGCGGGCGAGCAAGCGCACCTGGTGCTGGTCGCGTGACACCTCCTTACTAATACCAGCGCACAACCCGTCCCGCACGGCCTCGGACCCGCCCCTCGAGCCGTTCGAGCACGTCGACCGCGGCGCGTTCGCGGACCCGGGCCACGCGCGCCTCCGCGCCGCCGTCGAGAAGCGCGGCGGGCGCATCCGCGACCTCGGCATTGCGATCGGTGCCGTCGTCGAGGGCGAGGTGAAGCTCGAGGAGCTGGGGAGCGAGGAGCTGGATGATCTGTGAGTCTGGAGTCTGGTTGTGTGGGGTGGTCACGCGACCACTCGGATTCGAGACGTGGCACGTCACTTTGCTTGATCATCATCGTGCCGCCCACCGATACCACTACGTACTAACGCCCAGCGCGCTCCTCGTCGCCCAGCGCGGTGTCGTCTGTGAGTCCCCCACCACCGCCCACACTGACCCCAGTCTTCCGCAAGCAGCACAGCATCACGATCGAGCAGCAGCGCACGATCGGCGCGCACTGGGGCCCGCTGCACACGCACCCGACGTACGCGACGCCGCGGCGGGGGGACCTCGACGACGTCGTGGTGGTGTACACGGACAAGAACGCGCGGCCTGACCCGTACGCGTTCTCGCGCGCGGAGCTCTTCCACTCGGACGTGACGTACGAGGTGCAGCCTCCGGGACCCACCATCCTGCGTCTCCTCACCACCCCGGAAGTAGGCAACGACACGCTCTGGTCCTCGGGAACCGCGCTGTATTCCTCCCTCTCCAAGCCTTATCAACTCTACCTCGAGTCCCTCTCCGCGATCCACACGGGGCACAACCAGGCCGCCTCGCGGTCCGGCACGATCGCGATCCCGAAGCGCGCACCCATCGAGACGGTCCACCCCATCGTGCGCGTCCACCCCGTGACGGGCCACAAGGCGATTTTCGTCAACCCCGGATTCGTCACGCGCATCGTCGGCGTGCCAAAGGCCGAGAGCGACAACACGCTCGCGTTCCTCCGCGACGGCTTTGCGCAGCAGACGGACGCGACCGTGCGCTGGCGGTGGGAGGCGGGGGATGTCGCGATCTGGGAGAACCGGTGAGTGGCGAGGCGAAGCCGAGCCGTGGGAGCGGAGCGGCGAGCGCACTCACGCAGCGAGCGCACCAACGCAGCCGCCGGATAGAACACTAACACCCAGCCTCGTGACCCACTCGGCGACCTTCGACGCGTACCCCTCGCAGCGGCACGGGCTGCGCGTGACGCCGCAGGCGGAGCGCCCCCTCTCGGTGGCAGAGTACGAGGCGCAGACGGGCAAGAAGGCCGTCGACTACATTGAGGAGCGGTATGCCAAGCTCGGCATCGTGGGGCCGCGGCGGGACGAGGGCAAGACGCTGAACGGGGGGTTCCGCGATTAAGCGAAGAGCGAAGAGCGAAGGCGGGGGGACAAAGTGAAAGCAGGAGAGAAAGAAGTTGAGAAGTTTACGCGCGATACGATCATTACCGTCCTTGGACTCAACGCCGCGACCGCGCGCATAGATTTGTTGTACATTCATCTGTACACGTTATACCATGAAACTATACTATAGAGCTGCGCGGACCTGGAGCCAGTGGCCGCGCGCCAGGCCACTGGACAGCGTCTGCAGACGCCCAAAGACCTCACGGAGTGGAGAACCAGTTGCAACTCGTCACGAGGAAGACAGTGACTGGCCTCGCATACGGAGATAATAGCGGGGTCGTAGCGCTCGCCGTTGAACGAGCAATGGGACGTTCAGATGCAGAGCGACAACGACTTCGGACACCCGTGATCACATGTGAGCTTGTCTCTGCTCGCCATCACTCCAGCGACTCGACTCCACGTCTGAGGCCCCTCGGCCTCGGCCCAGCGAACCACCCCCATCCTCCCTCTGCGATTACAGATCGACTCGCGCCCGCAAATGTGCATTTCGACTCGCGATATCCCATGTCTATTAATGTCGCGATATCACGACGAGCGGATCCGAGGATCAGCATTAATGCGAATGACGTCGGCGATCGACCGACTCGAGCTGCATCGAGTCCGAGCGGAGCGGCGCACCTGCTGGGAGTTGGGCATATGCATCGGTCTGTGCCGTCCTCGCTTCCTCACATCGTTGCATCCTCGCTATCTGCTGTCGCTGCAGTCGCTGCGAGTGCCACAGACTGCGGGGCACACTGCACCCTAGCGCAGGCCCCACCGGCTTAGTAATCATGTGCCGTGCCGAGAACCGGCTTGAATTGATCTGCTTCTGAGAATCACTTGGGAACTCTGGGAAACCCGATCGGCCTGGGCCGACAGTGACCAGGTGGTGTCCCGATCCTGTGGCGTACTCCAATGCAAGCAATTGATTGCTCGTGGGTGTGTCGCTCGGACCGCAGTAGGAGAACGAGGATGACAGCAACTCACGTGCTGCGACAGGGTCTGCGCGGCTGCGCATCCATGCAGCTGGCTGCGCCGCGTCGAGGCAACCAGAGGCAAACGACACCAGCGTCTGCGTCTGCAGCTCCACTCGAGTCATGTAGATATCGAGGATCGATGACGCGTAGGCTAGCGTCCTGGACATCCTGGGACCTATCTTCTGGGGAATTCTCTTGGCAACTGCACCCGCCTGATCTATTTCCAGGACAGGTCGGCAAATAGAAAAAAAGTTTGCGCTCTGCTCGTGTGCATCTCTATTGATTGATCCAATGGCCCGCGGCGTATGACTCTGCAGCTCTGCATTGCAGCTGTGCGTACTGCAGGGTTGTTGCTTAGAGTTTGCCTGTCTCGTCGCTCGGGCATGTCCGAAAATGGCCCACCATGCACCACACCGTGCCATCCAGAGCCATCCAGAGATCTACGCCCTGGGTGGCCTGGGTGGGAGTGGCACCTCGGCCTCCGAGTCCCTGTCTCTCCTGTCGCCCTGGCTCTGCTCCAGACTTTCAGGTTGCTCTCTGACTCACCAATCAATCTTGTTTTGGCTCAAGGCCGGCGGGCTTGCATCATGACGAGCAGCGCGTCCGACGCTTCAACGCTTCATCAGTGTTGCTGTCCTATGCATCTAGGTTGATGTTCTCCTCTTCACTCGTGCATTCACTCACTTCTTTACATTCTTACATTCTTAAAACAAGCACGCTCGGCGTCGTCTCTTGGGTCAGCCATATCTTGGACCCCACTCTATTGGTATCGATTATCGGATCGCTCCCGTGCCCAGCAGCAACAACTTGTCCCTGTGATTTTCGGCCATTTCCGTCGTTGTTTTGAATTTTCATCCAATATTCACGCGGTCCACTCGGCCACTCGCCACCTCTGGAACCGTAACACGAAGCCCCACACCACCACCATCCCGCATCTCCATCTTGCTTTGCGACATCTCTCCATTCTTCACACCAACTAGAAGTCGCGCACCGCCCGCACTTTACTGTATCCGTTTCTGCTACGATCTGCGGCCCCACGATGGCCTCGACGAACCGCGATCCGTCGCCGTCGAGCACGCTCGCCGAGCGGCAGGAGCCGACTCTGCCGAGGGAGCCGACCACGTCAACTGCTGCTGCCGTGCCCGCTGCCCCCACCGCTGCCACTGCATCCATCGGCGACGACAAGACAAGGGCGTCGGACGTCGACAGCGATAGCGGCGCCATTGACGTCGGAAAGGAGATGGACGAGGATATCGCAAAGGGCGAGTACGAGCCCAAGGCCAAGATCGAAGTCGACGAGCGAGGTGTGGAGCGCAAGATTGTGCTCGTCGTCGAGGAGAAGACCGGCAAGGAGATTGCAAAGGATGTCACCGGCGGCCCGTATACCATCCCGCAGTGGTAAGTAGAAATGCAAGTGCCACACTCGTATGCTCACACCACAGGCGCCACTCGCTGCCATTCATCAACCCAAAGTACCCGCCCCCGCCGGCGCCGTTGTCGATGGACGACGCAAAGGAGATTCCCGAGGTGACCGCTTCGTTCTTCAGCAAAGTGTACTGGAACTGGGTCAGCCCGATGATGGCGCTCGGTTCCGCGCGCACGCTGCAGGCGACAGATCTGTGGAAGCTCGACGAGGCGCGCAGTGCGGGTCGTCTCGCCGCGACGCTTGTCGACCACTACGAGAACCGCAAGGCCAAGGCGGCGGCGTACAACGAGCGTCTCGCCGACCCATCCACCCCGCTCCCCTTCCGTCAGCGCATCACGTTCCCGCTCATGCCGAATCGTGCCAAGCGCGAGCACGACTTTCGCACAAACAAGGGCAAGAAGAAGGGCTCGCTCGCGTGGGCGATCAGCGATACTTTTGGCATGTCATTCTGGCTCGCTGGTTTCTTCAAGTGTTTCGCAGACGTCTTGACCGCGTGCTCGCCTCTGCTCATCCGCGCGCTCATCCGCTGGAGCACAGAGTACGAGTACGCCATGCGCGGCATCGGGAACTACCCGTCCATCGGACGCGGTATCGGTCTCGCCATCGGTCTGCTTGTCATGCTCCTCGCGTCCTCGCTCGGTCTCCACCACTACTTTTACCGCTCCATGTCCGTCGGTGTCTTCTCCCGCGCCGCCCTCATCTCTGCCATCTACGAGCGCTCGCTGCGTCTCACACAAAAAGCTCGCGGACAAAACCCCAACGGAAAGCTCATCACCCACGTCTCGGTCGACACGGCGCGTATCGACTTTGCCGCTGGTTTTGCGCACATTATCTGGACCGCCCCCGTGCAGTTTGTCGTCATTATCATCATCCTGCTTGTCCAAATCGGCTACTCGGCGCTGCCCGGTATCGGTTTCCTGCTGATCATGACGCCCGCGCAGGCATTCATGATGAAGAACCTCTTTGCGCTCCGCAAAAAGGCAATGATCTGGACCGACAAGCGCACAAAGCTCCTCCAGGAGACACTCGGCGGCATCCGCATCGTAAAGTTCATGTCGTGGGAGGTCCCCTTCCTCGAGCGCATCGGCGCCATCCGCGGAATGGAGGTCAAGTACATCCGCACCCTCCTCATCCTGCGTTCGGGCATGATGGCCATTGGCATGTCGCTCCCCGTCCTCGCCACCATTCTCGCATTCATCACCTACTCGCTCACGTCGCACAGCCTCGAGGCGGCGACCATCTTTACTGTTGTGTCCCTCTTCCAGCTCGTCCGCATGCCGTGAGTACTTGCTGCTACCCAAGCTTCGGATTGTTACTGACGTAATCACAGCCTGCTCATGTGGCCCATGTGTCTTAGCGCGATCGCCGACGCTGCGAACGCTCTCGGACGTATCGAGATCGCCCTTGATGCCGAGGTTACGACCGAGGAGCGCATGATCGACCCCGACCTCGACGCCGCCGTCCGTATTGAGAACGCATCGTTTACGTGGGACGCCGCTCCTCCCGTCGAGGAGGCCGTCGCCAAGCTCGAGGCCAAGCTCGCTGCCGCCCAGGCCAAGCAGGCCGTGAAGGACGGTGGAGCCGCTGCGAAGAAGGAAGCCAAGGCCGAAGCCAAGGCCGAGGCCAGGGAGGCTAAGGAGGCCAAGGCGGCCGCAAAGTCTGCCGCCGCGACCCCCGCCGCCCTCAGCGGCGCAGCCACTCCCGCCGTCAACGAAAAGGCCGCCACGGACGAGATCTTCCAGCTCCACGACATTGACCTCACCATCAAGCGCGGCTCGCTCACCGCCATCGTCGGCGCTATCGGTTCCGGAAAGTCGTCGCTGCTGCAGGGTCTCATGGGCGAGATGCGCCGCACACAGGGCAAGGTCACCTTCTCGGGCTCGACCTCGCTCTGCGCGCAGTCTGCCTGGATCCAGAACGCCACCGTCCGCGAGAACATTCTCTTCGGCCAGCCATGGGACGAGGAGCGCTACTGGGCTGCTGTGCGCGACTCGTGCCTCGAATCCGACCTCGAGCTCCTCGAGGACGGCGACGGAACGGAAATCGGCGAGAAGGGCATCACCCTCTCTGGTGGCCAGAAGCAGCGTGTCAACATTGCCCGTGCCATCTACTTTGACGCCGACATTATCGCTCTCGACGACCCGCTCTCGGCCCTCGACGCAGGTGTCGGCAAGTCCATCTTCTACAATGCGCTCCTCGGCGCGCTCGCCGGCAAGACCCGTATCCTCGTCACGCACGCGCTGCACTTCCTCCCGCACGTCGACAACATTATCACGCTCGAGAACGGCCGCGTCTCCGAGGTCGGCACGTACAACGAGCTGCGCGCCAAGAACGGCGCGTTCGCCCGCCTCGTCAACCAGTTTGGCGCCGAGGACATGGAGGAGAAGGAGGCCGAGGACGAGGGCTCCGCCATCAACCTCCCCACCATCCCCAAGGACCGCTCCAAGATGACCTCGCGCGGCGTCGCGCACAAGCTCATGCAGGAGGAGGAGCGCAACCAGGGCACCATCAAGGGCGACACGTGGTCGGGTTACTTCAAGGCGGGCAAGGGCTACATTCTCATTCCGGTGCTGCTCTTTGCGGTCGCCATCGCGCAGGGCTTTACTATTCTGACGAGCTACTGGCTTATCTGTGAGTGCTCTTCGCTGTTCTGGTCGTGGTGGATTGCTGACATCAAGGGTGGCAAAGCTACTCGTGGGGCAAGAGCAACAACTTCTTCATGGGCGTCTACGCCGCGCTCGGTATTGGAAGCGCGCTCTCGGCCTTCTTCATGGGTTTCTCCAACGCGCTCATCAACTACTTTGCCTCGGTCCGCCTGCACCGTGACGCCGTCAAGCGCATCTTCTTTGCGCCGCAGAGCTTCTTCGACACTACCCCTCTTGGCCGGTAAGTCGTTGCGATCATTGCCACCAGATTGTTGCTGACATGATCTCTCTCATTTGAACACCGACGCTAAATTGCCGATCCTCACCATACTTATCCTCCACCTCGGCAACTCGGTCAATTTCACTGCTGCCTTCGTCTCTCGCCAACAGCATCATGAGTGAGTCATCTATCAGTCTGCATGCATGCTAACAGCTTCAGACCGCATGTCCAAGGATGTCGACACTCTGGACAACACTTTGTCGGACGCGATGCGCATGAGTGTCGGAACCGTTGGTAACATTCTCGGTGCCATCATCCTGCTCGCCATCATCTCGCCCTACTTCCTCATCGCTGTCGCCGTCGTCCTGATCCTGTACGCGCACTGTGCGGCCTTTTACCGCCGGTCGTCTCGCGAGTTCAAGCGCATCGACTCGATCCTCCGCTCTTCGCTCTACTCGCACTTCTCCGAGTCGCTCTCCGGTATCTCCACCATTCGCGCGTACGGCGAGAGCGATCGCTTCTGCCAGGAGAACGTCACTAGGATGAACGTCGAGAACCGCGCCTACTACCTGACCATTCTCAACCAGCGCTGGCTCGGAATCCGTCTCGACATGCTCGGCTCACTGCTTACCTTCGCCGTCGCGCTCATTGTCGTCCTGAACCACTCGGTCACGGCCGCAAAGTCCGGTCTCGGTCTCTCGACCATGATCACCGTGCAGCAGTCGTTCTCGTGGCTTGTGCGCCAGCTCGCCGAGGTCGAGAACGACATGGTCGGCGCCGAGCGTATCATCTACTACGCCAACGAGCTCGAGCAGGAGGCGCCGCACGAGATCCCCGAGAACCGCCCCGCGCCCGACTGGCCGGCCGGCGGCAAGATCTCGCTCAACAACGTTGTTATGAAGTACCGCGACGAGCTGCCGTTCGTCCTCAAGGGCCTCGACCTCAACATCCGCCCCGCCGAGAAGATCGGTATCGTCGGCCGCACCGGTGCGGGCAAGTCGTCCATCATGGTCGCGCTGTTCCGCATGGCCGAGCTCGCCAGCGGCAGCATTGCCATTGACGACATTGACATTGCCAAGATTGGCCTGCACGACCTCCGTTCGCGTATTTCCATTATCCCGCAGGACCCGCTGCTGTTCAGCGGCACGATCCGTTCCAACATCGACCCCTTTGGCACCCGCACCGATGCCGAGCTGTACGAGGTGCTCCGCCGCGCACACCTCATCCCGTCCTCTGTCCCTGGCACCGAGACGCCCACAACCCGCTTCACGCTCGACTACACTGTCGAGGAGGAGGGCGGCAACCTGTCCGTCGGCGAGCGGAGTCTTGTCTCCCTCGCGCGTGCGCTCGTGCGCGACCCCAAGGTGCTCGTGCTTGACGAGGCGACCGCGTCCGTCGACCTCGAGACGGACCAGAAGGTCACGCGCACCATTGCCGCCGAGTTCCGCAACCGCACCATCCTCTGCATCGCCCACCGTCTCCGCACCATCTTGTCGTACGACCGCATCCTCGTCATGTCCGACGGGCGTGTCGAGGAGTTTGACACGCCCGAGAACCTCTTCGACAGCGGCGGACACTTCCGGACCATGTGCGACAACTCGAGCATCTCGCGCGAGGACGTCGTCGCGGCCAAGTGGGTTGCCGACGAGAAGTAGCGGGCGTAGGACATTTATCTCTAGGCTTTCAATCATGTTTTATCTAAAAAGAACAAAATATCAAAAATACAAAAAGCTATAGTATGCGCGGGACCCCGCGACCAGAAGATATATATTAGAGGTTCCACATTGGCACATGTCATGCATCTTCAGTTGTCCTAAGAGCAAGAGGGGTATAGAGCACTGGTATGACTAGATTCTCAACTACTGCAGACCCGCGCTTCATCACTCCGTCTCCACGTCTCCCTCGGCGCCGGTAGTCTCGCCAGCGTCGTCGCCCTCGCGGCTTGACTTCTTGGTTTTCTGCTTGGCCGCGCGCTCGTTGCGTCCCTCGGCCTCCACGTCCGACTCGGCGCCCGTCGTCTCGCCCCCCTCGCCCCCCTCGGCGTCGCTGCCCTCGTGCGACACGACCGTCTCCCACTTGTTCTTGAGCTTCTGCTTGGCCGCGCGCTCGGTGTTGAAGTACTTTTCGCTCACGTCAATCTCGGGCGGCGTCTTGCGGCGCGCAAAGACGTGGAAGTGCGCGTAGCCCTTGATGCTCTGCAGGCGGGCGGGGTTGACGTTCTGGATGTCAGCATGAACCTTCCATAGAGACCGCTTACCCAGACCGTCTCCCAGCCCCTCTCGTCCCAGAGCGCCTTGACGAGGCGCCCGACCTCGTGCCCGCCGGGGCGCTCCCAGTCGTCGCCCGCCCAGCGCCGGTAGTCGTCCCCGCCGTATTTGACGTTGAGCGCGACTGCGCCGCCCTCGCCCTCGGCGTCCGAGTCCGAGTCAAAGTCCATCGCAAAGTCCTCGATGTAGGCGTCGTGGTGCGGCTTGCGCGAGCCCTTTTCGCGCTTGGACTGCTTGAGGCGCTCGCCCGCCTTGCGCGCCTTGTCCTCGTCCGCGGCGCCCATCTCGCGCTCGACCTCGTCGGGGTCCCGGATGGGGATCACGCCCGTGAAGCCCCCGACGCCGTGCTCGAGAATGTGCTTCCACGCCTTGGCGTTGTAGTCGACCAGCACGGGGTGCACGATGGGCAGCTGCCGTCAGAAAACATCGCCTGACTTCACTCACGCGCGACCACACGACGTAGTGCCGCACACCCGAGGGCATCGAGTACGGCCAGTCATTCACCAGCACGCAGTACTTGTCCGCCTCGAACCCCTTGTCCTCGTGGTACTTGAGGAAATCGTCCGCAGTGTCGTACTCGTGGAAGAGGTGGGCATCGTCCTCGTCCTCGAGGTCGGTGCTGTCCACGCTGCTGTCACTCAGGCGCCGCCGGAGGGCGTCGCGCGTCCGGTGCCGGTCCTTGCGCGCAGCCTGGTTCACCGCCTTTACGGCGTCGTCCATCGTGACGTACGCCACCGAGTCGGATGCGTCGTCGGTGCTATCGGCCTTTTTGTCCCTGGGCTTGTCGTCCTTGTCGTCTTTCTTGTCGTCCTTCTTGCCGTCCTTCTTGTCGTCCTTCTTGTCGTCCTTCTTGTCGCGTCCGGAGGCGTCACCTTCTGCCTTGTAGCCCTTGGCGCCCTTGCTCTTGGAGCCTCCGTCCTCCGTGTAGTCCCTGTTCTTGTTCTTCTCTTCCATCTTATTCGTGCCTCCCTCCTCGTCGCCTTGTTCTTGGGCGGCCTTGTGCTTCTCCTCCTGCGCCCACGGCAGCCGCGCGAAGCGGAGGTAGTTTTCTGCATCAAGCATTAGCATTCTAGCTCAGTGAACTGAGGCTCCACTTACCCATCCCGCCATACTTGTCCTTGATGCCCTTTGAGAACTCCTTGTACTTGCCCTCGAGCTCCTTGTTGCGCGTGAGCTGGTCGAGATTCGACGTCTCTGCCCTGTCAGTGGCGTCCTCATCCGAGACATCGAGTCGCGACCGCGAACCGCGTCGGGAACCGTGAACCGAGAACATTCCTACTCGGATGCGCCCGACGTTTGCATTCATGACTCACTGACGAGTTCCTTGAGCTCGCCCCAGGTGAACAGGCGCGGGCACGCCTCGAGCTCCTCGACGGGCAGCAGGAGGCCGTCCAACTCCGCCGGCGGCGGGTGCGGCTCGGGGCCAGGATAGCGGCTGTCATCGAGGTACTTTACAGGCCACGACATTGCGGAGCAGGGACAAGGAGCAGGGAGGACTAGGGATTAGGTGCAGGAGATGAGCAGCGGGCGCAGCTGGAATGATGTCGTATGATGGCGGAGAGCAAACAAGATGCAAGCACAAAGCATGAGTGCACCAGCAGTCGCCAAGCCTTTGCAGCGCAGTGGTCGGTCGTCACGACGTCTCCATCTCCATCATCTGATGCATGTGTGACGTCATATCGTTCTATGACGCGCTCCACCGCCCAGCCCAGAACACTGCCAAAGAACCTTGAAGCAAGCAAGATTGCCCCCGAACCCCCGAAACACGCTCCTTTGCTCCTTCTGTATGAGCCCATGCATCCCATGCTCGCTTGGGTATGCGTACATGCCGTCCAGCGTCGTGCTGTACAGTGGCAGTGACGTCGACGCGCGTGCACTTTTTGCCCACCCAGTCAGCCACCTGTACCCGCGCAGGTATGCAGATTTCGCCAGATTTCGCCAGATTTCGCCAGGAGCGCACTCCGCACTCTCGGGAGGTCCGTGCTTCGCGGCATGACGTGCCGGGGACAGGCGGGACGTCACTGGAACGCGGCGGCACGGAGGCACGGCGCCGTACGACGCCGTACGACGCCGAGTCGGCACGCCCGATGATACCCCCGATGGACACTCCGAGGGGATTGCTCCGCCCGGTATGTCACTGGTTTGTCACCAATCGGTGTCCTGCTTCACCGGAATTGAGCCTGCAGCTCATAATGTGGGTACTCATCGCTCAGAACACGAGCTTTCAGGCAGTTATCATGAAGATATTATTGTGGTGATATGAAAAATGTGCCCGTCGGGCTACAGTGGAGGTGCAGCCTTGCGCCTTTGGCACAAGCCAATGCATGCAGGGTTGCTGATCGTCGCTGGACCCAATGTCTCGGATTGACTGTGGCAGCTAGTGTGGCGTGCAAAGTGGCACTGATGATCGCTGCTAATGCTCACTCTGATAGTTAAATGACAGTTTAGCTGCACAGGAATGCACTATGTGCGATTGTGCGGGCAAATAAGGACTACTGTATGCGACCAGACCTTGTATATGCTAGCATGCAGCCCACCCAGCTGTGTGGGCTAGCACACCGCTAAGCCCTAGTCGCTCCAGGCAGCATTGGACTCACACGACATGGCGCTGCCACCACCCACCACCACCCTCAAGTCAACACGACCGTTATGCACCAACCACGACCACAATCGCCGGGACTAAGGTAGCTCTCACACGACCGTCGAACGCAGTAATTTGCACAAGGTAAAATATCCTGGTCCGCCAGTCAGGAAAACTTGTTCCCAAAAACCCAACTGTTCCCAGAGTGTCGTTCTGGGTGTGGGTCAACGGCATCAGGAGAGGTCCATGCCGTAGAGTATGCCGTTGTGAAAAATACGTTTTCGCTGGTAGGTTTATCGCGCCGTCTACGTACATTCATTGTGTGTCCCTCGTCGAGCTTGTCGAGGCGCCTTGGACAAGCTCGACGAGGGAGAGCTCGGCTGCATCTTCGTAGAGAATTGGATGACTTGTGCAGCCCAGAGTCCAGACTCCAGCCCGTCCAGGAGACCAAGCCCCCTCGTCAGCGACCAACGCTGCTGACGACTTCTTATGGCTCTCCTGATAACTCTCCCGGCCCTTCCCCCGACGACTCTACCGACGACCCAAGGAGCCCGTTTTCCTGTGCTCGTCGTCGACTACCCGGCACTAACGCTGCTTTCTCTGGGGCAAAGTTGTTGTTTTCCAACTTGGACATGGTCATCAAGACCCCGGCGCCTCCGTGCCAAAGTGCAACAAGTCGCCGTTGCCTTTGACCGCGCGTGAAGTTGGCACTAAACAATGGCCGAGAAGCGACAGGCGGCGATTAAACCATTCATCCCCAGACTGGGCCACTGTACGTACAACACAGAACCGATCGCGCTTCTGCAATGTACATCGCTTCAGCAACCTTACACGGGGTTTGGATGGGCGTGCGCTAGCCTGAGAAGCGCACATACCATGCATCTCCGCACCGCGGTCGAAGGATAAACTACACAGTAGACCAAACTAAGTTTTTCCATACTTTCACAGTTCCGTAGCTCTATTGATCTAATGCAATTGGCTGATCGTCCCGTTCCCGCGGCCTCGAGTGGCCAGGACCTAGTCACTCGTCACGCATGCGGTAGTTAGCATTTAGCTGACAGCTTTGTAAATCGAGTAAATAAGAGCTTCTCTGGCCTTTGGTCACGCTGCTGGCTATTCAGACGGAGAGATAGAGTTGGGTTGGGTCGAGTTGGACCGAGCCCGGTGCCGGTGCCGCCGAGACCTACAAATGCGCGGAGTAAACCTACACATTACTTGTACAATAGCAGGGCATGCGAGTCGGAACCGGAATCGGGGCGGGTATGCACGCACAGTAGACGCGCACCGGAGCGGAGGTTTGCGGCGGCGAAAGAGCAAGCCGCACCGATTACAGCTGCTAGTAGTGGGTACACATCAATCAGACGCACCCGTCCACTACCCGCGATATCTCATTTACCCTTTGCACGGGCAACCACACCTTGTCGACGAACATTAAGATGCATGTCACGGGCGTTGTCGGGCGCTGGCCCGCATCTGAGACACTGCGATACACGCCTGCGGCACTGCCGAAGGTGCACACGGACGCTCCTTCAGCATGCATCACGTGTACAAAGACAAGGAAATGCGGGGAAGACATGGTATGGCGACAACCGTCAGAGACACGGTGAGCTCCCCTCCTCGACCCGTCTGTACCGTCTGTACCGTCTGTACCGTCTACCGTCTGCCGTCTGCAACTACAGCCGCGGCTACGCCTGATGCCCAGCAAACAATGCCACCCGGATCCAAAGCCCGATGCCGTTCTTCCGGTCACAGAATATCCTCTCGCGCAGAGTTATTAGTATCGCTGCCCGCCGCTTTTAGGGAATCTGGAGCAGGATGCATAGACCCCAGCCGGTGGCTAGCACAAACTTTGAGGTCTAACACTCGATCGTTTGACGTCATGTTCGGGCAGGGCAAGGTAGTATGTACTGTAGAGTGTATGCCCCTACAGGCAACTGTTACGGCACCCTAGCACGAGGCTGGCTGGTATATTCTCCTTTTGGGATGGTCAGCTTTGGGAGAGATCGATCAGATCGATAGGAGATCGGTACCAACAAAAGGACAATGGACGCGTCGTGACATAAGGAGCCTCGGCACCATCAGTGCCTTCGGGACGACTTGTGAGGCTTGCCAGTGTATATGACAAACAGCCGTTAATGTAAGCAAGCCGTGGCGTTTGTCAAAGTGTTATCCAGGGGCGCGAGCAAGCAAGGCTACAGGCAAGCAGGCTACAGGCAAGCAGGGTTGTTCGTCAAGATGGCATGCATTTGGATATACCGTCCAGATGGTCTACGGCGTGTGTTTACTGATATGGATACAATGGCCCTTAGTGTGGGTGGCAGCGCCTCATGCGCGCTAAGCGTCCAGCACAGCTGGCCGGCTCTATTCTATTCCGTCCGTCTGCTCTGCAGTGTGATTGTGTCTGCTCTGCAGGTGTGATAGTCCGTAAGATCATTTCCTCATCAAAAGTCTGGTCGTACCAGAGGGGGGGCCCAAAATGAATCACACCCGTCTGTGTGATTCCGTGTCGTACATGAAAATGGTCGTGTTGCGTGCGCTAATGTCGTTGCGTACGTCGTGGTGGTATTCAAGAAAGGTCGTGGCCGAGGAGTCCATGCTCCTGCGGGGGTCTTTAGGCAATAACGGGGCGACGGCCAAAGATGCGGCGCACCAGAGACTCGCGCGTGTCCGTGACCGTAGTACGGTCTCGAGGCTTGCTATCGCTCGAAATGTAGGGGGGCATGTCGGCGGAGACGATGATCGGCTCCGAGCGAGAGTAGGATGAGAGGACCTCGATGCTGTGACGAGCATCTGGTGAGGTCGAGGGGGAGAGAGAGCCGGGAGTGAGGATACCATCTGAGCTTGACCAGAGGGAAGAGGCAGAGCTGCTACGGTCAAACACCGGAGAGGCGGTGCGGTAGCCCTTGGCAAGAGGGGGAACGGCGGCAAGAGTAGGCACGGCGACCTGAGCGAGAGCGGCCTTGTGGATGGACTCGACGACGGAACCGCTGGCGAGGCGGGGAGTGACGGGAAGAGGCGAGGGGACATCGGAGACTGGGGAAGCAGGGAGGTCGTCCTCGAAGGCGTACTGGTCGAGGAAAGGAGAGGCAAAGTGACAAACGTCGTCCTCGGTGACAGAGAGGTTGTAGTCGAGGAGGAAGAGGAGCTGCTTCTCCATCAGGTTGATCTCAGCCTGGGAGAACATCTGGGCGTAGGTGCACCAGTGCTTGTTCTTCGGGGACGAGTCGTTGAGGTACTTTGCGGCGACGATAAGAGTCGCAAGGAACACACGATGGCGAGTACAAGGCATACCCTTGGTGACACGAGGGAGACGGGTGCGGAGACGCTCGAGGTAGACAAGGGTAGCGAGCAGAGTGGAGACCTGAACATTGGACTGCTTGCAGACAATGGAGACGAAGGATGTCAATGACGGCAGTCCAGTCGCCTTGAGGTCTGCACTGGAGACGTCGATGGTGGTCGAGCTCTGGATAACCGATGTTGTGGTGCGGGCAATGTATGCTGGTGGGGTTAGTACCAATGTCTGTGCGCAAGGATCGACAGTGTACACAGTTGATCATCTACGGCGAGGATCGCCGGGATGTGTGTATGTGTACGCCCGCGGGCTGATGTAATACTCACCAAGCAGCTCATCAGAGACATCTGTACGGATCAACTCGAGGAGAGCAGGGTCGTGCTCTCCGCAAGGCTCCATTGATGCGGGGTGGATGCGGTCCTCAAAGCAGGGCGACATGGGGGTGAAGGCCGGTGTTCCGTTGGGGCACACCGAGGTCGCCGAGGCCGACAGATGACAAGTGGAGGAGGAGGCAAAAGCGTTCATGATGAATGGAGATGGGGATGGGGTGTAGTAGTATCGAGAGGTAAGCCTTTTCTATAACGGCAGTAGAGATCAAGTGTTGAGCCGTAGAGGTGGGTATCCGAAATGGTGGTGGTTAATGTGGATGGAGATGGGGTGGTTGGGGATGAACGTCGGGGAGAGCTGGTAGATAATATATCAAAGGAGGATGTAGTCTGTACTGGGGTGGAGCAGGTGGAGAAGGAGAGCAGAGCAGAGACCTGGACAGTGAAGCTTTACCTTGTTCCAGATCGGAGAGTAGTGGAAGACGGAAAGGTGGACGATAGAAATCAGACCGAACCCGCAGGCAGTCGACATTGGGATTGAGTGAGATGAGATCGGAGCGAGGCGCAGAAGCCCAGGAAGAAACAGGAGTATTACAGGACCCTCCCCCGGCCCCCCGGCCCCCCCGCATGCTACCGCATGTCCCATGTCGCGTCAAAGGCGAGGAAATCCTACTAGCTTGGTGACGAAAGCCATCTCAGGGCATCCCAAGTGCAATCGTAAGCTTCTGGGGACGTGCGTACCTCTGGACAAAGGGCCAAACTCAACTTGCTAAGTCCTATTTTTTTTTCACTTGACCTTTTTGCAGCGCATGTAGCACCCCGTTCCACGGGCTTGTGCCTTTGTGCCCAATTTTTTTTTCTTTTTTTTTTTTGGCCTGGCTGGCTGTACCTCTCCTTGGTAGTGGTACAAGTGCGATCTGGTGGTACCCACGATCCCAGCCAAACCTTGCTGGTGATTACATCTTCAGTACGTGTAAGCCTGTTTTTTTTTCTTCCTCACTCTGCCCTGTGAGGGCTGCGATGCACTATCATACGCCGCCAAGCCCCACAAGCCCACAATCGCAAGCCTGGTGTGCCTGCCTTTGAAGTCAATTCTGTCTGTAGAGCGTAGCCCACTCTCTGACCGCGGCTGTTTTCAGTGTGCGTCCTTCCATTGTCGTGCCAGGGACAGGAGACAGGGACTAGTGTTACGCGTCAATGTGGGTGGGACATCCGCCTCTGCTGCTCAAGCTCCGAGCTCCATTCACCGCAAGTACTGCACAAGTCGATTGAGCCGTCTACGCCATCTAGCTCTAACTCCACCTCACCTCGACAACAAGGACAGTACAGTTTTTCTCCACGCCGTTTCGTCGGATATCGTAACATTTTTTTTGGGTCAACATGATTACTCAACAATCCATCCATGGTAACGGTCGAGTGACTGAGGTATGTTCTGGCTGGTACCTTTAACGTCACCTGCCGAAGATCTATACTGGGCTCTTGGGATCTTACCATCATTGTTCCAACCTCCTGGCCCCATCAGCTTGACACAATGGAGCCATTCATCCATTGAACAGGGCAAAGATGGTCTGGGCCACAAAACAACCGTTGACTATTGATGGTCACCGTCCAATAGTGGCCGCTCGCCCTCGGACAAGTCCGCCACTTGCACTTGGATAGGTCTGGGTGGCTTGCACCGCCGGGCCGTGCTCGAAGGATGGCGCTGGCAAGGGCTCAAATTTTCTATTCTATTCTCGATTTTGCCATTTATATTTGTACTTTGAGTTTCCAAGTAGCCCTTCAGACCCCTATCCCGACGTCGGGAACACGAGCCCGCTGTAATAAAGCTGCATGCATAGGCTCTCATTGTTCATCTTTTCGGTGCATGTGTGGTAGTTCGTACGTAATGGCGCGGAGGGGTTACAGTACTACTGCATGTACAGCCAAAAGCGATGGTACTGTGCGGGTGCGGGTCCACGGGCTGCATTGATCGGGCATCACGGGAATCGGAACTCCACCCGTAAGCCGCTAATCGATCAGTTCCAATAGTCCGACACTTGGGTGGGTTTGGATCGTTGCAGCGCTTCGACATGTTCTCCGTGGCGTTGCAAGTTGTTGGCGCTATTGGTGGTACACAAGGGTCCATGGACCTCCTGTCCTTTGCTAACTTGATCCCATGACTTGAATGATGATGTGCGCGGTCTTGCCTTAGTGGCAGGGTAGTGAATAGTAGTCGAGGTTCACCGTCTGTCAGACCTGACCCAGCTCAATGCATGGCGATCTGGCGTCCGCCACTAGAAACAGATCTCGCCGTTTCAAGCGACTGACCTTAATTTATTCCAGGCTGCAGCAGCGGCCACATCGCCACGGCACGGTGAATCGCAACGGACAGGTGGGCAATCAGTTTCGAGGCCACAACGCCTAGAAGCCTCTCGGTGACAAACTTCAATTGATTGGCTTGCTTCTACGGACTAACCAGAGTTGAGTTGCCCCACACCGACACGATGCGCGCGCGCACACAAACTGATGCAAAAAAGGAGCCCCTCGCGTTCCCAACAGCCGGCATTGACATTGACATGAGTCAAAGGAAGCAAACATACGCGACTGATCGCGACTGAATTGGCATCTACAACCTTTATTCTGGTGTTCCGCAGCCCGCGAATGAAAGAGAGGTCAGAATTTGCTCCAAACGTGTTACTAATTGAAACAAGATGTAACAGCTGGCTGCAAACCAGCGCGCGTTGTGTCTCAGTTTAGTGGTATTAACCATTAAGATGTAAGCTAGGCGATCAAAACCGCAGTGCCAAGAAGCTTCAACTCAACTTAGGCTGTGTGTTAGTGGATGCCAGCACGCGTCCAGGAATACCTTGTTCCAGTACGTTAACCAACGTGATGCCGTTTCACCCTCTGCAATCATGCCATCACAAACGCTGCGCGTGCCTACACGACGCCAGAACCCCCCACTGGGCTGGTATAACCGGGAAATGTTGTCAGATGACCCACACAGCGCGTGCGCTGATAACTTGTTATCACGAAACGAGGCGAATAGTACCCAGACTAGACTCGAAAGCGATCTGTGGAGGCCAAGCCACGGGCAGATGTCGCGGATTAGTTGACTTTGAACGTGCGCACAGGCGTGGGGCAACGTGTTCGTGGACTGAGACAGCACTTGGGGCGCCATGCATATCGGCATCTCATGAACTGCCTCAAGAACAAGAACGATAGCTATTCTGGCTTTCGGTTGAAACTGCCACTTTTGCGGAGTCAAACTGACTGAGTTGCCGAAATGGCTCCCAGATCCCTTTCCGCGGCATGGGAATCTAACACTATGGATACTTCTATCTTGTACATCGAGGGGTTGAAGCGAGCTTCTCCCCCACTCTGGCAGCGTTCGGTGGGGGAACTATATCGTGGCAGACATCGGCAACCGCTCCGGCAACCACCTCACGCGTCTTCGATGCCGGCAGAGGGCCTCCAAAGGGGTTCCGCGCGGAGTCACATAACGCTTTACCTAACAATGGAATGTAGCCGTCGCAAAGGACATGACGATAATGGGGCTCTTGACAGCGAGCAGAGCGTGCCACATGGTGATCATGTCGAATTCGATGCCGTATCTGGTTATACCGGTCAACACGGGTGACTTTGTGCCGCAACACCCCCTCGCAGCAGGTAACGGGTCCCCTGGCCCTGGTAGACACATCCTTGATATATCGCTACAAGACACCGTTTCAAACCCCGTGAGCGTCAAGCTGACGGAATGACAGCAGCCACAACGACCCTCGGAGTCGCCACGGCCGTACGGGAGCGAGCGTGACACTTGACCATGCGCCACCTGCGCGGCTCGTCTTGATGAGCACCGCCTACTCGCAAGGTGCTCGGAACCATTCTCGCCCCTCTGGGGTGTGCATACCAATAACCAGAGTGACAGATACCGGTTTAATGAAATGAAAGGACAATTGTTTTACCCGCTATCAGGATCCGCTTCCCAACTGTAAACTCAACTCGAATTTCGTCTGAACGGGTTTCCTGAAGGGCCAGCGCACCCAGGATTTGTATCACAGCCGTAGTGTATGTGATACGTATTGCACTGGTAACGGACTTGGGTCCACTTTGATCCCCAACTACCGTTCCGGTTGTGCCGTTTAACGGCATCAAGTTGATAGATCGAGTGGCAGCACATGGCGGAGGATGATATCTGCCGAGGTTGAGCTGTTGACAAGAGACGACGAGCCTCGACCCGGCGAGTGATGGCCGGCCGGTCGTTTAGGTGACCGAATCTGATCTCGGAGTTTACATCTAATGAATCTTGCAATGCCCACCTCACAGAAGAAAGCGAACGCGTTCAACAGGAACACGTAGGCTTTCGTGGCTGTCAAAGTGAGTCTCCAGAGTAGTGGTATGTGAGGCACTGAGGCACCGAGGCACAGTGCTGAGTATCCAAAGTCCGACATCACCCAGTGCAAGTCCCGCGAAAGTAAGAGAGCAAGCATTCGCACGACGGATGCATAGATAGTTTACGCCGCAGAACCAAAAGAACACGGGGAGTATGCTCATCCCTGGTGTGGCGTTCTTCGTTGATCGGCGTCCGCGATGTCAAGCCCGGCTGGCAACTCTCGCCTGCTCTCTCACTCTGCTGCCAACTCTCATCTGCCCCATTGCTTCGATAGCTCATGTGACACTACCGCACCTCGTGTGCTCTTCAGCCTAGAAGTGTGACAAGAATACCGGGTTCCCCGGACAGCGGAGATGTGTCCGCCCAACGTAAACAAGGAGTCCACCCCGTGCTTCCATCTATATTGAGAAACCGTCACGGTTTCCCACAAAGGTCATTGCAGCGACGTGGAGAAGCAAATGTGGCTGGCAAGCATGTACATCATCGCGCGCAAGGGGTGAAAGAGGAGGCCATAACGCATCAGGTCGCAGAAGGTTTGTTATCGCCCTTTGATTAAAGACCTCCTTGTGGAATCTTCATCAGGGGCGGGCAACAAGCTGTTGAACCTTGCCATCCTCGACCCAACTCTGGCTCGCCCTAGCTTCTTCGGCCTTAGTCTGCTGTGCGGAGCGTGACGCTTTCCTTCGTTTAGCCGGACATGATCAAGCTGTAGGGAGCAAAGGCGTGATGCATACCTCGAAGAACGCCGCACCGCCCCAGAACTTGCTTTAGCCCTGGGCGGCGATCAGCACAAGGATCCATACCCTTTGGTCGATACGAGCTTAAGGCCACTGACGTCTGCTCCCAGTCAAGGATATGCTCTGAAGTCGGCGTCGGCACCTCCGACCCGACCGATGTCGGAGTTAAGAGAGTCGGCGGCGTCATCCCTATAGTGCGTACTCACCCGCGGTGAACATATCATACAGACAGAAAGGTTTTGCGCTCCGTGGAACGACGATCCATGGCACATCTGGGCACGCTTGTGGCACTTGAAGACCAGATCTCATTGCACACTGCCACTCAGCGCCTCGCGGCTTGGTAGCATCACCGAGTAGGGGCCCAACACTGAACCCAGCACTGGTCACGCACCCCGGGAATCTTTCGGAGTACCACGGGGACATAGCGTAACATGAGCTGCTGAATGAATGCAGCCATGCGGGTTACCTCCAATTGCTGGTATCCCGTCCGCGGCTGCAATTGATATTTCTTTTGATGATGTGTGATAGAGTTTGCGGGGAGGCCTACCATTTGATCAGGCAGAGGGTGACAAACTGTATTTTCTCTACTTATTTTCGGACTTTGCTAGCTGCAAGTCTTAGCTGTTTGTATTCATTTTTACAGTTGTATACAGTAAGCTCACAGTCCGCCTCATTTACTAGTCAGTTCTTCGGGCCCCAACGCATCCGAATTTACACCAAAAGAGCAGCCTTGTCACGCTCTTGCCTTGGCTGGCGAACCTTGACTGGAATCTGGCCAAACCTTATCTGGAACCCATGCAAGCCACCCTCCAGCACCAGCGTTCGGCATCGGTACAGGGTAGAGAGATCTGGTACTGGAATGTGCCCTTACATATCCATGTGTGTCTCCTCTCTCTGCAAATGCACAAATGCACCCCTACGATGTCTGCCACAACCACTGTGAGGCCCATGGCGACGGACTTTCCCTTTGCAACCGTCCGTTACTCTTCCAGACTCCGTCCAGTGCCACAGGACAACGATAGCCCCCCTGGCGCGTTGTCGTCCCGGAACGATCCCTCAATACCAGCGGCTCGCTCCCATATTATGGTACAGGTACAGTACAGTCAGCACTGCTGACACTTGTTCATACATATAGCCTCGGAGCTTGGCTGTGAGCCCATGCGCACCCGCACGAAGTCCCGTCACCATCTGTCGCGCTTGCTGGTGCGACACAAGTTACCAGAGTACCAGCTACGCGTATACATGCGCGGCAAACGCGCTGATAACCTCACGCAAGTGCGGATGTGAGTGAACCAGAGTGCAATCTGGTTCCCGATATCCACGAAATTACTTTCAGATCCCCGACATCGGAAAACAGCCATATGGGTCCCACCTTTGATTGCTTTTGAATCCTACCACTCTACACTCGTGCTTGTGAGTGACATTTGCGTCCCGATGTCTCACTGTCATGCACATCGGAGACGGAAACCAGTTATCCGCTGTGCGTCAGTAGGACATCCGCTGTCGGCGTATACCTGTACCAACACGCCACCGACGTACTCCGTCATGTCGTCGCCATCCATTGTTTTATGTTTAACGCCGCACGCACTAACGCAAGCCTAATCCTCAGCACCCCGACCTCCATCTCCGATCCGAAGCCTCTTCGACCGCTATTTGCGGACCAGGCCTGCGGAAAGAGTACCGTCTGGTTTGGCTAACTTGATACTGACATCGTCCCGTTAATGGCGAGACTTCGTACACTTCGCTGCATTCGCGTATGGTTGCAGGTCTTGCCCTCGAGGATGATGAAGCACCTTGAACACCTGTTACCACGTGGATACAACGTGCAGTTTGTATGATCATGGTCCCTTTCCCGTGGTCTCCGGCAGAGCCGAGCCTGCACAAAACTTCCGTGCTATCTAATCACGAGACAATGGTGGCCATCGCCGTTGGGCGCGATCGGTGGCTCCCGTGAAATTGAACAATGACCACCTGAGACATGAGCTACAGCCGCTTTTCACAACATGAGGCAGCTCGTTGTCATGAAACGTTCATACGTCGGAACTGAGAACAGTCTGCATACTTATACAGCTGATCGAAAGTGAGCCTTGATCATGTCTTGGTAATCTAACAGCCCTTGGATGACGGGTGTCTCACTTGGCTCCGTCGCGTTCCATCCCGACGGTGCAGATTAGAGTCTCTATCATCTTCATGAACGGGAGGTCGAACCACGCCAGCGCTCCACTTGACGACACACTCACCAGCGGGGAGACAAAGTCGCATGCTGATCACCACTGTTGAGCTTGACGACGAGGTCGCCAGCATTGACGGGAGGTCGGACTGGCCGAAACAACAATTTGGGACGAGATCCATCACCGATCGCTGCTGATGGTGACTACCGCAACTCCCGACAGCCGCCGCAGCCTCTCTTGAAACCACGCCAGTTGCCGCGGTAGTTGTCGCAAGTCCAGGCCGTCTTAGCCACATTTCAAAAGATCCGCAACATGCGACGGAGACGTTTCGACTGCTGCATTCCTTCACACAGGACATTCCATACACGACCTCGGATGCAAGTCGGGCATGTGCTACTACCCAGTCCTGGATTATATTGCGGTTTCGCGTCTGAGCAACGTCTTAATCATTTCGTAACCTATTCACGACGGGCTCCCGGAGATTAACTCGACATTGCATGGAGTGGCTAGCTGCCGCTGGGTCCGATCAGATTCAGTGTCGGGAGACCGACATCGGCTCAGCCGGGTCTGGGCTTGGGTCCGGCGTTCAACCTATATTCTTGGGGTCATGACCAGACATTTTGGTGCGAGCTGCTGCCATCGGATAAAGCTGCTTCGGACTAATAGAGGGGCAGTCTTGGCCTGACCAGAGCCAAGCATACTTACGGGCCTTGGCCTACCCATGGATCCCGTCGTTGATCGATTTTACTCGCCATCAACAGCATTGTCGCCTAGTGCGACTGTTTATTACATTTTTGCCGTGTTTTCATGTCTTTTGATTTTGATTTTCGAGAGAAAACTCTTCGCGGAGGCCGAACAGAAGCATGCCCCAAAGTGGGCTCTTAGTCTGGGTGGCACACTGACACGGCGGCAGTAGCCAGCGCCTGCAATGTGATAATTAAAGGATATAACAATGCAGGGTATTAGGAGTGCGAGCCCTTCTGGGTGAGACAATGAGATTTCCTTCCGGCATTTGTGTTGATGGAACAATTCACCGGTTCAATCATATTAAACTGCTAGCTGTCAATCAGCCGAGGTCCGGGGATATCGCGGCCCGTCGAGGAGACCTCCAGTGAGGATGTACGAGAAACGAGGTACCGCACACAAAGTCTGCCAAGTGCAGGGTGGCACACCTGGCGCCGGCTGCACGTTTTAGGTAGGAACAGCCACGCAAGCTCTCCCTGCAGCCACATTTCTGCATAATTGGTCTACTGCATTCAACGTTCGTTTCGAGGGGAGTCCAAGTATATGGGGTGGGCCTGATTGACTCAATGGCCACATCGTATCCGATGCTCCTAGATCTGGGCCTTCTGTACTGCATCTCGCTAGTGGGTCCTTTGTGGCACATCGTTACGGGGTCTGTGGCAGATGATGATGTCGACGGCGTGTTCAGTTTCACTCTGTCTCTCACTAGTTCAATCACCTATAGCATGATTCATGCTGTGTGTAGCGGCTGATGATGTAAAAGGCGTGGCACCCTTACGCGGAGGCGACTAACCTCGTTGCGACATGTGGTTATGTGTGGCGTTGATGATCACTTCCTGATGCCGTGGGTCAAAACAGTGGTCACATGTATCTATCTGTACCCAGTGGTAATTGCCGAGAGCCTCTCAGCTCCGCAAATGTTGCTCACCGGCACACGTACAGCCTCTACCCGGCGCATTGCTGCCTCTGAGGCAGGTACTTCAGTCTTAGAGAAAGCGAGGGGACGCCCCCTCCACAGCGCGGAGATGAGCGAAACGATGTACCAGTCGGCACTGGAGATGTCACAGAGCGGTACGAAGATAGCCGATGATGTACTCTTCGGCGTGATGGTAGGCACTCGGTGCTCAACACAACTTGACAAGATCGGCCTCCCTCTTAGCACTCGGCGTGTTTGCGCAGGCAACCCCTTTCCCTTTTTATTTTCATTTTGTATATATTTACCTTATATTTTATTTACATTTATTTAGGTTTATTTCATTTGTCCGAATAATGTCGCAGTCATGTCAGCGCTCAGTCAATATAGTCTCGTCCTCCGGCTGCCTTCCGTGTATCCTGCAGGTCCTTTAGTGTGTACGTAGAAGCAGCCCCTCGGCAGATGGACCGTGTCGAGCAACTGTTCAGTGCCCCGATTCAGTGACAACCATGATGTAGCCACCGAGACTTATGGTACGAGCGCTACGTACCACCGACGCCTTGGACACATTGTACTCATCGCACTGGAACAGGATGACTCAGTTGCTCACTCAGAAAGAGCAGGTGGCCTTAGTCTTCACCTCGTATTCTCCTACCCTCGTAGTAGAAGGAGCCGGAAGCAGTCAATGTCTTATCAGTGGAGTGCAGTCAGATACGGAGCCGGCCAAGGTATCACTGACAAATCGCCGCCCTTCCCTCCTGCCTGGGGGCAGCCAGGTTCTCAACCCTCATCATGCCAACCGCAGTCACTCCCGGCCGTCAGTGTATCAGCTTCATCCGGTATCATGAGCTGCATGCGAGTGGGAGATAGAGAACAAGGTAGAGCTTAACGCTTGACCCAGGTGCGCTGTGGATGTCAGTATACGGCCTGTTACGGGTCTGGACAGAAGTTGGGCGTTCAGTGGAGCAAGAGTACAGAGACTAGCGAGGGTGTCGGGCTCTGCCTCCCACAACCATCCGTACTCCCTGTTCTGAGCCATCATAATACTCACAGCCTTGCGGGCCTTGACACGGTTAGTGTGCTTACGCTCAACCGAACGGCGGTCACGGTGGAGGGCGTTGTCATTGATGAGGGCGGGAACGGCGTCCTTGCGGATCTGGGCGAGGGCCCGGGCGACAGCGAGGGAGATGGCGCCAGCCTGGCCTGTAGGTCCACCGCCACGGACGAGGGCGAAGACGTTGTAGGCGCCAAGGAGGCCGGTCACACGAAGAGGGCGGACGACGGCCTCGCGGTCAATGACGCGCGAGAAGTGCTGGGGAAGGGGGAGGTGGTTGACGAGGACCTCGCCCTGGGGAGTCGCAATGGGCTTGTCCTCGGACGACTCGGCGACGGCAGTCGAGTCCGAGGGGGCCTCGAACAGTTCGCTCGCCTGGGCAGTAGGCAGCATCCAGACACGGGCCGAGGACGCCTTCCTGCGTCCCATGGCAAACACACGGCCAAGGTCGTCGATGCCTGCTCCCTCCTCCATCGCCTTCCTGCGCGCCGCCTCGGCGGCAGCCGCAGCCGCAACACGGTCGGCGTGCTCGTACGGCTCAAGCGCGCGGGTGACCTGCTCGGCAATATCGTGGCTTCCGGTGACATTTGCGACGTGGCGGACGTGGTTGAGCTGGTTGAGCAGGGCGGTGAGCGCGCGGTAGTCGCCCTTGACGCGCATCGGCAGCTGCTTGGCATTCAACAGCTCCCAAGACTTCCAGGAGCTCGTCGGGGGCTGGAGGAACGGAAGCTCGCGGGGCAGCGGCCAGACGTGCGCCTTGCGGAGAGACGCCTGGGCGCCGGTGAGGGCGGCCTCAAGCGAGCTCATCGCATCTCCCCACTGAGGCTTGCCGGTGAAGAAGCTCGGCGAGATCGGACGAGGAGGGCGCTGGATCTCCTCGGCATCGCGCAGTCCGCGGGGAGCGTAGCTCGAGGCAGCACGAGAGCTGGAAGCGACCGAGCGGAACGAGGGGACGGCGACGCGCAGCGCGCGTGTGCTGCTTGCCGTGGACATGGTGTTGGTGTGAGGGTGTACAGAGGTGTTTTCGAGTCTGTCGAGCCTTTCGACTTTTGCTTTTGCTGCACGGAAACTAGTTGGACCGACTTTTAGCGATCATCTCAGTGGTCGAGAAAGCGGAACTAAACGGGTGAGTTGTGTTTACACGTAATTATTTTCTCACGTGGCGTTATCACTCTGGTCACGGCTGTATGGTACTTTGACCCTGGTTATCAGATATGGAATTGTTGGGTTTGGATCATACCCATCGGCGTCTCTGGTTGATCTCGTTCTCTCTCCTCACCTTTGACAGTCATCACCGACGTCTGGGATACGCTCAAAGATGGCGACCCCAATTGAAGCCCGTATCGAGGAGAAGCTCCGCGACAACATGGAGATTGAGTACTTTGTGAGTGCTATCAGCTCTGACGACCCTCCTCAGCTGAGAGCTGACACATCCAGGACATTGTCGACACATCCGGCAACTGCGGCTCCTCGTTTGCTATTACCGTCGTCTCGCCCAACTTTGCGAAGAAGATGACTCTCGCGAGGCATAAGATGGGTGCGTTTTGAAGCTTGTCGTTGAGGAATGGAGGGCGACAGCGAGCTCGCGGAGACGAGCACGCCATCCATGAGCACAAGCAGTTTTCCACTACTCGACTGTCCCTAACGCTTCACAGTCAACCAGATTCTTGCCGACGAGATCAGTCAGCTGCACGCCTTCTCGCAGAAGACCCTCACACCTGAGCAGTGGGCCAAGGAGCAGGCCAAGTAGAGGACGTCTCTTCAATCTACCATGTCTGTCCGCGCGTCTTGGTTTGGACGCCGACACTGATCATCCGAATCAGCTCCCTAGCAGCCATAGCCTGCTTGACGCTCTAATTAGACTCCTCCTCGTATCGCAGCAATGGCATCGACACTCGGAGGCTTCGGCAGTCACCTTCGCACTCCCGGACATCGAACAGCCGACTGCTCGTGGCCTCGTTGTATAGTCTCCACACCCCATGAGTTATGCATTATATAATGGCATATGGATCTACGGGCCATGCATCGCCCCAACTCTGATGCTTGCCGGCCCGCCTTTTGCATCCCATCTTGAAATGACAGAAGACCAACCTCCCCGTCGAGGACTGTGCAGTGATGACGAGCGGAATCAAATTCCGGCAATTGGCCACCCAACGTAACGAAAACAAACAGGTCGCGTCCATTTCAGTCGTCAGCTTCAACGTCTCAACGTCAATCATCACATCACTACCAACATGGACCGCTTGGGAGGGATGCAGAACCCGATGCAGAACCCGCACGAGGTCGAGCAGAACGTTCTGCTGGAACGCATCATCAAGAATGCGGTGAGTAGCCGTGCGGGGAACCTACGTCCTCAAGCCGTTGTAAATGCGCGTTGAGCTGACGTGCAGGATAAGTGCAACGAAGCGATTGCCGAGCTCAACCATTCCTTCAAGGTGAGTTTTTTAAACGAGATTTGGAAGTCGTTGGACTAGACAGGTGCGGTTTGTCTCGATGCTCGAAGGGCATGGGCGACGCTTCGCTGTCCTCAGTCACGCAAGGAGCAAGGACACCCCTCGGCTGGACCAGAACCGCATCACCACTCCAACGAGGTCCCTAATCTGGCTGGCACCTCTACATTCGCGCACGGAGATGCATCGGCCCGTTTCTGCGGATAGTGTGGCTACTGTCTGCGGGCGTCGTCGAGCATTCCCGTGCACTCGATGGACGGACGCGTATCGAAGCAACACGTCCACTTTCTTCTCTGTCGGCCGCAAGTCTGACCCGCAGGAATTTACCTACGCAAACCGCATGGTCAAGGCGACATCAAAGCTCGTGAACAACTACAACGACACGAGCAGGGCGTACATGACGACGACGAAGATGATGCCGCAGCCGAAGTGATACGACCGTGACTTGTTTTGCGGCATGGCGCCGTTACTGTCCGAGATCCATTGTATGCATGTACCTCTAGCACTGAGTTCTTCACTATATGGTCGTCTGGACTCTGTGGTATGCTGCTTCTCACTCCCTCTCTCACTACAAATACTCTACCCTGCGCTCAGGCAACAGTGTCAAAGACGTACTCTGAGACGTTGACGTGGGGGCCCGAGGCCGAAGTGTAAACCTGGTTCTGCTTCCACTCGGGGTGGTTGATTCCGTCGATCCTGGAGGTCAGTGCATGTTGCTATCACATCACTTTAGAATCGCAGTTCACACCGCAACTTCACTCACCATCCCTGGGGCTCAATCGCGAGACAGCCGTACTTGTCGACCTTGCCGACCTGGCTCTCCTGCGAGCCGTTGAAGTGGAGACCAGAGTAGAGCTGGGTCGCGGGCTGGTTGGTGTGGACGCTGAGACGGATGCCGGTGGCGGGAGAGCTCCAGACGACCTGGGCCGAGCCGGTAGTGGGCGCCTCGGGGGCCTGGGGCTGGTCGAAGACGAAGCAGTTGTCGATTCCGACGCTGCCTGCTCCGCAGAGGCCGAGGGCGGCGAGCGACTTCTTCAGCGGGGCAGCGGTGGTGAAGTTGAACGGGTGGTCGCCGGCAGTAACGTCGACAACCTCGCCAGTGGGAATGCAAATGTCGTCCACGGCAATGTAGCGGCTCGAGCCGGGGAGGTGGAGCGAGTCCTCGAGAGTCGAGCCCTCGACGTCGGAGCCGATACGGAAGAAGGTGTGGGTGGTGAGGAGGAGGGGAGTGGGCTTGTCGAGCGCCTTGGCGGTGAGGGCCGTGGTGAGCTTGCCCTCCGACACGGTGTAGGTAGCAGTCGCGAGCTGTTGTTAGTGGAAGGAACGTGGTACTCAAATCCGTGTCACAGCCGCAACTAGGGCTGCAATCATCACCGGTTACTCACAACGTTGCCAGGGAAGCCCTCAAAGGCCTCGTCGAGGAGGCTGAAAGTCACGCTGGACTCGCCGACGTTGACGACCGTCCACTCGCGCTGGGAGTTAGCCAAACGCCGTGCTTCTGATCCTTACAGCATCGTATCCCTTGATGCCACCGTGGAGCATGTTACGGCCATCGTGCTCGTTGGCACCGACAGTGGACTCGACGCCGTCAATTGTGAACTTGGCGTTGGCGATGCGGTTGGCGTAGCGGCTAGACGCGTCAGTGGAAACTACACGTATGACCTCGCTCGCTGGAAGGCGCACTCTTGAGGTTCTAATCTTCCCAAGCCCCTCCGCCGGTACTCACCCAACAACACATCCGTAGTAGGTGGGGGCAGCCTCCTTCTTGTACTCGGCCACGTCCTTGTGTCCAACGACAACCTCCTTCCAGTTGCCCTCGCGGTCGGGGACCTGGAGCGAGGTAAGACGAGCTCCGTAGGGGATGAAAGTCGCGCGGATGCGGGGAGCAGTGAGGGTGTACTCCTTGACGCTCTGGTCGACAGTCTCCTCGACGGGCTTAGCAACAGAGTTTCCGGCCATGGTTGCGAGTGATGTGATGGGTTTTGGTGATATAGAAGAGAGAGAGAGAGATATGAGGACAGCGACAGCTAGCACACCTTATGTCTTTATCTGCAATCCCCCGCACCCACTCACATGGTTCACCGCATGCTATAAAGATCATGGCCGCAGACTAACAACTTGGTGCAGGCCCGACTGCGCGGTTATACTGAGCGGATCTAGCACGTCGGGCCGAATTAGGTGTGGGGTTCCAGATACCCGCCGAAGAACCGGTGAATATTCGGCACATTGCCGTGGACGCCATCACCGATGAGATACTGCCAGTGTCCGAACACCCTGCTTGTTCTACAATACTTAAAGTATGGAGTAGTTGGGTCAAGCTCCCTGTTCGCCGGCCTGTGTACTGCTGTGTATGTATCTCCACTTGTCTTGGCAGTTGGCCGTCGGAGGAGAGCTGTATGCCAGTCGTGGTGGCCCACATACCATTCACCTGGCTATGTATGGCTACTCTCCTGACCCCCGTAATACGACAAGCCACTTTCTATGAGCACCGATAAAGTGTGCAATTCACCTTCTCCACTTGGATTTGACAGGAGCATGCATATCCGCCTCTTCAGCGCTTCAGCGGTCGTCGCTCTCGCCATCACCATCAAGCCACAGATCAACAGATCCACACTCCCGAGCGACCTCCACTCTCGCGGTGGCTCGTGCCTGGATCGCCCAAAAGCCACATGGCAATCTAGTAATTTGCCTGGTGGCTGCTTTAAATTTGATCCCGCTCCACCCTGGGTTTCTGTCTTTTTCGACTCGCTCGCTCAGTACTCAGTGCAGCGAGGACCCCGGCGTCGAGCTCGTCGAGGCCACATCTTGCGGCTTGCTCATCGTTCTCTCTCTCTCTCTCCAATACCGTTCTCCACCTTAAAACCCTACCCTCTTGCCTCGCACGAGCAGACGTGCATCGGCTTGCTACCACGATACTCTCAACGCTGTCCGCCCTCCGTCGCGGCGCTTCCCCCCTTATTCACCGCTCCGCCTCGATTTTCCGAACGGCATCGATTGTCAAGCTTCAGTCGAGCTCGCTTCACGCGTCTGCTGTTCACCAACTCTTTGCCACCCACCCCACCCAAAACGACAAAATGGCTTCTCAGACTAAGCCCGAGGCCGCTCCGGCCCAGCCCGTTGTCACCATGGAGAAGGTAGGCATTGGTTTGTGTTTCCGGGTGTTGCTGGAAGGTCGCAGTGGTTGTGCGATATGAGGGTCCGGAAATGCCGTCCGAGCGGATTCGTGGAGGACTGGCATGCTGGAGCTCACCTCGGACAGTACCAACAAAACCTTGCGCGTGCAACCCAACCTCACATTGCTTCATCCTCCCTCGTCATGAGCTGACATCATCCCAGACCGACAAGCGTGACTACCTCATCAACATCGAGAAGGAGGCCCAGGGCCAGTGGGCTGAGCAGAAGGCCTTTGAGACCAACCCCGCTCCCCTCCCCGCCGGTGTCGAGAACTACTCGGACTTCTTCGCCAAGGGTCTCTCGATGGAGAAGGTGCAGGAGGAGAACCCCAAGTGGTTCGGTACCTTCCCGTACGCCTACATGAACGGCTCGCTCCACCTGGGTCACGCCTTCACCATCTCCAAGATTGAGTTCGCTGCCGGCTTCGAGCGCATGCGTGGAAAGCGCGTCCTCTTCCCCGTCGGTTACCACGCCACTGGTATGCCCATCAAGGTAAGATTCGCGCGGGAGGGTTAACACTAACATTTCAGTCGGCCGCCGACAAGATTGTTCGCGAGATGGAGCTCTTTGGTGACGACTTTTCGGGTCACGTTGTCGAGTCTGAGGAGGCCGCCCCCGCCCCTGCTGCTGCCGCTGCCCCCAAGGCTGGCGCTTCCGCCGACCCCTCCAAGGCCAAGAAGGGAAAGCTCAACGCCAAGTCGACTGGTCTCCAGTACCAGTACCAGATCATGGAGCTCCAGGGCGTCCCCCGCGACGAGATCAAGGAGTTCGCCGAGCCCCTCCACTGGCTCGAGTTCTTCCCCCCGATTGCCAAGGCTGACCTTTCCGGCATTGGTGCCCGTGTCGACTGGCGCAGGCAGTTCCTCACCACCCCCGCCAACCCCTACTACGACAGCTTTGTTCGCTGGCAGATGAACAAGCTCCACCAGCAGGGCCGCATCAAGTTTGGTGAGCGCTACACCATCTACTCGCCCAAGGACGGACAGCCCTGCATGGACCACGACCGTTCTTCCGGTGAGGCCGTCAACCCCCAGGAGTACACCGCCGTCAAGATGAAGGTCCTCGAGTGGGGACCCGACGTCTCTGAGGAGGTCAAGAAGGCTTCCGAGGGCAAGACTGTCTACATGGTTGCCGCCACTCTCCGTCCCGAGACCATGTACGGCCAGACCAACTGCTTCGTTGGCACCACCCTCGACTACGGTCTCTTCGAGGCCAACGACAAGGAGCTCTTCCTTATCACCGACCGCGCTGCCCGCAACATGGCCTTCCAGGGCACCTTTGAGCGCGAGCGTGGTGTCTTCAACAAGGTCGCCTCTGTCAAGGGCGCCGAGGTTGTCGGCACCAAGGTCAACCCCCCCTTTGGTATCGCTCCCGAAGTCTACGTCCTCCCCATGGAGGGTGTTCTCGCCACCAAGGGTACCGGTGTCGTCACCTCGGTCCCTTCGGACTCGCCCGACGACTACCGTACCCTCATGGACCTCCGCAAGAAGCCCGAGATGTACAAGATCAAGCCCGAGTGGGCCGCCGTCGACCCCATCCCTGTTCTCCGCACCCCCAAGTACGGAAACATGGCCGCCGAGTTCCTCTGCAACCAGCTCAAGATCCAGTCGCAGCGCGACACCAAGCAGCTTGCCGAGGCCAAGGAGCTCACCTACAAGGAGGGCTTCTACAGCGGTGTCATGGAGGTCGGAGACTTCAAGGGCGAGCCCGTTCAGGACGCCAAGCCCAAGGTCCGTGAGCAGCTCATCAAGGCCGGTCTTGGATTCCCCTACGCCGAGCCCGAGTCCGAGGTCATCTCGCGTTCGTCGGACGTCTGTGTTGTTGCTCTTGTCGACCAGTGGTACCTCGACTATGGAGAGACTGAGTGGCGCACCGTCGCCGAGAACCTCCTCAAGCGCATGAACACCTTTGTTCCCGAGACCCGCAACAACTTTGAGGCTGTCCTTGCCTGGCTCAACCAGTGGGCGTGCGCTCGTTCGTTTGGTCTTGGCTCCAAGCTTCCTTGGGACCAGCAGTTCCTTGTCGAGTCGCTCTCTGACTCGACCATCTACATGTCATACTACACCGTCTGCCACCTCCTTCACGAGGATATGTGGGGCAAGACTGGCACCCTCGGCATCACTCCCGAGGACATGACCGACGCCATGTGGGAGTACGTCCTTGTTGACGGCAAGTTCCCCACCGACTCGAAGGTTTCGCAGGAGAAGGCTGCCGAGCTCAAGTACTCGTTCCAGTACTTTTACCCCCTCGACATTCGTTCGTCGGGTAAGGACCTTATCCCCAACCACCTTACCTTCTGGATCTACACCCACGCCGCCATCTTCCCCGACAAGCACTGGCCCCGTTCGGTCCGTTGCAACGGTCACCTTATGCTCAACGGCAAGAAGATGGCCAAGTCGACCGGAAACTTCCTTACCATGCGTGAGGCTACCCAGAAGTTTGGTGCCGACGCTGTCCGTCTCACCCTTGCCGACGCCGGTGACGACATTACCGATGCCAACTTTGAGGAGACTGTCGCCAACGCTGCCATTCTCCGTCTCCACACTGCATGCCTCTGGGCCGAGGAGATCAAGGTCTCTGCCCCCAACATGCGTGTTGGCGAGTTCAACGAGTTTGACCGTCTCTTCCAGAACGAGGCCAACCGTCTCATTGAGGCTGCCTACGACGCGTACGACCGCATGGAGTTCAAGGAGGCCCTCAAGCTCGGTCTCTACGACTTTGAGGGCGCCCGTAACTGGTACCGCTCGGTCTGCGCCCCCGAGTCTGGTGGCCCCGGCATGCACAAGGACCTCACTTTTGAGTGGATCCGCAACAACGCTCTCCTCCTTGCCCCCTTCACCCCCCACTTCTCCGAGTTCATCTACCGCACCATCCTTGGCGAGAAGGGCTCCGTCCAGTCGGCTCCCTTCCCCAAGCCTTCCGCTCCCGTCGACCCCGTCGCCACCCAGGAGCTCGAGTACATCAAGTCGGTCGTCGACAACCTCCGTTCCGCCGAGGCTGTTCTCAGCAGGCGCAAGGGCGGCAAGGCCAAGGGCCCCGCCCCCGCTGCCTTTGACGCCTCCAAGCCCAAGGCTGCCCGTATCTACGTCTCGACCGAGTTCCCCGAGTGGCAGAACCGCTGTGTCGAGATTGTCCAGGCCTCGTGGGACGAGAAGACTGGCATTGACGAGCCCAAGATGCGCGCTGCTCTTGTCGAGGCTGGCCTCGGCAAGGACAAGAAGGCCATGCCCTTTGTCCAGCTCTTCAAGAAGAAGCTCATGACCACTGGCGCCCGTGCCTTTGGCCGTACTCTTCCCTTCAACGAGCTTGACGCCATCAAGCTCATGATTCCCCACATCAAGAGCCAGCTCAAGTACCAGGAGGTCGACGTCGTGTCTGCCGCCGACGCCAAGGCTATTATCGCCTCCAAGGGCGAGGGCGAGGGCTGGAACGCCGAGAAGGCCGAGTCTGCTGAGCCTGGAAGCCCCGCCGTTCTCTTCTGGAACCTTTAAAACAGCTTTTGTACATAGAGCAACAGCGCTGGTGTAGCTAGACGTAGAGACGATACAGTGACTCTGTCATATCTTGTGGGTATCGTGTTGGGTAGGCCTTAATGCATTCATCGATCTGCAGCAATCTGAGCTGAGGCAACAAGGCGCGTCATGGATATTTGGTTCCGTCGAGTCATGTTGGTGGACGTGAATGTGTGTGTGTCTAGGGGCGGAATGTTGATTTCTTCCCAGAGGGATTTGTTGTTGTCGACGTCGGTCGTCATTTTCTGTTGATTTCTCTCTCCATTTCACTCACAAGCACTTCCATTCCACTGCACTGAAAACGAGCTTTGGCGGGCCATTCACGGGGCCATCACTCGCCCAACATGGTTCGCCTCGGAACGACCACAAACATCCTTATGGAGGTGAGCAACCGGCGCGTCGCGTCGCCAGGGAGCGAGCCGGCGAAATGAGCTGTTACCGCACAGCGCCCTGCTGACCCCTCCAGCTGCGCAAGATCTGCCAGCATCCATATCTTAGTGAACCCGAGCTCGAAAACACTGCGCTGCCGGAAAAAGAGCAGCACCGGCGCCTGATAGAGGCCAGCGGCAAGCTCAAGTTTCTCAAGCAGCTGCTGCCGCGGCTCAAGGAGCGCGGATTTCGCGTCCTCCTCTTCAGCCAGGTATGTCCCATGCCGCGAGCGCGCTGACGATATTAGTTCAAGATTGCCCTGGATATGAGTGAGTGGCCAGCACGACGCGTCTGTCGGGCTGCTGCTAACCCACAGTCGAGGACTTTCTCTACGGCGAGGAGTACAAGTACCTCCGGCTCGACGGCGACGTTGCGCAGGTCAACCGCCAAAAGGACATGGACAAGTTCAACGCGCCCGACTCGGACTACTTTATCCTTCTGCTCACGACGCGTGCGGGTGGTGTGGGCATCAACCTGGCCACCGCCGACGCCGTGATCATGTTCGACCCCGACTTCAACCCGCACCAGGATCTGCAGGCCATCTCGCGCAGTCATCGATTCGGGCAGAAGAAGCGCGTGCTCGTGTTCCGCCTGATGGCCGAGAACTCTGTCGAGAGTGAGTGTCGGAAGATCTCGTGAGCTGACAGTCTAGACCGCATCATCAACAATGGCAAGCGGAAAATGGTGCTCGACCATCTGGTTGTGCAGCAGATGGGCAAGGAGACGGAGGAGGGCGAGGTCGACAATCTGATTCTGTTTGGGGCGGAGGAGATCGCCAAGTCGAATCCAGACGACACGTCCGCCGACCGCGTGTGGACACCAGAGCTCATCGACGAGCTCATCGACGGTGCGGAGAAGGAGGCCGAGGAGCAGGCCAGGGAGCAGGAGGAGCGGGATGCCGTGGAGGCGGCAGAGGCAGCAGAGGCCGCCGAGGAAGCCAAGGCGGATGGGGAGAATGGAGCGGGTAACAAGAAGAAGGGCGGATTCTCGTTTGCCAGGATCTGGGAGACGAAGAGTAGCAACACGGTCAAGCCCGCCGACCTCGCCGAGCCAGACGAGCCAGAACCCTTTGGGGACGACGACGTTTGGGAAAAGTTCCTCAGTGTGGCCGAGCAGGAGAACCAAGAGCACGAGGTGACGATCGTCGAGGGCGGCCGGACACGCAAGGTGCGCAAGCTCGTGTCGTACCGCGACCAGCTCGCTGCTCTGGACGAGGAGCTCGCGTCGCCCAAGGGCAAGAAGAAGGGTAAGGGAAAGGCGACCGACGACGACTTTGTGGCTACCACGGCCGACTCGGACTCGGACGACAACGAACAATTCTTCGATGCTGTCCCCGAAAGTCTTCAGGATCTGGCCACCGAGACCGCGACTGGCAGCAGGACGGACCTGGTGGGGCACAAGCTGAACAAGGCCGAGCGCAAGGCGATCAAACGGCGCGAGGAGGCTACGCGACAAGCACAAGCTCACATGAGCACTGATGCTGCAATCGCATCCGCGCAGGCGACCAACGCGGCCATGGCCGTCGCCGGTGCCCTCCCCTGTGCAAGTCAGCCTGTGGCAGGGCCATCGACTGCCACAATTCACCCGATTCAGACGTCTCCCCGCGCCGCTGCCTTTGGTCTCACGCACGACGCAGGCATGTCCATGCTCTCCAATGGCCCCATATTCCGTCCCACCCATCCGGGCATGCTCGTGCCAGCCGCTGCGCCCGCGCCTCCCGCGCCCATCGTTCGGCCGCCGACATTGCATCAGGGCGCTATCCATGCGGCCAAGGTTGCCAGCGCCCGCCAGGTGCTCGTACAGCTCAAGGGGTTATTGCTAAAGCTGAACAACCGTGAGCTTCTGGCAAGGTGGTACGAGGTGGCAAATACTGGAATGTCGGCCTCGGCTCGTAAGAATCTCTACTTGCCCATGGCCCTCTGGGTCGACAACATGCTGGGCCCCCAGGGCATTGCGCCATACTACACCAGCAAAGGCAGCCTGGACGTGGTGGGCTACTACATTAACCTTGGAGACGCCGTGAGGGACGTGACTGCACCTGGTGCGGCTCCGCCAATGCCCACACCGCCTCCATACCGACCTCTATCGCCAACCACCACGTTCCTGCCTGGTCCTCCGGTAAACGTTCCTGCTCCAGCCCAGGCGACATCATCATCTCACATGCCTCCTCCCCTCCAGCCCATGCCGCGACCCCCTCCGCTCATTGTGCCTACCCCTGGGGCCAATCAACAGCGCCCGCTGCATCCCGCTGTTGTCGCCGCACTCACCACACCCGTAGCGCAGATGGTCACTTCCACACCGCAATCTCTCTCTCCTGCGACTCCACGCACGCCATCAGTCCAGCCTATCTCACAGGCGCAGACTCCTGAGATTACAGTTATCTCACGGTTTCCATCTGCCGCTCCTCAGCCGGCGCCTATCGTTCCCCAACCCGTTCTCGCCACTCCTCAGCCGGCGAATACCAATACACCGACACAAGGGACTCCAGCAGAGGCGACTACGCCGGCTACTGTCACGAAGCAAGCAGCCACTGCGCCACTACGCACGACCATCGCCATCTCGACGACGTCAAGCGCGTCGGCTGGAGCCCGTCCTCTCCCCTCGCAGGCGCAGACACACGTGATGCAAATGGGTGACTCGTCGCGCTTCGCACCCCCGACGCCGCCATCGGGCAACGCGATGGAGTCCGGACAATGCATGTGGTGCGAAGGTCAACACCAGCTCAAGGACTGTCCGAGACTCATTCCGCTGTCCGAGCTGGCAGATTTCGAGCGAGAGCTTGCCGACCGCGAAGAGGGCGAGGAAAAGGTGAGTTTGTTGCCGGCCAGCACGTTGCTAACTATAGCAAAACGCAGTGCGGATGATCCACCACATGCGGATTGCGCATCAGCAGCTCGATTTCAGCAGGCGCGCACAGAAGCACAAGGCCAAAAGGGCCGCCGTAGCACATGCCAAGGCAGCGGTATGGGCCCCGCCCGAGGATACTGCCCCCCAGGGGGCGACGCCAGGTGCCCGGCCGATCGCTCCTCTGCCTCCCGCAGCCGCTGTTGCCGGTGGTACTGCAGCCACCGCCAATGGCAGCAGTGTGACCGCCTCCACGACCAACGGCAGCGCGACCAACGGAAGCGCCTCCTCCCACGCCAATGGTGGTCCAGCCACTCAGGCCAATGGAAACGGGGCGCCGAATGGACACCGTGAAGAGGAGGCGATCGTCATCGATGACGAAGACGAGACGGAAGAGCGCCCTCTGAAGCGACCGCGTGTAGTTCCCGAGGAGCGCCCCGCTCTGTTAAAGCGAGTGCCCAGCCGGCCAACCGCGCCGGTGACCGACGACGATCGTGGGCCAGAGAGCAGCTTCCAGGGTTGTATGATCTGTCTTCACGAAGTGCACCACGTCGTGCGGGCGTGTCCTATTGTAAAGGCCGGCCCGAAGAGCATTGAAAGGTGAGCTTACCCTTTCCAACGAAGCTAAGAACTCAGAGCTCTGAAGCGCTTCAGGCCCGAGGACTCGCTCTACAGCACGCTGAGCATGATGCACCAGGCGCTCATGACGGGCACGGCGCCGAGCAAGCTCCCGCGGTGCCCCTTCTGCAACGGCGCGTGCGGGCAGAGCGTCCGCCAATGCGCAGAGACCCGGGGCTCGCGCAAGCAGCTCAAGGCCAAGATCCGCGAGCTGGAAGGGCCCATGCGCGAGGCCGAAGAGCGCCTCAAGGAGCTCAAGACGAAGCGCTCCCAGATGGTCCAGGCCGGCATCCACTCGGGCGCCGACCACGAGGCGATCCAGGACGTCATGCAAGAGCTGCACAAACTCGAGCAAAATCTCGACACGGTCATCAAGCCGGCGCTCGCGCCGCTGTATGAGGCCTACCTCTCCGTGAGTCGTGTGTGGGGACGAGCTAACCGCAGTGGCCAAACCCCAACCAACCGCCGATTCAGTAGTTTATTACCAACCTCCCAATCAGTTCTTTATAGCATCAGAAGCCAGAGACGCATGTAGAATACACTGTTAATGCGTGATGTACATCATATCTATATCTATTATGAGAGCTTAGAGGGCCTCGCCGAGGGCGGCGAGCAGCTTCTCGGCCCGCGCCTTGCGGAGGGGGTCGGGGACGGGGACGGCGGCCTCGGCGGGGGTCTCGACGACGTCGAACGAGACCTTCTTCTCGCCCTCCTCGGTAGCCTCAGCGGCGTCCTCGGTCTTCTCCGTCTCCTCCGTCTCCTTCTTCTCCTCCTTCACCTCGGGGAGCTCGCCAACAATCTCCTTGCGCGCCCGCTCGACAAGCGCGGTCCGCGCGCCACCCTGGATGGTAGCGAGGTACGCGACGACGACATCGACATAGTCGTCCGTAATCTCCTCGGTCCACACGTTGCGCAGCAGCCACCCCTGGCGCGCCTTGTTGAACTTCCACCCGCCGGCGGCGGACGCGCCGTGCGCGGCGTACTGCTGGGCGTAGAAGATGGCTGCGGTCAGTACAGATCTCCGGGGGGGGGGGGGGGGCGGGCGCCTTGGTCTTGAGGATCGACTTGACCTCCGGGGGGTCGGGGGGGGGGGGGGGGAGGGGGGCGGGGGGGGGGGGGGGGGGGGGGGGGGTCGCTACACCGAGCATCCTGGAAGCAACGACCAGCTCCCAAATGGCACTCGATAATCTGGACTCACCCTTCTTGGCGACCTCGCCGAGCGCCATGTCGTTGAACACGCCCGTGTCCGTCTTGGGGCCCTTGTCCTTCTTCTCCTTCTTGGCCTTTTTCGGCTTGGCCTCAGGGGCCGCGGGCTCGGTGGGGGCGTCGGCGTCGGCGGAAGTGGTGGAGGGCTCGTCGCGCTTGCGCTTCTTCTCCTTCTTGTCCTCCTTGTCGTCGCTGGACTTGTCGTACTTGTCGTACTTGTCCTTCTTGTCCTTCTTGGCCTTCTTGGGCTTGTCGGCGGTCTCGGCGGTAGCGGTCTCGGTGGCGGCCTCGGTGGGTGCGGCGTCGACGTCCATCGATTCGGACTTGTCCTTCTTGTCCTTCTTCTCTTTCTTGTCCTTCTTGTCCTTCTTATCCTTCTTGTCGGCCTTGTCGGTCTTCTCCTCCTTGGCCTCGGTGTCCTCGCTCTTGTCCTTCTTGCTCTTCTTCTCCTTCTTCTCCTTCTTCTCGATCTTGGTCTCCTCCGGGGTCACCTCGGCCTTGGCAGCCTATCGTCAGCCCAACCTCGATGAAACCCACCTTGGCAGCCTTCTTGGCCTCTTTCCGCGCCCGTCGCTCCTCCTTGGTCTCTTCGCGGGGTGTGTCGGACATGTTGATGGGGAAGTTGCAATTCTGCAGTATCGTTGATCGCCTCCACTTTTGTACCAGGCCCAGACAAACCAACTTTCTGAAATGAAGAATTCAGAATTCAAAAATAAGCATTACGTAATCTCCTGTGCCTGTTTACACCCAAGTTTTAGCGGACGGGCAGAACATGTCCGTTTTTGGCAGCCCAGGGCGTGACACGAGTGCACCTGGCACCTGGACCAAGGGCCGAGGGCCAAGAGGGTACGCGGGTGAATCAGCTGCTCTGTTGTTCTCGTTCCACTCATCTCCACCGGCCGACGGCTCGATACCACCACCAGCGCAGCGCACCACGCCGCAGACCGCAACGCAGATCGTGACCGCCAACCCCCCCGACCTCTAGCGCGACCCGGACCCTCGCGTATTCTTTGCAAGCGCCAGTCGCCCCCCTCTCCCCCCGCCGCGCCAACACACACCTCTGGCCCAGCATGGGTCTCTCGCTGTCCCGGATCTACTCGTCGCTCTCGAGCCTCGCGTTCTGGGGCAAGGACAAGGAGGTCCGCATCCTCATGGTCGGGCTCGACTCTGCTGGAAAGGTGGGTCCAGGTGGGGGGAGGGGGAGGGGGGGAGTCGGGACTGGATGGCGCCGAGAGGGGGAGTAGCGACGGACTCGGGACGGAGTAGGGGCGGCTCGGGGAGCTGCTGGGCTCGATTCGCGCCACCGACGATCCCTCCGGTCTTGCGCGTGCCCGACGGCGAACTTTGACCTGCTTACTAACCCGCAGACGACCATCCTGTACCGCCTGCAAATCGGAGAAGTCGTGTCGACCATTCCCAGTGCGTAGCCGCCCGCACCAGCTCTAACCCGCAGCAATCGGCTTCAACGTCGAGACAGTCTCGTACAAAAACATCAACTTCCAAGTCTGGGATCTCGGCGGACAGTCTAGCATCCGGTACGCCTCCCTCCTCTTCTCCACTGACCCCCAGGCCATACTGGCGATGTTACTACGCCAACACGCAGGCCATCATCTACGTGATCGACTCGGCGGACACGGCGCGCCTGCCGACTTCGCGTTCCGAGCTGCTCACAATGCTGGCCGAGGACGAGCTCAAGAACGTGCCCGTGCTCGTCTTCGCCAACAAGCAGGACGTGGCCGGCGCGCTGCCCCCCGGCGAGATCTCGGACCGGCTGGGGCTCGCAGGGCAGGAAAAGGGGCGCGAGTGGAGCGTGCGTGGGTCGTGCGCGACCAAGGGGGACGGGCTGGAGGAGGGGCTGGATTGGTGAGTCGCGAGCAGCGAGTGAGCGGAGCGAACGAGCTGCGGAATGCCGAGAGCGCTGTTGCGTCTAGTGGCGAGGCAGCTAGAGCGAATGGCTCTGGCCGCGGTGTTGCACAGGTCTGGGAGCTACGACTTCTCGGCCTTGGACGGAGCACAGGCCCCGGCTACTCATGAAATCGCGAAGAGAGCGCACCACATTACTGACACCACAGGTTGGTCAACACAATACAGAAGTAGGCTCCGGCCTCCCCCGCCCGCGGGCATGTTTGGTTTAGATGCACTTGTTGTGATCCCGCGAGCGAGCGATCAGTGTAGCGGAGTAGCGTGGCTGTGTCATGAGGCGTGATGGTCGCGATTAGGCGGGGTGCAGCGAGATGAAGACGCCGAGCCATGTGCAGTCAGAAACAGGATCCGCGAGTCAGTACCACAGTACGTAGGTGATACATATCTATCTATGAAGGCCAGTCTAGTGCCCGTTCTGCCCCGCGTCGTCCCCCTGCTTCGGCATGCCCATGCCCATGCCCATGCCGGGCATCATCATCGGCATCCCCATCATCGGCATTCCGCCCATGCCGCCCATGTTCATGCCTCCCATGCCGGACATGCCCCCCATCCCCATGCCGCCCATGCCTCCCATGCCTCCAGACATGCCACCCATACCCCCTCCTCCACCCCCTCCACCCCCTCCACCCCCTCCACCACCACCACCACCACCACCCCCTCCCCCAGTCGCACCATCAACGCTCCCCGTCGCCAAGAACCCCATGAGCTCGAGCTGGCTCGGCGCGCGCCCGACACTCGCACTCCACGCAGCAGCGAGCGACGCCCACGACTCGGGCAGCGTGGGGTTGAACGTCGACAGATCGAAGGTTGCGAGCGAGGGTCCTCCAGCAGGGGCTCCTCCGGCTCCGCCGCCGCCGCCGCCGCCGGGGGCTCCGCCGCCGAAACTGCCTCCACCGCTACCGGAGCCGCTGGCGCCGCGCGCCATTGCCGCCCCGCGCGGTTTCGGGGGCAGGTCGCGCGGTGGGAAATCGCGGTACTCCCGCGGCGGCGGGCGGCTGTCGCGGTCCCTGTTGTCGCGGTCACGGTCACGGTCCCAGCTGCGGGGGTCGCGATCGCGCGAGTGGGAGCGGTTCTCCCGTCCGTGGGGATCCCGTCCATCGCGGTCGCGCGGGTGGCTATCGCGCCGGTCGTCGCGTCCATCGCGTGCGTCGCGGCCGTCGCGGCCATCGCGGCCATCCCGCGAGTTGCCGCGGTCCATTCCATAGTCGCGCCGGGGCTGGTCTCGGGGGTCACGCATCTCCCGCCTGTCGCGTCTCTCGGGGGAGCGGGATCGGCGGCGGTCGCCGTTCGGCCCGTTCGGCCCATTCGCGTTCGGGCGCGGCGGGAGGCCGGGGGCCGCGCTCGGAGGGAAGGGTGCCGGCGCAGGGACGTTTCCGAGGGACCCGAGGCTGCCGAGAGAACTCAGGTTTGCGAGGGCCGCGAGCTGCGCGGGATCGAGGGCTGGTGCCGGCGCCGGCGGCCCGACCGTCGAGGGACGCACGTTTGCGAGCACGGCGTCGATCGCGGAGGATGTGTCGGCTCTGAGTGTCAGTTCTGGTCAAGAGAGGGTGCGGCCTCGCTCTATACGGCACTCGCACTCGCTGCGCTACTCGCGCACTCACTTTTCCTTCTTCTCATCCTTGACGCCCAACAGCGCCATGATTTCCGGCGGGAGCTGGCCCGGCGGGGGCGAACGGAGGGGCGAGCCGGATCCAGATCCGGGCTTTGACACGCTGCCCGAGCCGGGCTTACGTTTTGCGCCGTACTTTGCGAGAATGTGCGGCGGGGGCGCGTGGGGCGGGGTCGTGAACCGCGCTGGCGCGTCAATACTGCTCTACGGGGAGGGACAAGGAGACTGATTCAGAGGCGTACGACACCTTGTGCAGCGAGCATTCTGCGCCTCCGCCTTGCGCCCTCCGACTGCTGGGCCGGGTCCGACGTCCGTGGACAGATCCGTGGATCTGTGGATCCGTGGACCCTGCAGCACTATTCTACGGCTCTCTGCCAGCAATGGATGCATGCGTGATGCGGGGTCGGAGGCGCCTACAACCGGATAGGGATATACACTGGTGCGGGGGGTCAGTGCGGGCTGGTGGCTGTTGGCCAAGGCCGAAGCCAGGGCCGGAGCCAAGGCCGAAGCCAAGGCCACCGCCAGCCGCGCGGAGTCAGTACACAGTCATCACTGCGTGTCCCGCTATGCCAGAACTTTCAAGGCCGCAACTACACACTGTGGGATATTTACCTTTGGATCCGGCGTCCGCTATCCGCGCCTGCAGCCGCGCGATGCATGCCTCGGGGAACGTCTGGCCCTTGCGCCAGATATCGAGAATCTTGCGAGTCTTCTCCTGTAGATGTCAGCACTTGCAGGTTTGCACGGTTCGGGACTCACACGACCTTCGCTCCACGTCCCGCCCTTGCCGTCCGACACCATGCCCTCGACCCAGTTCTCCACCACGCCCTCCATCTTGGCCAACAAGCCCGCCTGCGTCCCCTTGCCGCGTTCGGCGGAGACACTCCGCCCGACGCCCTTGTCCACGAGCCGCTTGGCCTCGCGCGCAATCGCGTCAAACACGTACAGGCTCGACACGCGCGCGGTGCTCGCGGGAGCCAGCGACGTGTTGAGCCGCAGCAACGCGGTGACCAGCGCATGGTCCTCGGCCACGAGCTTCATCGCCAGCTCACTCAGCTCCTTCACCCGCGACCCGCTCAGGCGCGGCGCGCGGACCGTGCGGTCGAGAAGGTCCTCGAAGGGCTGCGTGTCAGCGGGGGAGGCGGGGGCGGGGGAAGGCGGGTGCACGCGACCAGCCGCAGTCCGAGGTGGAGTGGCGAGTGGGCGCAGCCGTCGTGTCGAGCCGTCGCGTCGCGTCGCGCCGATCGGCGGACTCACCTGTATATCAGCCGCCATGTTGATGTGGTCGATTAGTGTAGATTAAAGTTGTTGTTGTTGTCCGACGACAAGCTCGAGCACTTGGCTAGCTACTTCATTGCGTCGGTGGTTAAACTGCACCTGCACAGGGACAGTCTTGGCTGCAGGCTGCAGGCTGGAGATAACTCCGACCAAGTGGCATCCCGCACGCGACGGCCACGCGACTTGACTGATCGCGCCTACGTCATTGCTCCCTCCACGCGCATTTGGTGGATCCCTGCTGGCCCTGCCTTCCCTGGAAGAATGCTCGCCCGCTTACCGCGTTCACACCACGTCACTGCAGCAGGCAACACCGCCGCCTATTTTTGTATGAAAGGACCTGGCCGTCCTGGGTGCTAGTTACATCCGCCCTCGCTTCATCCCCTCGATCCCCCTCGACATCACATCGACATCACATCGCGACCCGCCATCCCATCTTCATCTCTCAACTGACTCTACTCTTACACTCCTTACATCTAACCATCCATCATGACTGTGAGTACCTCCCGCGGGCAGCGCTGACAGCAGCTCTACTACACCTGTGCGTATCGTACTGTGGGAACTGGGCGCGGATGCGGGTCGCGGTCTTCGCAGAGTCTGCTTTCCTCCGCGAACAAGGCCGCAAACAGCAAGCCCGCCGCGCAAACTGCGCCGATCTGCGAACACCACTGACAGCAGTGTGCTTCGGGCTGCTCATGTCGGAGATCAGCCTCCTGACGGCCATCATCTGCCCGATGCCCTTTGCGATGCGCAAGCGGTGAGTAGCGGAGTACATCCGGTCAGCAGGCTGTACGCTAGATGACTGCAACGGTCCCCGGGCGGAAGCAGGGGGCATGTCCCCGCTCATGATGGATTTAACTGACTCTCGCAGCATGATGCACTTCCTCAGCGAGAACCCCATCGTCGCCAAGGTCCAGTATGGTGTGAGTCCGCTATGTTACTTTCTGCCGCCAAGCTGACAACCAGCTTAAAATCACATTCATGTACGTTCTCCCGCAGCACGCAGCGCGCAGCGACGGGCGAAGATCCGCTGTGGAAGCAGGTCACTGCGGCCCGCAGCGCCCAGCGCCCCGCCCCTACAGCACTAACACCACAGCTTTGTCGCGGTGCTCTTCATCGACGCCCTCCAGCGTATGGTCCGCATCGCGCAGGAGGGCGCCATGGCCAAGGCCAAGGCCGAGGTCAACGACGTCCGCACCGAGACCAACTTTGCCGCGCGCAGGTTTTACGCGCAGCGCAACTGTGAGTCCGGGACGCGCAGCCGCGCAGCGGCGAGGATCAGCGGCGGAAATGTGGGCAGCTTAAGCTGTAGCACTCAGCAGAAGCTGCTAAACTATCACCCGCAGCCCCCATCTTACTGACCCTTCACTCTCCCGGCACCCACTAACGCCCAGTGTACCTCACCGGCGCGACCCTCTTCCTCTCGCTGATCCTCTCGCGCGTCTTCTACATCCTGCTCGACTTTATCCGCGTGCAGGAGGACTTCAACGCGCTCCAGGGCAAGACCGCCAAGGGCTCCGCGACCACCGGCCAGACCGAGGAGCTGCGCAAGCGCGTGCGCGAGCTCGAGGCCGAGCTCAAGACGGAGAAGACCTCGGCGCGCGACTTTGGTGAGTACCCGCGGGCTGGCGCGTTAGCGCCAGCGCGGGCGGCAAGATATCTCGTCGCTTGGGTTCCTAGCGCGCGAGATGCCCCACTCCTCCATCCCAAACTCACACCGCAGACACCCTCAAGAAGCAGGCCGGCCAGCAGGCGAACGAGTACAACCGCCTCGCAGACGAGCACATCAAGGCCGTGAGTAAACACAGTCCTACAGCCTGCTGACGCGTCAGACCGGCGCGACCTCGGACAAGAAGATCGACTAAATGAGATCTATACCTGAGAAGCAGAAACACGACACCGACGAACGTATTTTACGATGCAACTGGTGAAATAAAGCTGATGCAGCTGTGCTATACTGGTCAGTTTGTTGCTGGCCGTATTGCACACGGTACTGTCTCCGTTCCTCTACCTATGTACCGTCTGCTGCTGTCCGTCTCTCATACTCGATGTGCATGAATGACGCCTTGTGCTTGACTTGCATAAGGATAGAATACGATACCTGCCACGATATCTGCCGCGATATCTGCATATCTGCCACGCTGCAAAATCTCACACACGAGGCCACGCATCCCGTGACATTGCAACCATTACGCGTCAGCCATTCCACTCCAGCATGCAACTACCTGCAACCCTTCCTCGAGACAGTCATTCATCACGCGGGCCGATGCGCGCCCTATAAAAGTATATGGACCAGAGCGTGCTACGACGCAGACTGTCGCCGAGGAAATGTGGCGCCCTCCCGCGCTCAACCTCCAGCACATTATGGTGCGAGGGGAGCTAACGGGGACTCGTGGCCCTGCTCTTCGCGAGGGCAGGGCGTGTCGGATCGAGGGGAAGAGAGTGAGGGGAGAGAGGGGGGGATGGGTCATGATATTAGGACTATAGAGGTGGCTCGTTCCGGCATGCACGAAGAGTGTGCAGTAGCCGAAGCGGCGGCTGGTAGCTCGTGCGCAGGTAGGGGGCGCACGGAGGGGAGGCGGCGGCTCGGTGCAAAAGAGTCCCGAGTGAGAGAGGAGTTGTAAAAAAGGAGTGACGCGCCCATGAAATGTCGAAAGGGACATGAGAGGTGTGTGAGATATATAGAGAAACGAGAAAGACGAGACAAAGAAACGAGAAGATGAAAAAGAAAAGGGGGGGTGGGTGAAGGGGGAGGGGAATGATGAGTGGGACGTGTTCGGCCGTGTTGAAAGCCATTAGATGGAAGAAAACGTTGGCAAGGGCGAGTGACGGTGTCGTGATCGTGGGAGCATAACCGGGGCTGTAAACGTGTTGAAGCGCCGGGGAACCATGACGGGCGGTGCAGCGTTGTCCGCCGTGTGTGTCCGATTCCTTGGCGAGCCGACCGAAAAGCTCCTACGCATCCGCGACTCGCTGCCTTTCCTCCATCCATCGTGCCACTCTCTGAAAAGGTATCACAGATACGCAGCCGCGCACTGTGCTTTCAGAGTCACATTCCATTTACCAGCCACCCTGCTCGCGCGTGTTGCGGGTCTGCGAGCGCAGCTGACGCGAGTTCTCAATCTTGGTGGGGTCCGACGAGCCCATCTCGGCAGCGACGCGGCGCTTGTGGGCCTGGAGAAGAGCGTTCTGCTGCTGAGCCATGTCGTCCTGGTTCTCCGACTTGGAAGGGGGCTGGACCGACCAGTCAAAGACATAGTCGTACTGGAAGCCCTCACGGACAAAGAGGTCGCGGAAGAGCTTGCGGAGGTACGAGTAGTCGGGCTTGTCGTCGAAACGGAGCGAACGGCAGTAGTTGAGGTAAATGGCAAACTCCTGGGGGAAGCCACGGCAGAGAATGTCGGTGGGGGTGGTCATCTTCTTCTCCATGATGCGGTCGTACTTTTGCTTCTTGGTAGCAGCCTTGAGGCCCTGCCAGGGAAGCTGGCCACGGAGGAAGTACATGAGCACATAACCAAGCGACTCGAGGTCGTCGCGACGCGACTGCTCGACACCAAGATGCGTGTTGATCGAAGTGTAACGGGCGGTACCGGTGAGGTTCTTGTTCTCACGGTAAGGGATGTGGAGGTGCGTCTTGGGGTCACGGTACTTTTTGGCGAGACCAAAGTCGATAACGTTGACCTGGTTGCCGCGCTTGCCAATGCCCATGAGGAAGTTGTCGGGCTTGATATCACGGTGGATAAAGTTGCGCGAGTGAATGTACTCGACACGCGAGATCAGCTGGTCGGCAAGGAGCAGCACCGTCTTGAGGCTAAACTTGCGGTTGCAAAAGTTGAACAAGTCCTCGAGCGACGGGCCGAGCAGGTCGAGAACCATGGCATTGTAATCGCACTCGGTTCCGTACCAGCGGACAAAGGGGACACCGACACCACCGGCGAGCGACTTGTACACCTTGGACTCGTACTCGAGCTGGGGGTGCTTGGCCTTGACAGACTCGAGCTTGATGGCGACTTCCTCGCCCGAGACAATGTTGACACCGAGGTAAATGTCACCTGATGGGTCAGTGGCTGTTCACGTGCAGAGTGTTGATTCGTGCTGCTGTGCTTCGTTTTACTCACCGAACGATCCGCTACCAATCTTCTTGCCGATACGGTACTTGCCACCGACGCGGAGGTCCATGGACGTCATGTTGCTGGACAGCTGTTTGGAGGGAGCGCCATAACGGGTAGCCATGGTGCGTGGATTGGAAGAGTCGGGAGGCGGTTTGGACGAGTACGGGTCGACACGGGAGGTGCGACCGGAGGATGCAGGTACACGCGGCGTGGTGAATACGGCGGTGGGGCGGGCGCGGTTGCCAAAGGGGTCCGAGGGTACCGACCGATGAAAAGGAGCAGTGAATGGCCAATGGGAGGAGCGTTGAGTTGGGGTTGGTGTGTTGGATAAGTGACAAGTTGAAGGTCACAAGAGGCGTGGTTGGGAGTGGATAAAGTGGTGGTGGTGGTGATGATGATGATGATGAGAAGAGAGATAGATAGAATGGGCAAATAGAGTAGTGTCAGCATTCAATCAAATTTGAATCAGAGCTTCTCCACGTCACACAAAATGGGGCTTGCGCTATGTCATGTCTCGCATTGTCCGTCGAGCACACAACAAGAGAGCGGGTGCGAGGCCATTTGGTGGCCAGTGCGCACCATGCTGCGCGCCAGGGCGAAAGCGAGGGCGCGCTATGGTGGTTCCAAAGGAAGGGAGTGATGCACTCGAGACCATGACGAAAACGGGTGTGTGCAGGTCTCGTCCCATACGACCATAAGAATCCGGCTATCAAAACTTACCTGACTGTGGAGAGTAACTCGTTCAGCACGAGGGGGAGAGTGTGTCTCGAAGACTAGGGGGTGAGAGATGGAATGCACTCGACCTGGAGAGAGTGTAGAAAGCGAGAGTAACGTGCGCGCGCAAGTGAGAGCGAGCGACAAAGGGGCGGTGGTAACGAGTGTGTGTATGGCGAGTGTTTGGAGGTTTGCCAGGAAAGGGGTTGGGTGAGACGATCGGTGCGCACAAAGACAAGGGTTTAGAGCGAGTCAAAGGCAGGGGGCCAACGGTATGATGAACAGAACGAGTGGAGAGTGAAAAGGAGTTGTTGTCAATGAGAGTGAGCAGGAGAATAAAAGGAGTCGATGCGATGCGATGGTGATGATGAACGAGATCAAGGTGGTCGTGGACAAGAGTTGGTGAGGGGGGAGGGACGGGGCGGGGAGATAGATCACCAGGGGTGGAACCAGTCACACAAGTCACAAGTCACAGGATCACAGGACCAGTGGACCACAGGACAGTCGTCGTCGTTGACGGGTATGATTTCGATTTGATTCGTATGATAGCGTCGATGAATGAATATACAGCGAGCGGGCAAGACAAGGGAAAGGAGCATTAATGTGTCAGCCTCCGATGCTTTGGATCTTTGGGATAGGGATATATTACACTGCACTGCTGCTACTACTCTGCACACTTGTCACACTGTCGACTGCACACTGCTCCAAGTGTCTTGGAGGATGAAATGAACGGGAGACGCAGGAGACACATGGTCTACCATGGCGTGCACATTGCACACACATCCAATCCAGGTCCCAAACAGTAACCCAGCAGCCCAGCCAGACATCTCAAGCCTCCAGGCTACGCAGGCGCACCCACACACACACACATGCAACCATGCAACCCTCGTCGTGCCATCTTTTGTAATGTTGGCAACAAAAGGAGGGAGACAAAGAGGAGGCAGTGTATGGGCGAGCGCGCATCTGGAGATCCAGAGCAAGGTCCGTGTAGATTGTACGTGACAGTGGAGAGACCGGCCAGTCCGACATGCGGCGGTCTACCAGTCTCTCTTCTCGGTGATTCGGCGCCGAGCAGTAGCAGCAGTAGCGAGCAGTAGCGCGCAGTAGATGATGCTGTAGATGAAGACTTACAGGTAATAAAGCCGAGACGAGACAAAGACTAGACGGCTAAAGTGTAAAGTGTCTTGCTTGTCTGTATAGTGTATACCAAAAGGGCGTTCGTCAAAAGGAAGACACTGAAGGGCGAGGCCGAGGGGGGAAGGAAGGCGGAGTGGAAGGATGGGGGTTATGCAAATCCGAATCCAAGTGTGTGTGCACGACTGGGCTGTGCACTGCTACTCTGAAATCGAGAAATGAATAAAGGAAAAGAGGCGTTGGAAAGGTGTATTAGAAGAAGAGAGGAGGAGGAGGAGGATAGGAGGAGGAGCAATGTAGATGGATGGAGTGAGTGAGTACGTGTGGGTGTGAGTGTGGGTGAGACCGAGTAGGACGGAGCAGAGCAGATTGATCAGACGGAGTAACACGACCGTCCAGTGTGCTACAGTGAGGGAACTGGGGGTGATACGATACGATACCCGTTCATTGGTACACCATGCTGCCAGCCAGCCAGCCATAGTGTGAGTGAAGACCTTCCAGCCCAGCCAGCATGGGCAAGGCCAGGGTTGACCATACAGATACAGGCTCGTCTACATGTGGATAATCTCTCCGCATTAGTGGTTTCAAATCAAATCCTCGCTCGCATTATTAGTCCCATACCATCCTACTCCCATGTCGATGGCTGGATGCCGTGGCGTTCATTTTCCTTATCCTATTAGCTTAATATTGTCTCAATTAGGAAAAAAATTAAACCCCACTCATCCTTAATACAAGATCTCATTGAACGAATTCAATTCTCACGCTCAACCTTCATTAGACTATTGAGGAATTCCCATTTCAAGGTTGAAATCAAAAGTCCTATAATCCTATAATCCTATTAATCTCCCCGAGTGCACTGCAACCGCAGACTTGTAGCTGTGCCACGCCCATATCCCCGGGTATCCCCGCCCACCCGGCGCTGGGTGCTGGCTGCTATGGTGACTGCACCGTAGCTCACTCACTGTAGCACGCACACGCGTCATCTCGACCTCCACTGCACGCTGACCACACCGTCCACAACCTCGAGGCGACCATAACATCCTTTGTCGCTCAACACCACTCCGCGACAACCACTCATCATGGTAAGCTAAGCCCACAGTACGCCAGCTCACACCAGTCGCTCCGCGTCGTCCCCGCCACCATCAACGCGTCCCAGCAGACGTACGAGGTCTCTACTTCTGTGCGTACCGCCTCTGCTTGTCTTCCTCTGACCCCAGGCGACCAACCACCCGCTCACCGGCACGCACGACGCGTTCCGCTACGGCCCGACCTCGGCCGCGCAGACCGTGCAGGCCGGCAACTCGAGCGCGCTCCAGGCGCGTCTCGAAAAGGTACGCACTCGAGCTGGCAAGCACTGACAAACAGTGGCAGGAGACGCAGCTCGAGCTCCGCCAGACGGTCCAGCGCAACAACTTTGGCGTGTCCGTGCCCCTGCGGCAATCGATGGAGATGAAGCTCGTCAAGACTGTGAGCAGTGTGTGAATGTATGTGCTAATTGCAGGAACTGCACAACCCCGTCCTCCTCCAGGCGACGCCGTCGGGCATGCCCCTCGGCGGCTCGCACAATGTCCACCTCGAGATCCTGCAGGGCACCGACGAGTCGCTCGACGCGGCCGACTTTATGGCCGGCGGCGCCGACCTGCGCGACGTGCTCGACATGAGCGGGGCCATGGAGCGCAGCCGTGGCATGTAGAGGCGCATTGTAGATCATGCATTGTATAACAGGTATAGTCCCGCGTCCGATAGGACGCACTCGAGAGGATGCAGTGGGAAGCGAGACGATGTCCTCTGCGTTGACGAAGGGAGTAGGCAGTTTGGAGTCTCTGCAATGGTAGCCTTTTAGGCGATCTGGGAGTAGCCGTCGCGCGTTGTGCTGGGCTTGTCGTCGCCGCCGAGGCGGTAGCCGCCGGTCGGGAAGGAGCCGGGCGGGGGCGGCGTCGAGCCAGACTGTGCCGGCGGGGGCGGGGCGGTGCCGAGCGACTGCCCGCCGAGCGTCTGGCCGGGCGCAAACGACGTCGGGATCCAGCCTGCTGTCAGTGAAGTCCAGTGAATATAGATCTGTAAGAGCCGCGTTGAGGCCACCACCGTTCCAAGCTGGGGAGCTAGGCTGAGGCTGGACAACGGCTTGGCTCTAGCTGTCTCCAGCCACCAGAGCACAGAGCCCAGGCCATCAGAGTGGCCACTCCAGCGACAACCATGCTGCAACCAGCCACCTTGAAACTTACCACCACCGCCGCCACCAAACCTATTCCCCCAGCTGAGCTCCCCGCCCCGCTCGCGGAGATGCACCATGCCGGAGAAGTAGATCGGGATCTTGAGCGCAAACAGCCCGAGCGCAAAGATCCACGACAGCGAGGCCGGCGGGCGCGTCATGAAGCTGAGGATATCGAAGATGCCCGCAAACGCGGTCGTCATGAGGAAGAACTGCTCGGGGCCCGTCGAGGAGAGCTCGTGCGTGACAACGCCGAAGAGCTAGCGTAAGCAGAGTGAGTAAGGGGGTGAGGGGGGGCTCACCATTAGTGGGAAATTGTACGAAAAGCCGGGCACGTCGGTGAGCGTCAGCGACACCGCCTGCGGTCAGAGTCAGCCTTGCTTTCGAATGGACGTACGGCAGCAATGCGGACGAGCTGCACGGGGTCCTGCGCGGAGAAGCGGGCCATGTATGACATGGTGGGTGAATGGTCTTGTCGTTGGAGCTGTCGCTGTCGGGCGGCGATGAACGGTTAACGGTGATGGAGAGATGACAAGTGGATGCTGGAAACGTGTGGCTGTCGGTGTTCATTTCTGGCACCACAGCGACATCATGACAGTAATTCAGGCACGGCCCTTACCCCGGACACGAGCGAGTGATACAACGGGTTAACGGGACTAGCCCATTGATAACAGTCCCCAGCGATTGCGATTGCGATCGCGACTGCATATAAGCGCGAGACGGCACGTTCTCGCCACCCATCCCACCATGACACTACTTCTAGCCCTCTTCATTCCGCCCGTCCTCGGCCTCTCCATCTGGCCATGGGGCGACAGCGAGCTGCGCCCAGCCCCAGTCATCCCCGTGCCGTCGCGCCCGCTCGTGTGGGGCGACGCCAACTTTCTTAGTACTTCCGATACGCATGGTGAGTCGCGCGCGAGCGCAGCGAGGCACGCAACGCATAGCGTGCGCAGTGCTGTGCATGCGAGAGGGTGAAATGGATGATACTGACGGCAGGATGGCTCCTGGGGCATCAGCACGTACGTCGGTGGCAAATAGCGAGAGCATGTACTGACTGGGGAGAACACATGGCCTGAACCCGTGAGTCCCTGCGCTCCCACACGCCCGCTTCGCTCGCGCGCTGACGTCAGAACTACTCAGGCGACTTCGGCACCTGGGCCTCGTTCGCGACGCACATGCGGGCGCAGGCGGACGAGCGGGGCGTGGACCTGCTGCTAGTGGATGCGGGGGACCACCACGACGGGCCTGGGCTCGTGTCGTCCTCGCGCGCGTCCGCCGAGGCCGCGGACGACATCTTCGGTATGCTCCAGTACGACATTCTCACGCTCGGGAACCACGAGCTGTACAAGTACGAGTCGGCGCGGTGGATTTATGACAACCGCGCCCGCTGGGGGGGGCGGTATCTCACTTCCAACGTGAATATCACCACCGAGGACGGGGACGCGCCGATCGCGGACCGGTTTGCGACGTTTGAGACCAAGACGTGAGTCGCGACGTGCGTGCGAGTGCGAGTGCTTATGATAGTGGTCGCACGGTTACGGCTTTCGGCGTTCTCTTTGACTGTGAGTCGCGTCGCATGTGTTCAGTGCTGACTTTTAGTCAAGGCGCACGACCGCAACATCACCGTGCAGGCGCCGACGCAGATGGCGCGGGAGGCGTGGTTCCTCGACGCGATCGCCGACGCGCCCGACTACTTGTGAGCAGAGAGAGCCGGCTTCGGCTCGCCTCGTTTTCCGGGATCCACTCTGATCTTAGTGTTATGGTCGGCCACATGCCCGGCCGCGGATGGACGTCCGAGTGGATGCCGGTGTACGACGCGATCCGCGCGGTGCACCCCCGCGTGCCCGTCTTCATCTTTGGGGGCCACACGCACGTGCGCGACTGCGTGCAGTACGACGACCGGTCCATTGCGTAAGTGCCTGCAGTGCGTTCTGTCTGACGGCAGGATCGTGCCGGGACGCTACCTCGAGACGATCGGGTTCACCTCGTCGTCGCTCCCCGCAAACGACGACGAGTCGCCCGTCATGCACAGGAGGTACATTGACGCCAACCCCGTGTCGTACAAGTTCCACGCGGGCCGGACCGACAAGGACTTTGACACCCCGCTCGGGCTCAACATCACCGGGTCTCTGATCGAGCTCGCGCACCACCTCAAGCTCGACGTGCCGTTTGGCGACGCGCCGCACGACTACTACCTCTCGCGGTATGCTTATGGCCACCCGCGCAGTATTCTGACCGTGTTTGCGGAGAAGGTGCTCCCCGAGGCGGTGGTCGACCGCAAGCGCCACGGACCGAGGATCATTGTTGGCAACGCCGGCAGTCTGCGCTTCGACGTGGTGAGTAGACATGGGAGGACAGAGACATTGCTGACAGCAGTTCAAAGGCAGCTTTGACCGCAACGACGAGCTCACCGTCTCCCCCTTGTGAGCAAAGACAAGCACTGTCGCTTACACTCAGCACGACCGCATTCCTGTACACACGCCTCCCCGCGGGCCTCGCAGGCAACATCACGACCGAGATGAACCGCGCCGGCGCGTCCAAGTTTGGACCCGCCACGGCGCGGGAGGACGACGACGCGGCCGTGAAAGCAGTGTACGACGACTGGCTCGCGGCGCAGTGGGACTCGTACGTGCAGGAGCAGCTCACGTCCCCAAAGTGGACCGTCTTCGGCGCCAACAAGCCCCAGACACTCGGATACGTCACCAAGGACGCGTGCAGTGGAAAGGGCGACGACGTGGAGCACATTCCCGTCCCCTTCTCGCGCGACCAGGTGTGAGTGCGAGCGGCGAGCGGAGCGAGCGACTCAAATACTGACTGTCAGCGACTTTATCCAGACGCCCATGCCGGACGTGCACCCCGACGAGGACATTGACGTCGTCGTGATGGACTTTGCGATGCAGGATTTCCGTAAGTGGACAGGAAGGCAAGAGCTAATGGTAGTCACCGCCGCGAGCGTGCTCGCGCCCGAACGCCGCGTCGCGTGGGACGACTTTGCGCCGTACGCCGAGGGCATGCTGATCAACGAGGTGTTTGGGCGGTATGCGCGTGAGCAGTGGTGAGAGTATTGCATGAGATGAAGGTCATGAGGATGAATGTTGTGTATGTCTGCAGCGTAATCAATGTGGGTGGCAACTGGCCACGGCCACGCGTTCAGCTTCGACACGAGAACAACAACAGCAGCAAGAGAACAGTGCAGGCAACCAGGAATGCAGCAGGCAGTCCAGATAACCAATCCATAAACAAAGTATAAAGTACAAGAAGCCGATCAGAAAGCCCCCCAGAGCCCACGCCACGCTCGCGCCGTTCCCCAGAAGGTCCAGCGCTCGCGCTACGCCAGCGTCTTCGCCGGCGCGTCCAGGACGCGCCGCGCGCTCTGTAAAGAGCCTGGGGGGACTGGATCATCACCTCGGCGTGGAAAATGTGGCTAGTGTGAACTAGCGAGAAAGAGACGTTTACTGTAGAGAGATCCTGGTGGTGTGAGCGAGTGCCGAGCGAGTGCCGAGCGGCGCCGGCGGGGGCGGCGGGGAGGAGGAAGGGGGGACCAGCAGAGCTGGAGACCAGGAGCGGTACTGCTCGCTGGTAGTAGAGTACTCACCTACAGAGTTGGTCACTGGAGATTAAAGAGTGCATCGAGGTTGCCTTTTATACCCTCCGCCGGCAGGCGCCAGGCGGGGTGCTGGCGCGAGCAGATTTGCTGCCCGGCCTGCCCGGGCGCATTTCGGTGCGAGCGCCAGGGTTTGAGACTGGCTGCTGGCTGCATGCGGCAAGACGGGGCGAAAATCAGCCTCAGGCGCGAGGGAGGCGCGAAAATCAGGCGCGAGAATGGTGCGAACGGCGCGAACGGAAGGACAGAAATGCCACGAATAAAATGCTCAGCTCACGTGGCAGGTAACTTACGTACGTAGGTGTGTTTTGTGGGGAAAGAGTGTGGGGAAGCAATCGTCGATCCGATCGGTGTCCTGTGTACCTGTGTGCCGTATTGTGGCGGCTTCGACCGCTCCACTCTTCCGACTGGTGACTCTCCGGTGCCCATTTAGCGGTGGCGGATAGCGGTCGGGATGAGGGGCATGTTGATTACCGGTCCCCAGTCGAGCACCCGATGCGCAAGCGACGTGAGCACCCGACGAGCACCCGTAGTCGCTGCTACCTTTAATCCTCATCTCTGCATCGCACACCCCACCACCCCCTCTAGCAGCCACCCCCAACATGACAATCTACACGGCCGACTACCCCGTCCCCGCGCTCCCCACCAGCGGGCTGTTCACGTATCTCTTCCCCGACCGGCCGTCCGACTCGCCGCTGCAGCAGTTTCCGCCCCAATCGCCCGCGTACATTGACGGGCTGACGGGGCGCACGCTGAGCCGCGGGGAGCTGCGGACTAATGCGCTGCGCATCGCGGCGGCCCTCCGCGCCGCGGGCCTGAAGCAGGGGGACGTCGCGTGCCTCTGGGGACCCAACAGCCTCGAGTGGGCGCAGGCCGCGTTCGGGTGTATGGCTGCGGGCGTCGCTGTGTCCCCCGCGAACTATGCCTAGTGAGTGCGCGCGGATGAGAGCCCCAGCCGAGGCGGAGTTTGTTATGCGAGTCTGACCCCAGCGCGGCACACGAGATCGCGCACCAGATCAACAACTCTGGCGCGCAGTTTGTCTTCCTCGACGCGGGCGTGCTGCCGGTCTTCGACGCCGCGCGCAAGCTCTTCAAGCGCACGTTTCCGGACTCGCGCGTGGTGCTGCTTTCGACGGCCGAGGCGGCGCCGCTGCCGGCGCGGTACGCCCACCTGTCTGCCTTCTTCGGGCCGCACAAGCCCGGCAAGGCGGCGCGCTTCGACGGCGCGCGCGCGCGCGAGACCGCGTGGCTGTGCTATTCCTCGGGCACGACGGGGCTGCCAAAGGGCGTCATGACGAGCAACTACAACCTCACCTCGCAGCTGCAGGCGGTGAATGTGGCTTACGAGCCGCTGGAGCATGGCAAGGACGTCGTGCTCGGCATCCTCCCGTTCTCGCACATTTACGGGCTGACCGTCGTGCTCCTCCAGCCGATTACGGTCGGCGTGCCCGTCGTCGTGCTGCCGAAATTCGAGGAGATCTCGGTGCTGAGCGCCATCGAGAAGGTACGTACTGTCTCTGTCGTCGCTGATTGCAGTTCCGCATCACGCACGGCCTCATCGTGCCCCCCGTCGTGATTGTGCTCCTGCACTCGCAGAACGTGGGCAGGTACGACCTCAGCAGCCTGCGCACGCTCATGAGCGGCGCCGCGCCGCTGGCCGCCGAGACGCAGGACGCGTTCCTGCGCAAGATGCCCGGCATTGTTCTGTAAGCCATCGCGAGAGTTGGACTCTGCTCACACGCAGCACACAAGGGTACGGCATGACCGAGTCGTCGCCCGTGTGCCACACGATGGCGTCGCACGAGGCCGCGGGCCGCGCGGGGCAGGTCGGCCGCCTGATGCCGACCTTTGAGGCGCGCCTCGTCACCGAGGACGGCACGGACGCGCCCGAGGGCGAGCGCGGCGAGCTGTGGCTCCGCGGACCTTCTATCATGGAGGGATACCACGCCAACCCCGAGGCGACCGCCAAGACCATGCACGGCGAGTGGCTCAAGACGGGCGACGTCCTCATCCGCCGCCCCGACGGGTGGTACATGTAAGCCAAACCTACAAAAAATACTGACGGCAGCGTGGTGGACCGCGTAAAGGAGTTGATCAAATACAAGGGCTACCAGGTACCGCCCGCCGAGCTCGAGGCGCTGCTCCTGCAGCATCCCAGGGTGCTGGACGCGGGCGTCGTGGGCGTGCAGGACGACGCGCAGGCGACCGAGCTGCCCCGTGCATACATTGCCATTGCGGCGGATACGCCCGAGGCGGAGCACGCGCTCATCGAGGCGGAAGTCGCCGCCTGGGTCGCCGGCCGCGTCGCGCAGCACAAGAAGCTCCGCGGCGGCGTGCGCGTCATCCCCGCCATCCCCAAGAGCCCCAGCGGGAAGATCCTCCGCAAGGACCTGCGCGCGCGCGCGCAGAGCGAGTATAATGCCATGGTCAAGGCTGTGGCCAAGCTGTAGACGGGTCGTTCCGGATTCTTTGATAGTTGTGAATGGTTGTGATGATTTCTTGGCCGTGATTGCGCTGCCTGCGGGTGCCGGTGTCGTTGGTCTACACACAGTCATCCGCCGCATGTGTCTGCTTCATCGTCCGGCGTTTATACTCTCCGTTTCGATCATATCTGCACCACTGCCCCGACTCCCAATCGTGGCTACCACTAAGAGGCTACTTGAGAGATAGAACCAAGCAGACACACAACCGAGTCGTAAATGCTGAACAGGAATAAATCCGTAAAATGATAAAAACCCGGGCAATAATCGATAAAATAAGATAAATTCCAGCCCGACCAGTCTGTCCCAGGGAGCCGCCCGCTCCAAGTAGTCTATCCGCTGTCTTGCACTGACGATCTCCTGCGTCGTGGAAGCGTGGCAGTATCAGTGACGTCGTGGCACTTCTGCTCGTGGCACCTACCCGCCACTCTCGCCGCCCCTTCCACCTCCCGCACTGGTCCCTCACGAGACTGACGCGAGCGAGCCAGGCCCTGGCAACACCCAATACGTCTCACCTCGGGGTCTACTCCTCCCCCGGGACACCATCGCACCCACGCTTCCCGCCATGGGATTTCGTGGCCAAGCTGGTTAAGGCGTCCGACTGTTATCTTTTCCGGGATCCAACTCGGGTTCAGGCAATCAATCGGGAGATCGAGAGTTCAATCCTCTCCGAGATCGCTTTTTCCTCGACGCCGAGGGTGCTCGAGCGTATCCTGTATCCCTGATGCAGCCCGGGGGCTAGGAGCGGGCACGGCTGCCATTGGCTACTGGGCGATCATGGGCGACAGGTCCGAGGTTGCACCTCGGCAGTCGGGGCACGACTCGGTCACACCCGCACGAGCTGCGGATGCCGCCCAACACACATCGCACGCGCTGGTACCCGCTCACACGCACCGAGAGCGCCAAGAGCGCAGAGAATGCAGAGCACCACACAACAAAAAGCAAAAAGAGAGTTTTTGGAATTTGGTTGTTATTTTGTACGAATGAGGGTTGCCTATAGGGTGGAATGAGGATTGCCTATGGTTGTGGTGGGGTAACTGGCCTCTTTCGAGGGTTGCCTTCAGAACATCTGCACCGGTCTCAGTGATAGCCTCCAGCGCAAGGTATGTATATTCATGTGTATCAGGCATGGCAGCCGTGTATATCAGCCACGCATCTCGCAATGTACATATGTTATAGGGGTGGATCTATGACCCCTCGGGTGCCCGGACGGAAGCGAAGACAGGAGCTAACGGAAACGGAACAATACAGGCCTACAGTAAAGCTTACTCGTCCTTGGAGTCGTACGAGTTGTCAATGCCGCCGAGCATCATCTTGAGCAGCCACATGATGGGGGAGACTGTTGTCAGCAAACGTCTTGCACCTGTACTCACGCTGCTGGCCCGACTTGCGCATCATCTCTGCGCTCTCGGCGTCAAAGTCGCCGGTCTGGTCGATGAGGCCGCCGATCTGGGGGTCCTCGTCGAGCGACGACAGCCACTGCTGGGCGGCAAAGTCGTTTCCGATCTGGCAGAACTGGAGCGAGAGCGTGTCGGCGCCGTAGCGCGTCTGCGAGAGCTCGTGGGCCGCGCGGCCAATGACCTGGTGGAGGGTGCCGGGGGCCTCGGCCCACTGCGAGCCCGTGCCGTCGGTGATGATGATAATGAGCTTGGGCTTGCGGAGGAAGCCGGCGCGGGCGGGGCCGAGGACGAGCGGCTGGAGGACACGGTAGTCGAGCGCGGCGCCCATCTGCGCCGGGCCGTCAAACTGCACCTGCGAGACGAGGTTGACTGCCGCGTCGTCGCTGTTGATCCGGTTGCCCTCGATGGGAGAGTTGAAGAAGCGCACCTCGATGCCGTCGTCGTCAAACAGCGTCGCGGCCTGGGCGACTTTGGCGAGCGTCTCCTTGAGGTCCTCCATGCGCTCGCCGTTCTGCTCGTGCCGCATGGACGAGCTGTCGTCGCAGAGCACAATCACGTCAAACAGCGCCAGCTTGCACATGTCGATGGCAATGTCCGGGGTGAGGTTCCAGTCGTCGCTGATGGTCGGGATCGCGTTGGTCGCGACGATCCGCTGCGCAATGGCGGCAACAGCCTGCTGATCGGGGTAGAACGCCTGAATACGCTGTTCAGTGATGCACTGGAAGAGCGTCTGCATGATCTGGTTAAAGTCGGGTCCGGGGGGAAGCGAGGGGTCGGGGCCGCCGAAGCCGCCATCGCCCATGCCGCGGGTGCTAGAGCCATTGTCGGGGCTGTCGGTGAGCGCGCGCGTACCGCCGCCGTAGTAGGAAGAAGCAGCACCGCCGCCGCCACCACCACCCGAACGGTACCCGCCGCCGCCGCCCATGGGCATACCCATCATGGGCATGCCCATCATGCCGCCGCCGCCACCGCCATAGCCGATCGGCTTGAACTTGTTGGCGGCCTTCTTCTTGCGGACCTGCTTGATGACAACGTAGGCGAGGCCTGCAATGACTGTGGAGAGTTAGAGCACGAACGTGGGAGGTGGGCAGGAGACGTACGCAGGGCTTTGGCGATTCCCATAGCTGTGTGTGGTTGTTGTGGCGGGGTGTAAGAGTTGGGTAAGAGTAAGGTGTGAAAGAGTGGTGTGAAGAGTGGTGTGAAGAGTACTCGAGTGAGAGTGAGTGGTGAAGTGGTGGCAAGAAGAGAGACAACAAGACAGCGAGATGCAATATATCCTTACGCGTCGAGGTCGTAGCGAAGGGTTTGGGCCGTCGACGATGACGACGAGATTGGCGTGGCGGCGGTGTGGACGATGCGAGAAAGGGGGCCAAGGGCGAGTCAGGGCGGTGCGATCAAGCCTCAAAGGCGGTGCAACGTGTGTAAGGGAAAGATAATCGCGCAACGATCAATACAAATGTAGTCTAATACATTTAGTCTACTTTTCTATTCATTCTGATTAATTGACTGATTATTAATAATCCGAGACTCGAGAGTTTGATTAGACGCGGCTAGGTCGGCTGCGTACGCGATTTCGGCGGTTCCTAGCTCGCATCCGGACAAGCGTCAAAATGCTTGGCAGAGAGAATGGCATGACCGTGGGAGAGCGATGATGATCAATGACATGAGCGGCTGTGCGACGTAGATCACTCAGAACAGTGCCGAGCCGCAGGCTGTACGCGTCTACGGCGGTCACAGCCTGCATAGCACCAAACGCCCGCGCAATGCAGTCCAGGCAGGCTCACCAGCGAGCACTGACAAAGCACAGTCACTCACCAGGTTCACTGCCACACCCGCGGACATGTCGGCCGCCAAGCCCCCCCGCAGCACTGGATACCAAGACCTTACAAAGCACCAGTGACGCAATGGCTGCCTCGGTCCTGGATTGTTGCATTCTCGGAGTCGCTGCCACCGTCCGCTCTCTGCTGTACGGCCGGCGTCGGCTTGCCATGGACGGGGGTGAGCATTGAATGGCGTTGGGCTGTGGCGCCTCCATTAGGACCGAGTACTATCCGACGGTTCTACTGGCAGGCTCAGACCGCCTGAAGGATCGTCCGTGCCACTGGGCACCAGAATTATGACCCGAATCTGTGGCAGAAAGTTGCACTCGGTGTCTTCACGACCCATGGACATGGCGAAAATCCTACAGATTCGATGTATTGCCTGCACCGGCCCCCACCGCGTATGCCTCACTCTTCAGCGACTGGCAACTTGTCAAACACCCTTCAGCTACCGCACAGTGTATAGGCTTCCAGCGTTAGCAGTAGCGAAGTGAAGCACCAGGAGGCGTGAGACGCTGGTACGCGACGCACTTCCGTCACGAACTCATCAGAGTCATACCTCGTGCCGGAGGAGCTTGTCTGGCGGAGGTCCCTCCGATCGATGTCTTATGTCCATGATACGACTGGATGTCAACTCTACTGACACTGACTAACTCTGAACTTGCGAGCAGTACGTGGCTCCTCCACTGGGCGGTCTTGACATGAAACATCCGCTGTAGCTCTGGCATTAGAGTACGAGGGACACTGGGCTTGTTTCAGCTTGCCGATACCGACAGAGTTGACAAAGTGGGCTGTTCGAGAACATGGACGCTCACTGCTCGCTGCCACCCGTTCAATGCACAAGCAAGCGATCCCGCAACGCAACTGGACATCTTACAGGAACGACACCCCCTATTCCATCAAATCCCTACCGCTCTCGGAATCAAGTGTTTCAGCCCAACGTTATCCTCATTCCTCCCATGACAGCTGACGAGCACACTCATGTCTGCCGCAACCGAGCCGCAACCGAGCCGGCCGAGCCCCAGAGCCACCACACAGTTCGAAACCCGTTCCAACCTCCTGGCATCCCTCGCGGCACGGAGGGGTCTACCGTTATACTGACCCCAGTTGGAGAAACAAGAACAAGCACACACGGGAGCGACGTGCGTGTCTGGAATGTTCTTGCTTCGATCGCAATACCGAGGTGGACGCGTGCTGGAGCAGAGGAGTGGTGAACAGTTGTGGGCAGCGCTGACGGCACCCAGCAGGGGATTGTGACTTTGCTGGTACTCCTTACCTCACTGTACGTACCCATTGTGCAATCCTCTCGACTCGTGACTCGCGACTGCACGTCAAAGTCATCGGACGCGTGCGTCGACCAGTCTTCTCGTCGCCCAATCAGAACCTTCGGGGCAGAGTTCTGGCACTTCTTGTTTCGCTAAGAATGACTGTGCTCAGACGACTTGAGAACAAGCAGCGTGGTCAGCTGGTCAGCTGTCACTGGAAGACGAAAGCGAGCCACATCCGCACCTGTTCTGATCGTGATCTCCGGGTCTTTCGGACCGCACACATCCGCTGTGGCTGATGATGCTGCTTCCATCGGCATGTTCTCGTCCGCAGACTCGTCCGCACCTGTCCGCACTCCGTGCGCATTCAAGACTCCTCCGGAGATCCAGAGGTCAACGTGTCCTTGACGCCATCGAATTGCATCGAATCCCGTACTCGTTTGCGAAACTGGGCATGCATCCGCGCCCCCAAAGCCTATGCGCGTCCACTCCCGTAACAAGTTAATAACACAACTTACTGACATACCGGACCGCCCACTGGCTGTACGTCACCGGCGCTTCTCTCAAACTAGAATCCCACATACCCCTCTGGTCTGATGTTAAAGTGTACTTCTGACCATGCTCGATCTCAGAACAAGCCACGCTCCAGTAGCTAGTAGCTCCGGCTCCAGCAGCTCCACCCTCCTGCCTGCACTCGTATTCGCGTCACGGCACGGCCCCGTGCCTGCGAGTTTAGTTTACAGCCTCTACTCTTAATTATTAGAGTTTCCGGACGAGAGCCGGCGCGTGAACGGCACACTCCGGTATTCCAGGGAGGCAGCCCACATCGGCTTACTGTTTGCTGATGCTGTCATCAACCGTATAGACGTGCCAGACTGCTGCAAGAGTTTGTACGTGTCCGCCCGCTTCGGTGCGTGGTGCCTGGCTCCGGCTCCACCCCGGGAGGCTATTCTGTTCGCTTTCTGAACAGCGTCAGCCAGTCAGCTGTCATGTCATGCTGGCATGCAGCTCGAGGCCTAGGGGTTTGTATGCGTTTGCTTGCTTTTGATTTCGGTTTGTGGTACGTTCCGTCGCATTCCAGCGGCTCTTCTGACGAGGCAGAGAGTTTGACGGGGAGACTCTAGACGCACAGAATGCATCACCTGCAGCAGTTTGGGTTGCAGAATGGCGGAGCGAACAAGAACCTCAAGCTCAGCCACATCTGACGGATGCAGAGAGCCACAGCCAATGAGCCGGACGGAATACCGGGGGTAAAGCATATCGAACAGCCTTGAACTCAACATGCCATCCAGGCGATTTCCGGGGATTACGGACCACCCAGGCAGGTGATGCAGCACAGTGACCATGACCATGTGAGCATGCATCTGCGCTAACAAGTGGTAATTACAGGATTCCAGCAAGATGCTTAACAGACCAATGCACACAAGCACGTCACTGCCGGTCGGAACGGACTGCAAGGCTGCCAGCGGGAGCCGGAATCCCCTGCTCCTCCTGCATCCTGCAGCTCCTGCTTGTACGGAGCCCCCGGCCAATGATGCTTGTCTGACCCTATAGTGAAACGACCGCTCACATTCCGTAACGACTACGCGGACGAGCAGATGAAGAACTAGGATTGTACTCACTCCCCTGCGTCTACGTTCGCCTCTGTTCCTCTCTGACCTAACGATCACGATCCAGAAGCCGTGCTCGCAGTGCTCAGATCTGGCACGGACAGCCTGCGACCTCTGAACCTACGAGCTCTCCTCCTCCTGCTCTGACTGCTGTTCTGTTACGGTATGCCAGCCTCTTACGTCGACCGGCCCAGGACCAAACGCGCGGGGCCGGACGAGATCGTCTCGCAGACCACAGCGCGCCCTTTGAGCTCAGACCTCACACCCATCTTCTTGTTCTCGAATAACAAGCTCGGGAACAGGAACTTTTGCCGTTAGTCTCTAAACTAAATCCGTGCGATCGCAGCGCAATAGACGCACGCAAAGTGACGTCGGCTGGAAGACGAAAGACGAAAGGGCCACAAAACACAGCCAAAGCTAACATTAAACGCCAAAACAGGGTTTACCCGTTTCAGCAGATCGCAGAGGGGTGCCGGCATGCGCGAGGCTTGTCTGCACTGGCGCACCGGGGGAGCCGGGGCATGCGGGGTGCATGGTGGAGCCGGCGAGCCGGGGATTGGCCCGAGGTGGAGCCGGCAGACGAATCCGCATCGCCGGCAGGACTTGGCAGGAAAGCACTAAGATTCCAGCTGATCTCACCAGCCGCCGCCGAGGTTGCAGGGGCAGACGATCATGTTAGCCTCCGCCAGGAGGGGTAGGTTTCGATCTCACGCGTCTCACGCCTAGAGTCTAGAGTCTACATCTTCTTTGTCCTAGGTTTGTTCTGACAGCGTCCTTGCGTCGACGTACTCCCGGAATCGGAAGAGGCACAGCGCGAGGCACATGAGGTACAGCGGAACCGATAGCTGTCATCGCGCGCGATGAGCGAGCTGTTGTCCAAGATAGCTCGCACGGCTGTTCTGGCGAGCTAAGAACAGCCCATGGATTCTTCTTCCCGGACGATAGATAAAAGGCAGCCCCACCTCTCCGAACTTGGACTCTTTTCTTCCCATCCGACTCTCTCTTCTCTTGTCTCTCGTTCTCGTCTCAGCATCGTTTCCACTGCAGCCTTGATGGTCGCACGCATACACCATCACTAAATATCATCTTGTCTATACCCACCTACTCACTCTTATCACTCTTACATCTTTGATCTTGATTAACCCCACGGTCATTTCTATAATGGCCCCCAGCCCGACTCAGTCTCAGCCCTCGCAGCCGCCGCGCCGCCCGCTGCCGCCCATCCCCCGGGGTGCGACAGCGCAGCCCATGGCAGTCCCGCGTCTGGCTCCCATCAACACGGCGCTCGCCCAGTTCCCGCCCCTGCCGGACCACCCGCACACATTCCCGCTCAGCCGGCCGCAGGAGGTCGAGCTCGGCTTTTGGCTCCAGAACAGCGACGGCGTGTCTGCCGTGGAGATGGGCCTCCGCGAGCCGAGCTCCGCCTGGGGCTACGCACCGGGCTCGGGCGGCCGCCACACCCCCTGGTCCACGGGAACACGGCTGAACCGCCGCAACGCGCGCCGGGTCTCGCCCACCCAGCCCCGCTTCTCCGCCCCGCCGCCAGAGTACTCGGGCCCCTCCCACCTCGGCAGTGCGCCCATGGTCCGCTCCGAGTCCCTCCCGGTGCTCACGTACGCCGAGCTCGAGCTCGTCGGCGGCTCCCGTGGCTGGGCGCAGTCGTGGGGCCGCATCGCTGCGCGCTCTCCTTCAATCCACAGCCCTGGCGGATACGTCAACGACGACTTGCCGACCGACCCCAGCCCCGTCGCCCGCATCCCCGTCGACCTGCGCGAGACTGAGCCGCCCCCTCCCTATACCCGATTCAGCGGCACGCCGAGCCCCGAGCTCAGCCCCAGCCGGGACTACGACGAGGCAGTCTACATGCGCCGCACGCACACTGCGCCGCACGTCCCGCACGGCGGCGACAACAGCGACGGCGGCAGCCCCACCACGCCGACGCTCGCGACCTTTAGCGGCCGCCCGCGCGCCCCCTCGTCGCCGACGACCCCCACCGGCCCTACGATCCGCCGGCACCGTTCGCAGTGCGAGCTCGACGCGACGCCTTATGCGCGCCCCACCCCCGCCCGCGTGCTCGAGCAAACCCTCGACGCCGACTGCGGCAACACCCGCTTCAGCCGCTCGCGCCACACCAGCCCCCAGCCGCCCCAGTGCCCCTCCTACCCCGCATACCCTGCATACGTCCTCATCTCGCCCGTCCCCCACGCCGCGCCCGGCTCCCCCAGCTATCTCGGCGTCGTCAGCCTCGAGCGCTCGACCGTCCCCCGCCTCCCGCCCCGCTGGCCCCATCCCTAGACTGCCTGGCTGCGCTGGCGCCAGTCTAGCGTTTCAAGAATCGCCCGATAGACCCCGAACAGTACCTCGATACCTCGCCATCGATTCCCACGAACAATACAAGTCATACCCCCGAACAATACCAGTCATACCCACAACAGATACCCGCTCGACACTGTCCTTACCCGGCCCGTTCCTTTCCCTATAGACTCCTACACCATTGTACGATACCCCCCACGGATACCCCCACCCAGATACCCACCACCCATAGATACCCCCAGCTTGCAGCCCCCGGCGGGCACCATACCACCAGCATCGCGATACCGTACATGGATACCCAAGGCATGCCCCACACCCTTACAACACTCATTACACTACCCACATTCGTTTGCACAACCAAATAATATGAATCCAAAGTATAAGTCTAAAATCGCCAGAGGCGAAGAAGAAGATCAGTAGCAAGTAGCCAAGTAGCAGCAAGTAGTAGGCTCTAAATGCATCCTCTGCGCAGGAAAAGTCCCGCGTGGCAGCTAGTACACCAGTACACCAGTACACCAGTCTCTAGTGAGACCGGACCGGGAAGAGGCTGTGGAGCAGAACCGGTACGTCGGCCTGCGTCCCAGCCTGTAATGAGGACGACACGCGCTCACCGTGAGTAGCTGGTCAAGCTCACGTGGCCAGTCAAACACCCGTGCACCCGCAGACGGTGGCGCTGAAACGCTGCCGATCAGCCGTCGATCGACTAGGCGCCACAGCCACCGCCGATCGCCAAGACGGGGCACCACCTCCACCCTCCATGACCACCACCGGTACTCGTGTTCTCCTGTCCACCTGTCCACCTGTCCACTGGCTGTCACCTGATACGTGCATGGCATGACGTAGCCGTCCGCGGCGGATCTGGTAGTAAAGCCGGAACGCATGGCGACTCCCATCGGACTTGCATCTGCGCTCCAAACTGCTGCCGGACGTGTCGGATATAGCCTCCTCACTCGTCCCCAGATCCGGCACGCACAGCGGGAGCGCGTACCTCTCCAGCCCGAATGAATGTCTGATTCCAGCGCCCAGCATACATATGAGAAACAATCTACAAAGGGCTGAAACGCATCTGATTCTATTTCTGGGTGCGACGACAAGCTGGTGCGTTCCAGTTGGCTGCAACGAGTGGAAATACCGGACGCTAGTGGAGCAACTTCGTCTCGTCCGTTGCTCGTTGCTTTTGGGGTCCGGTGAGCATCTCGTACATGTATCCTCCATGACGACGGTGGGCAGCAACCAGCAGCACAACGAACAAGCCGTCCCAGAAGCGTCATAAAAGGCAGCTGCACACCACAACCCGAGCCAGCGTCTTCCATCCACCCATGATGATACTCAAAACCCTCGCCCTCGCCCTCGCCGCGCTCGCCGCGACCGCCCTAGCGGGCCCCATCGGCGACAAGCGCCTTGTTACCGTCAAGATGCACCCGCCCAACGCGTCCACGGTTACTGTGACGGGCGTCCGCGAGCAGGGCGTCGACATGTTTCTTGGTGTGCCGTTCGGCGAGTCTCGTGAGTCCCTGCGGAGACTTTGCCTTCGATCGCGTCGCTATCTTATCCGATCGACGGATCAACAGCACGCGGCAACTGTCCCGTCCTGCTTTGATAGAGCACCCCCCCATTGCAACCGACCTGAATGCACACTGACAGCAGCCACCGGCGCCCTGCGCTTCGCGCACCCCGTCGCCAAAAAGTACTGCGAGGACGTGAATGCCACGGTGTTCGCGCCCGTGTGCATGCAGGAGAACCAGTCCCTGTACAACGAGACGGGATTCACCGAGGACTGTCTGACGCTGAACATTGTACGGCCGGCGGCGAAGCGGGGCAAGTGCAAAAAGGAGCTGCCCGTCATGGTCTGGATGTGAGTTGCGAGCAGCCTGCAGGTTCTGATGGCAGCTACGGCGGCGGGTTCTACGAGGGCTCGGCCAACTTTTACACCTCCCCCACGTTCGTGCAGCACAGCGTCGACATTGGCCGCCCGGTGCTCGTCGTGTACGTCAACTACCGCCTCGGTGCGTTTGGGTTCATGTACGGGCGCGACGCGGCGGCGAACGATGCCGAGAACCTCGGGCTGCGGGACCAGCTGCTGGCGTTGCAGTGGGTGCAGGACAATATTGGCGCGTACGGTGGCGATCCAAGCAAGGTGACAGTCTTTGGGCAGTCGGCGGGCGCCATCTCCATCTCGATCCATCTGCTTAATCAGCAACAGGATCTCTTCCGCGCCGCGATCCTGCACAGCGGCGCGCCGAGCGTGCTCACAACCGGACCCGTGGCCACGACATGGCAGTCGCGCGCGGACCAGTTTGCGTCGTTTGCCCGCTGCCAGGCTCCAAACGCCACCGCGCTCGGCAACCAGAGCACGTTCGAGTGCCTGCGGAACGTGCCCGCCAGCACGCTCGTGGCCGCCAACCAGGCGACGCGGTACGCGCCGGGCAACGCCGAGGCGTACTACATGACGCCGGCGGTGGATGGGGATATTCTTCCCGAACAGCCGATCGAGGCTGTGCGCAAGGGTGCATTCGCGCGCATGCCGCTCATGATGGGCAACACACGCGATGAAGGCTTCTACACCTCCCCCATGCCCGTCAACGCGAGCAAGACCGTGTACGAGTTTATCAACGAGGCCCTCCCCGAGCCCGCGGCCCCGACGCTCATCGACGAGATCGCAAAGGCATACCCCGACGTCCCCGAGATCGGCAGCCCGTTCGGGACCGGCAACGAGACATTCGACCATCCAACGCGGTACAAGCAGTTTGGCGCGATACTGGGCGACGGCGTGATGCAGTCGCGCCGCCGCGTGTTTCTCCGCAAGGCCAACGAGCTCAATGTGCCCACGTGGACGTTTGAATGGTGGGGCCGCGCAAACTACAACCCGCCCGACATGGGCATCGCGCACTCGTCCGACATGCCCTATCTCTTTGGCCGCGCGAGCGTCGCCAACAACTGGACGCAGGCCGAGGAGGACGCCGGCAAGCGCTTGGTCCGCTACTGGGTCAACTTTGCGTATGACCTCGATCCCAATGGAAAGCATACAGGAAAGAAGGGGAAAGACCACAAGGCGCCGTACTGGCCTGCGCACAAGTATCCCGCCAACAAGAACCAGATGCGCATGGAGGTCGACCGCTTCCATGTCGTCCAGGACGACTACCGCGAGGACCAGATGAAGGTCTTTGACCTGCCCGGTATGGCCGAGGCGTTGCACTACCGCCGGAGTGTCGCTTGAAGGTGTAGGTGCGGGTTATGCCCTGTGTCTACACTTGAACATTGAGCGCGAGTCGAGGCGAGAATATCTGAACACTTGTCTATAATCCTGCATGAATCAGTACTGTCAGTGGCGTATGCGTGGGTTCCGCAGATTGTAGCCCTCAGCTACAAGTGACTGTAATGCATACATGCTGAGCTGTGTGTTCTTGATGAGCGCGTGTGGAGACGACACCCGCACGAGGTGCGTCTCGCTATCGCCCTCCTCTTGTGATTTCTCCCCGCAAGACTTAGGCCTTGGTCTCCTCCTCCTTCAGACGCTTCGCGAGGATCTTGGCACCGACATTGCGGACGTTGATCGCGGCGCGCTCGATGCCGCCCGCCTGCGCCTTCTTGTACAATGTCAGCGCCGTGTCGAGCGCGTCGGCTGCACGTCAGCAAGAACCAAATAAAAGCACGCACTCGACTCGAGCACCGCAGCGAGGTTGAACTGGATCTCGGGGTCCTCGGGCGCAATCTCCATTGCGGCCGTGAGCGCCTTGATGGCCTCGGCGGCCTTGGGCGGGCGGGACATCATGTATGCCGATCCGAGGTCTGCCGTCAGCAAGTGCAGCATAGTGTTACTCACTAGTGTACGCGTCCGCGCTCGGCTCGAGCCCAATGCTCTGCTTCCACGCCTCGACCGCGCCGTCGAGGTCGGTCAGCTGGTACTCGCACACGCCGAGGTTGAAGTATCCGCCCGAGGTGGGCGACGCCTCGACGCTCTGGAGGTACAGCGCCTTTGCACGCTGCAGGTCGCCCTCCTCGAGCGCGCGCGTGCCGTCCTCGAGCAGCTGCTGCGCGTGCATGAGCGAGTTGTCCGACGTCGACGGCGGGTTCGGGCCGGTCGCGTAGGCTGAGTGTAAGCGTGGTGTTAGCTCCGCGAGCAGGTCTGAAGTACGGCGGTTGACCTGCCGGTGGCTACTCACAGCGGAAGACGGCGCGCGAGCTCGAGGCGGGGAGGGCGCGCGAGACGGCACGCACGGGGACGGCGGTGGCGACGTGCAGGGCCGAGAGGGCGCGGAGGGAGCGGACGGCGCGGGACATTGTAGGTGTCTTTTAGTGTGTTGCGGTGGAGAGGTCTGTGGTTGAGAGGTTGCGATGGAGGGAGCGGACCACAATCGGCCTCTCGAAATTGTGGAACAATCGACATTGCAATGTCATGTGGCTGACCACGTGGCGTTTTCTAATCCATTTAGAAAAGCCTGGTCCAGTCCAAGTTCGACTTGACGCCACCCGATTCAGTGACGTTGCCGCCAGCCGACCCCGCAGTCCAAGACAGACATCTGATCCACAGTTGCAACCTCTCATCACACACCACGATGTCTTCACCAGAGGAAACGAACCCCCTCCTCCCGCCGTCGTCGCACCTCGCGACGCCGTCGCGGTCCAAGCTCGGCGCGCGGCGGTATCTCCCCAACGGCTCGCCGGAGCGCGAGCGCAGCGACAAGGCCAAGGGCAAGCAGCGGGCCGTGGACGTGAGCGACGACGAGAGCCAGCATGAGAAGGGCAAGGAGCGCGAGGAACCCAAGCCACAGCTCGGGCGCGCGGTGACGGTCATCTTCTCGGACGACACGGGGAACCTCGAGGTGTGGGTCGACGACGGCGAGAGCGTGGGGCACGTCAAGGAGAAGGTGCGTTAGCTGCCTCTGCGACTAGCTAATATCAGATCCGGCACCTGCGACCGAGCGTAGCGGGGCTGCAGCTGCGCCTTATCCACGCCGGCCGGCTGCTGACGGACGGCATCCTCCTGCTGCCATGGCTGCGCAGCCTCGAGGAGCGCGTGCGGCGGCAGGCAGCCGGGGTGGGCGGGGACGTGGGCGAGGTGCTGCGCGAGGTGGGGCTGGCAGAGGAGGGGGGCGAGAAGGCGCCAAAGGAGAAGCAGGTTTATCTGCACTGCAACGTCGGCGGACCCCTGTCGCCCAGCACGTCCCGCGAATCGGCCATCCCCGCGACGGAGACCGAGACGCCTGCACCCCGGAGACGCGGCTTTGACACGCTCCTCGACGCCGGCCTGAGTCCCGAGGACGTCGCCAACATGCGCCGGCAGTTCTACGCCTCGCGCGGCGAGGAGGTGCCGGACCTCGGATCGGGGGACGTGAGCGACGAGCACGCGCGCGCGCTCGAGGAGCAGTGGATCGAGGGCGACCTCACCCCCGCGACTGCCACCAGTGAGTTTCTGACCGCCTAGCAAACTGACACCCAGCGACCGTGGAGGGCATGTACACCTCGATCCTGAACGGGTTGCTCATCGGCTTCCTCGTGCCGCTCATCCCCTGGTTCTTCTTCCGGGACGCGCCGCTGCCGAATTTCTTTGACGCCGAGGCCGAGGCGGACGAGCGCGTGCGGAGAGAAGAGGCGGCCCAGCGCGCAGAGGACGACCGCCAGGCCGCCATCCATGCGGCTGCTATGGGCATCCCCCTCGATGCGGCGGGGCAGGCGTCGCGGAACGGCACTGCCGGCACAGCACGCTCGAGGTCAGGTACCGCGACGTCGGATAGCCGGCCCGACCGCTCGGAGACGAGCACCGCCTCCCCATCCGAGCTCGCGCCGCCGACAGGGCCGGGATCCCGCAACACCGAGGCCAGCGCGCGCGTCAGTGCCAGCCCGCTGGTCGGTGGCGAGTTGGTCCCGTCTGTCGTGTTCTCGAGCCGGACGCAGGTGAGTTTCAAATGCTCGGACCAAACTGACGCCAGATCGGCATCGTGCTCGGAACCATCATCAACCTCCTGTTTGGCGCGCTGCGGTTCTTGAGCAACTAGATCGAGTAGAAGTTGTCATAGCATTACATGTACTAGTTGGACCCATCTGACGCCAGAGCAACATTGCAGAGCTCGCTGTCGCGGCCGGCCGATATGACTGTCGAATCAAGCATGAGCCGACTTACACAAACAGTTCTTGCCCTCACTTGGTTCGTATCTACTGCATATCATGAACTACCTGGTATGGTCCATCTAAACGACCTCGACCTCGACCCCACTCCAGCCTAGATCTTAGCCGCCTTGAGCTTCTTGCGGAGTTCGACAAGCTCGGCCTTGATCTGCTTCTGCTTTGCCTTTTCGGCGTTGGCGTCGCCCTCGACCTTGCCAAAGTGGAGGTCCTTGACGAGCTGGCTCTGGGCCTCGAGCTTGGCCTCGAGCGCGCGCTCCTCGGGCGACTTTGCGGCCTCGGCGGCGGCGGCGGCCTCCTTCTTCTTCTGCGCCGCGGCCCACTTGGCGTTGTGGTCCTGCACCTTGGGCACCTTTGCGGGGGCGGCAGCGGCGGCGGCGGCGTCGGCAGCCGGCGCAGCGGTGGGGTCCTGGAAGCCGCCAAACTGCTTCTGCCAGGCAATCTCCTGCTTGTTGTCCGTGTTGTCGATGCGCTTGAAGAGGTATGCGGCCTTGCCGAGCTTGTGGCCGGGGAGAATGTCAATGGAGAACGTCTTTGGGAGGGTGCGGGCGGGGGCGTTGAGCTGCTTGAGCATGTCCGAGGCAGCGGTGGGCATAAAGGGGTGGAAGACGGCGGAGAGCACGTAGATGAGGTTGACGGCGTTGAGGAGGACCTGCGCACAGCGCTCGGGCTGGTTGGCAAAGAGCGCATTGTCGAGACCGCTGTCCTGGAGGTACTGGTTACCACGGGCCGAGAGCCTCATGGCGACCTCGAGACCACCACGGAGCTTGGTCGCGTCCATGTACTCGCGGAACTCGACGAGACGCGAGTTGATGTCGGCGACAAACGCGGCGTCAATCTTGGCGCCCTCTGAGGTGTCCTTTTCGTCGACCTTGAACTCGCCGCCCTCGAGGTTGGCGGGGCCGGGGACGACAGAGTCGTACTTTGCGTTGACAAACTTGATGGCACGGTTGACAAAGTTGCCAAGGTTGTTGAGGAGCTCGTTGTTGACGGCCGCAATAAACTTGGACCACTGGAACGACGTGTCGCCAGTCTCGGGACGGTTCGAGAGGAGGTAGTAGCGCCACACCGAGGCGGGCTGGCCAGTCTCGGCGGCGTTGTTGCCAAAGACTCCGATACCACGCGACTTTGAGAACTTTGTGTCCTCGTAGTTGAGGTACTGGGTCGACGAGATGTTGTGGAGCATGGTCCAGTCACGGCCGTCGGCGATGAGCATCGAGGGGAAGAGGACAGTGTGAAAGTAGACATTGTCCTTGCCCATGAACTGGAAGAGCTGGACGTCCTTGGGGTTCATCCACCACTCCTGCCACTTGTCGGTGTACGCCTTGGTCATCGAAATGTAGCCGATGGGAGCGTCAAACCAGACGTCTGAGGTCAGCTAAAAGCTCTCACTGCAGCTCACAGATAACCTTGTCCTTGAGCTTCTCGTCCTCGTCGGCGTCGCCGACCTCGGGCACCGCGACACCCCACTTGAGGTCACGGGTGACGGCCGACGGGCGGAGACCGTCTCCGAGCATACGGGGCTCGACAATCTCTCCCTTGTCGCTGATAACGACATTCGACGACCACTTGCCCTTGACGCGGGCGTCCTGCATCCACTTTTCGAGCTTGGGCTGAATGGCGTTCAGACGGATACACGCGTGGGTCGACGGGCGGACCGACAGCTTGTGGGTCTTATTCCTCTTGCAGCGGGGGTTCTTGAGCTCTGTGGGCGACGAAAAGGTCAGCGAGCACTTGTCGCACTGGTCTCCGCGCGCGTCGTCGTAGCCACAATTCGGGCACTCGCCCTCGACAAAACGGTCGGCAAGGAAGAGCTCGTCGTCCTCGCAGTAGGTCTGGTCGGCGGTCTCGAGCTGAAAGTAGCCGTTTGAGTGAATGTGCTTGTAAATGTCCTGGGTAACCCTGCGACGTCAGCTCAGGCTCTAGTGCACATAAAAGACATACTCGGTCTGCTCGGGGCACGACGTGCGTCCCCACTGGTCAAAGCCGATCTCAAACCACCTGCGGGTTAGCACAATGCCACTGACTAAGCCTCACTTGTAGACCTCCGTGTGAAGCTTGTTGAACTTTGTGCAGAGCTCGAGCGGGGTGACGCCCTCCTCGAGGGCCTTGGTCTCGGTGGCAGTTCCGTACTCGTCGGTACCACACACCTGTATTGTTAGTTTCCGATGCTCGAGGCAAGACGCACGTAGAGAGTGGGCACGTTCAAGCTCCTGTTGTAGCGGGCGAAAACATCGGCGGAAAGAGTAGATCCAATAATGTTGCCGAGGTGGGGCACGTTGTTGACGTCTGAGGTGAGCTAGGAAACTAAAGACTTCACTCACAAGGAAGAGCAGAGGTGATGAGAACGTTGCGCTCGCCCTTGACAGGGAGGACAGGCTTGGACGAGTCCGGGATGTTCATGAGGAGGCCATCGGCCTGGCGGATTTTCCTGTCCGACATGTTGCTGTATCTCTTGAGCGAGGTATCGAGACGTGAGGGGTAAAGGATAGAGTGAAGCGAGTCTAGTGGGTTATAAGGAGAGAGAGAAAGAGAACAGCGACGGGAGCGGGAGTGTTGACGAGCACGGCCTGGACAATGGCGACAGCGACGTCCATAACGCCTAGATCCGACTCGAATATCGCGAGATCTTCATTACCGCCTGGAACGCGACCACGTGGTCGCAAAGTGCAAGCGAGAAAAAAATTGTGGAGACCCCGCGTCTCAGATTAAGATTCAAAGATTTCACCGGTAGCAGTGAGGTCTCGACTTTGGATGGTCGACCTCTTGATCTTGTCAACCTCTCCTCCATCCATCACCACCATGTCGGCCCTCGCAGCACGGAGGGCAGCTCAGGCTGCCCACATTGCCGCCAACCCCAAGGAGCCCGCAGTGCTTCCGTCCCAGCAGATCAGGCAGAGCGAGACCTCGAAGGCGTCCTCGAAGGCGTCCACACCGAAGGCCACACCGAAGGCCACACCGAAGGGCACTCCGAAAGGCACTCCCAAGGCCGCCAGCCCTCGCTCTCCATCTCCCGTCTCCTCCCTCGCCATGCCCTCTGACTCGGAAGAGTCTGACCCCGAGCCCTCCGGGCCGTCGCAGAAGCGGAGAAAGGTCAACCAGGGGCGGTATCACACTGCCGCGGCCGAGGAGGCGGAGGCAGCCAAGCGCAAGGACAAGCGCCGGAAGCGTGCATTCTCCCCGAGTCGCCTTAATGAGAGCGATGTGTCGTCTGATGCTGGGTCAAGCGAGGAGGATGAGGACGAGGACGACTTTGAGATCCCCGAGACTGGAGCGGCAACGCCGTGGTCGGGAGCTGCGAGCCCGCGGGAGGCTGGACCGTCGCGGACCAGGTGAGTTGAGATGTAAATCATAGCTAACTTGCCAGCACCACGCTGCGTGCCGGATCGTCTCGCTTTGACGCCATCGCTGGCGCCAATGTGTTCAATGCCACTGAAGCTGTCCTCGGCGCTGCTGGCATCAAGGTCGCGGGACCTGGTGTCGTCGTCAGCCTCGGCAAGCAGGATGTGAGTTAAGATGACGGTAAGCTTAACTGACATCAGGAACTGCACATCGCCGGAGCATACACCGTCACGCCTCTTCGCCAGGCGCTGTCTCTGTTGTCGACGACCATTGCGCCGTCGTACGAGGGCGAGAACGTCGAGTCCTACCCGGTCTTTGCCCCCACCTCCCACCCCATTCCTGTCCTCACTGCTGCTGGCGAGGACGACATGATGCTCGAGTCTCCCGTTCTTGGACGCCTGCGTCTGCCAAAGACCTTTGACATGGACTCGTCGCGCACAATCGTCCTGCTCCAGGAGAACAGGAGCGGCATCGAGGGTCTCCGCGGCGAGGTCGTGCCGGGCTTCAACAACATCTGGGTGGACGACGGCAGCAGCGCCGGCCGCTGGGGACTTTGTGGTGTGCATCCTGTACTCGACAACTTTTCCGTGCCAGTGTATCCCTACGTCACCGAGTCGTCGTGGGCGAGCGCGCTCGACTCCCTGTCCGAGGAGGTTCAGGACGATGTCTCCGACGACGCCTCCATCGCGCCGGAACGCACACCCGTCGTCCTCGTCAAGGGCCCAAAGCGCAGCGGAAAGTCGTCGCTCGCTCGTGCGGCGCTCAACCGCATGCTGGCGTCGTACGAGCGCGTGGCGTGGCTCGAGTGCGACTTGGGACAGGGCGAGTTTGGCTGCGGCGGCGCGGTCGGCTTGTGGGTCATTGACACCCCCGTTCTTGGTGAGTTATACTAGTCATGGTGGAACTAACTGACGCCAGGCCCTACATTCACCCACCCCCGCCTGCCCGAGCGCGCACACTACCTCGGCGAGCTGAGCCCCCAGTCGTGCCCGGACGAGTACATGGCCGCGATCCAGCAGCTCATCTCGCACTACCAGTACGAGGTGCAGTACCCCCTGACACACATTGGTGGTCGCCGGCGGGGCGATGCCGTCCCTCTGGTGGTCAACACGCAGGGCTGGGTCAAGGGTCTCGGAGAGGACTTGATGCGTGCCATCGAGGTCGCTGCTGAGCCCACTCACGTGTTCGCGTTTGAGGCGCAGGAGGAGTACCTCCCCGCGCCCGGCGGTGGATGGAGCAACAGCCCCGTCCAGCAGAACATTGACCTCCCCTTTGGCGCTCCCTGGGACATGCCTGGCACTTTGGGCGCTGCTCCTCCCACCATCTGCTCGCTCCAGCCCGCGCCATCGTCTCCCTTGCAGGCGCGGTACACTGCCGCCGACATGCGCTCCCTCTCGACAATCAGCTACATGTACGCCCGTCTCGGCCCCCAGGTGCGCTGGGACTTTTCCCTCCCCCTCTTCGCCATCCCGCCATGGACCGTCACTCTCGGCGCCGGCGCCACGCTCTCCCGCGCATACCTGATCGGCGAGAGCGCGGACGCCGTTCTCCCCGCCGACCTCCCCGTGGCGCTGAACGGCTCTCTCGTTGGCCTCCTCGAAGCGCCCACCAGTGATGAGGAAGTCTACACGCCCTCCGCCGTGCCGCCCGTCGACGACTCGACCTTCCTCGGCCTCGCGCTCGTGCGCGCCGTGCGGGTAGACGAGGACAGGCTGCAGCTGCAGCTCGTCACGCCGCTCCCCGCCACGGTCCTCGCGCGCGCGACCGCGCTGGTGCGTAACGGCGCCCTCGAGCTGCCGACCCCCGCGCTCCTCGACTTCCGCGACCGGCCCCCTGGAGGCGGCGTGTCCGAGGACGGACTCGTGGGGACGCGGTGGGACGACGTGCCGTTCTTCGATGCCGCAGACAATAGTGCTGTGGGAGGCGACAGGCGCAGGTTTAGGAGGAACTTGCAGCGTAAGGGTATCTAGGGTACATGTAATGCGTGCAGGCTTTGCTTTAGATCGGAGGGGCTGCGATGGTTGCTGCGGGGGTTGCTCCAGTAAGGGTTGGCCGCTCTCTGATGGTCGATCTTGAGCATTCTGATGACCACTCGTTCTGTCTTGATCCATATTTGGACGTGGTAGTCTTTGGCGGCGATCGCTCAGTGGCACCTACCACTCAAACCAGAGACCCACAGCACTTGAGCTCCAACTCATGCCGCAAGTTGCACCTCCGACGTGGACCCATTGAATCAAGGTCTGGAACCTTGTCAACATGCATAGATCTCTATTCCTATCTGCTGCCCGCCCGCTGCACGCTGCATCGCATCGCAGTCTCGACAAGTCTCCTATCGCCCTCAGCCGCCACCAACGGGCGGAATCAAACCCACGTGCCTCACAGTGAATCCTGGATGCAATGAAGACGATGTAATGTGCCATTGATAGGCAACAATCAACACCGCATCATACGCCACCCCTCGCACACTATCGACATGTCCCGCATCGCCCGCCATGCGCTGCGTCTGCGCGCCGCACCTGTGTCTGCCAACGCACCCGCTGCACGCGCTGCACGCGCAGCCTCCGCTGCGTCGTTCTCGTCAGCAGCCTGCACACCGATCGCCTCGATCGCCCGCGCTGCGCGCCCGCTACCGCCGCTAGCCTTGCCTCAGAAGCGCAGCTTTGGCTTCTCTGGCTACGGAGGGGCAAACGACGGCGCGGTGCCTGTGATCCGGGACGCCCTTGTGCCGATTGTTGTTGAGCAGACTGTGAGTGACGAGTGAAGCGTGAAGGAAGTGGAGGTTGGCGGGCGGGGTGCGTGGTGCGTGGCTGGTGCGTGGCTGGTGCGTGGCTGGAGCATATCCATGCCGTGGATGGCTGCTCAATGTGCTGCAGTGCTGCCGTTATCGTGCGCACTGTCGCAGTGGCGGGAGCGCGCTGCGACGTTTTCCCCGCTGTGCGGATGAACCCGCTCGCCAGGCCACCTCGTACCAGCTTCCAGCTTCCAGCGACGCCGGACAAACTAACGCCAGGCCCGCGGCGAGCGCAGCTACGACATCTTCTCGCGCCTGCTGCGCGAGCGCGTCATCTTCCTCGGCGGGCCCGTGGCCGACTCGATGAGCGCGCTCGTCACTGCGCAGCTGCTCTTCCTCGAGGCCGAGGACGCGACCCGCCCGATTAGGCTGTACATCAACTCGCCCGGCGGGAGCGTCACTGCCGGCCTGGCCATCTACGATACGATGCAGTACATCTCCTCGCCGGTGCACACGTTCTGCCTGGGGCAGGCGGCCAGCATGGGCTCGCTGCTGCTCGCGGGCGGCGAGGCCGGCAAGCGCTATGCCCTCAAGAACTCGACTATAATGATTCACCGTGAGTTGATAATGCGAGCGGTGTCAGGCAGACTCTCGAAACGGAGTTTCGAGTTTTGAGGTTTGGCCAGGATCAGTGCATTCCTGCTGCTGGAACACGGACCCCGAGGTCGCTGCGGTCCGACGCTCCCACGTTTCGGTACCGGCACCGCTTAGCACGCTCACCCGCACATTGCTAACGTTACCAGAGCCCTCTGGAGGCGCGAGCGGCACGGCCTCGGACGTGGGCATCCACGCAAAGGAGATTCTCCGCATCCGCAGCGTGCTCACCGAAATCTACGCCGACCACTGCAAGCGCGAGGGCGAGCTGCACGAGTCTGCCCGCGAGCGCTTTGGTGAGTTGGTCCACCGGAACCCTCAGCTGACAGGCAGAAAAGGCGCTCGAGCGCGACTACTTTATGACGGCGGCCGAGGCGCTCGAGTTTGGCATTGTCGACCGCATCGTCGAGCGACGAGCAAAGGAGGAGGAGGCTGAGTCTCAGGACAAGGAGAAGAAAGAGTAACCGCCACAGCCTGGGTCCATTTCAACTGTACCAAATTATCACATGCACACGCCACCACCCACCACCACTCTCCATGCATTCACTCTAGATCTCTCTGCTGTACGGCATGCACGGCCACCGAGGGACTCGATCTCAAACCCGACCGTCCAGCATGACACAGTGCCGAAGATTCACACTGTGGTGGTGCCTGGTTTCGGACTTTTGGAACAGAATCCCCTTCCAGACGCCTCGCCTCTGCACACCGCACTTTGTTCATCCACCTCGCACACTTCACGCACAGCATCGACATGGCACCTTTGCGTTGGCATGCTTCGAGGCGCCGACTTTTCTCATTGTTATTGTCGTGTGCTCGTCACATCGGAGATTTATGCGTGTCTGGGATATATATAAACTGCTGACAAGACACGGACTGACTTGTCCACACACTCACACTCTTTCCTTTTCTTCTCATTCTTTCGGCCATTCTTGTGCCTCTGCTTCATTTCGCTCATCTCTTGCTTCTTCAGAGCCTCGCAGATTGATTCTAGAGCTCTCCTTTCGACCATCTTCTTCTGTTACCTTCGACCGTCCTCTTTTGTTTACCCTTACACTCCTTACCACTTCTCAATGGCGCTCCGCAACACGGTCCTCTTCGGCATCCTGGCCGCCACGGCCGTCATGGGCCTCCCCGACCCGGCCCAGCGCTGGCACCGCCACGCAAAGGCAGTCACCGTCACTGCCCCGGCCGAGACGGTTACCGTGACTGTGACTGCTCCTTGCGCTGGCGCAGGCGCAGTGACAGGTGCTCCTGCTGCCCCTGTTCCCAACGGCAACACTGCCACCAGTGTCGCTGCTAACAACGAAGAGTGCGTCTTCGAGGACGACTGCGGCGACAAGCCGACCTCGGCCAACACTTCGGCGCCGGTGCTCAACACTGCTTCGCCCCCCAATCCTGCCGCCGGTGACCAAACCAACCCCAAGACACCCCTTGCTGGCATTTCCAGCCTTGCTCCTATGGTCGATAATGTCATTGGTCATGTTGGCGCTCCCACGCCTCCTGGATCTACCACGCCTCAGCAGACCGACACTCCCGCTGTGCCCCCTACTGCTGGGGGCGACATTGCCCCTGCTGCTGACACCACCGCGTCGGCTACGGTGCCTCCTGCCGGCGACGGCAAGCACGACGTGTTTGCGCACTACATGCTCGGCATTGTCGCGGGCCACACTGCCGCCGACTGGGAGAAGGACTTCAAGTTTGCGCAGCAGTACGGCGTGAGCGCGTTTGCGCTCAACTTTGGCAACACGGACTCGTACACGGACGCGCAGCTCGACCTCGCGTACGCTGCTGCCGAGAAGACGGGCTTCAAGGTGTTCATGTCGTTTGACTTTGCCTACTACAAGGCCGACAACCCTGCTGACGCGGCCGCCATTGCCGACAAGGTCAAAAAGTACGGCAAGCTCCCCGGCGCGTACCTTGTCGACGGCAAGCCGCTCGTCTCGTCGTTCCTGGGCGACGGCATGGACTGGTCGGCGGTTGCGCAGGCTGCGGGCGTCGAAATCGCCGCCATGCCCAACACGAACAGCGCCGACCCGAGCGGCAGCAAGGGCATTGCGGGCTTTCTCTCGTGGGAGCCGTGGGCATCCGAGAACAACCTCCCGGTCAACAAGGAGGTGTCGCTCGCGCAGGACGCGCGCTTCTTCACCGCCACCGAGGGCGCGCACCTCGACTACATCATGCCAATCTCGCCCTGGTTCTTCACGCACTACTCGCCCGAGACGTACAACAAAAACTACCTGTTCAAGTCGGAGGATCTCTGGGTCGAGCGGTGGAACCAGGCGCTCGAGGCCGGCGGGGCCGGCAAGGCGCGCTTCCTCGAGATCCTGACCTGGAACGACTTTGGCGAGTCGTCGTACCTCGTCGACCCGGCGGCGACGGAGCACGGCGACGACCCAAACGAGACGTGGTCCAAGGGCTTTTCGCACGCGGCGCTCATGGACGTCGCCAAGCCGTACATTACCGCGTTCAAGAGCGGGCAGAAGGCGCCCGTCGTCGAAAAGGACTCGGCCGTCTGGTGGCACCGCCCGCACCTCAAGACGGCCTCGTGCGATGCCACCGACAAGTGCAAGGCCAAGCCCAAGGGCGCCGATATCGTCGAGGACGCCGTCTTTGTCGCCGTCATGACCAAGAGCGGCGGCACGCTCACCGTCACATCCGGCGCCAACGCCCCCGTCGTCTCAGAGGTCAAGGCCGGCGTCCAGATGGTCAAGGTGCCCATGGGCGTCGGCGCCCAGACGTTCGAGCTCAAGACCGCCGACGGATCCCTCCAGGGCAAGAGCGACCACGAGGTCTCGGCAGACTGCATCAACGGCCAGTACAACTTTAACATTGCGGTTGGCACTTTTGCGTAACTGCAGTAGCTGTCCGACGTTCGGTGCAGCTGTAGCTCCATTAGCCCAGTAGCCGTCCTCGGTCACTCCCTGTAGCTTCGCCCTCATTCGGTTACCATGTTTGTATCTCTAGTTTGTATACCCATAGACGTGATTCCTTCCGTGCATGCATTCCTATAGCCGCTGATAAAGCTGCAGTAGCACGAAGCGGCGTTACCTGCCGCCCCGCCGTGCTCAGTCCAGACACGATCGTCGCTGACCTCAGCTTACCAATCGTTACACTGCATCTATCAGCTGATACCATCCATCTCGGCATTCTAAACACGCTCCACGAAGATGACTACACGCTCACCGTTCTGTTCTCCAGATCACCACTGCCCCGCAACGACAGTTCACCCGTTCAGCCGAGATTACCCGCTTTAGCAGGGTCCGCCACGGCGGCGGTGTCGGCCCGGTGGCTGTGGGCGGTGACTGACGGCAGACCGAGATTTCGCCGGTGGCCGGGTGGGGAACGTTGTTGTTCTGACTTTTCTGTCGTCGTCGCTCTCTTCTTGCTTTCTTGTCCATTTACTTTCAGCTTCGCACCTCTCCTACTCCACCAATAATCTCACCATGCCCTCCGTTACCGTTGACGCGCTCCTGTTCGACATGGACGGCACCCTGCTCGGTGAGTAGTCGCGGTCCAAGCGGGTCATGTCGGCCTGGTCCTTGGAGGGCACCCGGAGAGCCCCTGGAGAGCACCTGGAGCATTGCTGACGGCAGACTCCACGCCCGGCGTCGTGGCGACGTGGACGCAGTACGCCAAGGAGTTTGGCATCGACCTCGACAACGTGCTTAAGCGTGAGTACGGCGTGTGGTACTCACTCCGCGCCCCCCAGCTGCGGCTGGAGCCACACCCCCCACTGCGACTCACGCTCCCCAGACTCGCACGGCTGCCGCACGGTGGACAACATGCGCAACTTTGTCGGCCTCACGGACCCGGACCACATTGCGGCCGAGACGACGCGCTTCGAGTCGACCATCCTCGCCAACGCGCAGCGCATGCAGGACGAGGGCAAGGACGGCCTCGTGAAGCTCGCCGGCGTGCATGATCTGCTGACTACTGTGAGTTGAGGCGAGGCGAGGCGGTGGCGAGGCGGCGAGGCGGCGAGGCGGCGAGACAGATGCGACGGGAGGCTGGAGGGGAGATCGGAAAGCATTGTGGCCCGAATGGAAACCGCACTCTTGATCGCCGTCACACCCGCTGACTCCAGCTCAACACGGCCCCGCACCCGGTCTGGGCGATCGTCACCTCGGCGACGAACGTGTACGCGCCGCAGGCGCTCTCGATCGCGCAGATCCCCGCGCACCCCGCGCTCGTCACCGCCGACAGCGTGCAGAACGGCAAGCCCCACCCCGAGCCGTACCTCACTGGCGCCAAGCTGCTGGGCGCCGACGTGAAGAAGTGTGAGTGCGGAGTGCAGCGCAGCGAGCGCAGCGATGATAGCTTCGCGGCAACCCTCCACCAAATACACTACTGACGGCAGGCATCGTGGTCGAGGACGCGCCGTCGGGCATCAAGTCGGGCCACGCCGCCGGCTGCCTGGTGCTCGGCGTGTGCACGTCGCACAAGCGCGAGCAGCTCGAGGGCCTCGGTGCCAACTGGATCGTCGACGACCTGTCCAAGGTCAGCGCGCAGATTGTCGACGGCAAGGTCGTGCTCCAGATTGACGCGTAGGGTGGGTGATTTAGAGGACATTGCATGCATGTTGTTGGTTAGCGTGAGTGGGCCAAAACCGGCAGGGTTGTCAGTGAGGAGCGCGAACACATCATCCTCTCGAACATCCCTCCGTCAGTGAACGTATATGCATCGGCCTATAAATAACAATCGTCGACACGCCAGAACCCTCTCTACGACATGCTGCCAAGCACCTTGACGGCGAGGGCGCGCAGGATCTGCGCCTTCTGGGACGCCGGCAGACGCGTAAACACGGTCGCGACGGGCACGCCCTTTGCGTCGCGAATGCCGCCGACGCGGGATCCGGCATAGCCGCCGGCGATGGCGCCGGGAATGTTCATGATAATGTAGCCGAGCGCCGCGCCCGCCGCGCCGCCGACATAGCTCCACTTCTTCTTGTTCTCGCGGTTGATCTCCGGCTCGAGGAGGTCGGCAAACACGTCCCCAAACACGCCCTCGGCGTCGGGGCGCCGCCGCTCGCCCGGCGGCGGCGTGCCCCCCGGTGTTCCGGGCGAGCTATACCCGCTGTCCGGCTCGGATGTGTTGCCGCCCGCGGCGCCCGTCGCCTCCTTGAAGAACTGCGAAAACTGCTCGAAAAAGTTGGCCGACGCCTTGTCCTGCTCGTCGGGCTCGGGCGACGACGTGAATGCCGACGCGGGGCGCGAGCGGAAGATCTGGTCGTACTCTGCGCGCCGCTGCGGGTCCGAGAGCACGTAGTATGCGTCCGCTACTGCTTGCTGAGTGTCAGTGAGAGCGGGTGGGTGTACGCACGAAACGCTCAGTGGCGCGTCGCCGCTCGGCGGCGGAGACCTTGGGCCCCAGACGGTCGGGATGGGTGCGGAGGGACTCCTTGCGGTACGCCTGGCGAATGTCGTCGCTGCTGTCAGAGATTGTCAGTAGGGGTGCTCACGATGTGGCCGACGATGTGATGCCGAGGATGGAGTAGTACTGGATGTTAGCGGTGGCAAATGGGCAATACCGCGTCGGGTGGCGACAAAGGCACGCGGGGCATCCGCGGGGTGGACATACCTGGGGGAGACTCATGGTGGCGACGACGACGTTTGTTTAGATGGCCGATGAGTTGGGGTATAAATGAGAGTGGATGCGAAGAGATGGGATGCCAACGCGATGGCGACGTGGAAAAGTCAACAACAGAGATGGCACTAAAGTGTTTATACGCGGGGAACTCTAAAGGTACAGTCTGGGCTGGGCTGGAATGGAACGCTGTGTTATGCTGCACGCTGGCGGTCTGTCTCGTTGATCGACCGCTGACGTCATTTTCATGCCTGGGTAGTGTCTCATGTCTTGGTGTCGTGGCTGTCTTTGTCGTGTGAACAGATGCGATTGTGGCAGTGTTGAATGCTGGACAGCCCCCATGCATGCACACCTTGCTGGTCTGCATGCACGGCGGCCGTCACTCGCGAATACCGACGGCGACCGGGCGAGGCCGCGGCACCGCTGGCTTTCGCGGACAAGGAGCAGCCGATGGCGCCCATGGACAGGTAAGCTCCCAGGAAGAGGATGGGCGATCCGCAGTATACGAGCCGTGTTATGCTATAAGACGAGCGGGGTGATGGAGACTGTACAGCACCTCCGAGGTCCGATGGCGGATCGCATGGCGGACAAGATATCACTGAGGCGCGTTTTGGCAGTCTGGTAGTGAAGTGCGTTTACGTAATATACGCGGAGAGAGATTGGAAAGATAGCGGACCATGCGGGGGAGCCGTCGCAAGTGCCAGTCAAAAGTGCGAGCCAACAACAACAACAAAACAACAAACAGCGAGCGAGCGATAACACATCGTCGACTCTAGCCTCGTTACACACCATCCTACTCATATCCACACCCATATCACACGACCTACCCACACGCACGATTCGCACGCTCATCGCGCACGGTCCGCACAACTCCAAACAATGGAGTATATATACGCCCAGACGCCGTCAAAGAGTGCGGCTAATGGCGAGCAGCCCTCGCAGCGCACGCAAGCGCGAGCGCCGGGCACAAAGTCCAAGAAGGCGTTTGATCCATACGCAGACGTTATTGATTTAACGAGCGACGACTCTCCAGTGCCACGAGGAGGCAGAAACGGAGGGGGATCATTGCCCAGACCCCCTGCTCCTCCGCTATTTAACGCATCTTCCTCGACTCCCCTCTCCTCTTCATCTTATCACAACCAATACAGCCAGTTCAAGAACTCTCGGCTGCCAGTCGACTCTTCCTCTGAAGTGGTCGACGTCGACAGCTTTAGCAACCGCGCATTCGGCGCCAGCATCGCCAAACCGTCTAAATCCTCCCGGTTAGCTCCTGGCACACCTTCCTCAAAGAGCTCCATGTCGAAATACATTCGCCCCTCCACGGGCGCCTTTGGCAGCCAGACGAGTAACAACGTCTTCAACCGTGCTCCCGCCACTGGGGGCTATCGCGCCGATGGTTGGCCCTCGTGGGTCGACGAGCACAGCGCGGCAGCCAAGAACGGCCCCATCGCCCGCGGCAAGGACTTTACCGTCTCTGCGGGCGCGTCGCGGCGCAACTCGGACGACGAGGAAGGCGGCGAAGACTTTGACATTGCCGCGGCCCAGTTCACCGCCAAGGACTTTGAGGCGTGCGCCGGCGACCCCGAGGAGCAGATGCGCGAGCTGCTTGCCGGCGCAGTGGGCGACGGCGAGGAAGGCGGCGAGGACGAGGTGGAGGTCGTGGAGGGCTTTGCGCCGCACATCAAGCTCATGCCGCACCAGGTCCGCGGTGTGCGCTGGATGCGCGAGCGCGAGAGCGGGCGCAGGTATGGTGGTATCCTTGCAGACGTGAGTGTCGTGTCTGAGTGTCGTGTCTTGCTCGCTGACGATCAGGACATGGGTCTTGGAAAGACCGTTCAGACGCTGGCGCGTATTGCTGATGGGCGCCATACTGCCGCGGAGAAAAAGACGTACAAGGGTGGGACTCTGTGAGTGCTCTTCTGTGCACCGTCACTGACCGTCAGCATCATCTGCCCGCTTGCGGTCATGGAGCAGTGGGCGGAGGAAGTCCGCACAAAGACGAAGAAGGGCCTCCTGACGGTGACCACCCATCACGGCCCGAAGCGTGCCAAGCGTGAGCAGGGCGGAAGCTGCAGAACTAACTCGCAGTCGCCAAGGAGCTTCTCCAGTTCGACGTGGTCATCACCACGTTCCAGGTGCTGTCGTCCGAGTACGCGGTGAACCAGGGTGTCGCCAAGCCAGTCAAGTCCAAGGCTCCTGTCTCTGACAGCGATAGCGATAGCGATCGGCCTAAGAAGGGCAGGAAGAAGCCCACCACGGCTGTTCGCGCTGCACCTCTGTTTGATGTCAAGTGGCTTCGGGTCGTTATTGGTGGGTCCTGCAACAACATATTCCGCTGACCCGTCAGACGAGGCGCAAAACATCAAGAACCACAAGACCAAGGCCGCGCAGGCGGCGTCCGACCTCAAGGCCAAGTACCGGTGGTGCCTCACCGGTACACCCATCCAGGTTAGTCTAAACGAATTATTCAGACTGACCGAAGAACAACGTCGAGGAGCTGTACTCGCTGTTCAAGTTTCTCCGCGCGCGTCCGCTCGACAACTGGAGCACGTTCCGGGAGCGTATCTCGTCCGAGGTCAAGGTTGGTCGCACCGGTGTGGCTATGAAACGACTCCAAGTTATCCTCAAAGCGATCATGCTTCGCCGCACCAAGACGGCGACCATCAGTGAGTTTGTGTGTGCACCAGTTACTGACGAGTGCAGATGGCAAGCCGATCTTGAATCTCCCTCAGCGTAATGTTGCGGTCGTCGAGTGCATGTTTGACGGCGACGAGCGGGCGTTTTACGACGCCCTCGAGCAGCGTACTGCTCTCACGTTTAACAAGTTCCTGCGGAATGGCACTGCCATGAGCAACTACACTGACATGCTCTCCATGCTGCTCCGCCTCCGTCAAGGTGAGCTGAGGACTTTGATGGAGCTGACGTCCAGCATGCTGCCACCCATCGCTCGTCACCTCGGCCCTCGCCGAGGCCGTCGAGAACGACCTGGCCGCCGCCAATGCCGCCGAGGTCGAGGACGAGCTTGCCGGCCTCATGTCCAGCCTCGGTGTCGCGGGCGAGCGCAAGTGCGAGGTGTGCTTCACTGTGTGAGTAAATATGCTCTTCTAGACTGACGTCCAGTCTGCCGGACCAGGATGCGGATGTGTCAAAGTGTATGGAGTGCGCGAAGATCACTGTTGGCAAGAAGCGCGTTGGCGAGGGACTACCGCCGACCAGCGCCAAGATCCGCAAGATGGTCGAGCTCCTCTTGGATGTCAAGGAGCGCAGCGACGGCAAGGAGAAGACGATTGTCTTTTCGCAGTTCACCTCGTACTTGAACCTTCTCGAGCCGTTCCTCAAGGATGCGGGTATCAACTATGTTCGCTGTAAGTAGGAGTGTTGGATGGGGCTGACATCAGACGACGGCACGCTGCGCAACGACGAGCGCGTCAAGGTCCTCGACGCGATCAAGACGGACGATTTCAAGACTGTCATCCTCATCTCTTTCAAGGCCGGCAGCACGGGTCTCAACCTCACGTGCTGCAACAATGTCATCCTCATGGATCTTTGGTGGAACCCTGCGTGAGTTGAGACACTTGCGTCAATAACTGACATCAGCCTCGAGGACCAGGCGTTTGACCGCGCCCATCGCCTCGGCCAGACGCGCGATGTGAACATCTGGAAGCTGACTGTTGCTTCAACCGTCGAAGACCGTGAGATGCAACCGCTCGACAGCGCTGACCCTAGGTATCCTTACACTCCAGAACGAGAAGCGCGAGCTCGCCGACGCCGCGCTCTCGGGCACGGCCGTCAAGAACATGAAGCTGACGATGGCGGATATCATGAGTGAGTGCGCTCCTGTTGTAGCAGTACTGACACAACCAGAGCTCTTCCAGCGCTCTACCGACAAGTAGTCGTTTTGCAACGCTGGCGTCTGGTTGCCTTTGGACGATTCCCACCTATACCCCATACCCTCATGCTGTGGCCTCGTATAACTGTAGTCGATAGAGATGGATGTTGTGCCACCCTCGGGTGTCCGCTGCGGCGGAGCGAGTGCATTGCATCGATTGTGCATGTGTGTTGGATTGAGCGCCGTGGTCAATTACCTCACTGCCGCCACTCGGCTATCCCCGCCAATATCCCCCGCACCACACCGGCTCGCCTCGCCGGCCAACTCTAGGTCCTTTGAGCCCTGCATCCTGCATTCTACAACTCCAATGTCCTGGTACGACACACTCACATCCACCCCCGCCCTCGTCGCCGGCGCCCTCGTAACCACCGCAGTGCTGTACGCGAACCGTCCTACTGCCCCTGCCCCCGCTCCTGCCCCCGCCGGCGCCGCCCCCTCGCAGTCAAAGCTCAAGCCCGCCCCCGCCAAGACGAGCATCATGTCCGCGCCCGCTACGGACCTCCAGCCGCCCAAGGTGAGTCCCGCGCAGTGCTGCGCCAGCAGCCAGCACTCCGCTCTGCAATGCTCTGCGCTGCGTCTTGCACGCTCCCTCGCGGCCCTCGCTCCGCTCGCGCTGACACCAGTCGGACCCCATCTCCCCCACGGCCCTGTCGGCCTTCGACGGCAGCGACCCGACCAAGCCGATCTACGTGGCCATCAAGGGCAACGTGTACGACGTGTCCGCCAAAAAGGACATGTACGGCGCGGGCTCGGGGTATAATGTGTTTGCGGGCAAGGATGCGAGTCGGGGTCTTGGTGAGTGTGCTGGGGGTGGGGGGTGGGAGGTGAGAGGAGGGAATGGGGAAGCTGGAGGAAGCCGAGAGGAGTCGGCGGGAATGGGGTGGCCTGCACTGCCTGATTCTAGTGATCTAGGTCTGCCTGGTCTGCCTGGTCTGCCTGGTCTGCCTGGGCCCGCTCCAGTTCTGATGTGCCGGTGCCGCCACTACCAAACTCAGTACTAACTGCAGGCATGTCCTCGCTCGACCCCAAGGACGCCGTGCCCGACTACTCGACGCTCGACGAGGCGCAGATGAAGACGCTCAACCACTGGGAGCAGTTTTTCCAGAAGGTGAGTGCGAGGCAGCAGGCCTCGCAGATGCGCAGATGCGTCGCCGAATCGCAATCAGCAATGCCGGCAGGAGCTGACCGCAGCGCTACAACATTGTCGGCAAGGTCGCGCCCTAGGAGGAACTTGATACGAGTCGTTAATGATATGCAGCAGTACCGACACGACGCGTCCAGACTGATGACTGACTCTGAGACGAGACTGATTCTGACGAGAGACAGTGGGCCAGAGCTGCAGAGGAGTGGTGCAGCTAGCACCTGATCAGGCCAGCAGCCTTCTAACGCTTCGTGCTGCGCGTGAGATGCGAAACATAAGCTGACTTCATGAACACGTGCCTCCGAGCGCGCACACGGAACTCTGGCAGAACAGACACCCGCGTCCTCCTCCTCGCGTCGACCACTGCTTCTGCCTCCAAGCCCCCATCGTCCTGCCAATCATGTCCCCGCCAATAGCACCACCACCGCCAAAGACCCAAGTAGCGAAGCAGCCACCCCCTGGTCCGTGCCCCCTCCTGCCCCTGCCTCCCCTGCTCCTCTTCCGACGCCACACGGCCCGCTGCGCGCTGCGCTCCTTGGCGCTGGCGCTCGCACGGACCCAGTCGCTCGGGGCGTGTTTGCTGCGCTGCGCTGCGCGTTGCGCTCATTCTGCGGCCACAGGCCACCCCCACCACCACCTCCTGCCCCGCAGCACAGCTGCGCTTCGCGCCGCCGCCGCAGAGTGATAGAATGCATCTTCGCATCGAGCGGACCCGTGCGAAACCAAGAGGAGAAAACTATAGGGTAATGAATGGCGGTATCGAGGGACGGGTATGCCCGGTATGCCCGGTATGCCTGCATGAATCGCGTGGTATCGTGGCCGTTAGAGCATGGCGAGGGCGAGGCCCGCAAAGAGCGCGAGTGCGACGGGGACGGGGGCGCCGAGCGCGCCCGAGGTGGTGGTCGCGGCGGGCGAGGCGACGGTCGAGTTTGTCTTGGACGGCGCGAGCGACGACGACGACGACGACGACGACTTGGACACGGACGCCGACGACGAGGTCGACGACGCGGGCGCCGTCGTCGCGTTCACGCCCGTGGCGGAGGGCGTCGAGCCGACGGTCGTGCCCGCCGCGCCGGTGCCCTGCGCGATCTGGCTCTGCACCTGCGGGGTAAAGCTGCCGTTCATGCCGGAGAGCCTGGCGTTAGTGATGCTAGGATAATAGGACAGTGCGGGTGTGCTTCTCGATCCAGCTATAGTCGGTCGGCCAGGCAATACACCTTCCGCTTCCACTGCCACTTCCACTGCCACCCCTCGCCACCTGCGGCGGCTCGGGCTCGACTCACGCAAACCGCGACGAGAACTGCTGGTACGCCTGGTCATAATTCGACGTGTCCGTAAAGTTGAGCGAGGTGTAGCGGATAAAGTAAAAGTCGCCGTCGGTGCCGACGTTGGCGTCAATGGTGGCCGAGACCGAGTTGGCCTTGGCGGTGTCGACCGACTGGGCGAGGTTCTGGATGCACGTCTGCTGCATGTTGGAGCCGACGCAGAGGTCGACCGAGCACACGCCAATGGTGGCGAGCGGGGGCGCGTGCCCGTCGTCGGACCACTTGATCTCGAGCACGTCGCCGGCCTTGACCTTTGTCGAGGCGGTGGGGTTGGTCGTGTAGATGGTCGCGAGCGCGGGCGCGGCGAGGAGGAGGAGGGCGAACATTGTTCTCGAGAGTAAACGAGTGTGGGGTAGCGGTGCTAGTGTTGATGAGGAGGAGTGGTGATGTGATGTTAGTGAGAGGGTGAAACGGAGAGATGTGTGAGTTTAAGAGAAGTGTGCCAGACCTGGAACTGGCTGCTGTAGGTGGGTGCTAGTGCCAGAGGCCAAGGCATGGATTGCTTGGCAGCGGAAGGGCCTCTGATAGCGACAAGGACGATGAGAGCGACGAGGCGACGAGAACGTCCGAGGCGGCGCTGGGTTGCAGCGCGCTTGTGCAGAGGTCGCGGCAGAACACAGGACAAGACAGGGCTAGGAAGCAAAAGCAAGTGGCCACGATCGGGTTATTCTTGGCATTGGCCCGAGGCAGAAGCAGTCGAGAGAACAGTGAGAACAGTGAGCGAGCGAAGCGGTATTCCAACCCGGCAACCCGGGATCTGTGTCATTATTAAACAGGGGAGGATGGGGAGATGGTGTACGCAGGGCAGCAGGACGTTGGCTCTCTGGCTTGGTCCTCGTCCTGTCAGTCCCTGTCGCGAGCTTTGGCCCTCTGTACGCTTTGTCCGTGCTGCCGTGCTGCACGCAGTGCAGGAGCGCGCTACCACTCTGTTGACTTCCTCCCTCTTGTCAGGCGTCACGCTGCGGCTAAGCGGGCTGCTCGCGCTCGACACTAGCTCGATGCCAAATGCCGTAGCCGCGTGCCTTGCAGCTTCAGCAGCATATCCCGTGCCAGATCTTGGCTCCTGCTGTTCTCCCCCTGCTCTTCTCCACCTCCCTGGTCTTCCGCATGACACAACCCTCCAGTCCACTGTGGCTGTTTACGAGATCGCGTCGTCAGCAGACGCCGAAACGCGAAAAGCAGATGCAAACTCTAATCACCTGTCATGTAGCACTGTTAGCGTGTGGTGTTTCAAGCACCTGGAGTAGCTGTTAGACAGAGCCGAGCTGGTGGTGAGCAGGGTCAGTCCTGTTAGCCTATTCGCCAACAGCGCGCCTCGAGGCAGAGACAAGACGCGCCGACGATGGCAGACGAAGAGGACAAGAGACTTGGCATCAGCCCATCCTGCCATATCCTGCGCCATCTCCTACATCCGACACCAATCATCAGCAGCCGAGACAGCAAGCAACGCCAACCATTGCACTAGGCTACGGTGGGGAGTGTACGGTGGGGAGTGTACGGTGGGGAGTACGTATGGTTGGGCTCGTACGGTGGGTAAATCCGTACGGTGGGTAAGTGGTAACGGCTACGGTGGGTAATCGCTATGGTGGGTGATGGCTATGGTGGGTAGACGCTACGGTGGGTGATCGCTACGGTGGGTAATAGCGCTACGGTGGGTATTGTCCACGCGTCCAGGGTCCAGGGGTGACGCGTGACGGAAATGTCTCCGTCAGGAAGCTTAATCAAAAGCACCCCCCAGGACCCGCCCATCTGCGGTGATTCATTTGGCCACGTTTTGTGGCACATGGCATAATGCGGAGTATCCCTGACCTCCGCTATACTTTTTTCCTGATTTGCGGGGCCAGATTAGAGGTCGACCTGATTCGAGTCGGTGATGAGCTCGTCATAATAACGGATAAGCGGATGGGAGAGACGGCCAGGATGGTCCAGGCTGAGTGAGTCTCCAGGCTGGCTGTCGTCGGACTCGTTTTTTCTTTTGGACGACTTGAGCCAACCATAATCTCGGATTTGAAGCGATTGAAGCGATTTCATTTGATTGGAGTCATTCGACCGCGTATTATTACCGCCTGTCGCTGTGTGATCTTGCGGTTGTATCCATCTCTCTTCTCATCACCACTCCACTCACCACCACCAACATGTCGCTCGCTGCTCTCAGGCAGGCCCGCCTGCCCATCTCGCGCGCGTTCAGCACCACCGTCGCGGCCCGCAAGCCCCCGGGACCCAAGCCCATTGACGACAGCACCTCGGCTCTGGATTGTGAGTCGAGTCTCGGCGAAACAGCCAAGCAGCTTCGGCCGAAGGGAGCGAAGGAAGATGGGCAGCGAGGAAGGCACTCTGAGTCGTGAGCAGCTGGCCTGTCTGGTCATCAGCTGCACAGTGCCGCACCGCCGCACCGCCCGCCCGCCTCGCTTCGCTCCGCTCCGCCTCGCCCGCCCTCGCTCCGAGGCTGCGCCTCGTCGCTGTACTCACCCCACAGACAAGCTGCACCACCCCTCCCCCCGCCCCCCGCATGTCGTTCACGTCCCGCGCGCGCCCACCGCCGAGGAGGCCGTCACCAACATTCTCTACAACACCCCGCCCCCCAGCCAGGAGCCGTTCAAGCGCCATCTCCTCAACTGTCTCGTCCAGAACGAGCCCGGAGTGCTGTCGCGCGTGTCGGGTATCCTTGCCGGCCGTGGATTCAACATTGGTAAGTGAGAGCAGCACTGCTTGTTTTTACTCTCAACTGCGCATGCTCATACTTACTCTCCAGACTCGCTCGTCGTGTGCCAGACCGAGATCCGCGACCTGTCGCGCATGTGTATCGTGCTCAAGGGCCAGGACGCGGTCATTGAGCAGGCGCGCCGCCAGCTCGAGGACCTCGTCCCCGTGTGGGCCGTCCTCGACTACACCAACACGTCGGTAATTGAGCGCGAGCTGCTCATTGCCAAGATCTCCATTCTTGGCCCCGAGTTTGCCCAGGCCCACTTTGCCCCCGACCTCCAGCACCGCGAGGAGGCGCTCGTCCGCGAGTTTGAAAAGTCGGGCAAGACGTCCGACGGCCAGCCCATCAACCTTCCCCCTGGAGTCGCCGAGCCCGAGCTCTACCCCGCCCGCCGCCGCGACATTTCCGCCTCCGAGGCGCTCATCGCCAAGAACCTCCACCTCGCGGCTATCAAGACGCTCGCGGACCAGTTTGGCGGCCGCGTCGTCGACGTCGCCGAGGAGAGCTGCATCATTGAGCTCACCGCCAAGAGCTCGCGTGTCGAGTCGTTCCTCGGTCTCATCCGCCACTTTGGTGTCCTCGAGGCCGCCCGTTCTGGTGAGTCAGGTGGACGAGTGGACACGGAGTGGACATGATAGAAGCAGGAAACTGTCCTGTGCGAAGGAGGGGCTAGTGCCCTTGCGATATGACAGCGAAAGTGCTCGTGCGATCAGCTGGTGTGATCTGAGCGCTCCACCGCTACGCGCATAAGCGTTCCCTTCGACCCTGCTTGCGACAACTCCCCCCCCCCCCCACCCACACGCACGCGCTAACACCCAGGTGTCATGGTCCTCCCCCGCACGCCCATTGCGCGCTACACCGAGGAGGACGAGCCCAGCCGTCCCGCCGAGGCCATTGACGTCTCGCTCCTGCCCCCCGGATAATCATCCGACAAAAAGTAACAGTAGCTATTGTTCACACTTTCCAGCCCTCCTGTGCCAGTGCATTTTTGTTGTCGAATACGTCTGCGGGGAAGAGGGGGTGCGCAAGGTGGACGAGCGCACAACTGACCTGTCGCTCTGGCTGACGCTCTGATTCTAACACTCTGACAATGCTGCCAGAACCTCGTCCTGAGCCAACACCATACCTGCAGCCCGCTCGCCCGCGTCTAACCCTCACGCAGCCGCGACCCTGACCGGACGACACGCCTCCAAAAAGCATCGCCGAGCTCTAGCTCGACGCGAGGTCCGGCTGGGAATCGAACCCAGATTACAAGAACGAGCGTGGATGAGCACGTCAGAATCTTGTGTACTAGACCATTATACGACCAGACCGTTGGTGGCGTGATCGGCGGCGGCGCTGGGGCCGCGGCGGCGAGCGCTGGGCGTTGAGGAGGGAGGACGCAGGAGGTGGTGCCTCCGATGGGTGCTGCGCTCCAATACGACCTGCGGCAAAGCGGTTACTGACCGATAACTGCGGGCAATGGCTGTTGCTTCCGAGGATGTATCTTCCTGAGGGCGGTTTGTGGATCCGCAGACGCTCTGCTCGTCAGTACGATCCGCATGCGCCGAGCTGCGGCGATCCGCCACCATGCCACGTCGTAGCTGGCAGGCCCCGGCATTGCGTGCGCGTTGCCCCACGCCTCCGAACATCCTGACGGGCAGATGGACCGTCAGTGGACTGTACTCGTGCCCCTCGTGCCCCGGTATGAGATCAGTGGACTGACAGCGGACTGACGGCAGCTCCACCAACTCATTCAGTGTTCAGTCGACAGCATCCATCTATCCTGCCAACAAATTAACTACGAGAACAGAATGAGAACCATTAATCCGCAGCCGTCTAGCTAACCCGTCGCCGTCGCCGTCGCCGTCGCCGCCGTCGTTAACACCTGCGCGTCAGCACCACCCACTTCCGTAACTCACAACATGTCCATGCAGCAGCAGCACGCGGCGCAGCCGGCACAGCACGCGAGGCAGCCCGTCCCGCCCGAATCCTTCTCGGGCGGCGGCTGCTGGATGATGACCTGCGTGTGAGCGAGTGTGAGCGAGTGCAGAGCGTTGTGGGGGTGGCGGTGCTCAGGAAGGCTAAGGGACGGGGGTCAGGTGGAGGACCGGGTCGGATCGGAGGGCAGCGGAGGGCAGCGGTGCTCACAGTTACTACTGCATCACGTCCACAGCTCGGCGCAGCCGGCGCTGCCCCGTGTCGACCGGATCCTACCATCCCTACGCCCTAGATTCTAGTCGAAATTGACCGTTGCGCACGTGCAACAACACCATTTCCCGCCCCACGTCCGCCGCCGCACACGCGCGGGAGGGAGCGTGACGCCGAGCGTGACGCCTGCTTGACCTCCGGGGGGGCCAAAGCTCGGGCGCGGACTCGCGGCACTTGCTGCGGCACTTGGAGCTGCGCCGACGCCTGCGGCGCCAGCACCTGCACCGGGGCTCACCTGCTGCGGCGGGTAGGGCATGCCCTGCGGCGCGCCCATGGGCTGGCCCATCTGGGGCGCGTAGCCCATTGGCGGCTGGGGGCCGGGCTGGCTGCGGTGTCAGCGAGCTGTTGCGCTGGCAGGCTGCGCAGTGCAACACCATCGACGACGCGAGGATGCGACGCGACGACGCGACGACGCGAGGACGCGCCGACGTGCGACGCGCCGACTTCAAACGCACCCGTTGGGATAGTACTGCCCCTGCGGCATCTGGGCGTAGTAGTTGTTGTCGGCCATTGTGAGCGAGTTTGTAGAATCAAAGAATCAAACGAGAGAAGAGAATTAGAACGAGAGAACGAGAGAACGAGAGAACGGACCGAGTCGACACCAAGAAAGAATACGAACGAGGCGGCATTCTAAATATCCCTCTGGGACCACCTGTCTTGCATCGCATGCCACCTGTCCGGCAGGTCCCTACCTCGACCCTCGGCACACAAATTGGGACCAACTGAGCTAAATCAGCAAGAGCAACGATCCGTGCGCCGCCCCTGCCTCTGCTGCACAGCATCGGCGCCATCGCGTGTGCTCTTCCTGCGCCAGGCATACCTGGCCCACGGACCCTGCTCAGGAAAGCAGACAAGGCGCAAAGCAATGCTCTGCTGGCCCGGCATGCAATGCACGATCAGCAGGACGCACGATCAGCAGGACTGTTTTCTCACACTCTCCACTCTTACACTCTGGCACGAATGGCTTCTCACTCGAAAGCAGAAAGCAGAAAGTGCAGTGGTGTACTGAAGTCGCGCTGTGGATTGCGGTATGGATCGTCTGTGATCGCCAAACTTAGCGTGCAGGGTCCTCCTGGTGGCGACCCTGCTGCGGCCTGCCGCTGGCGCCACGGACCTCGTCCAGCGTGTGTCTTGCGTGTTTTCTGTGGACAAGCGTCTTGGCGCGTCTGATACGATAACGCTATCGGTGCGTTGCGGCATTTGAGATGCCGCTGGGGAGTGTTATCTGTCTGCCTGGTGCGTCCATGTGAGATGGCCCGTCGCGAGATGCTCCTGGCCACGCATGGCTTCACACTATGCTGCATCTCAATCTCCACTCTCTACCTAAATGTCGCGCTCGAGGTACGAGGTGATGAACCCCGGCAGATCGGCCGCATACTCCTTGAGCACGACCTTGCCGCCCTCGAGCGCCGTGTTGGCCTGGAGGAGCAGCTTGCGCGGGAGGCGCTTCTCGAGGACGATATCGCGGTACGCGAGCCACTGGTCGGGGACGGCAGTGACGTGGTCGTAGAGCGCGCGGCCGGCGGCGGCGTCCGCGGTGGCCTTGTACACCTGGAGCTTGGCGAGAAAGTCGCCCATGGCCTTTTTGCCGACAGTGGCAATCTTGGACCGGTCGAGGGTCACGCGCAGGTCGCCGTCGCCGTGCGGGCCGATCGAGACGAGGCCCTGCCCGGCCTCGAGCAGCACGCGCGTGATCGCGTACCGCGCCTGCATGTGGGCCTGCCCCCACTTCTTTGCGGCCGGGTCGTAAAACTCGAGCGCGAGCAGGCCCGCGCGGCACATCTGCAGCCAGCCAATGTACATAATGTCGTCGGCGGTGCCCTCTTCCGTCGACTCGTCCGTGTGTCCAAAGATGGCGAGCGCCTCCTTGTCGACGCTCAGGAACATGGCCACCGTCTCGGCGCGGCACTCTTCGTACGACGATGAGATGGTGGTAAAGATTGAGCCCCAGCTGAATGTTAGCGCGCACTAGCACAGGTCTACTTACGTCTCGCCCGGGCCGTACCAGTGCTCGACGGGCTTGCCGGTCACGGGGTTCATCGGCGGCGCGCTCTTGTCAAAGTTGGCGGTGCCGTCGGCGAACACCTGGAGGAGCTTGCCGGATCCGTGGCCGAGGAGCTCGTGCAGGCCGACCTGGACCTCGAACGCGGGGCCGCGCAGCTTTTCAAACAGCTTGGCGTCCTCGTCCGAGAGGAAGGTGATCTTCTCCGCGGGCGCCTTGGCGTTGAGCACGTTGCCAAGCGACACGTTCTTGAAGCCCTCGGTCTGGCGAATGTCGTCGTAGTTGCTAAATGTCAGCAGTCGTAGCTGCGACGGTCTTACGGGATATTGATACCCGCGGGGACGCCACCGGTCGCAAACGACAGCACCTCGAGCGAGGTAAAGTCGGGCTTTGTAAACTTTTCCTTTTCAAAGTCGGCGCCCCAGGGGAGACGGGGGATGAAGACGGGCGCGGCGTCGACGAGCTTGCCAAACTTTTTGGTCATCTCCTTGTTCACAACAGCGACAAAGCCCTCCCACTCGGCGCGCGTGCCGGCCGGGTCGCGGTAGCTGGAGTCAGCCGCAGTCTACACCTCTACTTACGTCTCGATGAATCCAATGTTGGACTCGACGGCGGGGCCAATGTCGCGGATCCACTCGCGCTGCGAGTCCTTGTGGGCGTTGACGTCGCCGCCCTTGAAGTGGGTGACATAGTGCTCGAGCATCTTGCGCTGGTGCTCGTTGGCAGCGTAGGGGATGGCGGCGGCCATGCTCTCGGCGATCGCGGCGAGCGACTTGGAGTAGTCGCCGTAGACGACACGGACCGTGCGCGAGTCGTCAATCTTGTACTCCTCGGGCTGCTTTGTGATCTCGGCGCTGGCCATGCGGAGCTCGAGCACGCCGTCGTCCGTCTTGAAGAGACGCGTGTTGAGCGGGTCCTGGCCGCGCGACTCGACCCAGCGCTGCACGGCCTTGATGTCGTCCTGCGTCACCGCACCGCCGTAGTAGTTTGTCACATGCCCGTCGTCGAGGTATCCGAGCAGCGTGCGCGCGGCGGGCGCCACGGCGTACATCTCCTCGGCGTACTGGTCAAACAGCGGGGTGGCCTCGGCCGCGCGCGGCGACGCAGCGACCACCCTGCGGAATACCTCGGCGGGCACGCGCGGGATAAACTTGATGTCGCCAAACGACTTGAAGTTGGCGAGGTTGGCGAGGAACTGCGCGCTGTACTCGAGCACAGCCGTCATCTCGTCGGCGCTCACGCCGGCCGCCGCCTCGAGCGCCGCCAGGTCCGCCAGCTTGGTCGGCGTGGATTTCGACGCCGAGAACGTCGCGCGTATCATGTCAAAGATGCCCGAGCTCTGCGGCGTCGTCTGCTCCAAGATAATGCGCGCACCGAGCCACGAAGCGTACCCGATGTGATGCGCGTACAGCTTCTCCTTGTCGGACAGTGTCTCAAAGTGCTCCTTGATGACGAGCGGGCAGATGGGCGCCTTCTGGTCGGCATAGTAGCGCGAGGCGCCGGCGGTGGAGGCGGTCATGGTGGGTGGGATTGAGAGGGGTGGGGAGAGAAGGAGAAAGAGCAAGGGGGGTTTTGATCCCAGCGTGGTTGCTCGACGATGACCAAGTGTCTCTCGTTGTCGTCGATGGTGACTGGACGATGGCGTCTGTGGCTTTACGGTATCACGCGTGTCACCAGACATCATTGTCGGATATCGCCGTCGTAAGGGCAAGTTCCGTCCAGGCATGCAACACCAGAAATAAATACGGAGACCCCGCAGTCTCTATCACCACTACAGATTTGAGTGGATGCGAGTGGATGAACTGCAAGCTCAATTGTCAGCTCTACCCACCAAACTCACCATGATAGACCCCAACTCGCCCCTCCTCACCCTCCCCGTGCTCGACACGGCGCTCAAGGGCGCCACGGACCCCGTCGTGCGTCTGCAGATCCTCGCGGCGCGCGTGCAGGTGCTTCAGCGGGACTCGAAAGCTTCCACCCCCACACCCTCGTCCTCCACCGCGCCTAACACCTCCGACCCGACACCGCTCCTCGCCGCGCGCCTCGACCTTGCCGACGCGTATCTCGCGACCACACCGCCGGACCACCACTCCGCCGCGGCCGAGGCGAGCGTCGTCGAGGTGGACTGCAAGCGGATCGGGAAGCGGGAGCGCGAGGAGGAGTGGACGAAGGAGATTCCGGCGCTGCGGAAGCGCGCGGTCGTGCTGCTCGCGCACATTGACGAGGCGCTGGGGCGGAGCAGTCGTGCTGAGCGGTGGCGGAAGCTTGCGGATGAGCTGTGAGGCGCAAAGTGAGGCATGTTGTGCAAAATGATGGACGGACACTGCGTACATTTCTCTACAAGGTATGGAATGCTAGCTGCTCTCATGCGCTCTCGGCCCTCTCTATCGCGCGCTCACACCTCAGACTCGACACTATGCGCCACCTACTTCTCCCTACTTCTCCCCGATATCGAGACCAAGCTCCTTGCACAGCGCGTACGCGGCGTGGTTCTTGGCCGACTGCTTGTTGTCGCGGATCGCCTCGGCGACGTGCTCGACACCATCCTCGTCGACAACACGACACTCGACCTTCCAGCGGGCACCAGCGCGCGAGTCCTTGTACGACGGCATCTCGCCGAGAAACTTGCTCGCCCACGAGTTGAGGCACCCCGTAGCACCTGTAATGTACTCGCTGTCGGCATTCGCCCTGTTCTGGAACGCGGTCGTGTCGGCGCGCAGCGCATCGAACCCAAAGTGCGCGATCGGGATGCACAGCGGACGCAGCCAGCGCTCGACATAGTCGTACGCCTCGCCGCGCGTGCGCATCGGGACGGGCCGGAGGGGCGGGAGCGGCGCAAGGCGCGAGCCCGAGGGAAACGCAGACGAACCGACGTGCTCGGGCGCGGGGTGCGTGACGTGGTCGTGGAATCCGTCGTCGGACCCTTCCTCGCCGTCAAAGTCCTTGATCGTCTGCGGTGAGCTCGGACCCAAGTGGAGCCAGTGCCTACCATGTCGCCCAGCTCGCTGATGATCGAGTCGCCCGAGACACTCTCCGTCCCGCCTGCCTCGGTAATGTCGTCGCGCACGCTCTCGTTGTCTGCTGTGGCGCCCGCGCAGGACACCGTGTCGTCAGACACACTTTCATCTTCGCCATAGGCGCCCGGCACCTCGCTGATCAAAAAGTCATAGAACACGGCGGCAATGTACGCCTCGAAAACCGACGCGCGGACCTTGACCTGCATGCGGGACGTGTACAGGGCCGCGGGCGCCGCGACGATGCGGTCCGGGAGGGCGTAGCGCGACGAGAGCTGCGCGAGGGTCGCGTTGGCGACGAGGCAGCCCTTGAGAATCTGCCGTCAGAAGGAAGCCGGTAGAGGACTCACAGTAGCCGGGCCGGGCTGGAGCTGCGGAAACAGCTCGTGCAGCAGCGTCGTGACGATGGACCCCAGGATGGCGTCGCCGACGTGCTCGAGCTTTTCATAGTCGACAATCTTCTCGTCCTGGCTCAGGTCGACGTCGGTCGCGCGCCGCGGGCTCTGGTGGCTGCTCTTGTGCGTCAGTGCGAGGAGCGCGAGCTCGGCGTCGGCGATCCCCGGCAGCTGGGGAAGGGGAAAGGAGGGCAGCTCGGGGATGGAAAAGTCCATGCTGGACATTGTGGTGGATCTAGAGGTGGTAGACTACAGATATGACAACGAGGATAAGAACAGACATGGTGAGAACGACAACATGCTCGACGACCAAGCGACAGGAATAGCTCGCATGCAGGACAATGGGAGGGAAGGCGGACTGTGCAGCGTCGCAGGACGTCGAGCGCGAGCATGCCACACTCCTGGGGGGAGCAAATGGAAGTTCAGAATGACGTGTAAAATGCCCTCCACCGCCAGGGCTTCCCACGTGGGATTGACTTTTTTTTTCGCCGCCGAGGTCCAGATGCGCCAGGATTGTGCCAGCTGCGCGCTACGGTGGGAATCAGATTTCCAGTCGTGCGACCACATCCATCGTTCTCATCATCACTCTCGGCCTCGGCATCATCTAATCTCTCACGCCGCATAGACACATACACACTCGTTACGCATTCCCCGTTCCGCTCCCATTCACGTTCTCGCTGTAATTCTATACCACACCACCCACTTGTACCCACCCGGCGCCAACCGCATGCCCCATCCCCACGGTCCGCAATCCCGGTCGCCGCACACCCGGAGCTCGCACGTCCACGCCGCCAAGAAGCCCAAGACGCAGCCGCGCAACAAGCCGCCGCCCGTCTTCCAGCCGCCCGCAGCAACCGCTGCACGCCCAGTAATGTCCCGGGATCTCCTGCCGTTAAAGACTGCTCGGAGCGCGAGCATGGCCGGCTCGCCCTCTGAGCGGCAGGGCGAGCGCCCCGCGTCGGCCTCGGGCAAGAAGCGCCCGCGCGAGGACGAGGACGTGGCGTCCCGCCGCACCCGGTCGGCGGGGGGGGACACGCCCCGCTCAGGGTCCGAGGGCGGTTCTGGTGCGAAGGGCGAAGCCGCCTTTCAGCGCCAGCTCATTGCCGTCTTCGTGCCCCGCGCACTGAAGGAGTCGGCAGAGGGCCAGATGAGCAACTATAACGATCTCGTCGCGCATTTCCTCCCCAAGCCGCTCGAGCCCGCGAACGGTATTGCCCTCCCACCCCTCCTCCCCCTCCTGCGTGCGCTCACCGCGCACGTCTCCCTGCTTCGCCCCGAACTCCACCGCGCGCTCGTTACCGCCATCCTCGCGCTGCCGTGGGCGACCGGCGACGACCGCTTCGTCAAGACCTATGTCGGATGGGCCGGCGTGCTCGTCTCTGCCCACCCCGGCTGGGCCAAGGAGGTCGTCACCATGGTCGTAAAGGGATTCCGATGGCGTGAGTACTGCCAGCCTGATTCGTGCTGACGTCAACAGAGCCCTGCTTCCCGCCGTCCCCTCAAGGCATCACCCGCCGCATCTTCCACGCCCGCCACCACTTTCTGCTCGCGCACCTCCTGAGCCTCATCCCGACCCTCCCGACAGTGCTCCAGAACGTGCTCCAGAAGAACGGGCCGCACAAGCGCGAGGTCGAGGTCGTGCAGACCACGTGGGTGCGCAACTGCACCGACATGATCGAGTACTGCCCCGAGCTGGGTGCACACGTGTGGAGCGCGCTCGTGGACAAGATGCTCCGCATCGACGTCGAGATTACCAACAGCGTCGAGGACGACGACGACGAGGATGACGACGAGGAGGACGAGTACGAGGAGGTTAATGAGGAGGTCGAGGAGGTCGAGGAGGGTGATGAGGGTGTAGCGGTCGAGCACGTGCCCGAGCCAGTGCTCCGTCTGCCGCGCCCCGCCGCCGTGGACCCGTTCAACCTGCTCATCTCCGAGGACGTCCTGCAAGAGGGCGCCGAGGACGACGACGACGACAGCGACGACGACGACGTGGATCCCGACATTGACGCGCTGTCGACCGACGAGGAGCTCGAGAGCGAAACGGAGCAGATCATTGACCGCGCCAAGGCGGCCGAGAAGGCGCGCGCGGCACGGCGGCAGAAGCGCGAAAACCTCCGTCTCCTCCGCGGCAAGCTCGACGGCATGATGACCTACTTTTTCTGCCACCTGAGCCAGTGCATGGGCAAGCAGCCGCGCGGGCCGACGGTCGCCGAGCTCGGCGCAAAGGTGTTCCCCTCGCGCCCGCCGTCGGTGCAGTCGACGCCCGAGGGGTCGCGCGCGACGTCGCCGTCGTCGTCGTGGGCCGACATGGACCCATTTGTCGCGACGCGCCCGCCGCCGACCGAGGTCGAGAGTCTGTCGCATTTCCAGACACTCGTCAACCTCTTTGCGCGCCAGATCCTCCCGACGTCCGCCACACAGCACATTCCCTTTATCATGTTCTACTGCTCGGCCATGTCGCCGGCGCACTGCGAAATGTTCCTGCACCTGATCGTGCTGACGGCGCTGTACGCGCGCACCAACGACGAGCAGACCATGGCGTCGCAGCCGGTGCCGCAGCAGCAGCGCATCGCGGCAACCGTCTACATTGGCTCGATCGTGTGCCGCGCGCGTTTCGTCACCGACGACCAGGCGCGCACGGTGACGCAGTACCTCCTCGCGTGGGTCGAGGGCAAGATGCGGCAGAGCAAGCACAAGTCGCTCGCGGCGCTCGACGAGCTGCCGCTCTTCTACGCCGTCTGCCAGGCGCTCATGGTCATCTTCTGCTTCCGGTGGCGCGCCTTCCGCCACCTGGCCATCGACGACAGCGTCCTCGGCGACCTGGAGATGGACGACGTGCCGGCGATCTCCGACGAGTGGATGCGCGACCTCGACACGCTCCAGCGCGCACTCACAAGCGACCTCAACCCGCTCCTCGGCTGCAACCCGACCGTCGTCAACACATTCGCCAAGGTCGCCCACGCAACGGGGTTCGCGTACTGCTTCTCCATCATCGAGGCGAACCAGCAAGCGGCCGCGCGCAGCTCGTCGTCCAACGTCATCCCCGCAGAGAACAATGGCGGGTTAACCACCAAAGGCCGCCCGCGCCGCCCGCCCTCGGCCGCCGCGCGGCAGAACCACACGCACGCGCTCCAGGTGCCCCGCAAGGCGCGCCAGGCGAACATTGACGCCGGGCTGGACGGATACTTTCCCTTTGACCCGTACGACCTCCCCCGCTCGCACGCGTACGTCGAGCTCTCGTACCGTACCTGGGCCGACGTGGCCGTGGACCTCCCCGAGGACGAGGAGGAGTATGATGAGGAGTACGACGAGGAGTATGGCGAGTATGATGAGTATGATGAGGAGTATGGCGAGGAGGGCGAGTACGACGAGGGCGAGGAGGAGTACGACGAGGAGATGGCCGACGACGGCGACGCCGAGGAGCTCGCAGAGGGCCGCCTGAGCATTCCAAAGGTCACGCACGAGATTCCGCGCCCGCCGCCCAGCAACGGCAGCTACGGCAACCGCCGCCGGGACATGTTACGCGACGGCGTGCTGTCGACGAGCCTCGAGACGATGAGCATTTCGCCAAACATTTCCGCCACTTAGGAGACTGTTTGCACACACACAAGTTACACCGGGTTCTCGGGTCAATAGTCATTGTTGAGGATTCTATATGCATGTTGTACAGGAAGGAGTGTATGGACATCTAGAGTTGATATCAATGAGGTGAAGTAATCACTTAGATCGACGAGCGGCTGAGGGTTAGCGATGTCAGACACCCGGACCCACCGGACACGGCTTCCGCGCCGCTTGAGCGCCGTCTGCTTCTTGTCGTCCACGAGGCCGCGGGGCAGGCGGTCCTCGGCCGCCCACTCCTTGAGCTGCTGGCGCGCCGCCGACAGTCCAATGTCGCGCACCTCGCTAAACTTTTTGAAGCCGCCAATCGTCTCAATGTGCTGCACCGGCATGGTCATGTACCGGCAGTGCGGGTCAGACTTGACGTCCTCGAGCGTCTTGACAGACGACACGTAGGTCAGGCGGGACGAGATTTCGGTCATGGACGGCACCATGCCCTTGTAGAACGGGTTGAAGCGGTTGAGGAAGAGCCACCAGCCAGACACCGAGTCGCCATAGTTGCGCGCCGACGTGTCGTCGATCGAGCCAACGTCGACAACGATAATGTCACGGATACCGCTGGCGCGCAGCGGGCCGATCGGCGTGTTGTCCATGTAGCCTCCGTCCACGAGCACTGGTGTGAGTTGGAGTTCCGGCAAGAAGAAACTCACTGTCGCCATTGTCCGACAGGGGAGGGAGGAAACCAGCGAGCGTCATGGACGCACGCACGTAGCGCCTGCCGTCAGCAATACAGCTCTCTCGTGAGACAGAGCTCCCACTCACCAGGCGTAGCCGGAACGGTGAATCTCCATGCGCGAGTGGGTAATGTTGGTCGAGTTGCAGAAGAAGGGGATCCACATGTCTGCCGTCAGCTTCATCAGTGCCCCAGAAGCTCACCCTCGATTTGGGTATCATAGAAAGACTTGTATATGCCACGGTCTGGGGTCAGCTGTCGCAGGCGCCTTTGAAGCTCACTGAACTCGTGGCCGGTGGTGTATGCCACAAAGGGGTATGTGACGTCGCTGAGAATGCGGAGCATCGAGCCCATGCGGCCCGCAAACTGCTTGGCGCGGCCGGTGGTCTCGAGCAGGTCAGTGTTGCGCGAGTAGAGACCGCCAATCATGGAGCCGATGGAGCAGCCGGAAATCGCGTCAACGGGGATGCCAGCCTCTTCCAGCGCCTGGAGCATGCCAATGTGCGAGATGCCACGAGCACCACCGCCGCCGAGGACGAGTCCAACCTGCTTGCCGCACAGGCGGCGGGCAATGCGGGCAAAGTCGTCCATGTGGAGTGGGCGGCGGCGACGGCCAAGAGGACGCAGGCCGCGGTACTGCTTAATCTTCTCGCCGACCTGTTCGCGGAGGTGCTTGAAGGCAGCCACGGCAGCGGGGTCGTGCACCTTGCGGGCCGCAACTGGTGTGATAACACCAGGAAGCTCCACATGGTAGTGAGCTTGGACCCAGGGGCGGAGCTAGAGTTAGTTTTTGGCGGGCCAGGCGACTCACTTTGAGCCACGAGCGAGTGTATCCAGGAGCGACGTAGCGCTCGTCGTGGAGCAGAATCAGTTCCTTGCGAGCGTAGCACTTCATGGCCAGTAGGAGCTTCTCTGGCGGGTCAGCATTAGCTGCAGCTAAGAATCACCCACCGTATTCGCCGAGGGACGGGTCGTCGCCCATTCCGAGCACAAGGACGAGATCAGCCTGGCGGATACTTGTTAACGTCCACTGGCTCGAGGGCGGGGTGTCGACGACGTAGAGCACAATGTTGTAGTTTTGCTGACTGTCAGCTCGGCTTCATTTCTAGCTCACCTCCTGGTCTGCAAGCCATCCGGCAATCTTCAGCGCGCTGGGGGTCAGTGTTACTTCAACGCATAATACCCACCCCATGCGAGTGAATGCGTGACGGCCGAGCTTGCGCATCACGGTAGCGAGATCGAGCGACGACGTCGTGCTGCCGAGATCCTCAAGGGAAGACTTGAGCTTGCTGGCAAACTTGGCCACGGGGACATGTCGGCTGCTGCCGAGGATACAGACGGTCTTGAGGTTGCGGTCGGGGCGAAGCTCGTTGGCCGTGTTGCTGTGGCTGTGCACCGCAGCACGCTCGGCACGACCAGCGTTCCGCACCTTGTTCGCAATGACACGCATAAACTGGAGGGTCGTCTCGGGGTGGCGGACACTGATGGCTTCGAAGAGGGCAGCGGGCATGCGGACGATCTCAGTCTCACGGATAGCCTGAACGGTATCGGTACGCAGCGAGCCGGTGATGGCGTCGAGCTCACCGACCGATTCGCCTTGTCCGTATTCCTCGAGAACGTCGACGCTTTCGCTGTCTGCCTTTTTCTGCACCGCGCGGAGACGTCCATCTGCGTGTCAGCTAGAGGAGGTGGAAGTTAGCTTACTGATGATGACATAAAAGTCGCTCGATGGATCTCCCTTCTCGTACTGAGCTGTCAGCTTAGAACATTCGCAAGAACTTACCAGGACCTGCCCGGCACTCAACTGGATCCAGTCGAGGCCGGCGTCAATGTGGAGTACTGAATCGGTCAGCCAACTCTCATCCTTCCAAGTCTCATCCGCTTTACCCACCCTGCGGCGACAGAAGCGACAGCAGCCGCTTGGCCAGCGTAAGCAGCACGATCGGGCGGCGCTCGACGATATTGTCAACAGCATGCTTGGGGATGAATCCGAGGAAGCAGTCGGTCTTGGCGCTGACGGTGAGCGGAGGTTGCCAGCAATCGTACTCACACAATGTTGACATAAGATTCGGTGCTGCAGAGCGAAGCAAGATATCCAGCAAGACCACCAGCCTGCTGTCAGCTTTGCGATCAACTTCCTATAGCTCACCTTGACAGTGAAGAGCTGCTCGTCGTCGTCGGTGGTGAGCTGCGGCCCGGGGGACTTGGGCGACGACGGGCTCGAGTTGCGGAGTCCGCTCAACGAGCCATGGGAGGAACTGGGAGGAAGAGTGCTAAACTTGCCGTCGCTGTCCATGCCGCGGCGGGGAATAGATACCTGTTGTCAGTTGCTTGTCAACGCGCCAACTTACATCGAGGAAGCCGTCAATGACATAGTAGAGACCCGAGGCGCGCTCGCCTTCCTTGACGATCACGCTGCCCTTCTTGTAGTAGAGCACGTCAATGTGGTTGCCGAGGTCGCGTAGAATGTGGGCGTTAATGTCATTGTTGCCGCCAAAGCTGTCCTGGATACTGGCAGAGACGCTGCTCTGGTCGTCGTCTGCAAGACGTGCGTGCATGAGGCTCTCGCGGAGGAGGCCGCTGACATTGTTGCTTGGGCCGTTGCCGGCATTCATCAGGTTGAGGACGTTGCCCATACCCTGGCGGTCGGGACGGCCGTTGGGGAACATTAAGGGCGAGTTGGGGGTTGAGACCGAGACGGACGCAGCGGTCGAGAGACGCGAGTCGGTAGCCGGCTCCGTAGACTGATACAGTCCGATAGACTTGGCGATGCACGACACGAGAGCTTCGCGCAGCTCGATATCGTCGTCGTCATCCGATTCGACACGCTGGAAGATACTGTCCTGTGGCGAGACGCTGGCCCCGCTCTTGCCGCGCCAGGTGGGCATGCGGTTAAAGGCTGGAGTCACTGGGGCACGGAAGTAGGTGTCGCCGGTCGGCTCGTTTGGGTTCGAAGTCATGGCAAGGTCACCAGCGCCAACTTGCTGACGCATCGCGGAAGCACGACGCATGAGCGTGTTCGGGCGGGTGTCGCGAAGGGCATAGCTGCCCGCAGGCTCTTCGGCCGTCGCATCCTCGGAATCCGAAGTCATGCGCAGACTGTCGCTCTTGAGAGGAGCGTTCTTGGTCGCCGGGGTGTTGGTGCCGAGAGACGGGGCGCGAATTGTCGGGCTCGGCGCAGTGTAGTCAAAGTCACCGATCCTCGAGCTGTTGCGGGTCCCGCCAAAGGTGCGCGACGTGCGACGAGTGTCGGGAATCTGGAAGCGCTCACGCAGCGCCTGGAGGCCACCACCAGTGTAGAAGGAGCGTGGGAGGGGGTAGGAGACCAGCTCGTTGAGAGTAGCTTCTGAGCGGAGAATCTCGCGAGTAAGGCCGAGGAACTTGTGCGCTAAGAATGTCAGCTTCGCCTTGCAGGCTACTCACCAGTCATAAACGTCACACGGCTGAAACGTTCGAGAACAACCTGGACAATAGAGCCGGTGGCCTTGGGGTACTTGCGCGTGAGCTTGCGGAAAGCCTCGGCAGGAATGACTGCCAAAGTGCTGTCCACAGTAGCACGAGCAATGCTGCCCTTCATGGCCTCCTCCAGCAGGGGTGTGCCAATCCGCGGGCGCGTCCGCTGCGAGTCGGGAGTTCCCTGGCGACGGTCGCTGCCGTTAGGCTTCAAAAAGGTCGGGATAGCGGAAGCGCGAGGATCACTAGGACCCACGGCGGGAGAGTGGGAGGTAGTGACCGGCTGTGAGATGGATGTGGCAGAACCTCCATCCGGGTGCGCCGACCACGAGTCCTGGCGAGCGGTGCCCTCGGCTGTGCTGGCCGACGACGAACGGGCTCGGCGCATCGACCGGGGAGTCTCCTGCTCGGAAAACACTGCAGACTGAATGGGATCCGATGGGGATGTCTCCATCGGGCTGAACGACAAGCCGAGGTCCCTAGAGTCAAGTTGGCTGACATCCGAGTTGGCCCTCGACTGGCGCCCGGAAAAGGTGCGGTTGAGGTCGTCGGTGCTGGACGAGCCCTCCTGGGAGGTGGACCAGGAGAGCTTGGTGTCCTCGGTGAAGAGGGAGAGAATTGAAAAGAGGGAAGAAATAGTGCCACCGGTGGAGACGTCGTTGATCAAACTGTAGCCGTTGAACGACGACTGCGAGGCGCGGAAGGGGTCTGGCGAGCGGGGGGCGCCAGAGTCGGTAGAGGGCGCGAACTGGTGTAAGTATAGCAACTTTTCTTGGGACTCACCACTTGAACACGCCCCTCGACGACACACCAGAATTCGCCGCCACCGATTTCCATGGTGTCGCCTGCCGCGAGGCGGCGTGTCTGGAGGTGCCTGCTGAGCTCGTGGAAGACGGGTTTCTCGAGGTATCCGAAGATACGGATAGCAGAGAGAAAGTCGTCGAGGTATGAGTGGAGGGGGTTGGAGGAGCGCCCAGAGGGGCCAGAAAGGACGGCATCGACGATCGGGAGGCTGTTGGCGAATCCGGGAGGGGAGGGCGGCGGAAGCCTGTGGGTAAGCAGCGAACTAGTTCGAGTACCCACGCAGTGTCCTTGAGCTTGGTGTAGCGAGTGAGGTACTGGAGGTTAGCTAGCGGAATGGTTCACAACCTACCCTATAGCGGACGACAAAGAACACTGTGCCAGCTAGGACGACGAACAGCGCCGCAAAGTGGACAAACCCGAGGGAAATAGTGAGAGACGAGTGAAGCATGCTGACGATGAAGCTGAAGGTGAGAAACCGAATAATAAGGAGCGTGAGTGTCAGTAAGAGAACATGGAAAGAGTGAGAGATGAAGAGAGGTCGCGACGAGCTCATGCACATGCCATGACAATAAATGACCCAGGCAAAAGGAACGTGCTCAAACTCACGTTGGAATAGTGATCGTGACGAGGGTCACCACATGCTGGATAAACTGGAGCACATAGAGGACGACGCTGACGAGTGCACTGGCGAGGGCGATGAGGGGATTGCCGTCGGTGACGGTCGGGGGCGGGGGACGTTTCTTGATAATCTTCTCCTCTGCCTCTGCCGCGCACCTAGTCGCGGCGAGGAGGAGGGAAGCCGTGATACGCATAATTGGATATTTCGTTTCTCGACTAAGGGTTAAGAGCTGGAATGATCATAGCGAGGGGAGGTAGGTAGTCGTTATGAGAGTGGTCCTTGTCGCTACCACTATGCTTGAGTGCACTGGATGATGATGAGGAGAGAGAGAGTGGGAAAGAAGAGCGAGGATGGTAGCTTGTCCTTTAAAAATCCCAGTAGCCCAGCCAGGGTACAGACAGAGCAAAAGCAAACATTATGACGGCAGTGAACAGAAGCAACGCCAAAGTGACGTACTTTTGCAATCAATGCTCCTGCCTGCGGCGTCCTGGCTGGCCTGGCTGGCTGCCATCCAGGCACCATCAAAATAATCATCCACCCAGGACAGGACAACTTCTCGAACCTGTCCGAAAAATGTTGTCAACCACTGTTCGTCATCATCATCAACGGCCACAACCAACATGGACATGGTACCAGCAAGAGCACTCGAGGGGTTCATCGAGAACCTCTGTGAAGACTACCAGGGTGCGTTACTTTGCCAGCTCTTGCTTCTGCCGGATCCTCGTGTCCTCGCTCCTCACTCACTCCAGACCTCCAGATCAACGTGTGCCACACGCTCGACGCGCCGCCGTCCGCCCTCGAGGCGCTGCGCATGATCACCAAAGGACACCCGACGGTCATCAAGGGTAAGCTGCATGGCATTCCAGGCAGCTGACAGCAGGCTTCTCGCCCATGCAGGCGGAGCACGACTGGCGCAAGCCCGAGACGTACGCCTCCCTTGCGGGCGATGGCGAGGTGACGATAGCGGTCACTGACGACGGGTAAGAAACCACCACCCCATCGCCTACAGCCCCCACTGACTTCCAGCCTCGCCGACTCGGTCCGCACCCTCCCCGACGGTACGACCTCCTTCGTCAAGCCGCTCGAGGAGCGCATGCCCATGTCGACATTCCTCTCCAAGCTGGCGGACAAGGACGCGGAAGAGATTCTCTACCTGCAGAGCCAGGACGGGAACATTTTCCGCTCTGAGCCGGGGGCGCACGGTGAGCCCGAGCTCGCGAGCTTCCAGGGCGTCGTGGCGAGGGACATTCCGTGGATGAAGGACGCGACAGGTGCGTGCGAGCGGCACACAAAATAGGCACTGACCTGCAGAAAACTCCGCAGACGCAGTCAACCTCTGGATCGGCACGAGCCGGAGCACGACGTCCTTCCACCACGATCCCTACGAGAACGTATACCACGTGCTGAGCGGGAGCAAGACGTTCACCCTCGTGTCGCCGATTGATGGGATCTGGTTTGAGCGTGAGTCGCGAGCGCAGCGCTGCGTAGCCGTGGCGTGGCGACAGCTTTCCCACTGACGCCAGAACCCTTCCACGCCCCGTCAACACTGACCCGCACGCCCGCCGGCCTCGCCCCCGTGCTCGACGACGCGAGCTACCAGGTGCCGTGGGTCGAGGACCTGACCGCGCCCCCGCGCGCGCGCACAGTGACGGCCCACCTCGAGGAGGGCGACACGCTGTACCTCCCCGCGGGGTGGTGGCACAAGGTGGAGCAGAGCGAGGGCGCGGGCGTCGTCGCCGTCGCTGTCAACTAGTAGGTAACCACAAGCGAAGGCTTGGCGAGCGTGCAGAACGGTATCAGGAATCACGCTGACATGCAGCTGGTACACGTCCCCCCTCTCGGCGCCGCGGTACGCGCACGAGCGCTTCGTGGCGCGCATCGCGCGCGCGGCGGGCATGCCTGTCCTCCCCGTCGATCCTGTCGAGGACGTGCAGGACGTGTGGGGGAGCGAGGACGGCGAGGACGACGTGAGCAGTGCCGACGAGTGGGATCCCAAGGACTGGGGACGGTAGACTAGATTTAGACGAATAGAGGTCCTGCATGTCGTGCATGAGTGGTGCCCTGAGCCCGAAGCAGACAGGCAACTGGCAGGTCTGGATGCCGCGCTGATGGTGAGGCTGTAGACAGGTCCATGACAACCCGTGCAGCGCAACAGCGACCCTCGAGCAGCCAGCCCACCACGACAGCAGCACCTTGCACCGAATCACACGAGCTGCAACCACCTCCTTCCACACACTGCTTCCACTTCGCCCCGCTTCGCCCGCTGCAAATCAACTGCTACACGCGCACATCAGGTATCCAATGCGACGACCTATGCATACACTCCTACCATCGCTTAGCGCGAGTAGTTCCAGACGCCCTTGAGGAGGCCCTCCTTGGTGGCGATGCGGTTGATGGACTGGGGTCAGTGCGAGTTCTGGGATGGGGACGCGTGGGGGAGCAGGCGAAGCGAGCTGTCACTTTTGCTCGCCTCGGCTCGCCTCGCTGCGCTCGGGCGCTCGGTACTCACGTCGTCGGCCTCGCCCTGCGAGCGGACCTGACCGCAGAGAGCGATGGTGGTGCCCTGGCCCTTGATGGCCTTGCCATCGGCGTCGACGTCAGCAACGGTGATCTGAACCGAGGCGTGGTCCTTGGCGGTGATCAGGCGGTCTGCGGTTAGTGGATGAAGCTGGGGTGCGGGCGCGTGTCCGAACGCGTCGTAGAATGCAAATGCAGCTGTAAAACGCAATTGTGAAATGCGAATGCGCTGCAAATGCAATCCACAGAGCGCGCGCAGCACGGGGCTACTCACTGGTGGCCGCGCAGTGGCGGGGGATGTAAAGGTCAACGAGGACACCCTTGTCGTTCTCTGTAAATGTTAGATGGGTTCATTTGTTCGTTTCGGCGGGCACGGCGGGCAGGGGACAGGACAGGTCGAGGGCAGGTCGGGTCGGATGGGCTGGTGCGCGGTCGCGGATCGTCGGCTGGACGGCGGTTCCAGCGTTGTAGGGTTGGGTTTGGGTATTGGTGTCGGTTTGGAAAAAGGCGATAATGCGTCCTGGACGACACGTCCAACATCCAGCCCTCCGTCATCCAGCGTCGACACCATCGTTCCAACGCCCAACACCATCGCACCAGCACTCGTCGACGCCATCCTCTCCAGCACTCCTCCAAGACATCCAACGACCCTCAATCCTCCATCCACGCGTCCCAAAGTCCAGCCGTATCGCGCGCTACGCAGTCGTACGCAGCCGTATCCGCCGTGCGTGTCCGTATACCGAGACCCGACCCGTGTCCGTCGATGCCGATGCCGCCGTCGTCGTCGACTCACCCATTTTGATGCGGTTTGGTGGTGGTAAGAGGGCAAACGAGCAGAGTTTTTCGCTACAAGCAGAGAAGTTTCGACCACACCAGACAGGTGGGGTGGCGGGAGCAAATCGGCGGTGCACAGGGAGACGGGTTGCGCTGCGTGTAGGGCTGGGCTGGCGGGGTGGTGGGCTGGGGGTTTTGAAAAAGTTGGACAGCCGTGTGCGGGTTTCGGAGCGCGGCGTTTTGGGCGAGGTTGGATGTGGCGAATTTTGGCGTGGGATTCGCGTGGTGTGGGGCACCAGAGCCTGGATCGCCTGCGTCTCAATCTTCCCTGCTGCCTGCCACCAGGCCGCGATCCAACGATGCAATGCGGGAAGATGCTTGCTGGGGCGGGCATGATCATGCATAGTGTGTGGCGGTCAGCATGCAGCATGACAAGTAGCTTCGTGACCGACACCCACGCTCTCCGCATGCACAGTGTCTGCCGCTAATGAAATGAAGCGATACATCCTCTACAGCTACAACTTTATCAAGACGAGGCTGCAACGGTTCTCCTGGACTGAGTGACGGTTATCGCAGGTGATCACGCCGAACGCGGTGTTGCAAGAGTAATAGTCCGATGCATAAATACGACACACTGGCCGCATTTATGCATCGGACAACTACTCTGACAACCCCAACGCCAGCTTATGCATCGAACTATTACTCTTACAACACTTGTCAAACTCTTACAACAATACGACCAAGACTGGAGCCTCCGGGCGTGGCACTTATGGTGTTCTCGAACTCGCCACAGCACCGGCTACGCGGCATTGAAGCTACCGAAAACGCGTTCGACGACGAGGCCCGCCTCCGGGCCCAGCCCCGTCAGCTACTGCCCCGCCAGCTACTGCTCCGGCGGCCCACCCTGAAGAGCCTGGCACGACTGGAATGGAAACCGCACACGGGCAGCCTGGGACGACAAACCCGCAGCAACAGCCGCCCGACGTCTTCCCAGTGCATAGTGGCGTGCCCCCAGGATCCCCCCCGAGACCCCCAGTCTCCGATGTGGACGCCCGTTCTCACTTCCAGCCTCAGCGGCCCCGGTGTGGTTCCACCCCTCCTCCGACGGCGGTTCCCCAGACGAGGTGTACGAACCACTCCAGATCGAGGCAGCAGGGGACGCGAGCCCGCCCTTCGATCCCCATTGCGACTCCGAAGAGGGCACCTCGACCCCGTACCGCCGTCACTGCACTGGCTCAACAACTTTGGGACAAGTCCGCAAATGACACTCGACCATCACGAAGCACCTGACGGGGAGCTGGAGTGGGTTCCACTGGAACACCCTGGAGATGCCACATGCCGCTGTGCGCAAACGCGCTGGACCATCCCCCGCCAATGGACAACGTGAGCACCACTGGATGGCGTCCATCATGCCTGTTGTCCTCGACAACGAGAGCTTGGCGCTCGCGACGCGTCTCTGGACTTACGCCTCACGACCCATTCCCGCAGAGTTTTACGAGGATATGGCGGACGACGCTCGTCGTCGGGTCCTCTTGGTCTTGACTGCTTGGACCGCATCGAGATTGAGGAGAGAGAGCTGGTGAGGCGAGAGCCGACGAGTGGCTGAGAGGGGAAGGCCGAAGGCCGAAGGGCTGGGGCTCTGAGGCGTAGTCATGCTGGTTGGGCCGGCGATGGGCTACACCTGGGGAGGAGCCGAGTGGCGGTGAGGCAGTGAAGAGTCCACGATTTTCGATTTTACAATTTTTTTGGTGTTTTGTGATTTTTGGAAAGGATGTTACAACGTAGCCACGGTGGGTGGGGAGGGAGCGCGAGACGCTGGTATACTGTCAGCTCGAGCAGGGGCGACTGGGTGGACAACTTACTACCCCATCGCCTATTGGAGAGAAAGGAAATCCACGACTGCTCGAGGAGGTCCCGCCCTACCGAGATAGCAGCGGAGGCTCGTGTCGCCTGCCGTCAGTGTCAAACAACCTTGCCACCCTCCGCGGGCTACTCACAGAGACCACTCCACCGATGATCTGGAGTTACTGCCGGCAGTCAAGGAAGGCTCCAAGGCGCACGCAGCACGTTGGCGGCAGTATTTGTCGCACCCCGTTCTGGCACCCCGCTCCGATTCCCAGAGCGCGGTCGTTCGGTCCATCTACATCGATCCCTCTGTCGGGTGTCTCCCTCGTTGACTTTCGTTCACGGTCATCATCCTTGGCGTCCAGCACAGTCGCCAGCGAGGGGAGAGGAGCCGGTAAACAGCTCCTCCTCCGGCTCGTGCGCTGAAGTCGATTTGGTCTGAAAGAGTCAGCAAGGTTGGCCTAGCACCTCACATACGCTTGTGGCCACAACTCCCAAAGTCCTGCCTCCCCTCACGAAGACTTTGCCTGTGGCAAAATGTTCGCACTCGTGTTCAGCAAAGCCCTGTCAAGTTCCCCGAACACCAGACGACGCTGACGATCCCCAAGTCCCTGCTCCTATGACCAGGGAGGCCAGGTGGCGAAGGCCAAGGCCAAAGCCAAATGCCACCCAAGCAGGTCTCAAAGCTTCCCCTTGCTCGTCGTCTGCCCATGCCGTTGGCCACAACTCCGTCACGATCCCGCGGTGGCGTACAGGCGGAACGGAGTACCAGCATCGGAGGCGCAAGCTCGATGCGACGATGGTCGATCCCTGCAAGAGCGCCAGTCGCCCACTGCCAATGGGTGTCAAGGACCGTTGGGAGAAAGGTTTGAAGAGGAAAACAAAGGGGAAGAGGAAGGAGCCTCTCCAGAGGCGGTCGATGAGTGCATTCTCTTCGCCGCGTGGCTTCGGAAGCTGCTCCGCCGGTGTGTGTTGTAGTTGGTAATGGTTCACCCCCGGAGCTGAGTGATTGGCGTCGTCGGAGCTGTCGGGACCTTCCTCTTGGTCATCGTCGCCGTCGTCGCCTTCGTCCTCGGTCTCGGTGTTCGAGGGGGGTTGGGGGATGAGCTGGCGTTTTCCGCTTGTTTGATGAGCTTGTGAGAGGCTTCGAGCGTGTCTGGAGAGTCAGCATGGGTGTCGGCGTTCCATCTACTTACACCCATCCCATTTCTTGACGTGTTCGCGCTCCTCGGGGAAGGAGCAGGTCGCGTTGGAGCATTGGACGAGCAAGCGGCGTTAGGCAGGAGCAACTTGCGCCATAAATTATGGTCCAAGTAGGGGCCACACAGGCTCACTTAGTAGTGCGCCTGTAGGGCCCGGGGAGGGCTTGAATGTGGTTCAAGCGAGCTGGGTAGGGATGAAGAATGGAGGATGAGGATGAACGAAAAGTGGAAGGTAGGAAGTAGGAAACTAGAGTTGATGTTGAAGAAGCGGCTCTGGGTGTGGTTTCTTTTATACGCCTCGGGCGACCAAGGCCAAATCATTCTCACGGTGCGGAGGACGCGTCAGCGTCGCGCTGGAGGTCCCTCCACGTCGCACCCCATTGTCAATTCCATGGGGTTGCACTCGTGAGACAAAGGAGGCAAGTCATTGTGCTTCTGTGGCGGCCTCGTTGTCGTGGCGCGATGGGACAATAGCCATGTCGCAGGCACCAGCACAGGCAGGAACAATGAGCTTCACCGTTGAGGCAATTACCGTACTTGTCTGAGATACCCGTATCGAACGCGTTGCACGCTACAATGGAACGATCAAACAAAACTGAACAACTTGGAGGGCGAATTCTCGGACCAAAACTCCACTGCCACTCGAGAGTGCCACAATCAGCTGCCACTAATTCCAAGCCAATCTGAATCAACAAGCTGTTGCTTCTGACCCGGGAGCATAAGACAAATGCGAGACTCATGTCGCCAACGTTCACATACATGCTTGCTGACGTGCAGTGGGTCGTCGCCTGGGCATGTTCCAAGCTGTTGACGTCTGGACAAGAGCGGCCTGCTCGGTGGCAATGGCCAGGGCAGTGGTGACGCCGTGTTGCGCTAGTGGAGCGGGAGCATTTCGAACTCTGGACATTCCAAGGATCAACTGCGCTTTGGTGCTGGCTTTGAAGCTCTATGCATTAAAAGGACTGTGTTGTGAAAGAGGTAGTAATGCATTATAAGATGCGGGTGCGCATTCTACATGCCACTCGATGGCTGGAAAGCTCGAGTACTACAACTCTCAGAGAGGAGGTGGGAGAGGAGCGAGAATTAGAGAAGAGGAGGGCGTAGTAGGTATAGGGTGAGAGAAAGGACTGAAAGTGTAGGTACACTCTGTCGCCGTAGGGTATCGAGGGATCCGAAAAGCCGAGAGAAGTACCAATGCGGCCTTCACCCTCGATACGCCGGAGGAGAGTCATCTACGAAATAGAAAAGAGGGAGTGCCACCCGCGGACAGAGGCGGGAGGGGRGKATAAAAGGGGAGGGAAAGGTATAAACAGCTGAAAGCTTGACAGGAAATGACTGTCAAGATGCTTTGTTGACCTGGCGGATGAGCGAGAGGAGGTGCTCCGGCGCAACAAAGGCTGGAGCCGTCAGCTTCAAGGCTAACGGGTGTGGCACTTACTTGTGAATTTTTTGGGATAATTGTACAACGTAGCAGCGGTGGGGGTATAGAGACGAGGGCGAAACCACACGCTGATGCGTTGTTAGCTCGAGAACACGCTTTCGTGTGTATCACTCACTATGCTATCGTATTACTAGGAGGACGAAACATCACGACTGTTTTTGGAGGGTTTGTTTAACACGGAGAGGAAGCCATGGAATTGGAATGGAGTCTGGAGGTCGAACGAGAAAGGAACGGGCCTGTACGCCCAGGTCGAATGAGAAGAGGGGTGACAAGGAGAGGGGTCTGAGAGAAAAGGGGGGGGGGGAGGGAACTCGCAACGACTGGGGTCAGTCTTGACCAAACGTTGCCTCCATCGAGCGGCGGAACACTCACAGAGAGAAGACGTTCTCCGGTCGCTGGTTTCTAGGCTATGGCCACTAGGCTTTAGCCTTGGTGTCCTCCTTGTCAGACTCTTGTTGATCGTTCTCTGGTTCTTCCTCCTCCGAGGACTCGCTTTCCTCCGAGGAGCTGTTGGTGTCCTCCTTGTCAGACTTTTGTTGATCGTTCTCCGGTTCTTCCTCCTCCGAGGACTCGCTTTCCTCCTCGGAGCTGGCAGCGTTCTCAGAGGAGTTGTTGTAATACTCCCTCGTTGTTGTCTTCGGAGACACTTCAACCTGGTCTAAAGGAGTCAGCATGTTGACAACAAAGTACTGCTGCACGCACGTTGTTCGCACTCGGTGGATCCCTCCTGCGCGTCAGCCGAACACTTCGGCTCGGAGCACTCCTTTGCGCCCATGACTGAGTTCAGTTAGCTCAAGTAGCTCCTTCAAGGCTCACTAATAATTGTTGTGACGGGAAAGGATAAAACGCAGGTGTATTAAAGCTGAGGAGATCTACAAAGAGCTGATGAGCAGAAGGTAGAGACGATAGGTGGTGAACAAGAGACGTGGATCCGGGGGGTCGCTTTTTATGCCTCGGTCGCGAGGAATCCAATCTCCTCGTCCATGCCAAGAGTCACACACTCTTTAGCTTCTCACTGGCTTTCTCTTCTGTCTCATAGCCAACTCCATGGGGTTCTGGTTTGTAAGACATCTCCGATGGCGAGCAAAAACTCTCTTTCAAAGGCTGCTGTCAACAATTAGAACAAGGAGAGTTGCAAACTCTTGGGGCGCGAAGTGCTGTCTGCAAGTTCAAGAACAGCGTGTGGTGCAGGTCAGGAGCTTCGAATGCACAATAAGTTTAGCAGAGGAGGGTGTGACCTACGCTTCTCTGAGACCCACGTCTCTCTTGGTCGGGACTATTGTGCGTATGTCTCGAAGCGACCCCACATCTACTGGAAGTGCTGGGGGAATCGGGAGCTCGTCCTCAGCCATATTGGGGGAATGGGAGCAAAGGAGACAAGGGGAGCTTAGCATACCAGGAGTGCAGATGCAACGGAATCGGTGCAGTTACTTGTGGCCCATGATCCAGTGCATCGTTTTCATGGTGTTGAAGGAGCTCAAGTGTGGAGAAATGTAGAGGCGTCGATTGTGCCACCTCAAGTGCCACTAATCCGACAGCTGGTGCATGGACATCGACGGGCGTCTGGGTCCGAAAACTTGCTTCTGTGACCACTAGCCACTAGGAAGCATGATTCAGCAGGGCATGGGTAATTGAGGGCGGTCGCGCGGCTAGGCGCCGGTCACATGCTCGCACGCACGGATGTCACTTCGTGGAATGAGTGCCAGAAGCACGACTGTCTTTGAATCTGAACACCACGCCACATTCCCTTTGTCCTTTGTCGGTTGTCCAATTCCGATGGGGCGGACAACGAGGGTGCAACGAGGCGGCTACACACCTTCGAACCAGTTTCGGATTGAATGCAAGCACAAGCGGAGTGGGCCGCACACACGGCACACAGGGAACACAGCATCGTGAGAAAAGAGAAATTTCATGCGACGCCGAGGTCACCGCACCCACCTGCGCAGCTTGGTTTTGTCTTCCTTTCTTGCCACCACAGTAGTAGATAGTAGAGTCGTTTTCATGCATTGCATTTTACTCCTCGTTCTCTCTTTTCTTTTGTACTCATTGTTCACTTCACTTCTCCTCTCTTCTTCAGTCACATCCATTCACCATCCTCGCCGCCAACATGGCAGCCTCCGAGGAGCCGACCACACCCACCCCGCCCAACGATGATGACCAAATCATCGCTCTTCTTTCCTCGCTGCATCAACTATCTCTCCTGTCCTCCCTCGAGACTACCGTCGTACCCGACAACATCGATGCCTTTGTTCCACGCTGGAAGAATCCTCATCGTTGTCCCCACCCGGGCTGCACCGATGAAGGTTTGAGGTCGACCCCGTGCCGAGTTTGTCCTCACTGGCTCTGCAAGAAGCACTTCACCAAGAAGCACCACCCTTGTCTCCGTATCGCCACGGAGCTTGCCATTCAGCTCGGGGAGCAACGCGACCGTAGGCGCAAGGAGGATTTGATCTTCCGGGTCATGACCTCACAGTTGGATGTCTATGCCCTCCAACTGCGTCCGACGGCCACCAAGTGCATTGTCACCATGCCCCAGCTTGATAGCAAGCCAACAGACGGTTTCAACCCTGACTATCTCGGTGGCTCCTACAATGTTCACTTTCCCCTTACATTCGATGAAGACGAGACCCCTGCATTGCTCGCCCGTGTCCGTGACGACAGTCCTCACCGACACCCTTGTGAGGAAACGCTCACCACGGAGTACGAGGTCCTGAAAGTTCTCCACCAAATCGCTCCCGAGTTGATAAGTGCTGTGTGGAAACCGGAGAGCTTGGGTGAGCACAAGAGGAAAGCATGTAGGCTAAACATACCACAGCCCCACTCCGCATGCTGATTGTCGAACGCAAGCCAGGTCGGCCTTGGCTTCTCCATTGGTTCAACCCTGATGTTGCTCGGACCATCAAGGACCTTGCGGCGTTCAATGACAAGCTTTCCAAGGTCTCGTTTGCCGGTGGCGTTGGCAGCTTCACCTCTGGCGACACCACTACGAGTTTGACTGGCAATGTTTCGGCACCGCCCGTTGGTCCGTTTTTCGGCCTTGCGAATCAACCATCTGGTTACGGCCCATTCCCCACTCTCGCTGAGCTGCACCTCGCCCGTATCGACACCTTCCTCGCTGGTCTCGCCACCGGCCACAAACACTTTGCCCTTCAGCGATCCAGTGGTTTGCTGTTACACTTCCTCGGACATTTGGAGCTCCGGGAGCTGGTTGCCGGAGATGTTGAGCTGAACACACCTGGGCCCAGCTATATCAAGAACGCTGACGGAGAGCAATGGCTCGTTCGTGAAGACGGATCCATCGGCGGTATCATTGACTGGGAGTTTTCATACCTCACGACCTTTGCGGACGCGTTCGCCTCACCCCGTGCCTTTGCTTCCATGCCTGAGAACCTCGAAGATCCCCATCATCTATCAGAGCTTAATCGCGCTCTTCACGACGAGTATCTCACTCTCGGGCGCCATGACCTTGCCCGTGCTGTGGAGAACTCTCACAAGTACATCCTCCTCAACGTGCGTCTCCAAACCAGTCGCCCCATTCCTCTGAACAGGCTCATTCGTCTTCGCGCATTGTTTCTTGGCCCGGGCCGCGCTGGACCGACGCCTCAGACATCTGAACAGTGGGCAGCCATGGCGTTTATCAGGTACGGCCAGCACAGCGAAGGACTCAAACGCTGTCTCGCTGGGCGGCGTGGATGGAAAAAGGCATTGGTCAAGCTGCTCAAGACCGCCCTCCACCAATTCGAGCATGGAGTGGAGGAGTCCTCCTCCGACAACAAGGTGGCAGCGGAGCCAGCCGCCGACGCCGACGCCGACGCCGACGCCCCTGACCCCCTTGACCCTTCCACCCAAGCGACTCAGGATCCCTCGGCAGACCCCCTCGTCCAACTCAAGGACAAGATCAACCAGCTCGACGACCAGGTCGGCCACCTCGACAGTGCGGTTGACCAACTGCAGCTCAAGGGCTTGGTCGCCCAGCTCAAGACCCTGGTCGCTCAGCTGAAGGACGCTTCCGCCAAGGACGCTTCCGCCAAGGACTCTTCCGCCAAGGACGTTCCCGCCACCAACAAGGTCGAAGTCAAGGAGGAGAACTAAAGGCTCTAGCTCTTGTAAGTGTCTCCTTGAAGTCGGGCTGATCACCAGTGAGGTTCTGTCAGCAATCTACCGACATTAACGACGACAACCCCCCAAGGTCGAGTTGTTGCAAGTCGGCACCAGTCAAAAGCGGGAAGGGACCGCAGCATAGTAGTCGCCGTGTGAGAGCAAGCATGTCCGTGTTCCGTAGTCGTGATAAGTCCGAGAACCAGAGGCGTTGAAGAGAAAGTGTTTGTCAAGATAGTTATCTGAGATGAAGTTGTTGTCAATCGCTTGCCCCGACGAGCACCAATATCAAGTCCAACCGCTCAGGTTGGATGAGCGGTGGGGAGGGCCCGCCGCCGATGACATGACACAGGATACATCGTCTACATACAGCACAGGTCTATACAGGGGGCAGCGGGACAGAGTTTGCTCGTTGTCCGTGATTTCGTGGTTTCGTTGTCTCGTGGTTCGTGGCTCGTTGACATCGCATGGCTAGGTCGTCTCTTGTGATCACAGCTCACTCGCCGTCCTCCTCGTCCTGGATCATCTGCGCAAGACTGCGCTCAAACACAATGTCGTCGTCGTGGTCGCCCTCGGGGAGGCGTTCGATGATCGCCCTGGCGTCAGCGACGTCAAGTTCTGTACTCACTCGCACTCGCACAGCAGCTCGGTGCAGAAGAGGTCGAGGTTGAGGTCGCAGGGGTCCGTGCCGAACCTGCCGTCAGCGCAGTCAGTACGCTTACTCACGGCTGCTCGATCTGTGCCGCGATGCCCTCGACGCCGCAGAGGGTGAAGGACGTGCACATGACGATCCAGATCATCTTCCACCCCATCGTCTCGACGAGGACGAACGGGAGGCACAGGAGGTACAGCGTCACGCACTGCTTGAGGTGCACGCAGAAGACGTAGGGCAGGGGCGTCTGGATGCTGCGGGTCAGCGACAAGGTGCAGCGGCACTTACATTCGCTCCATCGAGCCGAGCTGGTCCGTCATGGCCTGCACGAGACCCGTCATCGAGTTGAAGCCCGCGGGACCGATCGTCTCGAGGTATCCCATCTTGCGGAAGCGGAATATTGAGCGCGAGATCTCGTGCGCGACGACGAGCGGGAGGCCGACCTCGACCATGCGGCCGAATGCCACCTCGGAGGCTTTGGTCTCGACGTCCTCGACCGTGCGACGGACGTCGGGGCGGACGCCGGCCTTGAGCAGCGGCGTGCGCTCGGTGAGGGAGGTCGCGGACGGCAGGCTGGAGGGGAGCGACGCAAAGCGCTCAAAGTCCCGCACGCGCACGGCGGTGGGGCGGCGCGCGCGCTTCGCCGGCTTGGCAGCACGCCATTCCGCCGACGGCGTCTTCCTCACCGTCTTGTTCTTCGTCTTGGGCGACTGCGGCTCGCCAATCTCGTGCTCCTCGTCGACGGACATGCGCCTCGGAGAGCTGCATGCCGAGTCGCCAAAGACCGACTCGGCGTCGTTGGCCGTCGCGGACGAGTCCTCTGCGACGTCGACGGTGCCCTGGCGCGCAAACTCGGACAGCGAGCGGGGGAGGAGGCCTGATGTCAGCGCAGATTGTACGTCGACGCACCCTTCATGTCGGCGTGGTGTGCGCCGCCCTCGGAACGCAGATAGTGCTTGGTCGCAAACACGAACCCGACCACGAGGCGGATCAGCTCCTTCTTGCGCGCCGTGAGTTCCGCGCGGTCGCACTCGCCCGTGGGCGGGGGCACGACGTTGATCCAGATCGACTAGGGGTTAGTATGCATACCTGTGGAGTGTGTGTCGGATCGAATGTTCGATGTTCACGATCGCTGCTCCACACTCTACCGCTCCTACTCACGCGCGACAGGTTCCTCGCATTGCTGATCAGGGCGGTAAAGTCCTTGCGGCCCTCGGCGTAGCGCTCGTACGCGGTCGAGTTGCGGAACACTGGCGTCAGATGGGCTGTGAGCAGGACTTGCCGAGGAGGAGGCCGACGACGACAGAGAGGAGGGGAACTGCGGGTCAGCATACCAGCCACCAGCCACCGCCCAATCAACCGCTCGACACGGCGGCACCCGAGACACGACACGACACGCACCAACATTGTTCGTCAGCGCGACTGACTTGCCAAACACGATCGACGCGAGCGCGACACCCGCCGCGAAGAGCGTGAGCATCACCACGGGGCCGGCGACGATGGGGATGATGCTGCTGTGGAAGACGAGCACGTCGTCGAGCCACGAGAGCTTGGAGAGCTGCAGTGAGTACACATCTTGTAGCGGGACGTACCCTCGGCTTTGCGTCCTCGACATTCTGGAGGCGCGCGAGCGAGGAGATGTTCTTTTTCGGCGGCGCGTGCGGCGACGACTGCGGTTAGCGAGGCTGGGGGAGCGGACTGCGCGAGCGAGGGGGAGGCACACCTTTTGGTTCGCCTTGGACGGCGACGACGGCGACGAGCGGTTCACTTTGGTCTGGATGCTGCTCGGCATGGAGAGGGCGGACATGGTGGGGTGGGAGGCGTGGAAAGAAGCTGGCGTCGACCGCACTGCATTATATATAGCTTGTCAGTGCGGGACATGTTTCATTGCGACAACTCGATAGCGTAGCGGGGTCTCAGATCTGTACCGCCAGGGAGGGTCGGGATGCTGGCGTCCAGGCGTCACCTCGGCTGGCTTCTGATTCTGCCCCTGTACAATCCTCCGCTTGCTCCGCTTGGTCTGCATCCCCCCGCGGAGCAGCCCGCTCCACGCTCTACTCCACAGCAATCATGCATCAGAACAGGTATCTACAGCAACATGCCGCGTTAATGCATCGCCATTGCCGCTAAGTCCCCGCGTCATCGCCCCCGCGGTATGGTGCGTTTGGTGGGAATCGTCACGAGGTCAACGTGAAACAGAGGTCTCGCACAGGATCATTAGGATCATTGTATGGGTCCCCACGATGGCAGAGTCTGCAGGGTCGGGGTCGACGCATGCCGAGATACCGCGACGCAGCGTAAACAAACGACCAAGACGCGTCCATGCATGCTCAGTGCCATGCATCAGTTCAAGTGCACGCCAGTCAAGACCTTATACATTCATTATGAGTTCCATAGCGGCACGCTTCAGCGCGCCGTCCACCTTGGCTTGGGTCTGCCAAGTCCGCCTCATGGTATCGGCTACATACAACACAGGGACACTGCCCGATTCTAGCAACTCGCCGCCTCTTCTGCTTGTCGTCACTCGTGGCGTTGGTCAAGATCACGGGTTGGGTTCGTCACTTCGTCGCCTTTGGAAGACATGACTACCCCTCCTTTGGCTCAGCCAGTCAACTCTTCTCCTTGGCGGCGAGCTGCTTCTTGACGTCCTCCAGCTCAGCCTTGACGCGCTCCAGCTCAAACTGCTGGTTGGCCGCGCGGTCCTCGGCGTCCCGCCACGACGTCTCGAAGCGGATCGAGCGGGCGTGTTCTTCCTCGTAGCGAGCCTCAGTGTGCTGCAGAATAGACTACAGTCAGAACTTTCGTCGCGCTTTTGCTCACCTCGACGTCTGCCTTTTCGCGGTCGCGGTTCGCCAGCTCCTCGTCAAAGCGCGCAATCTTGCCAGACACCTCGGCGAGGTACTCTGCTGCCCGCCGGAGGAGCAAGCCCTTGCCGATCTTGTCCATGCCGCCGGGGATGTAGCGCGCAATCTCGTTGATTCCATCGTTGATGTTCTCTCGCCGCCGGCGCTCGACCTCTTTCTGTATACCAGTCAGCCACCTTCGCAACATTCAACCCACGTGAGAGTCCTTCTTCATCTTGACCGGGTCGATGGGCTCGCCATTCTCGACGGGGCCCACGACGTCGTCGCCCTCGCGGCGGCGCTTGTTGCGCCCGACCACGTGGGACCGCACACCGTTGCTGGGTGGTGGCGGAGGCGGGGGCTGGTCGGCCTCAGACGTGATGGCTGCAACGGCACGCGCGGCCGCCTGCGCCGTATCGATATGCTCGGTCTGGGCGTTGGAGCTAAAGTGAAAGTCGTCGTGGGGTCCCTCGCCCTCGAGGCCAGCACGCTCGCGTTCCGTCTTGTGCGCCGCCTCGAGCAGCGTGTCGAGACGCGTCTCGCCCATGGCAAGCAGCGCCTGCTCGTCGGATCCAAAGCCCAGCATATCCTCGTTGTCGCGTCCGTCGAGCACATGCTGCGCAAAGTCGGTCAGCGGGTTCGGCTCCGTCACGCTGTGCAGCGTCTCGGGGTGCAGGCTCGGGTCAATCGACGCAAAGGGGTCGTTGTCGTTGGGATCGCTGCCACGGGGAGAGTGGCCGCCCTCCGAGTGGTTATCCTTGGGCGAGTCTGAGCGGGACATTTTGGCGAATGGATGTGGATGTCGGATGGGGTCGTGAGTGGAGGGTCCGAGACGCGTCTAGGGCCGAGTTTAGGCACGATGGTGGGAACGGGAGATTTGGTGCGATGAGACTGAGCAAACAATGGGAATTTTTCAGTCAGATAGCCTTGGAATGGATGTATCCAGCTCCTGACGAGGTGGATGTCGATGCTGATTGACAGCAATAACGATGGAAGAGCGATGGCGGGGGGCGACGTGATGGTCGATGGTCGATGATGATGGTTGGTGTTGTTGAGTAACAACAAGCCCAGGTCACGGGGTTATCATGTGATTCAGACGGCAGCAAGGTGAGAACGTGAGAACGCGGAGAATCGAGTCACATGACTTGCCAAACAAGTTCCAAGACAACGTGGGGGAGTTTATTCAATCCTCCCCTCTGAACTTATGTGTTTACGTAAACGTGCTCTCTCTCAACATGAGTCTCCTTCCTCGTCGATGCAAGCGCTGAACAACAACAAAATAATCCCTGCTCTCCTGCTCTCATCTCTCCATACCCCGCATCAACAACATGAGCTCGCCATCCCCGCAGCCCGAGGAGAACGCCGGACCCGTCGCCGGATCCCCCTCCGAGTTCCTCAAGAACATTGTCGGGAAGAAGGTCCGCGTCCGTATTGGAACCGGTGTCGACTACCATGGTGAGTAGTATGCTCAGAGCAGGATGGAAGGTGGCTCAGTAGGATACTCGGGAGATTCGGACATGCAGCGGCAGAGGTGGGAACACGGGAAAGCATGCTGGCCGTGGGCGGCTCAGTGTAAACGAACGACAGCTCGATGCCTGACGATGGTCCATCTGGCACGCGTCGGTTCACCACTCGCCTGCTTGTCCGCCATTCTGTCACGCGTGCGAGGATGGTAGAGGAAGCTGGAGTTCTCTGCAGTGCAGCTTCAATACAACTACCCCTGCTCGTGTCCTGGCATCGGAAGGCTCGCCGAAGCGCTTGCTCTCCTCCTGACTGCTCCGTCCTCGTGTCCCTCCTCCTCGGCTTCCTTTCCTGCCACCTTCCTTGCGGCTGCCCAGCCCTACTTCTCCCTTCACTTGACACATCTAACCCCCAGGCCTGCTCACCTGTCTCGACGGCTACATGAACGTTGCGCTCGAGGAGACCGAGGAGTGGTCCAACGGCCGCTTGACGGCAAAGTACGGCGACACCTTCCTCCGCGGCAACAACGGTGAGTAGCTACCGGAACGTCTGCGAGCAGCTATCCCCGCAGTATTCTAACCCCCAGTGCTCTACATCTCCGCCATGGAGGACATGTAAACCGAGACGCCGCCAAAGAGTAGAATAAGAGGAGAGAAGTCGCTAGTGGCCGCGGTTGGGGTGGGATCCCGCCGCGTAGAGTGCTGTACCCGTCGAATGAGCATATCCTGCCTGTCTATGTATACCACTATACTATCATGCTGCCTGCTGCTGCTCGTCGTCGCCGCTGGTCGCGAGCAGCACGTTAACGGAGCTGGATTGCTGCAATGGAAGCACCATGGTGAAAATGCTCCCGCTCAGTAGTGCCGTTTTATCTCGTCACTAACTTGCAGCCCAGCAGCCAGGAGAGCCCAGCCACGCGCCAGCGCCAGCGCCAGGCGCGCCAGGGTGAACCATGCCATCGATGATGATGTCGAATGTCTATCTTTGGTATCAAGAGTCGGCGTCCATCTTGTAGAAACCACTCACTTGCCCCTTTCTCATTCCATCAGTCGTCGTCATCATCATCATCCCCATCATCTTCGACGTTCTACTCTCCCCCAACGGTCGCATCGAAAAGACGTCCCTTTGACCGCGCATTGCTGTCAGGACGACACACCCCGGCCCCACCTCGGACCGTTATCCACCACAGGTGACAACAACACCCCGAGATCAGCCACCCGCGATCACTCCACCTGGCACCCATTCACTCTCACTCGCTCCGGGCGAGCCCATCATCCTCCCGTCCACTCATCGGCAGGACTAGCCCACCACCCCCGCCTCGACCGAGGCCGTAGTTTGCCTCACAATGAAGGCGCCCATTACGCAGCCGCCCAGCTCGGGCGAGGAGGACGCCTCGACGCAGGAGTTCTACGCCTCGTACGTGCCGCGCACAATGCCAACTGACATCAGATGGGGACTGTGCATCCTCTGTGTGCTGCTGATCATGGCGCTGTGCACGTCGTATTATCTCCAGATCAAGCGGATCCGCGCCGTCCACGAGACGGTCATCTCCATCTTTGCCGGCATGGCCGTGGGCCTCATTCTGCGTCTGTCGCCTGGAACGCTCATCCAGGAGATGCTGGTGAGTTGCAACACGGATTCTGTACGCTGACCCCAGTCGTTCAAGCACACCGTCTTCTTCAACCTCCTCCTGCCGCCGATTATCCTCAACTCGGGCTATGAGCTCAAGCAGGTGAGCTGAGTGCCTCTGTCGAGCTGACCGCAGGAAAACTTCTTCAGAAACTTTGGTGTCATCCTAACGTTTGCCTTCCTGGGAACGTTCATCTCGGCCGTCGGTATTGGGTGAGTTGCTGTAAGCGGTCGTAACTGACATCAGTGTCCTCGTGTACATCTGGTCGCTCCTCGGCCTCGAGGGGCTAAAGTTCTCTCTGCTCGAATGCCTCATCTTTGGATCCACGCTGTCGGCCACGGACCCAGTGACTATTCTGGCCATCTTCAACACGGCCAAGGTCGACCCCAAGCTCTACTCTATCATCTTTGGCGAGAGCATTCTCAACGACGCCGTGTCGATTGTCATGTACGAGACGCTGTCGCACTTTCACGGCGAGGACATTTACCTCTCGAGTCTGTTCCACGGTATCGGCATCTTCCTGTTCTCGTTCTTCGTGTCGATGCTGCTCGGCGTCGCGTTTGGTCTCGCGTGCTCGCTCGGCCTCAAGCACTCGCACCTGGCGACCTACCCCCAGATCGAGAGCTGTATCGTTGCGCTGGTGGCGTACACGTCCTACTTCTTCTCCAACGGTCTCAGCATGAGCGGCATCGTGTCCCTCCTGTTCTGCGGAATCACGCTCAAGCACTATGCGTACCACACAATGTCAAAGCGCACGCAGCGGACGACAAAGTACATGTTTGCCGTGCTCGCGCAGCTCTCGGAGAACTTTATCTTCATCTACCTCGGTCTCAACCTGTTCACCCAGAAGATCCAGGTGTTCAAGCCCGTGTTCATTCTCGTGTCGGCGGTGAGTAAAATGTGGCATTTCATTTCTGACGTCAGGTTGCTGTCATGGCGTCGCGTTATGCGGCCGTGTTCCCCCTGTCCGAGGTCATCAACTGGTTCTTCCACTCGCGTGGACAGCGGTACGAGGAGATTCCCCACTCGTACCAGATGATGCTGTTCTGGGCTGGTCTCCGTGGAGCTGTCGGCGTCGCGCTTGCGGCCGGCATCAAGGGCGAGAACGCCGACGCGCTCCGCACGACGGTGCTGGTAGTCGTTGTGCTCACCGTCATTGTGTTTGGAGGCACCACTGGTCGTATGCTGGAGGTGCTCGGTATCCGTGTTGGTGTGGAGGACGACGACGCGAGCTCGGACGAGGAGGTCGAGGGCTGGACGACGTACCAGGGCGACATTTCACTTCAGATGGGCACGCGCCGGTATGCTGGACAAAACGGCCAGGGACTGTATGGCGAGGAAGAGGAGGCGTACGGATCCGCCAGTGAGGGACCGTCGTTTTACCAGGGCCGACTGAACAACCCCCGCGGTCGCGGGTCGCTTCCCCGGCAGCAGTCGGCAGCGACGTTCTCGACCGAGGACGAGTCGGACGAAGAGCCTCTCCCACAGGGCTACGGTGACCGCGGCGACGCCGACGTCGAGGCAGGCAGCCCCTCGGGTGGCCGCCAGGGCATGATCTTCCGCGACGGCCAGTGGTTTACCGCTCTGGACGAGCGCTACCTCCTCCCGCTCTTCTCCAACTCGGTCACCGCGCGCCGGCACCACGCGAAGAAGGCGCTCCGGAAGGTGTCAAACACGCACGGCACCGACTCGGGCACCGGCGGAACACCTCTCGGCTCGCTCGATATTCCGCGCGACGAGGACGGATACCCCAGCGAGGACGCGGGTAGCGAGAATGGCAAGAACAAGACGCCGACGTCTGCGCGTCCGTTCGGGTAAGCTTACAACTAGTGATGGAGCTGACTCTCCAGTGGCTCGGTGACGGACTTGTTCTTCGCACGGGCAGATGCCCCAGGGTCGAGCCTCAACTCGCCTACCAGCCCCCACCGCGCCTCGAGCAGCGGCACTGATCGGTAGACATGTGCTTGCCCGCAGGACATGTATACAGTAGGAGAACTAGACATTTGCATGCACTTGATATACATTGAGAAAAGTGGTCTGATGGATGGACGATGCACAAAGAGACGGAGGGACAAATAGGTCTGGTGGTGGCGCGCGGTGGAAAAGTGTGTGACAAGTCAAAGTCAATGTTGAAGTTATTGTTGCACTCTCACCGACTGCGACGCTTTTCCCCGTCGTCAATCCACATCCATCCATTCATCCTTGCATCGGACTCGCCTCGCCAGCATCACCACTAGCAGTGCGCCCTTGCTCGGCGCCATCCGTACCCGGTCCCCGCGTCGAATCACCTCCGGCCGTCGCACCCGTCGGCACAACTCGCGCGGGAGCCACCTCCACACAGGGCGACTCCACGCTCGAGCTCGCCTCCACCCTTCCCCGCACCTGTTGCCCAAGCTTGCGCTAAGCTTGCGCTCTTGCTCTAGCTCTTGAGTGCCGACTACTCTCCCCCCTTCCCCCTCCTCTCACCTCTCCACCTCCCTCTCCACGATGTCAGCCTCGACGCCCGTGAGCGTTGAGGCGGTCCTCGCCAAGTTTCCCCAGCTGCTCACGCCCGCCGAGCGGCAGCTGCCGAGCGACCAGCGCACCGAGATCCTCCGCAAGCGCGTCACCGCCATGCTGGCCGAGCAGCAGCAGCGGCGGCAGAAGCAGGTGCTGGACCAGGCCAAGCTGGGACAGAAGCCGGGGCAGCCGGGACCGGGGCAGGGCGTGCAGGGGGTGCAGAATCCGCAGCAAGCGCAAGCGCAAGCCCAGGCTCAGGCTCAGGCTCAAGCACAGGCTCAAGCACAAGCACAAGCGCAGGCACAAGCACAAGCACAGCAGGCGCAGGCGCAGGCTCAAGCGCAAGCACAAGCACAAGCGCAGGCCCAGGTCGCTGCGGCCGCCATCGCCGCCGCCGCCGCCCAGCCCGGACAGCAGCAGGCCCGCCCGCCCCAGAACCCCGGCACCCCCGTCGCGGGCGCGAGCGCCAGCCCGCGCATCGGGATGCACCAGCCGCAGGTCCAGATTAATGGGCAGCAGGTGCAGATGACCCAGGCTGTGAGTACGCGACGGCAAGGGAGACGCGGCTGACATCAGATTGCGGACCAGTTACGGCTGCAGCAGGCGCAGCAGCAGCAACAGCAGCAGCAGCAGCAGCATCTCCAGACGATGCAGCGGCTCGCGCTCCAGCAGCAGGCGCAACAGCAGCTCCAGCAGCAGAATCAGGGACAACAGGCCGCGACGCCGACGCCGGTCACGGGCGTCTCGACGCCGATGAGCAACTCACAGCTGGCGGCCATCGCCACCCCGTCGCCGCAGGCACAGCAGTCGCCCGTCACCAACAACACGATGCTCGGCCAGTCCCCCGCCGCCCAGCGCATGCAGAGCCTACCGAGCGGCGGTGCCGGGCCCCACCAGGCTGGCACGCCAGGCCACAGTGGCGGCCCCGCGCCACCGGGCCTGGGCATCTTTGGCGATCCCAACAAGCTCATCCAGCAGATGCCAGAGCTGCTCAAGATGCGCCAGGCCGGGCAGATGAACCCCGAGATGCAGAAGACGGTGAGTGCGGTGCAAGTGCTGAGTGGCGCCAGCGAGATGACATTGATATGGCTACTGACACTCCAGTTTGACATCCTCCTCAACACACCGGAAGCCAAGGCCTTCCTCCAGGCGCACCACCAGCGTCAACAGGCCCAGGCGCGCAACCTCGCCAACGCGAACACGACCAACCAGCAGCCGACAGCGATCTTGGCCGCGCAGCAGATTGCCATGCTGCAGCAACAGCAGCAGCGCCAGGCGCCCCTCGCGCGGCATCAGCAGCAGCAGCATCAGCAGCAGCAGGCGGCCGCGGCGGCCGGACTCGGTCCCGAGGCATTAGCGCAGTTTGCACCCCAGCAGCTGGCCCAGTTCGCGCAGCAGAACCAGCTCCTCACGCTGCAGCAGCAGCAGTTACAGCACCAGATGATGCAGAACCCGCAGCTCCTGCTCCGGCAACAGCAGATGGTCGCGCAGGCACAAGCCCAAGCCCAGGCCCAGGCTCATGCGCAGGCGCAAGCGCAGGCCCAGGCCGCCGTGCAGGCTGCCGCCGCGCAGAACCGGACGCCGGGGCTCGCGAACGCGCAGCTGCCAAACGGCCAGATGAACGGCATCCAGAACCAGCAGCTCACGGCCGCCCAGCTGCTGCAGGCCCAGGCGCAGGCCCAGCAACAACAGCAGCAGAACGTCAACCAGCAACAGCAGCTGCCGCAACAGATCAACATGCAGCAGCTCACGCCACAGCAGCAGCAGCAGATCCAAGCGCAGCTGGCCAACAATGCGAACAATGCCGCAAACTTCTCCCCGCGCCCGCCGCCGCAGAGGCCGCCCCAGGCGCAGGCGCAGGCACTCCAGATTGCCGAGCTCCGCAACCGTCTCATGAACCTGTCCGAGGCCGAGCGCGAGGCCGCGTTTGAAAAGGTGAGCTGAAAGTATTGTACAGAGCTGACGCCAGACACCCAAACTAAAGCACTTTTTCTACAACAACTTGACGCCGCAACAGCTTGCGGCGCTGCAGCGGCACCACCAGCAGCGCAAGGCGCAGCAGCAGGCGGTACAGGCCCAGAACCATGTTCAACAGCCGGGACAGCAACAGCCACAACAGAATGTGCAGCCTGGCCAGCAGCAGCAGCCACAGCAGCAGCAGATGCAACCCCCGCCGCAGCAGGGGACGCCGCAGATGCAGCCCGCTGTGCCGCCTGGGGCTCCTGGCGCTCCAGTGCAGACACCGCAGCCGCAGCAGCAGCAGCAGCAGGCCGGACCGAACGGGACGCCAGTGCAGCCCACGGGCCCGGGGATGATTCCCGCGCGCCCCCCGGTTGGCTTCCCTGTTCTCGGCAACCTGCACATTCCGGCCAACAAGCAGCGCAACAATATGCCGGCGCAGTCGCAGTCGCCGCAGAGCGCGGCAGGCTCGCCCGCTGGTGTGCGCCCGCCAATGCCTCCAGGGCCGCCGGGGACGCAGCCGGGAATGTTCCGGCAGGGCATCCCGATCGCGCCGACACCAGGGCAGGGACCGCCGATCCGGCCACAGGGCGGACCGGGCCCGCCGTTCCAGAGCATGCTTGGGCACCCGGTGACGCCGGCGCACATCCTGTCTGATCTCGACAAGAAGGGCTCGCTGCCGCAGGCGCAACCGATGCCGACGCGGCCGACCAACGAGGTGATCAACGGGCAGCTCGACCGGTCCGCCTCGCTCCTGTCGCGCGCGACGTGGACGCCGACCGCCGAGTCGGACACTGAGCTCCGCACAAAGCTGTTTGACATGTACTCTTCTCCTGCGCGGACGTCTGTGCGCGCGACGCTGCTCGAGGGCCTGTCCACCGTACCGCCACTCGCCAACGTGCTCGGCGAGCGGCTGCCGGACGAGCTGCGTGCGCTGGCCGACGGCGACGCGGACGCCAAGGAGATTGAGCCCAAGAGCAAAAAGCACGATCTGGAGGGGAGCGGCATGCCGGGCCAGAAGAAGCAGCGGATACAGGATCTCGCCGAGACGGTGGACAAGACGCTCGAGATCGAGCGGCCCGTCGAGGACATTTTCCTGTCGCTGACAGACGAGTATGTGGACATTTTGTCCCAGGCGTCGTGCCAGCTCGCCAAGCACCGCAAGTCGACGACGATCGACCGCAAGGACGTGCAGTTTGCGTACGAGACGCTGTTTGGCCGCTCGCTCCCCGGCTTTTCGTCGGACGCGATCCGCTTAGACCAGAGCCGCTCCTCGCGCCGCCCGATCGTGAGCCAGCAGCGCGCCGCAAAGCTCAAGCTCGTAAACGACGCAAAGGCCGCGTGGCGCAAGGAAAAGGAGGAGAGCGCAAAGGCCGCAGAGTCCGCCGCCATCGCCGCCGAGGCCGCAAAGGCCCTCGGCATCCCGAACGGCACGGCCGCATCTGCCGCGGACGGCACCCCCGCCTCGTTCCCCACCACCACCGCCGTCACCGCCGCCGCGACGCCCAACCTCACCCTCCCCGCCACCGGCGTCAACACGCCCCTCGACACGCCCGCCGTCATCGTGTCCGCCCCCGTCGCTGTCGTCTAGTCGTCTAGTTTGTTCTGTAGTGTACCGTGTATCTATCTAGTGGCGTAATGCAGCCTTGACGAGTGTGGCGGAGTGGTCACCCAGTGCTCGCGCAGTGCTCGCAGCGGTGGAGCAGCAGCAGCAGCAGCAGCAGCACCCCTCACACCAATGGAAAGAAACGAATACATTAAAAACTACACTTACTCGTCGCCGAAGAAGTCGTCCTCCTCCTCGACCTCGGCCTCGGCCTTCTCCTTGCCCTCGTCCTTCTTGCTGCCGACCTCGACCTGCACGCCCGCCGCGAACGCGACGCCGCGGCGGTCGGCGGGCGCGCGCTCGGCGCGCTCCGTCTCGGGCTCGCCGCCAATCTTGCCCTCGGCCATGAGCCGCTGCATCTCGCGCAGGATCTCGAGGCGGGTCGTGGCGGGGCCCGCGGCGGGCTCTTCGTGCAGGTACGCCGGGAGCGTGAGCGTGTCGGCGTTGGCCTTGGTCTCGGGCGGGAAGAGGGCGATGTACTTTTGCGTGTTGCTGGGGGTTAGCCGAGCGGAGCGGGGCGAGCGAAGCGAGCGCCAGCAAGCCAGCAAGCCAGCTCTCGCACCAGCTAGACTCACGGGAAATGGATGATATAGTTGAGCATGACCCTTGCCTCCGCCAGCTGCTCGGCATTCTCCTCCCGCGCCGCGCGCTTGATGATGCGCACGAGCTTCTGGCGCTCGAAAAACTTGACGGCGTGGTACTTTTGCCCGTTCTTCTTCTCGACCGTGCGCTGCTCGGCCTTTGCGAGGTCGGCCTCGAGCGAGGTCAGGCGGCGCTGCGTCGCGACGCGCAGGCCGGGCTCGAGCGTGTCCTGCTGTTAGCGGGCTGGAGTTCGGGCGGGGGAAGGGGCGGAGGCGGAGGGGCGGAGGGGCGGAGGGGCGGAGGGGCGGAGGGGCGGAAGGGGGTCGTCGCTTCCTTCGCAGTCGTGTCCGGGGCGGCCCAGCTCAAGCTCCGACATCCCGCTCTCCGCAGCTGCACCACGGCCTCGCCGCTCGCTCCGCTCGCCGCTCGCCGCGCTCACCTTGGCCAACAACCGCCGCGTCTGCCGGATCTGCCCCTTGAGCTTGCTGACGCCCATGAGGCCGTCGCGCGCCTCGAGGCTGGGCACCGTGTGCTTCTTGGGCTCGGAGGGGCCCGCGCGCGCGTTGCCCTTGCCCTTGCCCTTGTTGTGTCGCGGTCGCTGGGTTCGTTCGGCCGGCATGATGATGGAGTGGATGGTCGAGAGAAGTGAAGTGGCAAGTGGCAAGTGGAGGTTTGTGGTGGCGGTAAATTTCTGCGTGTGGAGGTTGTGACTTTTTCATTGCGGGCCATCTATTAGGATCGGTTCCTAATTAGATTCTACTTTTCTAATCGGCCTAATGTGGTGCAGCTGAGCTCTGGGTGAAGCAGCTTCTGATCTCTACTCCTGCTGCTATCGCGCACGGCACACTACTGCATACACGCTACAAACAATGCCAATGTCCGTCACATACACTACAGACGCCGCAGGCCGCGCTTGGCGCCGGCCTTTGCCGCCGTCTTCGCGGGCGCTTTTGTCGGCGCCTTGGTGCCCGTCGCCGTCTTGAGCGGCATCTCGGACATGGACGGGGGCGCGGGGGAGGTCTCCTGGCGCGCATTTGTCAGCGGCCCACGCGCGGGCGCCTTTTGCGGGGACGCGCCGGACGGAGACGCCGCGGCGAGCTCGGCTGGCGGGGAGGGGAGGACAATCTCGGGCGTGCTCGTCGCACCGCTGCGGAAGGGCGCCGGTGGGATCTGGGGTAAGCTGACGTCGGCTCAGGCGAGCTTACCTTTGGCGTGGCGTGGATGCCCGTCATGAGCTTGGCGTACTTGCAGTACCCGTCATAGTCGGCAAGCAGCTGCTTGCCGGCCTCCTCGTCGAGCGCAGACTCGGGGTTGGGGTAGATGAGCAGGCACTTGATGGTCTGTAGTGTGAGTGCAAGTTCAGATGCAGGGAAGGCGTGGTCCGTCTGGGTATGTACGCGCTCTCTGCGGTATACCCTAGACCACTGCCCCTCGTCTTCGACTTACCACAAGCACATGCCCGACACCGTACTCTGGCTTCCAGCCCTTCTTGAGCGTGTCGACACAGATCTCGCCCGACTTGGAGATGTTGGGGTGGAAGATGCGGGTGAGCATCTTGCCTGCACTGTTAGTGTGATTCGAGTCTGCGTGTAAAGTCGTGGCAGGGCGCGTCTGGCGTCTGGCTGAGCACAAATCGGACCTGCAAGCTAGAGCCATAGACGTCACTTGCACACGACACTACGGACTCACACTTTGGCGGCTGGGCGGGGTACTCGGAGCCAAACTCAAACGTCACGCGGAAGTATCCGCCCTCGTACGGTGTCCCGGCTGCGGGTCAGCATGCATGCAATGATGAGCGCGACAACACAGCTCGTTCCGGAAGAGTCGCTCGCGTGCACGCGATACGTTTGGGTGGAGGACGCAAGTGGAGGTCCTCCACCCAACACACTTGCTCCTGAAGGCGCCTGCCCTACGAGCCAGCACAGGGTCCACAGGGCACACTGAGACCGCAGCGACAAACACCGGATGCGTGCAAACATTGGCGTACGTGAGCACGCTCGTGGTCGACGCGTCGATGCTTGCGGAAGGCGCGCCGAAGAGGGGATCGCGATCACGCGAGCGATCGTCGTCCCAGATATTTCCGCACCCCCGGCCCACTGCGTCGCGAATGCGGCGTCGACGTCGACAAACAGCTCCGCCTCGCCTCGCCTCACCTCGCGACACACACAAGCACAAACACTCACCAGGACCCTGCACCCACCCCTCGAGCGCGGAAATGTCGTCCTCGTCGACCACGATGCGCACGCCCTCGGCGGGCGACGTGCGGAGCGTCACGATCTCGCGTGTGAGAAGGCGAAGGGCTTGCGGCGTGAGGGACTGGTGTCAGCTCATGCGAAGGAGGAGGAGCTTACCATGATGGATATGCGATGCTGGAATGAAGAGGAGAGGGTGATGGCGATGATACAAATGTCAATGTCAATGTCGAGAAGAGAGAGGTTGAACGAGATATCGAGGTCGAGCAGGACACAAAGTACGAGGTCGATACTACGCATGCAGCAATAAGCACACAGTCCACAAACAAACACAAACAATGTACGTACGTAGTCGATTTGATCCCGCTAGAATAAAATGGGCGGCAAAAATAAATTATGCGGGATTCGAACGCGCGGACATCATATCCAGTCCGCCCAGGCGCCCAGGCTTCGGTGGCAGATCCGATCGCCGTCGCCGTCGCCGTCGCCGCCGCCCAGCGCCCAGCGGAGCAAAAAGCGGATTTAGCTTTCTATTATCCCCCTAGTTCCCGGTGGCGGGCCAAGAGCGCATGCTCCGGGGTTTCGCACAGCGGTTCAGGGGCAATGATTGAAACTGTTGCCGCTACCTGTGTAAACCGCTGTGCTAGCCACCATATGAGAATAGCGGAGGATTTGATTATGATGAGGGGGTCGGTGGAGGGATATTGTGCTGCGGGCGAGAATCCTGGCGGTGCGGTGGTATTGATGATCTGCGGTCGGGTAGTTGGCGATCTGGGGCTATGAGGTGTCTGTCCATGTGCGCGATGTGTGCCACACTGCTGTGTTGGTGGCATATATAAAGGCATGTTCAATCAAGAAGTCTACATGAAATCTGCATTCATACACCCCAGACACGACAAGTGAAGCTCGTGGGTAGCCTACGGGCCTGGAAAGTCACGGTCTAGTTAATTCCTGGCTCAGCTGCCCATGAATCCAGCGAACATGATAACATGATGGAATAAAACCCCAAATATTCCGACCAAAATCCGGGGAAAATAAAGTAAAATCGAGATAAATGGAAGAGAGACGGGCAACTCACGACAACGCACCCAGGGCCAGACTGGCAGGAGGGATAGCTGAGAGCTTCTGGCAAACAAACCCCGAGCGAGCTGAACTTCACCCCCGTTGCGACGCCTGGACCAGAGAGCTTATCGATGTTGACTTCCAGTTTCACTCTCATAACACCCACGACTCTCGGCAATATCCACACCACTACTTGCGCTGTCACTAGAGCCCCCTCGTCTCCACAACACATCCCAGGAACAGAGCAAGGAAGTACGAACACAGCTCTGCAGGACGCTACATCGACTATGAACAAAAAACAAACCAATAATAATTCAGCAAAAATCACCCCAAAATTCTCCTAAATACCACCGAAAAAGGTGCGACAGAGATTTGAACTCTGGCGGCTGACGCCAAATGATCTCGGCTGCGCGGACGCATTCTAATCATTCCCCTTAACCACTCGGGCATCGCACCTCTTGTGCCGGGGGATCGGCGTGCCGTGGCGGCGCGGCGGCGGTGACGGAGTGCGGGGTGCGGAGAGACGCAGGGCGAGGAACCAACCCGCTGTGCCCCCCTGACCCTACTCCTGCCATTCGAATCCCTTGAATGACTAGCAGGCCCATTCGCACAACTTCATCATCCTCGCACCCACCTTGACCCCACGGGAACGTCGGAGCGCTGATCGGCGCCAGAGCCTTGAAGACATCGACATCGTTGGTGAAACGGTATCATGCGCCCTTGCCATCTGTCTGGGCGCGGCAGGGGTTCGACTCCCTTACGATGCAGGCTCTGATCTGATCAGAGATCCTTTTTCCTGGCGAGGAGGGGCGGGCCCAGGTGTTTGAGGTGAGGTCGAAGTGGTAGAGGCGCCCGCGATTGCCCTATTGCGTGTTCGGTCATTAGGTATCAGTAGTCATCAGTTTCCGCCGCAGACCACACCCTCGACCTCTATGCACATCTACAATACATCGTCTATGTCTACGCCTCGTCGCCCTCCCAGAGCAGCACGGCGAAGCCGGCACAGATGAGCCCCGCGCCGGCAATCTTGATGATGCTCGGCGCCGAGCCCATCCAGATTGCGTCGGCGATGCCGACGAGCGCGATCGTGAGGAGGTTGGCGACGGACGCGACCGTCGGGCCCCAGATGCCGATGAGCGTCATGAGGCCGGCGTTCTGAGTGTTAGCTGTGTCGGCTAGGGTACTTACATAGATTGCACCCATGGACGCGGCGATCATGAGCGAGGCCCAGACCCGTCCGCCGCTGGGCCACACAAAGACCTCGACGGCGCTCCAGTGCAGGAACGGGAAGGGGAGCCAGAGGAGGACGAGGGTCGCGAAGCCGAGGGCGGACGTGAGGAAGTTGGAGTGGAAGGCGGCGGGGAGCTGCGGGACGGCGTGTAACGGGGTGGGGGTGACGGAGCGGCTGCCGTTTTTCGCGAGTAAGGGTGTGCGAGAGCCGGCGGGGTTGCCGAGCGCGATCTGCGCGTCGTCGTCTTCGTCTTCCACTGCCACGGGGGGCAGCGGCGGGCTGAGCTGGTGCGGCGGAGAGACACCCGGCACGAATACCGCCACGGTCGGCGAGATTGCGTGCTCGCCCCCTGCGCGGTGCGCGCCGCCCTCGCTCTCGGGGAGCACCATTTTGTACACCACCTCATACAGACCCAACCCCATTGCGCCGACGACCATGATGATATCGCCAATCATGCGGCTGCGCCCGCTGGGCCCCTCGGTCTTGCCGTCGTCGGCCTTGCCCGCGTCGTCAAACGTAATCACCAGCACGCCCGCGAACGCGACCGCAATCGCCGCCACGGTGACCTTTGTCAACCGCGTCCCGAGCAGCAGCAGGGAGAAGAAGTACGTGTGGAACGCGGAAGTCGCGTAAATGGCCGTAATGTCCATCGCGGGGGAGAGCGCCATGGCGACATACCAGCAGATGGCGGGGAACGAAATGAGCATGGTGAGGGGCACGATCTTGTTGGTGAGCGGGCGCGCGAGGCGGCGCCAGCGCGGCGCCGTCCCCAGCTGATCGGCAAGCACCGCGCGCAGGTTGCGCAGCAGCTGCTTTGCGCGCGTGCCGGCCCCATGCGGCCCGCGCCGCAGACTCAACACCGCGAGATGCACCGGAAACACAAACGAGAACGCCACGTGCGTCACGAAGAAGGAGAAGTACGGCTTGTTGAACCCCAGCTTCTGCGCGAGGTGGTTCGCGACCTCGGTCTGGATCGCCGACGCGAACACTATCCCCACGAGGATTATGAACGGGCCGGCGTACGCGCGCGTCCGCACCGGCGCGTCCGGGAGGGCGAGCGGTAGCCGCGACGAGGATGGGCTGCGCATCGAGGCGGGGGAGAAAAGGGGGGGCGGGGGAGGGTCGGAAGGTCGGGGACGGAGATCTGTCTGTAGTGGCTGGTCTGATGGGTGCGGCTGGCGGTGCTATGCGAGCAGGCTATGCGATGCGAGTGTCAGCGATGCCGATGTGATGCGAGTGATGTGTGCGGTGCGGTGCGAGTGCAAGATAGGAGACGAGAGACGAGGAATGTGTGATATCCGAGACAGAATGGTAGCAAGATAGCAAGAGATATCGGTGACAACCCAGCCATCCGCCATCCGCATCACGAGACCGAGAACCAGCCGCGGTGGACATTGCTCTTCAGTTGCTACGTAGACAGCCGTGCAGCAGCGCCAAAATGCGGAGCACCACAGCTGAAACGGGAGCAAATCTCAGATCTCTTGCAGGCCCTTTGGTTTCAGCGTTTGGGTTTGAGGTGTGGTGGCGGTGTGGCGCGTCGAGACCGACGCTGTTGGCTGTGCGCGGTGCGAGGTCGAGGTGCGAGATGCGATGTGCGTCAGGAGTGTGCGTAGTGCTGCAGTGCTGCAGACTAATGGCTGAAGCATATTGCATGCCAAGCGTCATACATCCTTCATGTGCTTGTGGCTGCTCGGGGATGAGACTGCGCAAGGTCGGGACGTCCCAGAGTGGGTCATACCATTCGAGCATTCAACCGCAGCGTTCATGCACCAAAGTGAACATAATCGCTATCTATCTCACCATGCACCGCCTCCAACCTCGCCTCCACTATCTTTAATCATGCATATCGGAACAGTCACATGCAGTAGGACACGGGGGTAAGGGGTGACTAGACACAATAACAAGGCAATCAAAATTCCACAGATTTCTGAGATTGGCTTTGGGGTAAAATTCTCCGGTGCAGGAGAGTGTGGGATTCTCTATTCTCTGGCTTCATGTTCAGACTCTCGGGCGGGGCGGGGCGTGGAGAGTGGGTGGGCGATGATGGGTGTGGGGGATGTGGGGGTGTGGTGTGGTGGAACGTGCGGGTGGTTATGAATATAGTGGTGTAAGACAGACCTGGGCCTGGAACCGCGGGCGAGGCCAGTCCCACGCCTGCCGATGTGTCGAGGGTCTCTGTCTACTTGTCGGCAAGACTGGGGACGAGCGCGACAACCCACTTGCCCATGTTGACATTCTTCGACTCGGAGCGCACAATGAACGGGTCCTTGAGCAGCTCGCGGGGGTATGGCCTCTCGGTGCCGTCGCGGTTCAAGCTGGGGTCAGAAAGAGCTACACTCATTGTACTCACCACTTCTCGATAAATGTGCGGATATCGTCCGTCCAGACCCGACCGATTGCAGGGTTGTCTTGCATGGCAGGAACGGGCGCGGTGACGATATAGCTCAGGAGCTCGATCGGCGCGACCGCCTGGTTCTCGCCCTCGGGTGGGAACGGGAAGCGGAGGTGTGCTATTTCGTGGAGGGTGAGACCGAGCGACCACACGTCCGCCTTGATGCTGTACGGCTTGTTGAGGATTCGCTCGGGGGCCATGTAGTAGGATGTTCCTGTAAAGGTCTCTGCAAACGAGCCAACCAGCTCGCCCGACACACCAAAGTCGCACAGCTTCACAGCTCCGGCGCGTGTAATCAAGATGTTTGATGGCTTGATGTCACGGTGGATAATGCTGAGCTTGTGGAGGTAATCCAACCCGCGGAGCACACTCGAGGCGATACGGCCGAGCACAGGCTCAGTGCACGACAATCCAGAGTCCTTCATGCTCGAGAGCAGCGAGTCGAGCGAGCCAGCCTCACAGTACTCCATGAGAATGCAAATCTGCTGGTCGTGCTCGGCGAGGAATGCGCCATAGTGATCGACAATGTACGGCGAGGCAGTAGACGCGAGGAACTCGAGCTCACGCAGCGTCTGCTTGTGTATAGATGGGTTGGCGGTACGCGCGATCACCTGGACGTTAGTGACGAACGAATCAGATGATGCTCACCTTCCTCGCCATGATCTGACCCGTGCCCCACTTTACGAGATCGACGGCACCACCAGTGCCCTCGCCCAGACGACGGATAAGAGTGAGCGTCTGGTTCGAGTCAAAACGGACAGGCGAGTGGACCGAGCTGGGGCGCGAGTCCTCGCCGTCGCTCTGGGAGATGCCAGAGAGATTGACAGCACGGAGCTTTGTGAGGTCGTCTCCCGATCCCGGGGGTACGGGGGACGTGCCGGCCCCGCTTCCTGCATTGGATGCGGAGCGTGACCTGGCACCGGTGCTTGGTGCGGGGCTGTTGTCAAAGCCGAGTCTGTTCATTGCTGCGCGGATATCTTCAGTCATGAGTCCGTATGCGTCCTCGTCTCCAAAGTCGTCAGCGCCGGCATAACTGTACGTGCGGGCGTGAACCGTCACGTCGCGGTCCTCCCCACCAGGGACAGGTGTGCGGAGGTTGGATCCGTCATCGCCATCCTCGTTGAACGCAGAACTGCTACCGCCGCCGCCGAGCGGAATGGCGAGCTTGAGCGACGGCGCGCCGGGACGCGCACTGAGAGGCGGTGGGCTCAGGGAATTGTCTGGTGCACCCATCCCGGCCAGGGTAGGCAGAGACGGGGCGGTGATGGAGCGAGCAGCGCCTCCGCCGTTGCCGCTGCCCGCCATGAGGCCGAGCTTGAGCTTTGGACGCGACGACGATGCTGACGGGCCTGCGGACGCAAGCGACGGGGTTGGGCGGCCTGGACGCATGGCTAATGACGGGAGATTAGGGACGGGCGGGAGAGCCGACGGCTGTTGCCATCCGCCCTGTCCGGCCTGGTCGACATTTACGCCCGCTGCAGTGTTAGCAAAGGAATGGGGATGACGCTACGTGCAAAGACGATGGATTTGAGGAGTTGGGAACGGGATAGGACTTGGGAGGCTTGGGAACGGGGTGGGGCTTGGGAACGACATGTTATTGCTGCTTGGAGAGGGCGCGGGTGCGGTGTGATGACGGAACAACGGAGGGGGTGCGGCGTGGATAGAAGGAGGTCTGTGTCTTGGGCTTGGGAATGGAGAGGGAGACGGCATTGGGGATGGCATAGGAGACGTGTGTTGTCTTGTTGCTTGGTGGTGCACGGGTCGTTGATAATACTCACGGACGTTGCCCTCTGGGATGTTGAGCTTTGGAGGTGGTGGTGCTGCACGAGAGCTGGACGGGTTGGGGCGCGCGCCGCCTGGCCGCCTGGGCGTTGCCATTGAGGGAGTTGCCACGGAGGGGGTTGATGCCATGGGCGGAGAGGGGCAGTGCGGGGGGTGAGGGATGGGGAGCGCGATGTGATGGGAGCGCGCGCGAGAGGGGGAGGGTGGTGGTGATGAAGATGGAGATGGAGGTGAGAGGGAGAGAGAGGTGATGACTGATTAATACACTAATAGTGGGACGTGTTGGATAGGGGGAGATGGGATGGGTTGAGTGGTGGTGGTGGGTATTACAGCAACGACAACGACGGCACGCGGCACGATGCGACGATGCGAGTGAGCGAGTGAGAGCGAGTGAGAGCGAGCAAATGCAAGCCAACGCGAGCAAACGAACAATGCAGTAAAGTGTACGAGATACACGGGGAGCTGCGCGCGGCCAAGCTGGAACCTTTTGACCGTTTTGACAAGCTTTCGAGAGGTTGGAGGCTGCAAGGGGGAGGAGGGGGAGGAGGACGGGGTAGAAGAGGGGCAAGGCAAGGAGAGGTAGAGAGAGAGATGCAAGCCATGCAACAGTCCCAAGTCGCAGCTTGCAGCTAGAGCCCAGAGCCTAGTCCAGGGTGAGACGGCGGAGACACGACGGGACCTAGTTGCTGGCTGGCACATCCTGGCACGAGTCTGGCACGCCAGCCTGCAGCCTGCAGCACGCCAGCCTGGCTGACACGCTACGCTGTCTTGACGTAGTTTACCGTGGCATTCCTGAACTCTAGCTGTCCTAGCTGCTGGCTGTCCTGGCAGTCCAAAACGCGCGGCAGCGGATGATTTCGATTTTTTCCTGGACCCGTTTGTCTCCACTGTCCAATATACCACATACGGTTATCCAGTATCCCTCGTTGCATACAATGTCGGCACCGACGACGGCAGCGCGCGCGCTATCGCGCACAATGCGCACAAGAGCTTTGGCCAGCACTGCGGCGCGTGGTTCCATGTTCCCGAGCTGCGCAGCAAGGCCCATGCCCGCGCCGCTCAAGCTCGGCCCGAGGCACCTCCACCAGACCGCTGCCCGGCACCACGAGAACCCCCTTGTGCGTATCAACACCCGGAGCGCGTCTGACAACAGGGCATCCCGCGACGCGAGGCCAACCCGGCTCCCGTGCTCCCCCGGCGTGCGCGCGGCGGCCCCCCGCCCCGCAGCCGCATCCGCGGCGTGCAGAACATTGTCGTCGTCGCGTCCGGCAAGGGCGGCGTCGGGAAGAGCACTGTTGCAGGTGAGCTCGAGGTGTGATTTTGCTGACAGGCAGCAAACCTCGCGCTTGCGCTCGCGAGCACGAGCCCGCTCGGCCGCCGCCCGCGCGTCGGCCTCCTCGACCTCGACATCTTCGGGCCCAGCGTGCCCAAGCTCATGGGGCTCGAGAAGGCCGGCGAGCCCGAGCTGAGTGCGAGTGAGTGTGCTGTGATGCGTGCTGCATATCTGGCTCCGCAGGTCTCGGTGAAGCTCTCTAACGCCAGCGAACAAGCTCGTCCCGCTTTCCAACCACGGCATCAAGACCATGTCCATCGGCTACCTCCTGCGTGCGTACCTCCTCTGCACATGCACTGATATCAGCACCGAACCCGGACACGCCTGTCGTGTGGCGCGGCCTCATGGTCCAAAAGGCCGTGCAGCAGATGCTCTTCGACGTCGACTGGGCGGGCGAGCAGGGCGACCTGGACGTGCTCGTCATCGACATGCCGCCCGGAACCGGCGACGTGCAGCTGAGCCTCGGCCAGCTGGTCGTTGTGGACGGTAAGCGCCCATCTCTGCATTGCTGACCCGCAGGCGCAGTCATCGTCTCCACGCCGCAGGACGTCGCGCTCATCGACGCGCGCAAGGGCGTGAGCATGTTCAACAAGGTCGATGTGCCGGTACGAATCGCGCAGCGAACTCTTCTGACGGCAGATCATCGGCCTCCTCCTCAACATGAGCCACTACACGTGCGCCTCATGTGCCGTCCCGCACGAGCTCTTCGGCAGCCCCGCAAAGTTCCAGGCCGCAGCGAGCGACCTCGGCCTCGACGTGCTCGGTAAGCAACCCCCCGTCCTGGCTAACAGCAGGAAACATCCCCCTCGTCACATCCGTCTCGGACGGCGGCGACGCGGGCCGCCCCATCATGACCCAGTCGGGGCGCGAGGGCGACGAGGTGCGCAGCACCATGACGAGCATCGGGGAGCGGGTGTGGGCGTGGCTTGGGGGCAGGAAGAGGGAGGACGTCGGCGTGAGGGGATAGAAGGCAGCAAATATTGGCATTGCATTGCATGGTTCTGAGCATATTGAATAGCTCTACTTGGGCGTCGCTTGATGATTGCAGAGGACACAGGTGCAGACGAGTGTAAAACGGTTCTCGAGCGAGGTGTTGGCCCTCACCCAATGGTGTGGAGTCTCGTGTTCTGCACCGTAGACCTATTCCCCGCGCCCTCGACCCCGGCCCTCGACCCCGCGCCTCTGTCTGAAGATCCGACGAGTCGCCCAGGCCAGAGAATGAGAAACTGAGGGTAGATGGCCGGCGTTGGCGACTCGACGCGGCCTTGCTCCGCTGCATTCCGCCTGAGGAACCTCCGATGGCTCCCTCCGACGTAGATCCGTACTCTCTCCCGTTCATATTCTCCAGTCAGTCTCCTCCGTCAGTACACCGTGCAACGCCCCCGTTGTGTCTTTTTATGCAGTGCAGGCCGGCAAGCCGGCCTGCGGGTCCATCATAATCCTACAGTCCCCATCTACTGAAATAAAAGCTCGCGAGCGCAACGGTTACGGGCGGACGGGCGCAATTTACTCCTTGGCGGCGGTGGCGCGGGTGTAGATGAGCTGAGCGTGGTGGTGGACGACACGCTTGATGAGACCCTCCTTCTCGAGGAAGGCAATGGCGCGGCGGGCAAGCGAACCGTTGATCTTCATGCGGTCGATGAGCACCGACTGCGAGATGAGCTTGTAGGTGGGGACCTCCTTGAGGATGCGGTCGCTGGATGTTAGAACACGGGGCTTTTGTAGTGGGGGCGCGCTGCTCACTAGGTCTGCTTGTCGAGGACGATGGCGTTGTTGGCCTTGTCCTTCACCTTGCCCTTGGACCACTTCTTCTTCTTGCTGTGGAATGTTAGAAATTGTTCGGCACTTGAGATCCGCAGAAAAACGAGATCCGAGATCGCAGAGAACACGAGCGGGGCGATGGCGAGGCGAAGACAGCATAGCGCACTGCGCAGAGCGGCGGCGGTCGACAAGTCGGGACGAAGCGCACGAGACATCCTCTCCCTCACTCCAGTCTCCAACAAATTCTCCCCCAGTCCATCTCGTGCGCTTTTCCAACCGTCTCTCCCGCCGTTTCCATCCCATCGCTGCGCTCCACTCGTGTTCGTGTTCTCATCGCGATCCCGGTCGTCGTCTGCGGACAAAAACTAACCCAGCCTTGGAACCGGCCTGAGCGGCGAGGGCCCTGTAAACTGTCAGCGAAAATTCCTCTCGGCAGCACGGCGTTGCAGCACGGCGTTGCGCTCTACTCACTTCTGAGCCTTTGACTTGACCTGGGGCGGCATCTGGGAGCGTTAGAACCGGTGGTCGCTGTCGATGGTGTCGGGGCTGGCTCACTTTGATGGATGGGAGATCAAGTTAGTGGGGCAATGGGCAGAAAACGAACGACCAGAGCGAGCGGGCGGCGCAGAGCCTGCTGCCTGTGGAGGGGGAGGTGTTGCTGCCAGCTGCCAGGCTGGGTGGGTGGGACGGGGCTGTGGTGCTGCTACGGTGGTGGGCTGGGCGCTGGGCGGAGGGGAGTGTCGATTTTCGGCCACTTTAGCCACTTGCTGGGAGTCGGCGTTTTGGTATAACTCCGAGAGGGCATTTCGTGTTCTTGGTGGCAGGTTGGGTGTTGTTAATTTGTCCCCTCATATACGACGGTGTTCTGATTAGGGATTTCCTGTGTTCCTAATACCCTACTCCGTTTTCAAATAGTCGTCAGCCTCTGATAACAGTACCTGGGTACCTGAAAGCATGCTGAGCACGCGAGAACCACGCAGTCTCACCACACCTCTACTTCTGTACTTCTAGATATCTAGATCTCCAACTTCCCCGCGCAGCACGGGCTGGTGGCGATAGTGGAGGCCGTTCACAATGACGGAACCGTCATGCACCGACAAACTATCCATACTGCTCACGATGGGAAAGCGGCGCCGCACATCCGATGCGCACGCGGCGCACGCCGCGCACACTCCGCACACTCCCGCGCGGCTATCAGACCTCTTCCTCCTCCCCGAGCTGTTCCTGCACGTCCTCTCCTTCTTGCCGCCGCCGGACCTCGCGCGCGTCCAGCGCGTCAACCAGCACTGGGAGAGCGTCGCGGGGGATCCGGGGCTGTGGCGGAGACTGTATCTTGGTGAGTGGCCACTGCCCGTCGGCTTTTCGCTTTGTGCTACGCGCTTTTAGCTTGCTTCGCCCGCTGCGCTTGCTTCGCTTTCGCTGACGGCAGAACGCTTCTCCCACCCACACCACACGGTATACACGCCTTCGCGCCCGCGGCGCATTGCGCGGCTGCCGTCGCGTGCGTTCCCGCCGCCGAGTCCGAGCCCGAGTCCTGGCCCACGTTCGGGGGTCGATTCTGCGGATGAGCTGGAACACAATGCGGCCAGATTCGACGGCGTAGACTGGAAAGCCATGCTTCGGCTGGGTACTAACTGGTGAGTAACTATATCTACAAAGCTGATCTAAGGTCGAACGGGAACGTGCTCGCCGAAGCGTCGGTTCCCGTGCCGCCGTCCCCGCCCACGCCGGCCCTGACTGCCACCGAGCCCAGTGAGTCGCCGGCGGTATCGACGCAGCATCTGGCGCTGTTTCCGTCGTTCATTGCGCGGGCGTCCGGTGCTCCGCTGGTGCATGTGTACACGCCCTCGGGGGCGCTTCTGGGCCTCGTCCCGCCGCCGCCGGGATGGTCCTCCCCCTCTCGCCCGGACAACGTCACGTGCGTAGTGGCGGACAGCGCCGTGGTCCCCTCTGAAGCGGGGTACGTCCCCGCCCGCCTCGGGGTGTTCTATGCGTCTGGTGGGTTCGCCGTGGTGCGATTACGCCGACAGGGCGAACAGCTCCACTGGGCACGGGAGAGCGTGTATGCCACTCGCACCCCGCCGCGGCGTCGCACAGTCACCGACCCCGTGGTGCTGGCCGCGATGCACGACAAGCTGCTCGTAACATGTACTGCCTCGTTCAAGTTATCCATCTACCTCACGGCTGCTGAACCGGTCCTGCTCCGCAGCCTCACGTCGGACGTGAGCTTCCACCCGGCCTCATTATCACTACACCCCGCAGACGCCGGATACCGCGCTGCCCTCACATTCTCGACGCCGGTGTATCCCCGCTCCTGGAGCGTGGCGGTACAAGAGCTCGACATCAGCCTGCCAGCCAGCACAGCGAGCTCAACGCCCGGAGCCATAAGTCTCGCAGCCGGGGCATTGGTACACCGCCGCGAATGCCACCACGTGCAGACGCACGATCTCTCGTGGCCCCGAAGGATCCGTACGATCCACGCCGTGCGGTCGCCCGTGGCCGCCGCAAGCGACGGGCGGTGGTGCGTGCTCGCCGGCGAGGGGAGCGTCCTCCACGTCTTTTCTCTTCCTGAAGATACCGAGGGCAAGAAACGGCAGGACCCAACGACAGGCATAGTGCACGCGCACACGCTCCTCGCGCCACCCGGCGGCGTGGGCGCACTCGCGCTCGCGGGCGGACGGTGCGTGAGTGGTGGCGAGCGCGTGCTGGTTTGGGAGCTCGACGGCAGCGCGGCAGAGGAGGGCGAGGCGCGTCTCGGCGTTCCGAGGAGTAGCTATGTGGAGGTACGAGCGGGTGGGCGGCGGTCTGACTCTGACACTGGCGACGCTCGAACCGAAGATGCTGCCACTCGGCCTGATGAAGTGGAGGAGTTCGTGCTCCCCCACCCCCGCAGCATCGCCTCAGCCGCACGCACCCTCTTCCTTGCGTCCCCGCCCACAAGCCTACCGCCCGCACCCACCGCACCGGGCGGCGAGAGATGGCAGCTCGCGTTCGACGAGGAGAAGATCGTCGGCGTCGTCAGTGGCGCGATGCGGATCTGGAGCTTTAGATAGTAGTGTTCTCAATATGTATGTTGTACTATGTTTCTTCGCTGCCTTCCGTCTTAGTCAGACTACCACGCACATCGCTGACCAGCTCTATAGCATAGCTCATCGCTGCCTTGCACCCCGCTCGGGCTGGACGACCTCCACCGCCGACCTCCACTCTCCCCCGAAAACGCCGATTCTCCGCCCCGTGGCGTTCCTGAAAAGTCGAGATTATGGCCTCTCCGGATTTCAGCGAAGTTGGACTTTGTCACTTGGGCCAACTTTGTGTAGCAGACGACCACTCCGAACCCCACTCCGACGCCGAGCGCCGAGCAACGAAGACTCTGCGACACGACACGACGCGACGAGACGAACCATTCCGGCCTTGTTCTGAATCCCTGCTCCCTGCGCTTTTCCCCCCGACCGTCCAGCCCACTCCTCATGTTCCTCGCCACCTCCCGCCGCGCTCTGCGGATACCACGCTGTGCGTTGCTTGCTTGTTGTTTGTGCTTGTGCTGACGCTATCTCTCTGTTACGACTGCGTCTCTTGCTACTTGCTTATTTTGCTCTGGACTCTAACGAATGAACCGCTGCCGTGCCGTGTCCTGCCGCTCACCCTTCCCCTCGACCTCGCTCCTGCCTTATCATCGATCGCACTGGCCGTGTTGATCTCGCTGGCTTCTCAATCTGGATACGCTATGGCTATTATGCTGCTCCCTGATCACTCCGACTCTCGACTGAAATCTCCACACCTTTCATCTCTCGCCATTGACGACATGCCAACTTGCGATTGACTCCACAGGCGCCCGCACGCTCGCGACAGCAGCCGAGCACACAGATGTCACCGCCGCGCAGGCGCAGGCGTACCTCTCCTCGATCCTCTCCCTGCCCGCCGCCGCTTTCCCGCCAGAGCTCGCGCTCCAGATCCTCACGCACAAGTCGTACCGGTTCGTGCACCGCGTCGCGCATGCGCCGCCGTACAGCGCCGCCGAGCTCGCGCAGGGCCAGGCATCGCACAACGGCCGCTTGAGCTTTATTGGCCGCCGCGCGATTGCCGCGTACGGCGCCATGTTTGTGCACTCGGCCGTCGGCACCGCTGAGAAGGCGTACGCGGCCGACTTTCTCCGCGGAAAGGATATCGAGACCAAGCTCGAGGACCTCCGCCACGCCAACAACCTCGGCCGCACCGTTGGCGACAAGTGGGGTGTGGGAGAGGTCATGCGTTTTGACCGGCAGGAGGTGAGTGCAAGCAGCGGGCAGCGAACAGCGAGCGGAGCGAGCTGCGCAGAGAGAAGTGTGTCGCATACCTCTGTGGAGCATCTGCTGCCCTTCCTTTCCGACTCCCCCCGACCCATGACTGACCCCAGACCGGCCGCGAGGGCGGCTTTGCGCGCGTCAAGGGCCTGACAGTCGAGGCGATCCTCGGCGGCGTGTTCCTGCAGCACGGCTCGCCGGCCGCGCAGAAGGTGTACCACGCGCACATCCTGCCGTCGCTCGAGCGCCAGCTGCGCGACCCCGCCCTCATCGAGGCGGCCAAGGTCGCTGCGTCGGGCGCGCGCGCGTAGAGCACAGGGGGAACACCACTCGGATACATAGGTCATTGCATGTAGATGTTGCACAGGCGAGTGGGCTGAGGCGAGGGGAACGGGGGAAGGTTGGGATGGTGGAGGGGGGAAGGTTGGGATTTGTGGCACAGAAGAATGCGGAGCGGGCCTGGCAGTGGCGATCAATGAGCGTCAGTGAGCCGTCAGTGGGAGCGTGAGCACTCGCGGCCCGCTTCACCCCTCCGCTTCAAGATCAGAAGAGTGCCTATTGATCTTCACGAGTGGCCCCCGAGGTCTCCGCAAGCAGAGTGCCACTTGACCAGGACCTCCAATAACAACCCACTTTCCGTCGCAGCCAGTCGCTCGCAACCAGCTGTGGCCATGCGGCCAGTGACGCGCTGTGGCTGCTGGCTCTTAGTGCTGTCGGCCTCCTTCGGCTGCTTCGGGAGGGGCATAAGAATTGGCGTTTCTGCACGGCTGTTCAACTTCTATGACGCGCTTCGTTCTGTGCCTGCACTCTCTGCGATCTTCATCTTCACTGATATCGACGACATATGCGTGGGCCATGCTCATCGCTGCTGACCTCATCGCGCACACTCTGTTCTCCTCCCTTCTCCTCTCCTCTTCTGACTCCTCGCCCTCCTCCTCGCCGCGGCCGCTCCGGTGTATACCGGCCCAATAGTTGTGCATTGCATATTTGTCTAACCGACGACAATCTTCTCCTCGTCGTCGTTGAAGCCGTACTCGGGCACCTCGAGGTTGAGGGGCGCGGGGCCCTTGCGGATACGGCCCGAGATGTCGTAGTGCGAGCCGTGGCAGGGGCAGAACCAGCCGCCGAACTCTCCAGCGTCGCCAATGGGCACACAGCCGAGGTGGGTGCAGACGCCGACCATGACGAGCCTGCGAGTCAGCGGGAGATGTCCAGAAGCAAGCGCAAGCAGTACTTACCACTCGGGACGGATGACGCGCTCCTCGTCGGTCTGGGGGTCACGGAGCGTCTTGATGTCGACGCTGCGGGCCTCCTCGATCTCGTCGGGGGTGCGGTGGCGGATGAAGACGGGCTTTCCGCGCCACTTGACGATGAGGTTCTTGCCTGTGGGTGTGTTAGAGATCAACCCGAGATACACCTGCTCGGAACACAAATCTTCAACTCTCCAACGCCTCAACTCCACTCCGACTTACCCAGAGGGATCGAGCCCATCTCGACCTCGACCTTGGCGAGGGCGAGGACATCGGCCGAGGCGCCCATGTTGGAGAGAATGTCGGCGACGGTCGACTTGGCGCCCGAGGCAGTCAGCGCACCGAGGGTGCCGACCATGAAGTAGCTCAGGGTCTTGTTGCGGCCCTCGTTGCCGGTCTGGTAGGCCGACATGTTGGGGACGCCGTTCGAGTAGCGGCCGGCGAGCGCGCGCGACGAGGTGTGCATGCGGCGCGAGCCGAAGACGCCAGTGGAGGGGGCTGCGGGTTAGTTGTGGTTCGTTCTGGGAGCTGGGCATGGAGCGGGCAAATAGAGCAAGGCGCCAGGCAGCGCATGCAGCATGCCGTATGTACGCTGTGCACTTGCACTCGCTGAGGAGGACGGAGAACGGCGGAGCGTCGCGGCATCGTCTGAGGGCGGGACAACTACGGCCATCTCGGCAGTTTGAATCGCCAAAGCAACCTCCCGACGACGCCCGCTCCGCCCGTTGGCTTTTCTCCGCTCCGCTCCGTCTCCGCCTCTCCGCCTTCTCTGCCTCCCCTCTCTGCTCTCCACCTGCGTTCGTCGCACGCACCGTTGATGCGGGTCACAGCTGCGGAGCCATACGCACCAGCAAAGCGGGCGGGCTTGTCGGCGCGGGGGCCGGCGTGGTCGTGGTCGGCGTGGGCCTGGGCGGGGAGGTTGAGAGCGACGCGGGCGGCGGGCACGCCCGAGGCGAGCGTGCGCGCAGTGGGCGCGAGGGTGATGCGGGTGAGGGCCATTTTTGTTGGGATGGGGAGGGAGTGGAGTGGTGAGGATGATCGGGATGACCCAGCGACGAGGCGACTTTGCAGATGTTGGATACCGACCACTAGAGCAATGATCATTGGACGCTGGCTGGCTGGTAGGTGGCCTGGCTGGGCGGACTGCCTGGCTGGCCTGCGCCTGGCTGGGGTGGGAGCCTGGCTGCTGGCTGCTGGCTGCTGGCTGGGTGCTTGCACGCCTACGGTGAGAGCCAGTCTGCCATCTGCCATGCGCCAGGCAACCTTGCTCCGAGCCCGTCCGAAGCCTGCCTCCCACCGTACAAGCACTCTCCAGCCAGGAGACGACTCGCGATCTCCCGACTCCCAGCCAGGACGGTCCATCTATAACGCCGAAAAGCATGTGGCACTGGAATTGCCAGCCAGTCAGGCGTTGAAGAATTGTAACACTAATCGGATTAGAGACGGATTTGTATTCATCTGAAACTTGATTAGAAAAGCTTATTTGGGTCTACAACCTCCACTTGATCCTCGTCATTCCATGTGGCACCCATGTGGCACGCGTCAAGTTGGTCCTTGGTAATTGGTGGCATGGTACTGTATACTGTACAGGCGAGCTAAATGCCCCTTGCGACTCGATGGCTTCGGAGATGGCGATGGCGGATGGACGTCGAGCGAACAACGCTGTTCAATCACGTCCGCACTGATACTTGACATATTGACATCAACGATCGGCGTCGGGGCATGCCGTACAGTGGAAGATGCTGGTAGGAAGGAGAGGGTGCGGCATGTGCCGCTCGAGTCGACAGCTCATCGTGCAGGCCATGAAGACCAGTGGTGGGACGCGGAGTTGTCGCGAGCAGTGGTAGAACGCGATGGAACGCGATATCGCTCGACTCAGCGCATCTCAGGCGGCCGCATGTCCTCTGGCGGCGAGTTACCCCAGCTCGCCACTCCCGTCCCCCTCGGAGCGGGCACATCGGGGCTCCTCGGCGACAGCGTCACCGTAGGCTTGCCATTGAGCTGGGGCGGCATGGTGAGTGGCCCACCAGTTACCTGAAACTCGCTCGACTTGTTGACGTTGCCGCGCTTGAGTGTGCGCTGCCGCGCGACCTCGACTTCGCGCTCGCTCGGCTCGCTGTACGTGAACACGGACCAGACCTGGTCGATCCGCCACGACTCGTTGAAGTGATAAAAGACGTGTTCCTTTATCCTCCTGATCTCGGGCTTGCCATCGATGGTAGAGGTGCGTGGAGTGGACTCGCCGGTGGGTGGGCCAGAGTTGGGTCCGCTGCCACTCCCAGAGCCACTGCCACTGCCACTTCCAGAGCCGGCACCGTTTCCGGTCCCGCTGTCCGAGCATGGGCTGTGCTCGCCGCTCCCCGAACGTTGTTCCCTCACGGGGCCGACGCAGTAGCTCGAGTACGAGGACGGAAACTCGATATCCATGCGCGCTGCGATCGTGCGCTTGCTCACGTCGGCGACGATCATCTCGGTGCTGAACACGGACCCGGGGGCGATGAGGGATGTAAAGCTGTCTTGCGCCATCTTGCGCCCGTTGAGCTGGACACGCGGGGCGACGAATGTGCTAATGTTGGACCAGATGCGCATGTTGATGCACCGCAGGTAGCCGCGAAAGTGGGCTGTGAACTCTGCCGAGGTCGTAATGGTCGACGGCGCAGTGAGCCTGGTCGAGTAGCCGCTCATCTTGCAGCGTACGTGTAGTGGTAAACGAGAGCTACCTCGTAGGTATCGTGCGAGGACTGTTTGTCCTGGTGGCGAGTGTAGATCTCAAAGGATCTCTGTGGCTTCGGGGTAGGAAGAGGACCTTGGTCGGAGCCGAGGTTGTTGTTGTGGGGGTGGCGGAATCGGACCGGAGTGGTGCTGGCGTCTGGTGGCGGTGGCGGTCTAGGATGATGTACTCTTGGGGGATATGCTCTCAAGTCTTGATTTTCGCGATTACGGGCACGCGGATCGACGAGTCTGTACAGACGCGGTACAGACCCACAACAATGTATGCTGGGGGTATCGCCAGGAGCTCTTGAGGCATGGTGTCCAGTTGGGCAATGTTGAAAGTGCTCAGTCGAGTTGTCGAAGTTGGTCGCCGACGTCATTGCTGGGTGACACAAATTGTTTCTCCCCCTCACGATTGTGGCAGCCTGGGACACACTCCCAGACACTGGTATGGTGGGCCTTGGTGGGATATCTGGCATCCATCGACCAAGACTGACGAGCAATGCATCGCTACAGACCCGCCTGATAGCTGATAGCTCAAGGATGCACTCTGGCTTTGAAACAGATCGCGTCGCAAGCGTCCGGCGGTCGGCTTCGAGCTTCGACGTCAGGTCTATTTCAGTCATCGCCATCACACCAGATCACCTCGTCTTTCATCCCCAACCAATGTCCAACAGTCGACCAAAGGTAATCATCTCTGGAGCATGTATCGCAGGTCCAGCACTCGCACGCTGGCTCGGTCGCAATGGCTTTGAGGTTACTGTGGTCGAAAAGGCGCCAACAATCCGCCCCGGCGGCCAGGCCGTCGACTTCAAGGGTCGTACCCACATGCAGCTCCTCAAGGACATGGGCATCTGTGACGACGTCTTTGCCGCCAAAACATCCTTAACCGACTGGCGAGTCGTCGACGCCAACAACGTCCTGCAGGCCGTCATCCCAGGCGAGTTCCTGGGAGGCAACGTTGAGATACTTCGTGGCGACCTCACAAATATCCTGCACCGCCACAGCATGAATGGCGCTACGTACGTCTTTGGCGATGAGATTAAAGGACTCGAAGAGACCGACACCAGTGTCAAAGTTGAGTTTGCGCACCGCCCCAGCGAACACTTCGACCTCGTGATCGGCTGTGACGGTGTCCACTCTGCAGTCCGTCGCCTCGCGTTCGGTCCCGAGGAAGAGTTTATCACCAAGACCGGCTACTACTACGCTGTCGCTTCGACATCAGTGTCACTTGGCGACCTCGAGACGTCACTTCCGGACGGCCGGGCGGTCGCGTGCCCTTACAACGAGCCTTGCCGGTTCATTGTCATCGGTGGGCAAAAGGCACCGAGCCTGTTCGTGTTCCAAGCGAAGGCAACTATGATCGCAAGTCTACCGAGTCGCAAGTCGCCTTTCTCCGCAAGCATTTCGAGGGTAGTCACTGGCTCGTACCTGAGGCGATCAAGAATGTTGGCGCTGGCGACTTTTACATGGATGCACTCGCGCAGAGCCGCATGACGACCTATACGCGCGGACGGTTCGCGCTCGTCGGGGACGCGGGGTACGCCAACACCCTAGGTGGGTTCGGGTCTGGCCTCGCTCTCCTCGCCGCCTATGTCCTGGCCGGGGAACTGGTCAAGGTCAAGGATACCAAGGACTGGTCTGCGGCGTACGCTGCCTACGACCGGATCATGGCCAAACCCACTGCCATAGCTCGCTCCGGAAGTGCTGGAGCCTTCCTTGCCCCAGCTTCCAACCTACGTATCCGCCTGCGCAACCTGACCATTTCCTATTCCTGGCCGCGCAATTGGAACTGCCAGCCACGGACTTTCCATATTTAAAGTGCCATTTTTATATTTCTATATTTCTCTATCGCTCTATGTACCATCTCCGTCTCGCGCAACGGAATGATCTGGCTTGCCAACTACTTTGCAGAGGACGACCAGGTGCCACGGTATGAGATGCTATAGGTTTTGACCCTATCCGGCAGTTTGAGATTGTGGAGCATAGTCACAAGCAAGCTTCTAAGTAGCTCGGTGTGGCGGTGTACAAACATGCTCGTCCATTACGGCCAGACACATGACCGAGACCAAGGCGTGACACCGAACTGATACTCCGTCGATCCGCCTAGACGAGGTCGACCCCAATTTACAGTGCCGGCGGAATGATATTAGGCATAAACGATAAATCCGAGAAATCCTCTTCCTCTCATGTTCCTCATGTCGGACTGGGAGGCGGTGCACACTTAGAGTGTCGGATACGAAGGAGGAATGCTAGGAACACGGTGTTGAACGGCACTACTGACCGGTCCGATACGTCCAGGCTCTGCAGCACCGTTGTTTCCAAGGCCTCTGAAACATTGGCGACGAGCTGGTGGTCGCCTCGCAAGTCATGCTTCTCTCGTCCCTTGCCTGTATGCTTATTTCGCAGAGGGCCGACATCACACTTGACGGACTGTTGGGGCTCTCTTTGAACAGCATAAAAGCCAACAGCTCGCTCCCAACAAGAGACACCCCAGCTTGTTTAACAATGATCGCCAAGCATCTTGTAGCACTTGTGACATTTGCAACGCTGTCGTTTGGCGTCCTCGCCGAACAGGAAGACACGTCACAGCCGCAGACCCCAGCAAACTCGCCCCTAAGGCGCGAAAATCAACCAGCATTGCTCGCGAGGCAGCGGAGGTGTATAGTACCAGGCCACGTCTTTTGCGGCAATGTCCCCAACAAGTGTACCGCTCCTGGCTACGCTTGCTGCGTCTTCAACGACCGCTCATGCCCCTTTGGGTGAGAGATAGAACATTCGAATGAGGCTGACGAATAGGTCATACTGTGTCCCCGGGGGTGGTGCTGGTGGAATTCCTTATTGCTGCCGAAATGGCCAGAACTGCAGTGAGCACGAGAGCCGCGACGCAAACTGAACAGCTTCTAGTTCCGGTACAGAGTACCCAGCCTCCTCCTAGCTCTTCTCAGAGCCAGTCGTCCAGCAGGCCTAGCTCTAGCGGCACCCCACCAGTCTCACCGTCGTCCTCTCGCAGCTCGTCCTCTTCGAGGGCGACCCCAACATCGTCTGGTGGTTCTGGACCCACCACGCAGGCTCCTCCGTCAGTCCGCCCTACGTCTGTGGTACCGACCTCCCGGCCTCCGGGCAGCGTCGCCAACACGCCGACTCCTATCAGCTTGTCCGGCCGCCCATCAGCCACGGCCAACCTGGACACGGACATCAAGTACGATGGCACCTGGAAACCCAGCATCTCATGCGACCCGGAGGAGGCCGGTAAGGAGACGAGCGCCAGCAGCTCTTTCAGCGTCAGCCTCGGGTGTAAGTCCTCATGCCTTACGAAGTACTCACTATCCAGCTGACGTCCGTGGCATGACCATGTCGGCCGATATGGACTCGACAGGCGGAACCACAGCCTCGATCGGCGTCGACCGCGAGGCCTTCTCGCACGCGTTCGACCTTGTCAAGAATGAGGGTCCCTTTGGCGGTGGCGGTGGTGGAAACATTACCTCGTCGGGGTGCACCCTCAACTTCGCGTTCGAGTTTAGCCAGGAAGGAGCTGGCATCACCAACACTATCACGGTAACGTACACCGTCCCGATCCCGATTGGGCTGCGTAAACGTCAAGAGACTGCTGCGGCAGCCTTCTTTAGGCTCAACAAGATTGTGTGAGTCAAACGTCACCAAGGCGTTCAGTTGACACTTCAGGCTGTACGGCAGCAAGGCAGACTTTGACGCCGCTATTGCCAACTACACGAAGACTCCTCGGGCGTGGTCCGGCAACGGAAGCAGCAGCAGCAACATCAGCGGTAGCAGCGGCAGCGGCAGTGGTGCCAGCTCGACGTCGAGCCCTTGCCCGACCAGTACCGGTGCTCACCACGGCGGCGGAGGCGACCACGGCGGAGGCGACCACGGTGGCGGCGACCACGGTGGCGGCGACCACGGTGGTGGTGACCACGGTCATGGCGGCGGCGGGGATCACGGCGGTGGCGGACACCACGGCGGCGGTGGTGGTCATGACAGCTCGACTTCCAGCCCGTGCCCTACGAGCTCCAACGGCGGAGGCGAGCACGGTGGTGGTGGGCACGGTGGCGAGCACGGAGGCGGTGGTCACCACCGCGGTGGAGGGGGCGAGCACGGAGGTGGCGGACACCACGGTGGAGGTGGACACAACCCGACCACAACCACCAAGAAGGGCCCCAGCAAGGCCTGTCCCGGTGGGTCCAAGAAGACCAAGAAGCCCAAGCCCCCGCCCAAGGAGCACAAGTAGCAGCATTTCACAAAAGGTGACAGCTAGGCGGGCCCCGCGCCAGACTGTGTGGTGAGCCTGTTGATGTCAAGGACATTAGTAAATGGACTTTATAAGTAAGCGGACTATATCAGAAAGCGATAGTGTTCCGTGGTCTGATGCAAGAAGTTTGAAGACTTGTGCTGGTACTGCGACGTTAGTAGCGCACCCCGAATCGTGGAGTTGTCACATACCATGGTACTGTACAATGCTGAATCGCTGGGTCCGTTGTCGTTCACTCTGGGAGTTGCGGCGCAGCGACGAGCGGTTCAGGCCTGATGTCAGCTCCATTAGGGCGCCGCGAAACTCACCGCAAAGCAAACACAACTTTCTTGCGCACAACACCAACGACCTCGTAGTGCCGTGTCCGCTCAGGCTGCTCGGCCCGTCTCCTCTTCCGCCTCTCCGCCCTCCTCCTCTCAGCCTCATCAGCAGCCTCGTCGTACTCATCCTCCTCCTCGTCCTTTCGCGGGAACCCCCACGCGTCCATACCATTCGCAGGCGAGCTGAGGTCCGAGCTATAGTCGCGAGGTGTAGGTGCAAACGGCGTGAACGGCCAGCTAGACCCAGCGAGGGCAGCAGCCTTGCCCTTTAGCGTCGAGAACAGTTCACTCGGAGGGAACAGTGGTCCGTCCTCTTCCTCCTCCTCGTCGTCGTCTTTTGTCTTGGCCTTCTTCAGCGGCGTCGCACGCTCAGCTTCGGCCTTTTCACGTTCCTCGTCCGACTCCTCGTCGGCCGCATCACCCTCGACTGTACGTCCCGGTGTCAAGATGTTGATGGACGTTGATGGCGCTTGAGCACGGCGGATCACGGCGTACGGTCGTGGGAGGTTGGACATTTTGCCGTGCAGCAGGTGGTGTTCGCCAACGTGCAGTGTCGGGTGGTCCTGCGTGTCAGCTAATGGCAACCGTTGGTTAACTCACTGGTCGGTCAAGACCCAACACGCCAATGACACTGTTGGCATTTCTTGCTGTCTACGACGGGTGGACAAGGGACAGGCTACGACGGGCGCCCACTGACGCTGAAGAGGAGCTGTTTCTGCTTCCCCTTCTTCTTGCTGCCAGCAGGACGCGGTTCCTCAGGCACAGCCTCATTATTCTCGAGACTCATACCTTCGACGCCGTTGGTAGCCGACCAAGTATTGTTGACAGGCGGTTTCGGCGCCGTGCCGCGGATACGCGCAATCGACTCGTCACGCGCGGTAGGCTTGGTGAATAACGCAGCGCGCTCGGCGGCCTTGGATTTGGCCGAGCTCAAGGACGGGAGAAACGGGAAGGCAGCGGCGTTGACGGCCTTGGGCTTGGAGGGGGCCGCGACGGGGTAGTTGACTGAGCGGATCTGGGGGACGAGAGCGGTGGGAGCGTTGTTTGACGAGCCGGCGCCGCCAGACGCCCACGGGGTCGAGTGGGTGCCACCGCGTGATGGACCCGCGGCGTTGGCTTCAAGTGCCGGGAACGCTGGTGGTGGAGCTGCACCGGGGACGTGACGACCGTTGGGTCCTGTGGTTGGGCGGTTCGCAGGGTGCGACGCAGCAGCAGCCTCGACACGGTTCCAGACGACGCGCGAGTTGATATTTCCGCGGCCAGTGTGTGTGTGGCGCGCTTGGCGGAGAGAATACGGCCAGACGAGACGCCGGCCCAGTTGGTGCCCAGGCCAGTGGGACCCCCGCCGAGAGCTGGAAACTGCTCTGCGAGCTGAACACGGAACGCATTCAGTGCCTCGAGCACGGAGGCCTGCTTGTCCTTGTCGTCCTCGAACAGGTTGGCAATCTCACGCATGACACCGCCAGTGGCGTCGGGGTCCTGGTCGAGAACATTGTAGATCGTGTCGAGCATGTCCTTTGCGGAAGACTCGTTGTTTTTAAACTGCCTCACACCTGCACGGAAGGATGCAAGCTTGGTAGCCGAGTCGTTATGCTTACTGACAACAAACTGGCATGCCAAGTGCGTCCCGCTTCCCGAGCGCTGAATATGTCAGCAACATCGGCTGTTCTTATGGTGCACGGCTGTGACAACCCGACTCGACTGCAGCGCTCCTGCTCCCATGCGTGCACAACACTCGGTCCGCTTATAGGTTACATTTCACTAGACTTCTTACTGCCCTATCATGCTTTGACCACATACAAAACCCGAAACGCCCAAACACGGTAACCCCCAATGCTCTCCTCCTTTTTCTCCCCCACACGAACCAGCCGCTTAGTACATGTAGCGGAAGTGCTGGTTCTGCATGTCGGTGAGGTCGCTCTCGCGGGCGACGCGGGCGGCGTGCTCGCGCTCCTCGATGGACATGCCGCTGGCGAGGAAGGCGGCCTCGCGCTTGGCGTTGGCGCGGCGGTAGTAGAACCACCAGGTGACGAGGTTGATAATGTTGACGATCATGATGACGGCGCAGGCGATGAGGCCCTTGTGGTACTTGGGTGCGTCGGAGGGGGTGAAGATCTGCGAGCCGATGACCTGGCCGATGGACACGCAGATGAGGGTCGTGGCGCCGAAGAACGACTTCTTTGTACGGCCGGCAATGTTGACGGACATGAGGGGCTGGATGTCAGCGGGGAATAACTCGTTCGACTTACCCAGATGAGGAAGGTACCGATCGACAGCGACGAGACCATGAGGAAGATGCCCCACTTGACCCACTTGTTGGTGTCGTCCGGGGCGAAACCCACGAAGAAGAAGATGAATATGACGTAGAGCTGGTAGAAGATGGTGAAGCCGAAACGGGTGACGGGCCACTTGTGCACGAGGAAGGCGGTAATAATGAGGCAGACGAGGATGAGGGAGTAGCCGGGGAGCGAGTAGAGCGTGGTCTGGAGGGCCGTGAAGCCAAAGCCGGCCATGATGACCTGCTGGAACACCATGATGGCGCCCGTGGGGATCATGATGAGAATGTTGAACAGCGCGTTGTGGTAGTAGTTGGGGTCCCTGAAGCACTCGCGCACCTGCTCCCAGCGCCACTTGGCCGACTCTCCGGTACCGGTCGAGTTGGAGACGATACGCGCGCGCGCCATGAGCTTCTCGCGCTTGGAGAGCCACCAGACCTCCTGCGGCGTGCCGACAAAGATGCAGAAGATGATCGCAATGCCAATGGTCGTGCCGCCGAGGAAGTAGTTGATGACACGCCACGCGTCGGGCCCGCCGGGGTTCTCGGACGCGCGCTTGGCGAGGAAGTAGATGCCGACAGTGAAGATGACCGCAAAGAGGTAGTCTAAAATAGTCAGCGACGTCGACACGTTGCAACTCACTGGAAGCAAAGTACATGTTCTGGCGCAGCGTCTGCTCCTTACGGAGGTACCACGACGACGTGAGGACGGCGAACGCCGGGGTGATGACCGACTCGAACCAACCGATTAGCACACGAACAATAACCAGCTGCACATAGTTGTTGCAGCCGCCGAGGGCGAGCACGCATCCACCCCAGATCACAATACAAGCGCCGAGGCCGCGCGCAACCAAGGTGCGCTGCAGGAGGTACATCATGGGAATCTGAGCGAGGGCGTACGACATGTCTAAAGTCAGCACTTGGAGTGTGTATTTTGGCTTACAGAAGAAGGACGAGAGGTTCTGGTACTCGAGGCCCTTGAGACCAGTGTCCTTCTTGAGGCCTGGTCGTCAGCAAAATAGATAATAAAAATAACAGGCTCAAGGCGCGTACCGAAAATGACACCAAAGGCGAGCGACGTCTTGTCAATGTACTGGATACCGTAGGCTGGGGGTCAGCGGGGATCGCAGCAGTGTGGCGCGGGGCCGAGCAACTCACCAAGAATCATAGGCGGCTAGAATAGCGAGTTAGCTTTTGCTCCAAGTATCTAAAAGTGCAAACGTACGAGAAGGATCCTGTCTGTCAGCAGCTGTCACAACGCACAACGCGGTTTACTCACATGTCAATCTTGCGCCGGAGACGGGCGTACTCCTCCTCGGTGAACTCGGTCTCGGCGTGGATGACATCGAGCACGTCGCCCTTGTCGATCGAGCTGCGCTCATTGTCGTTCTCGTACACCTCCTGGTGCTCCACCTCGGGCTTGAAGTCGAGTGTGTTGACTGCGTTGGACATGTTGGGGAGTCTGTGAAGAAGGGGACCAGGCTCCCGACGAGGTTATATGTTATAGCCCGCGAGTACGCTGCCAGGCGTCCGGAATCTCATGTTGAGAGAGCACTGGGCCGGCGGGCCTCTCGTAAGGCGCGCTCTTACTCTCTTGCGATGCATCAAGCGCAGGCATCAAGCGCATACAGCAAGGCAACACGCAGACAGCCACAGCGGCGCCTGCCGCGCCGTGCGTCCAGAAGCGTTGGGGGCAGCTAGCGCTGCCACGCCACAGATTGGTTTTGCCCCGCGGGGGAGCCATGGGACCCCCAGCAACGACCCTTTAGCCCTTGCATTGAAGATCATGAATCGACACTACGGGACAGGCTGCGTGCGACCCTTTGGTGAGTGTTCCACTCATGTTGATGCCCGACGATCTGGTATAAGCGCGCATAGATGCCAGGCGTCGCCGCCAGACGTCGCGCCAGGCGTCGCAGCCCAGGACTGGCCTGACCGCCTGATGCCTGACCTGCGCGCTCGGTTGGCATTTGCTTGGCATTTTCGAATGGAAGAAGCGACGAGCGTGGCACCCAAGCCCAGCCCAAGTTACTAGTTGATTCCTTGTGCCGTGAGTCGGGTAAAGCGCCATCAAAATGCAACAGCACGATTCCGGACTCCGGGCTCCCACTTGCCAAACAGCCGTAGCGCCAAATCCAGATCCCTCGGTCTCTCGGCATCTTGCTCGTTATAGTCGTACACCACGTTGGCCGAGACATGCTCCTCGGGCCTGGATTTGATCCTGGAATTGCCGGGTGTCACCTGTCAGTGCTTCACTGCTGGGCCGTCGACTGCCGCCATTCCGCACCGAGAGCCGATTGGCGTGGCACTATGCACTAGGGTGCCACTGTGGCGCCCCCACCTCGGCACAGATACGCGACTGATTAGAAGCGATTAGATGAGCGGCATGTGTCACCTCGACTGGTGGCCATGTCCACGCGCAAGCAAGGTCATTGCGACGCGCGCTATTGGCTGCACCGGTATCTGGCATCGTGGTATCGCGACAGGTTGCGACAATGTTTGCGACGGTCGCGCGGGGGTGCTGCCAACAGCTATAAATATGTGCATGATCGCACGGACGCCAGGGCATCCCGACCATTTGTTGCCAAGTGCTTGCCCACCATAAGGGTTTCGACGTGGCGGTGGCGAGTGGCACAGATTAAGTGTCCAAGCCACTGTTCTGCGCCAACGTCCGCTCTTAGCCCCCCCGAGTCGACTTTTTCTCCGTAAGCCGACTTGTTCTCCGTAAGCCGACTTTATCTCGCAATCTTGCCATCTGTACGCATCTATCTATGCTATTTTGCTCCCCACACCCACCACAGCGCGCTGTAGAACGTCTTGCCGGGCCAGTGCGGCCACACATGCAGCCCCGCCATGCCCTGCACAAACCACCCGGCCGTCCAGCCGAGCACGAGCCATGTCCAGGTGAACCCGACGATGCGTTCCGCGAGCGTGAGCCCCGGCGCCAAGCCGCGGGCCTTTTTGTATTTTCGCCAGCGCTGCTTGACCACCGCCTCGACCGCGAGCGCCACCGGCTGAGCGATAAAGAACGGGGAGAGAGAGAACAGCGTGCGCCAGCGCACCTCTTCCCCCCGCCCCACCGCATCAAGCATCATCACCACCGAGCCGCAGTCGTGGTGCAGCCCCGAGAACGTGAACACCACCAGCGACTTGAAGAGGTTGGCGAACACTGACGCGCGCGGTGGGGGTGCGTCCGGCTGGTACGGCGTGGGAGTGTTGCGGCCCGAGTCGGGGGGCGAGAGGAGGGATGGGGAAGGCGGCGGGGATGGAACGGGCGTGACAAATGCGGGAGGAAGCTGCTCCCCGTCGTCCGCTGGCGGTGTCGGGGGCAGCTGCACCTTGGCGCTGTTCTTGATCGCCTTGCGCAGAAAGACGTCATGATCGCTCTTCGGCTTGGGCTTCGGACGCGGATTTTTCACAGACTCGCCCGACGGCGTGAGCCGGAGCAGCGTCTCGCAGATCCCGACCCATGCCCAGCAGTGCAGCATGCGGCGATTGTACTGATTCCACGCCTGCTGTCAGCACTAGAAACACAGCGACGACTCACCCTGTTCCACATGTACGCGAGCCCCGGGTGCTCCCAGATACTCCCAATGCTACCAAACACCGGCGGCCATCCCCAATGAGAGAACAGCTCGCCCTCCCAGCCAAAGTATCCGCCAGCAGCAACACACACCAGCGAGCACCCGACGTGCGTAAACTCTATACTGCACAGGATGCGCGCGACAACGGCAATACTGTGCGTGGCGCGCTGCAGCGTCGAGAGCGCAGCATACGGCGTCGTGAGCGTGATAAAAAAGTCAGGCGCAACGAGGCGCATGTACGTCGAGCACAGGTCCTCAACCGCATACACTGCCACGAGGTAGAGGCCCCGGTGGATGAGGTACGCCTTGCGCGACGATGTGGTAGTGTACGGTTCCTCGCGCATGGATGACGCCAGCGGCGGGCCGTAGTTCCACCCAATCCCACGCCATGACCACCACAGCGACAGCGCCCACTGTGCCTTGTCCCACGTCCAGCCGGCGGGCACCGGCTCCGGCTCGACCGCGCCGGCCGCGCCGGCCGTGGGGCGCAAGCGGTAGCAGTGGAACTCCGGTGGGAACGCGACAAGCGTCTCGAGCGCCCGGAACGCAAAGTTCACTGCGCGTTAGCCAAATTCCTTCTGGCTCCCTTGTGTGGATGCTCGACTTACCCAACAACAAGGTCGTGCCCCACCGCTCCTGCGGCGAGCGCAGCACGGGCACATAGAAGAACCACAGCCACGCGGCGACCACGAACGGCGCCGCGGCCGCGCGCACGAGCCGCACCGCCCGCGTCGGCGGCGGCACAAGCAGCGCGACGTTGACGGCAATGACCAGAAAGGCAAGGTGGACGTCGACGAGGGTGAATGGCCGCGGGGTCGGGAGGGCGGCGCGCACCGAGGAGAAGAAGGCCGTAGCGGACGGCAGGGGCGGGAGATGTATGCTCATCGTGCCGTCATGTCCTTGTTAGGGTTGTGCGAGAAACGATTCCCAAAAACCGCCAGCAGGTGTGGGATTGTCAAGAGTGGATGAATGTGGAAGTGTGCTCGGAGTAACTCTGAAGTCTGACGTTGTCGACGACGACTACTTTGGGGATGGGGACATTTCGATGCTCCTGGGTGGCGAATCCTGAGCGATAAGTGGAGGTCACCTGGAATGAGTGGGTGAGTCTTGGGGCGTTCAAATGTGCATGTGCGGATGTGCCTGAACGTGGCTTGAGCCTGGACGGTACATCCGGCCTGGGATCAAGGCATGTGCTCGCATTTCCCTGCGTGATTGCAACGCGGGCAGCAAGCAGTTTTATCAGAAGAAATGATGTAGACGAGTGTAGAGGTGCAGACGTGTCTATGCATGCAAAGCGTGTTCTTCAGAGAGGTCCTGTTGGAGAAGCAGCGAGCAGCACAGTCAAAGTATTCTGAGCACGGAGTCACCGGATATGACCAACAAACCAAAATAAACTTCGGAAATCAGACTACGACGGATTCCGCGTGGTTGATATCCCGCATCCTGGCTCTCATCGAGGTTGATTACTCTTCATCATCCTCTCGTCAACTCTTTGCTCTCTATAATCACATCCATCGCTACGACAAGCCAGCGCTCTTCCCCTTCCACGCAACTCTCACTTCACCAAACCCACCCGCCGACCACCCTCCCGATGCTGCGCTTCCTCGGCGGGGGCTCGCGCTCGTCCTCGCGCGCCAGCTCCCCCTCGCGCTCGCAGAAGCGCCTGCGCATCCAGATCAACGTCCCAAACTTTGGCGGCGTGTTCATGACACGGCAGGACCCTCCCGACGACCCCAACTCGCTGCAGGAGCCGGACGAGGGGACGGACCGTGAGCTGAGCGGCGAGCTCGAGATCGAGGTGCCAAAGGGCATGGGGCGGAAGCGCTGCCGCGCGATCCGGATGACATTGCGGAATATCTGCAGGCTGAACATGGGTCCGCACCGCGGGTGGGAGGAGGACGTGCTCTTCCAGCGCAGCATCGAGGTCAAGGGCGCTATTATCCTCGAGGAGGGTGTGCAGCGGTAAGTCTGCGGTCGAAAGCATGGCTGACCCTCCAGGTTCGGTTTCACTATCATCGTGCCCTACGGCCTCGCGTGCTACGATATCCACCCGACGGGCCGCGTACGCCTCGACCTGATCGCGGAGGTGGATGGGCTGGGCGGTGCGAAGCACGTGGTGCCCTTTACGCCGTCGGCAAGCCCCGCGCCGACACCGGCAGGGACGCCGCGGCGCGGGCGCTCGCTGGAGCGGAGACGCTCGTCCGGCCAGGGATCGGGGTCGAGCACGCCGATGGAGGTGATTGATGACGGGCTCGACCAGCCCGTCGGCCCGATAGCGACCTCGATGCTCGTCTCGTGGGCTGACCCCGTCACGTCCGTCCGGTCAAGCGAGGAAGAGGTGCAGTGGCTGCGCGGCTCGGCAACTGCGAGCAGAAGCATCTGGCTCATGTACAATCCTGAGCCGTCGAATGGCATCAGTACGCTGTCCGAGCGGCGGAGAGGCAACGTCCCCGGCCTCGGGCCCTTCGAGATCACCTACCTCTCGGACGTGTGGACAGTCTGCGCCCTGCTCAAGAGCCAAGTCAGCATACCGGAGCCAGACCCCAAGACGACCATCTACTACATGCGCATCATCCTCCAGCAGACAACACATATAAAGTCGCCGAGGGACGACGAGGACACGCCGGCGATAACGACGACCACGCCGTTTGTCATCTGGGAGAAGGGGATCAAGCCGCCGCCAAAGCCGAGTCTCGCCGTGCCCGCGCTTTGGAGGGGAAAACTCGCCAATGGACCAGATACGCTCGGTGGCGACACGGACGGGCTGAACCTCACTGGCATCGCGAGGCTGCCAAACGACGAGACTGGCCGTCCTTCCACTCTCGACGGGTAAGCAGAATGCGAGAGACCTCCACTGACATCTCAGCATCATCACCCCGATAAAGGTGACCCACCACCTCGTCCTCGAGGTCTTCTACTCTGTCTGGGGCGAGGGCGTGACGGGCGAGCCGGTACCAGGACAAGGCGGGCTCCGCCTCATGCGCGTCGACAAGCCCGTCATCGTCCCCTCGTGCAACTTTATCCCCGAAGTCCTCGAGCTGCCCTCGTACGAATCGCTCGAGTTCGACACGGCCCCGTGCCCCGTCTGCAAGACGCCGGCGGAGCAGCAGGCCTGCCGTGTCTGCCCCCTCACGACCGTCCCGCACAGCCGGCACGACCACGACCCAAAGCAGTTTGCCAACGGCGTGTGCCCCCGCTGCGAGCGGCGGTTCATCACCAACGACGACGACCCGCTCTCCAAGTGGGCCGACTGCGCGTGCGGCTTCAGCCTTCAGCAGCTCGAGGAACGCATGCGCAAGGGCCTCCCGGCCGGAGACGTCGATGCGGGCCAGATCACGCCCCCGAGCAAGGAGGAGCCGCGCGGGCGCGCGCGGTAGAGATAGAGCCGGTAATCCTGTTTGTATTATGCATGTTTGGCTGGATGCGTACTGACTGCTGACTATGGCGACTGACTGCGACTGACCTGCGAGAGGCGGGGGCGGGGGCCTTAGTAACTAGGGCCCCCATCAGGATAACAAAGCGCCCGTTCAGACACCCCTGCTGGTGACAACTAAGGTGTCGCCACCCAGCCTCAGCCGCGGAGAGTACACACAAGCTCTCGTCCACTCACACGACGCCACTCACGTGCTCGCATGGTCACTCAGGCGACAATAACCGTCCATCGTGGTCCAGATCAGGAGCAGATCACAGATCGATGCGCTTGACTGCCGACTGTCACCCTGGCTGGCGGCAGCAATGAGCACAAAGGAAAATGTCACTACAGTTCTGGGAGCGGAAAAGCGCACAGACCCAGGATCCCAGGAGGCTGTTCGCGTCTGTGCGCTAGCGTCCGTGCGTGGCGGGACCAAACGGTGTGCACCCCCGTGCTCCGACAACAGGCGGCTTTGCGTCCGGGCGCTGACGAGCAGGAGCAAACATGCTAGCTCTGGATTGAGCACAGCTTGCGCTTGAGACAAAATGCAATAGAACCAGGACGAGGGGGCGGACGGGCCGAGAGGACAAAGAACGCTTTGGACAATGGCGATCGCGAGTGACTCACTGCCCTCTGCTCTCGTGCCCAATCTGATGAGCGGCTCTGCTGGTCTCTGCTGGTGCGCGCGCCGTCTTTGTTCTGATCCATCATTATTATTCTAGGACTGCAGCGTTTACGAACAGGCGTTTCCGCCTCCGAGCCGTGGCTGCTGCTGCTGCCCGCACAATCGACAGCAGGGCACCTCTCGGGGGTAACTTCCGAGGGATCACTGCCTTCGGCTCTTCGGACCGGAGCGAGAGCTCACCAGAGAAACGCCAGGCCTATAGATATCCCCCCAGCTGGGCTTGGCGTCGTGCCTTTATTACATTTTCTTCTCGTGCATCCTCGCTGCGGTATTTGTTCGCGTCTGCGCTGGGCGTACAATGCGCTGGCGACAATAGAGGCATCGACTGCGCGACTGAGCCTCTGCGCTGCCCCAGAGCGGCCTGCCTGCTGCCTGGCGCCTGGTGCCTGCTGCCTGGGGCTGGATGGCGAGAGACGCCAGTGTGGGAGTGACTGGACTGTGTGTGTCGACATCTGGTGGCTGGTCGCTGGGGACGCCCGCGGTAGCGTCGAGGGGGTTCAAGGAAGCAAGCGAGCAAGCAAGCAAAGTAGCTGGCGGCCTATGCCAATGCAAATGTAATTGGATTAATTGGATACTGCCATAAAGCGCGGCGTTCGTCGTTCATCCTTCACTTCTCATCCTCAATCCTCTCATCCTCTACTTACTACTACTGCCTCCTCTACCTCCCTTCATCCTACCTCCTCTACCTCCTTACCTCTCGACCTCCTCTACCTCCTCCTATTTCCTACATCCCACACCTACCGCTACTCTCGCCCCCGGGGTCACGACCCACCCCCTCCTCGCTGCCACTTGGCTGCAAACAGCCAAACACGCGCCTTCCCTCTTGCCTCGCTCTTCTTGCTTCACTCTTACCTTGCTCTACGCCTACTAGCTCATCATCGAGTGCTCGGGTGTGCCTTCCTTTTACCGTTCGTGCAGAGCTTAACGCGTGAGTCTTCCTCGAGGCATGTTTGGGCTGCGGGCTTCCTGTCCCCCGTCACCTGCAGATGTTCTCTTCGACGACGCGTTTATTTTGCGCCTTCCCTCCCGCCAGGAGGCTCTGCTATGCCCGATCTAGCCACTCTGCTGACCGGTCCAGCTGCCTTTGGTCTTGTTTTGATCTTGTTTGCTCGAGGGTTGAAGTCCTTGTTACTGCTTCTCGTGAGTACACACACTCTCCATTCCAGCGACAAACATTCCCACCATACCGCCTGCAGCCACCTCCTCCTGTCCTTTCTCACTCTCTCTACGAATAACTCTTTACTAATAACTCTTAGCTCTTCGCTTTGCTTTGGCGTATTGAAGACATCAAGCTGCTACTTTTACTTTTATTTTTGTGAGTAGACACCCACCCACCCACTTTGTACAAACATCGCCACTGTACACACACCCTGCCTTCTTCGACCTCGCCATCCACACACATCAGTACACCACCCTACCACGTCCTCCCTCGTCTACACTTCCATTCCTTCCCGTGTTTACCCCCTCCGATCCCAACTCACCTTAATCTTATTATTCTTTGCTGATAATCAAAGTGCCACACTCGGTCAACGCCAGCCGTCGGCTGTCTTCTATTGGTTCCTACCCGTTCAGCTTGTACCGTCCCCAACATGCAGCAGCTCCACTACGCGCAACACCTCGCCCACACTTCCGGACGCGCTGCGCCTTCCCTCCAGCCGCCAACTCCCGTCCTCGCTGGCAACCCTGTCCCCACCAACGGCAACCCCGCCTATCCCCGGCAGCCACCGATGAGCCACCACGGGCAGCATCTGCCTCCTGTCCCTCCATACTACCCTCAGGGGTACCGCCAACAGACGGCGCCTTACCCAGGCCAGCCTGCACCCCTCCACCACCAGCCCTCCGCTGCGCCTTCGGCTCCCAATTCGGTGCAGAACATGGCGGCCCCGCAGGCACCAGTCGCGCGGCCCATCAACCCCGCGCCCCGCACGCCACGCTGGCGCCAGAACATGACCAACGCGGTCCAAGCCAACGGCAACTCGGCCCTCACCACTTTGGCACAGATCCCTCGGCAGATGTTGAACACCTTCCCAGGTAACAACACCCCCCAAGCCAACAGCCGTGTGCCTCACCCGTCCTCGCAGCCCCAGCAGGCTCCTGCAATTTCCCGCCAGTCTGTGTCCTCGTTCGGCCAGCCCCCGCCCTCACTCGTCCAGTACCCCGCACCCCAAAATGGCCAGTACCAGCAGGCTACCTGGCTGTATGAGTCCCATGACGGGGTTCCGGTGGCCTCATCCTCCACCGCGCGGAATGGTCGCTACCAGGCAGCCCTCACCTTCCATGACCGCGGTCGCAACTCGACCGGTGAAGACGGAGGCTCTTTCCCCCACACTTCTCCGGTGGCGGCGAAGCGCCCTCGTATTCAGCAAAGCCCAGCCGAGGAAGCCAAACACCACGCCACGGCCACAACCCCCCAGGTGACCAACTCCAGGGAGGGTAGGCCTCTTGGCCCCCGGCCAAAGGTGGAGGGCGGCCGGGAGGAGGTCGTGGAGGGCAAGGGTAAAGGCAAGGAGAATGTCCCTCTCGAGAACAACCGCCAGCTCCCGTCGCCGTCAACCAGTGCAGGCCCTTCGTCATCCCCTTCGCCACCTTCGCCGCCTGAAGACATCTCCCCTCTTCGCCAGCAAATCATCTCGGCCTTTGGTGGCGGCCCCAATGCTGGCAGTCGTAAAAAGCGCAAGCGCTCTGCTCCCAGCGGGGCCAACAAGAAGGCGGCAAACATCAACAAGCCCGCTCCGATCGAGGTCTCGTCCAAGAGCACCCCCACGGCCCTTCGCGGTACACTGGTCCCGCCCCGGCCTCCTGTCCTCCAGAGTGTGCCCCTCCCTCCCGTTAAGGATGAGAATGAGCTCCCGGCCGCTCGTGACTTCGCGCCCACGATGGCGGCTCCCCCCGCTGGCCCCTTCACCTCGGTGCTCGGCCTGACGAGCTGCCTACCCTCTACGCCCCCTCCCAAGACCCAGATCTTCCTCCCCGTAGCTGAACCGGAAACGACCCTGGAGGACCTCTTGGCACAAATCGAGACATACGAGAACGCGTGTGCGGACGTGTTACTGCAGCTCCCCTCGTCTCCTGTGGTCGCCCCCGGGGCACCATCTTCCGCCCCCTCCCCAGGCCCTGCGGACTACCCCTCTTCGGAGGCGGACGCCGACGGCGAGGCCGACCCCGACTTTGCCTCCCCCGCTGACTCCAACCTGTCCGAGGCTGAGCCCCTGACCGCCTCCGCCGCCTTCGCCGAGGACGACGCCGGCGCCACCTGGAACGGGCTCCCCGACCCCGTTGTCCCCAAGTCGCCCAAGCGGGCCCCGCCCGAGCGCGCACAGGTCTGGGTGGCCGACAATAGCCCCATGACGTGCCACCAGCCTCTGTGCGCCAACCCCCTGCACCAGCGCTGGGCGATGGACGGCCTGGGCGTCATTCCCTCCGCGGTGCTCTACGACATGGTCCCAACCACGTTCGCCCCCGGAGAGGTCGTTGACGAGAGCCTCGCGGCTTATGGCCACCTCGAGGCGGGCGGCATTGAGTGGGAGTTTGAGCACGTGTTCGCCCTTCCCGGCCGTGCTGGCATGGACGTCGGGGTCCAGTATTAAGAGGGCATGGCCCGGACAATGTTCGAAGATAGATCACTGTTAGTTGTGGTAGAGAGTGAAGAACGTGTTGTAGAGATGACGAAGAGAGCACCATCTGCTGTTATTTATGCATTGCCTTGCCACTGCTGTTTGCTGCATCTCGCGTCTCACTCCGCCACACCCCGCTTTTGTTCGATGGTCCAGAACATGTCGACCAGAACTTGACTCAGCAGCAACAATAACAACACGCAGATGCGGTGCTTCTAATCTCTAACATCCTCTACGCTACAATCGCACATGCGGTGATCACCGTGATCCGTGATCCTATTTTCTCATTGTTTAATGTCCATTGTCGTTGTTTCGTCTCGTCATCGCCACCGCGCCGCCACCGCCACCGCCACTGTCTCATCTCACTGTCTCGTCTCACTTCCCGACTCTTCCGGCCTTGCTCACGCCCGGCCCGGAGCCCACGACCGGCCCGGAGCTCACGCGCGCTCGCGCGCTCGCCCGCCGCCGCTCACAGCATCAAAACGTCGAGCTCCGGACTCTCCCGCAGCGCATGGCACACGTGGTAGTCTGCCTCGCCCCTGTCGAGGGCGGCATACACGTTCTCGAGAATCTTGATGGCGACGGCGCTGTCGCCCGCGCCGCGGATGAGGTCTTTGAACGCGGCGCGCTCGCGCACCTCTGCCGCGCACGCGACGACTAGTATCGGCCAGATCCAGCCGCGCAGCGCGCCGAGATCAATCAGCGCGTCGAGGCAGAGCGTGTGGAATGCGCCCACGCGCCCCGACACCTCGGGGTGGCCGGCGCGGAGCCCCTGCGCGTGCATTGCCAGCTGCAGGGCGGCCGCGGTCCAGATCCGCGCGCCGTACTGCATCCGCTGCCCGTCGGGGCGCGCCGCGAGGCGCGCGGGCCACGCGTGCTCGAGCTCGGCGCGGAGGGCGGATGCGTCGAATTCCGCCGCCTCGCGCAGCATGTCGCCTGCGGGCCGCCGCGCGAGGAGACCCACCGCCCGCGCGAACGTCGGTATGACGATGCGCGGGGCGGAGATGATCGACTCGAACAGGTCCGGCAGACTGGGGTGCAGGTGCAGCTGCAGCGCGCGCGAGGCGATCAGCCACGACGGGTCGGACGTGATGTATGTCGGCGCTGTGCCGTCCGAGAGCGATGCTGGGGGTTAGCACAGCCGCGGGAGGTACTTACCCAGCACGGCGAGGAGGGCCGTCATGTCCGAATACACCGTCATGGCGAGGGGCACCGAGTCGGGCGATGGTGGGTCGCCACCATATCCCGGCCGAGGGGGGGATACGCCCATTGCCCATCCGGGCCCTCCGCGCGCGTTCGCCCACTCGACGCCCGCGGCAAGCTGCTCGCGCCACTTGCCCGGCGACGAGTGCAGCACCTGCGAGAGCAGCTGCTCGTACCCCGCAGGCGGCGACGGCATCGGCGGCATCGTCCCCAGCTCGGGCTTTATCGACACGGCCGGCTCGCGCGTCGCACGCAGGAGCTGCAGGTACTGCCCCACCATGTCGTCCTCTATGCTCCCGCTGGCAAGGTGCGCGGTTACGCTCAGCAGCGCGTCGCCGCGCGCGTTCGCGTACGAGTGCCGCACCATGTCCTCGTGGCCTGCCATGAGGCTCCGGAGCGGCGAGGTGGGCGCGGGCAGCTGTCGTCAGTGGTGCCAGCGGGCGTGCTTACACTTGATATGAGCGAGTTGGCGATCGCGTCCGCAGAGGTTGTCGGGCTGCCGTCAGCACACTCCCACTTGCGCACTCACTCCAGCATCTCCATCGCGCGCTCCGTCGCGAGCGCCGACTGCGTCCGCAGCAGCTCGGCGTACGGCTCAAACGGCTCTGCGGGGGGATACACGGACGGATCCGGGAACTGTGCCGGGGCGATTGCCGGCTCCGTCTCCCGCTGTGTCGCTCGTGTATGTGTGTGCGTGTGCGTGTGCGTGTGCGTGTGCGTGCTCTGCTCGCGCGCCTGGTCCTGTATGGCGCTCACCTGCTGTGCGAGCTGCGCATACATGTCCGGCACGAGCGGCGGCGTGTAGCTCGGTATTGGCGGCGTGGGGAACGGTATGCTCATCATGCTCGCCGGCGCCGGCGCCGGCGGCATCGGCGTGTCCATCGGCGCCAGCAGCGGGGGATACACGGCCGGATCCGGGTCGGCGGGGTACTGGTACTCGCACACGCGGTCGGGGTGTTTGCTGCAGTTTTTGCATCGTGGCTGCGTGTCAGCGATAACAATATCAATGGCCTAGGCCAGACGCGCCCGAGGCTCTACTCACCCGCCCCTCGTCGCACTTTACGCGCCGCCGGCGACACACCAGACAGCCCGTGACGGTGCGCACGCGCTTGCGCCGCACGCAGCCGGACGTCGTGAGGCGGGAGGACGAGGCGGAGGCGGAGGCGGATGCCGAGGTGGGCGCGGAAATGGGCGCGGAGGCAGAGGCAGACGCCGACGCCGACGCCGGCGAGCTGGAGCCGGACATCCTGCGTCGGATCTAGTAGGCTCGTAAGGGTGGCAATCGGCAGGCTTCGGCCTCTGGGATCAATATCGGATCGGCTTCGGGATCGTCGCTTGTCGCTTGTCGGTGCGGACGTGTCAATGATATCAGATAAACGAAGAGCAAAGTCACGAGGAGGGTCACTAGTCACGAGCACAACAGCAGTATGGTCGAGTCGCTAACCTCGGTTCCGGGAGATCGAGTGGTGAGAGGTGGTTCGCTTAGTACGCCGCCGGCAGGACCGGACTTGTGCAGGCACCCATGGGCATGCATGGGGTGGATGGGGTGGGGCAAAAGCTGCCACGCTGGGCATGCTGGCATTTTGGCTGGCATTTTGGCTGGCATGCTGCCTGCATGCTGCCTGGGTGGTCCGTGAAATCCGCAAAATTTGGGTTTCTGCCCTGAGATCTACGGTGGGGGATCGGGTGGCCGTAATCTGATAAGTGGGCCCAGTAGGCTGGCAGCAATGGGTGCGGCATGCATCGGTGATTGCGACTCGCTCATGTTGCTTGGGCAGAAATGGCCGATCCGCGGGTCTGCATGCCGGTGAGTGCTCGTGGACACGCTGCTTGCGCCGAGGCGATATCCTATCGCACCACACCAGTGCTGCTTCTAATAAGGCCGAAGTTCACCCGCTCACAATGGCATAGTCCTACAAACGCATCTAATCTCTATCCGGTCGCGCGCTCGAGCTCATTGCGCTCCATGACGGGCGACAGCTCGTGCGGGCGCTCGAGCGCATACTCTTCCGCGTCGGTGTACGACGCAGCGGTGGTGTAGCTCGCGGTGTCCGACGCCGTGGACACGGACACGGGCGCGGACGCCGACTCGGGGAGCGGCGGGGCCTGCGGCGACGTCGGCGTGCCCTGCGGCGTGCCGTGCACTGTTAAGCGGGCGAGGGCGTCGGCGACGGGGTCCGAGGGGGAGACGACAGCGGAGATGGGCGTGGGAGGCAGCGACTTGTCCTGCAGGCCGGAGAGGTGGTACGCCGCCTTGGTCGGGCTCGTCGGTGAGCCGAACACGGACGTCTTGCGCGTCTCCTGCGATTTGATGCGCTGTAGCTCGGCCTCCTTCTCCTCCGACGTGCGCTTGGCCGAGTTGCGCTTCTCCCCCGACGCGCGCTTCTCGCCGTCCGCAGAGTGCCGCTTCTCCCCGTCGTGCTTGTGCTCGTGCTTGCCTAGCGTCTCGCTCGCCCGGCGGTGCATCTTGGCGACCCACGACTCGGAGCGCTTGCGGTTCTTGCCCTCGATCGCGTCCTCGTCGGCCTTTTCGCCAATCTTCATCCAGAGCGCCACGCCCTTGCTGACCTTTGTCGTTGGCTCGTCGACCGAGCGGCCCACCTCGCGCGCGAGCTGGCGGTCGGCAAGCGAGACGAGCGCGCACAGTGGGGGGTTCTCGCCCGCCAGGCTGCCGGTTAGGAAACCGTTCTGCTCCGCCGCCTCCCGATTGGCGGCACGGATACCCCGCCAGTGCTTGAGCTGCACGCCAAACTTTTCGTCCAATTCTGCGCGCTTCGCAAGCCATGTCTGCACAGGACCGTCGCCGCGGACACGGCCGACATTTGGCCGCCAGGCAGGGTCGAGCGCGCGCAGCTTCTCCACGGGCTCCATGATCGTCACGCGTCCGTGGGTGCTGACGCGCTCGGCGACCATCGTGCTGGTCCCAAACGGAGGCTCGACGCCGCGCACCTTGATAAAGTCAAGCGTTGCCGGAGCGTCCTTTTCAGTTTCGCTTTCAGAGCTCGATTCCGACTCGACATCGGAAGCAGCGGCGGAGTCGGCAGGTGTGCTGAATGCCGACATTGACGTTGGCCGCGACCGGGCGAGCTTGGGGACGGCATCGGCCGAGGTCCGCCTGCTTGGCGGGTTGGGGCGGGAAGGAGGGGGATTCGGCCGCGAGTGGAAGTTGAAGTGTGAGGTTTTCGGGCTCTTGCTCTTCATCGTCAGGCCGTCGGCCTCGGGCGTCTCGCTCGGGGTCACGTCCGAAGTGCCGTTCTGCGTGGGCGCTGCCGCCTTTCGCGCAGCGTTGAACGCCCAGATGTTGAAGTTTGCGGTACCGCGGAAGATGTGCTTTGCGCTACGCGTCCACGCGAGCGTCGTGGCAACATGGCACGCGCCCTCAAAGACCTGCAGGTGTACTTGCGTGGGCGGGTACTTGTCCACCAATTTGGCTTGCTCGGGGTACTCCTCCAGTGTCGCGGGCGACGGCACGTAGGCCGTGGGATCGGCCGCCTTGTGGGCAAAGTAGATGATCTCGTCGCGTAGCAGCTCGGCGCTTCCGGCGGACTGATGTCAGTTTCTAGCACACACCTAAACTCACAATGTACAGGGGACACAGGCCGCCAAAGGAGCCGGCGTTGATGGGGGACACGAGGGGGTGCGTGAGGAGCTTGTTGGGGCAGTAGAGCTGGATCTGCTCGTCGAGGAGCTTTTCCTCGCCGTCCGGCATGGCGACGGTGATTCCGTCTCCTGGCGTCGGCGGCCATGCCGCACTCGGCCTGTAGTGGAAGCCCACACTCGGGATGTAGTCCCCGCCGTCCCACTCCATGATACTCGGCATCGAATGGGTAAGATCCACCCAGGGCGACATCAGGCTCGCGGCAGCCGGCATCGGCAGGCTCATCTCGCGGATCAGCTGCAGGAGCGAGAGACACATGCCGCCCCCGGCCGAGTCGCCCATGAGGATAATGTTCGAGGGCTCGATGGGGGCGATGCCCTCTGGCGGGTTGATGAGGTAGAGATACGCCGCGAGCGAGTCGAGCAGGCCGCACGGGAAGGGGTACTGCGGTGCGAGACGGTAGTTTGGGACAAACGCGCGCGCGCCCGCTTTCCGCGCATGCCGCTGGATCTGATATCGGTGCATGTCCACCGACGCAAAGAAGAATGCACCGCCTGCTGTTTCAGCTACTCGTTCTTTCCGCCCTTGTCAAACACAAAACCTCGGAGACTTACCGTGGATATACAAAATGACGCGATCACCCTGAACATCGCCGCCCGCGCCGTCGCGGACTGCCTTGACGCGTCCCATGCCCATGAGGTGTGCCCAGCTCCTGCGCTTTTCGAGTTTTGCGCCGACGGCCTGTGCGGAGCGGATAGAATAGTTCTTGGACATCTGGAGGGATGAGCATGTCACGTTGGAGGTGGGGCCGGGGTGATCAGTGGGGCTTGGGGCGACTCACCTCGATCCACTCGGCCTCCAGCTCACGACCACGGATGAGCCACCACTTGTCGCCGCCGACGAGCTCGAGACCCTTGCCCTCTCCGCCGTAGGACGCGAGGTGCTTTATGAGGATGTCCGCAGCGCGGTCAATCACGTCGTGCGGGATAGTCACCACCTCCTTGCGAACCCAGTCTGGGCGTCAGCACATTCCGCCCGTGTTCCGGGTATGCGACGACCCTCGCCGACAGCCGCGATCTTTCACTTACGCGGAACCGGCACCGGCTGGGCGGTAAAGTCCTGCACCTCCTCGACGCCGTGCTCGGACGCATACTGCAGAAAGCTGCGGACGACAAACAGACCCTCCTCGTACCGCAGCTGCTGGCCTGGCAGGCTCTCGATGCTTGTCGCCGGCTCGGTTGAGCTCTCGGCCGTGCGCGGCTTGCGATGGCGCTGTGGCCATGTCGCAACGTGCGTGAAGAACGACGAGACGATCGCCGGCGTCGCGGCAAACGCCACGCTCGCAGTGCCGTAGCCCACTGGAGCCATTTTTTGAGAGTGTGGTCGTGTGAGAGAGGTGGTGTAATGTACAAGAGCTGTTGGGAGACAAGAGGAGAAGCGATAAGAGGCAACGGATAACAAGGTTCTTGCCAACCACACAACGACCATCTATGTATTAACACGGATCCACCTCGCTCCTGATGTCAGCGCGTTGTGGAGTCGTGGGTGCGGTGCAGTTGCGGTAGCTCTGTAACTTTGTACAGTAGCAGTGTGTTCTCGTGATGATGCTCTCGTGGATCTAAAATGGGCGCTAGTCGAATTGCTGGGCCGAGGGCGCAATTGCAGAACAAAGAGGGCGCACAGCCGAAGGGGCGGCCAGGGCGGGCGCCGACACTATGGGAGAGAAGGGGGAGGGGGGAGGAGGTGCTTTCAGGAACGACGCTACCATAGTCTACATGAGAAATATGGGGCTCCATGTTTGAACTGGAAAATACAAAGGGGAGGGATAGAATAAAGCGCCCGCCTAAATTACGTGTCAAATAACTCGTCACAGATTACGGCTGTACTCAACTTCGACTTGGAGACTGATAACAAAGAGTCGAGTCTCCGACTTCGCTGGCAGCTAGACTGGCAGCGACAAGATCGACGTATTGTTGTGAGTCGAAAATATCCAAAACTCTTATCTCTATATCAACAGTTTGTCCCGTCGCAGCTGTTGGTTCTCGCCACCACCACCACCACCATGTCCCCGCTTCCCACACTCTATGTCGACGAGAAGGCCGGCTCGGACGCCCCCGGCGCCGGCTCTGAGGCGGCTCCCTTCGCCTCGCCCCTCGCCGCCTACCTCTCCGCGCAGCCCGCCGCCTCGGCCGCCGACAAGGACCCGATGACTGTCGTGAACATTCTCGTGCGCAAGCAGGAGGGCGACGAGCCCGCCACCTGGGTCGAGGTTTCCGCCTCTGCGCGCAAAAAGCTCGTCAAGGGCATCGAGGGCGCGCGCAAGAAGCAGGCCAAGCAGGCTGCTGACGGCGAGCGCCTCGAGCGCGAGCGCGCCGAGAACGAGGTCCGCGAGAAGAAGCGCCGCGAGGAGGCTAGCAAGGTCAAGCTCGTCGAGCCGTCCACCGAGTCGAAGAAGGTAAGAACAGTTAAAATGTGCTTTTCTGACACCCAGGCCAAGGTCTACCAGCTGCCCGAGCTCGTCGGCTCGCGTGTCCGCCTCAACGGATGGGTCCACCGCCTGCGTACCCAGAAGACCAACATTTTCATTGTTCTCCGCGACGGCTCTGGGCCGCTTGCGCAGCTCGTGCTCACCGGCGACTGTATCAAGACGCTCGACGCGCTCGACCTCACTGTCGAGTCGACGGTCGAGGTGACCGGCACCGTGCAGAAGGTCAAGGAGGGCCAGAGCGCGCCCCAGGGCGTCGAGGTCATTGTCGACTGGTGGAAGATCCTTGGTCGCGCCCCTGCGGGCGACGAGGCGTTTGAGGGCCGTCTCAAGGCCGACACTGAGCCGTCCATCCGTGCCGACCTGCGCCACCTCGAGCTCCGTGGCGAGACCGCCACCGCTGTCATGCGCTTCCGCGCCGTCCTCCTCCGCGAGTTCCGCGAGTACTTCCACCGCACCCGCATCACCGAGGTGACTCCCCCGTGCATGGTCCAGACCTCGGTCGAGGGCGGATCCACGCTCTTTTCTTTCGACTACTACGGCTCGCCGGCCTACCTCACCCAGTCGTCGCAGCTCTACCTCGAGACTGTCCTCCCCTCGCTCGGCGACGTCTACTGCATCCAGGAGTCGTTCCGCGCCGAAAAGTCGCTCACCCGCCGCCACCTGTCCGAGTACACGCACCTCGAGGCTGAGCTTGTGTTTATCAAGTTCAAGGACCTCCTCGACCACCTCGAGGACATGATCTGCGTCGTTGTCGACAAGCTGCTTGCCGACCCCGTCGCGTCCGAGATTCTCCAGACCCTCAACCCCAACTTTGTCGCGCCCCAACGCCCCTTTATGCGCCTCGACTACCGCGACGCGATCAAGTACCTCAACGAGCACGGCATCAAGAAGGAGGACGGCTCGGACCACGTCGTCGGCGACGACATTGCCGAGGCCGCCGAGCGCAAGATGACCGACCAGATCAACCGCCCCATCATGCTCATCAACTTCCCCAAGCACCTCAAGAGCTTCTACATGAAGGCCATCGAGGGCGACGAGGAGTTCACCGAGTCGGTCGACGTCCTCATGCCCAACGTCGGCGAGGTCGTCGGCGGCTCGATGCGCATCGCCGACTTTGAGGAGCTCATGGCAGGCTACAAGCGCGAGGGCATCCCCCACGAGCCCTACTACTGGTTCACCGACCAGCGCAAGTACGGCACCACCGAGCACGGCGGCTACGGCCTCGGTGTCGAGCGTCTCCTCGCCTGGTTCCTCAACCGCTACACCGTCCGCGAGTGCTCCCTGTACCCCCGCTACATGGGCCGCGCAAAGCCTTAGTTGGAGCTTGCAGAGTTTAGTAGAGTCGTTACACGCCCCCTTAGTATCTCATTCCGTAGAGCATCGGCAATGCAGTTGTGTCGCGCATAGTGAAGGCGAGCGCAGGGAGCCTTAGACAAATGCTGTTCTCGGCCTTATCGCGTACAGACACAGACATGCTCTGACAAGTCCCGAGCTGACGGACTCAAGCCCGAGCTTAATCCGCACCAGTCGACTCATCCACTCGACTCAAGCACTGCTATCACTGCATGCACTAGACGCCAACAACGACCTCCAACACGGGACTGATCACAAAGTCAAAGTCCTCGCCGACGCCCGTGATGCGCATCTTGTCGATACGGTGCACGCCGTCGCGCAGCGCGAGGAAGCGGATGCGCGCAGCGAGGGATGCGCCGGGGAGGAGAGGGCCGCAGCGCACGTCCGTCTCGAGCGGAATGAGTGATGGTGCCGAGGCCTCGTGTTGCGTCAGCAGGGCTGCGAGGACTGGAGGTTAGCTCTGCGTGAGAAGAGGAATGATACGCACCACTGTCGTCGGCGCCGTACGCTGGCTCATCGCCTGTCCGCCGCCGGCGCTTGAGCCAGGTTTCGCGGATACGCGCCTCGAAGCTGTCGCGCGCGGGGATGCTGAGGCGGAAGCGCTTGACTGCGTCGGTGCGGTTGTGGACGAACACCTCGATGGAGAATGTGTCGAGGGCAGCGAGCGCGCCGCCGTCGGGCGGGAGCACTTTGACGGAAACGAGGAGTCCGTGCCCGTCGACGGCGGGCGGGGCATTGGCGATCGGACGCGTGGACACCACACGGTTCGCAGTGGATGGCAACATTGGGCGGGGCGGGTTCGTGACCACCCTCCGCTCGGGGCCTGGCGGCTTGTCGGCAAGCAGTGTCGCGAGCGAGTAGCGCTTGTCGCCCGCAATGGCATTGGGTGTCGGCGGGGTAGGCTTGGATAACCGGTGTGCCATCTGGCGGTTGGGCGGAGCATGCGCCTGCGGTGCGGGTGGCGCGGGGGGGAGGGATGCGTAGAACGGCGCGAGGTCGAGGGAGCAGTTCCAGCGGCTCTGGAACGAGGCGGTGACAAAGTGCGGCTCCGACGTGTGCCCACCAAAGGGTCGACCAGTGAGGATGATCGATACGGGGCGGTGCTCGTCCCCCCTTCCTCCGTTCGGTGTAGAAGCCACGTCGACAGCGTACAGCAGGTTGTACTGCTCCAAATGCTGCAGTACGAGAGGGAAGACCGCTTTCGGCGGCGACGCCTCCTGCCCCGGCTGGCAGAGCAGCGATGTGCCGACCTTTGCGCCCTTGCCGCCCACCTCGACCGAGATGCCCTCGACCTCAAAGGCGTTCTCGCCCGTCTCGGCGCCATTCTCCACCTCAATGCACAGCACGATGCGGCGCTCACCCGCGTCGTCGCTCTCCGCGTCCCCGTCCACTGTCGGCGGGAGGAGCTGGGGGAGGAACAGCGTGCGCATGCGTACCCTCAACCCGGGGGAGAGACCCAGCACGCGGCGGAACGACTTGCGCAGCGTCGTGCTCGTCATAAGCGGTGTGCGGGGTGTACGTGGTGTGCGGGCGGACATCATGGGTGTACCCGGCGTATATGTCACGGGACTCGGGGGTGCGCGCACACTGAGGTCGTCCCGCAGCGAGGGACCGAGCCGCGACGCAGGCATCAAATCGTCCGTCAGCCCGCCGAGCAGATCAATCTCCTCGAGCTCGGCAATATCGATCCCCTCATCTTCCTCCTCTCCCTCCGAAGTGTTTTCCGTCAGCAGCGTGGTAGCAGAGTACACCGACGCGGTGTCCGCGACCACCGTGTTCCGCCGCCGCTGCCCCGACTCGCGCAGCGTCGCAGACGCCGTGATGGCGAGTATCGGGTTCTGGATCTGGGTCCGGACGTAGACTGTGGTCAGCGCGCCCAATGCCGCCTACTCACTGACAGGCATCTCGCCGCGCCACACAGCGACCCACCCCTCCTCGCCGCGAAACACGACCGGCCGCGTGGCATCGGCGGTCTCCACAACCCCTTCCCAGACAACAACGCCGTCCATGCCGGCGTACTGCTGCGAGGCGGTCGTCGGCGTCGACGCGGGAATGGGGACAGGCGTCATGGGCGGCGCATTGTCGTCGACTTTCCCCGGCGTGAGCGTCGTCGTGCCCTGCGCGTGTGCGAGCGACGCGCCAAACGGCCCCACGGGCGTGAGGCCGAGCGACTTGCGCTCCGACGGCTTGGCGGGCGACGCGGGGAGCGGAGGCAGGAAGGATGAGGTGGCTGTCAGCTGCAGCTGGCGCACGAGCGTGAGCACCTCGGCGGGCGGCTCGTCGTCCTCGGACGACGCGGGGAGGGTGACGGCTACTGCGTACGCGAGTTTCTCGTCTGCGTGTTAGTCCTGGTAAGATGCAACCAAAGCAGCACACAAGACTCACCCAAGAACGCTGTCCCTCGCGTCTCCAGCCGCCGCAGCCCATCGTACCAGTCGCGCAGGCCCGCCGTGTCGCTCTTCTTCGGCGGGGCGGGGAACGCCCCCGTGGCCGGCACGAGGAGGTCGAGGGCGAGCGCGTGGAAGAGCTGTTCGTGGAGCGTCGGTGCGGGCGCCATCGTCCCTGCTTTCAAGGTGTACGGGTAGTCGAGAGATGGAGGAATATACAAGTATAGGCAAGCAAGATTGAAGTTGGTTCGAGAGATGGGGACAAGAGACCTCGAGCTGGTCATCTCGCTGAGGTGGAGGCAATGTCACGTCCCTTCATGATGCGCGTGAAACCCCAGGCACGCTCGCGTGGCACAGCACCCCCAGGTCCTAGGCACCGGACACCACTCGTTCGCATGCTGCTTCTGCATGCTGCCTGCTCACCTCGCCGCCGATGCCAAACGATGCATTGCTTAAAATGAAGAAAATATGTCTATACCGGTCTGTCCAGCTTACTCGTCGTCGCTCTCGTCGTCGTCTTCGCTCCCGTCCTCGGCCTTGGTGTTGGCCATGACCCACTCGCGCGCGCGCGTCTTGGCCTTGTCCTGGCCCGCCGCGTCGCCGATGCGTGTCTCGAGCGAGAGCCACTTCTTGAAGAGGAACCTGGGGGTTAGCACTGAATGGCTGGCCTCGGGATTCCTTTACTCACTTTGCCCGCTTCATGGTGAGCTTCTGGCCGAGGGCGCGCTCGACGAGCGCGCGGACGCCGCCAATGTCGCCGACCTTTGCGACCTGGTCGATGAAGACGTTCCACACGTCCAGACGGCGCGGGTAGCGCGAGAGGATGCCCTCAAAGAGCGTCTTGCCGCGCTCCGTGTCGCCGTGCTTGAACTCGAGCACCGCCATCTTCTGGGTCATCTCGACGTCTGGGTGTTAGTGCGATCCAGAGATGTAACAGTACACTACTCACGCTTGCTCTTGTCCAAGCTCTGCAGTGCGCGGGGGAGGAGGGCGCGCACGGCGTCAGTGTCGCCCTTCTTGAGGTAAAAGTCGGCGAAGCGGGCCCAGGTCTCGGGGAAGGCGGAGAACTTCTTGAGCATCTTCTTGTACGTCTCCTCCTCGACGTCGTCCTTGCCGGCGGCGGCGAGGGCGTCGGCGTAGCGCGTGAACACGCTGCGCGAGTCGTTGTGCGCGACGGCCTCCTTGAAGACCTTGTCTGTGCTCTCGGGGGTGCCAAAGCCAATCTCGAGGTTGACGAGCGCCATCCACACGTTGAGCTTCTCCTCCTCCTCGCGGAAGTTGATGCGCTCGAGCGCCTGGCGGCCGACGCTGCGCGCCTTGTCGACCTCGTGCAGCTGCAGCAGGAAGGACATGTACTGGATCCACAGGAAGGACGAGTTAGGCGACGCGAGGAGCGCACGCTCAAACTCCGAGGCAGACTCGGGGCGCGACTCGCCGACCGCAGTGGCGGCGAGGTCGACGGCCTTCTTCTTGCCCGCAGCCTTGGCGGTGGGCGCGGCCTCCTCCGTGTCGTCGTCCGAGTCCGAGTCCGAGTCGGCAGAGACACCCTCTGCGCTCCAGTCAAAGCCGGTAGAGAGGGAGAGGGCAGTCGAGCCGCCCGCGGTCGAGACCTTCTTCTGCGCCTTGGAGCTTCCAGCGGGGGCAGTGTCGATCTGGTGTAAGCTGGGGTCCGCAACTTCTTAGCTTACCTCTTCCTCGTCCTCCTCGTCCTCGTCCGAGATGCCGTCCATGACCTCGTCGTCCGAGTCGAGAAGCTTGATGACCTCCTCGCCCTCGCCCTCGAGGACATCCTCGGCATCCTCGTCGTCATCCTCATCATCGTCCTCGTCATCCTCCTCTTCCTCGTCATCCTCATCGTCGTCCATCTTCACGTCCCCGTCCTCAAACTCGTCCGCAAAGTGGCTCGCCTTGACGGAAAAATTGATCTTGTTCTTCTCCGGCTCGACCGAGAGGACAACAGCGCGCACAGAGTCGCCCTCGCGGAATCCCTTGAGCGCGAGGCTGACGTCCTGCTTCTTGTCGTCCGAGATCTCGGAGCGGTGGCAGAGGCCCGAAATGTCGGAGCCCTCGGGGCGGAGGAAGAGGCCAAACGTCTCGACGCGCTTGACGGTGGCGGTGATCTTCTGGCCGACGGAAAAGTCGGACACGGTGAGCTTGTTGCTCTTGGCGCCCTTGACGGGCTTCTCCTTTGTGCGGAAGGTCATCTCGAGCTTGCCGTCCTTGTTCGAGAGGATCTTGCCGGACACGAGCTGGTTGACCGCGAACCGCGGCTTCCAGTCCTTTACAAACTCGTCAAAGAGCTCCTTGATCATGACGCGCGCAACGACGCGGCGGCCGAGCGAGACGAACACGCCGTTGGGCGCGATGCTCTTGATCAGACCGCGGATCTTCTGGCCCTCCTTGAGCTCGCCAATGTCGTTGACCTCGGGGTCGACGACCTCGACCGCCTTCTTCGCCTCGGTCTGCACGCGCAACGGGCGCGTAGACAGGTCAATGTTCTTGCCGTCAATGTGGAGAATGTAGCAGAGCGCATTCTCGTCGACGGCGAGGTTGCCCTCACCGGCGGCGAGCGCAAAGTCGTCGGCCATGTCGGTGGGGTGAACGCGTCCGCGGGCCTTGCCGCCGAGACGGACCATGGCGCCGGCGTTGCCGCGCGAGATGACACGGCCGGGCACGACGTCGCCCACAGCAAGCGCGCCAACGGCACGCGACGGGGCGGAGATGCCGGCGTTCTTGCGCTTGTTAGCGACGATCAGGAGGCCCGAAGTGGCGTTCTTGGAGACAACAACGAGACCGTCAACCTTCTCGCCGACCTTGAGCGACTTGCGGAGCTCGTCGACGCCCATACCGCGGTGGTTGGAGAGGTTGGAGAGCGAGAGAAGAGCAGTGAGCTGCGAGGGGACGAGGGTGACGACGACCTGCTCAGCGTGGACCTGGGCAACGATACCGTTGACATCAGCGCCGACCTCGAGCTTGGCGGCAGCGACGGCGGTAGGGAGCGCCTGGCGGACGGAGGCGACGAGCTTCTGGCGCTCGGCGTCGACCTCGGTGATGCGGACGTTGACGGGCTTGCCGACGAAGAAGATGTCCGAGAGGTTGCTGACAAAGTTCTGGCTGGCCTCGGACTGGGGGATGAACGCGCGGAGGCCGCCAAAGAGGTCGACAATGCAGCCCTTGTCGAGGAGCTTAGAGACGACAGCGGGGGTGATCTCGCCGGCCTTGACGTCGGCGAAGGACGAGGGGACGGGGAGGTCGCTGTCGACGAGCGACTTCTTGAGCGTGAGGATGACACGGTTACGGGCGGTCTCGAGGGCAAATACGCGGGCCTTGACGGTCGAGCCGACCTTGAAGCGCTTCTCGGGGTGCTTGAGGCGGATGTCGGCGTAGTGGAGGGGCCAGACGACACCGTCGACAGATCCCTGGATGTTGACAAAGAGACCCTTGTCGGAGAGCTTGCGGACAGTACCCTTGAGGATCTGGCCGATCTGGAGCTCGCTGACCTGCATGAACACCTGGTCAAGAACCTTCTGCTCAAACGAGAGCAGGAGGACACCGTCGAGGGGCGAGTGGCCGATAACACGAGCGCGGTGGTAGGTGCCGGGCTTGAACTGGCCGGTCGAGGCAGAGAGAGTGGGGACGCGCTCGTCGGAGAGATGCGAGATGTGGCAGAAGCCCTCGATGCCGTCGTCGGTGCGGCAGACAACTCCCCAGTCGGAGATGACGCGGATGACCTTGACCGAGGGGATCATCTTGCCGATGGGGATGGCCTCCTCGAGCGCGGTCTTCTTGTCGGCGCCGAGCGGCGAGGCGAGGTTGAAGATGTGGGGAAGAACCGACAGGGCGAAGCGGCGGTCGCTGGAGCCGGACACGGTGTCGTAGAGAACACGGGCCTTGAGCTTCTTGCCGATCTTGAAGCGGTCGTCGATGCTGTCCTCGCCGAGACCAAGGTGCGAAATGTCAATGGTACCGTCGTAGAAGCCGCAGATCTTGACGTTGAGGCCAGAGGGGACAACGGCAGTGACGAGCACGGAAACGAGAGCGCCGGGGATGATAGAGTCGACGTTGGAGATCTCGGTGAGCGCCGAGTGGACAAGAGTCTGGGGGTCGAGGGTGAGCGACGCGACGCGGCCGCCAGCCTTGACCTCGGAAACGGTAGTGTTGACGAGCTGCCCGGGGGTGAGAGCGCCCGCTGAGAGTTAGTCAAAGCAGCACAATTGAAAACTCACAAGGCACATTCTTCTCAACATCCTCGTTTGTGATAAATCCCTCGACGCCGCCGAGACCGGCGCCGTCGCCGAATCCAAGACCGACGCGGTATCCCTTGTCTTCCTTGGAGATGACCTCGCCGGTGATCTTGTAGCCGGCCGAGAGGTCGGCCTTGACAATGTCGGTGTTGATCTTCTCGGGCACGAGGGTGAGCTCGGCACGCGCGGCCAGACGGGTCATCTCCGACACGGGGTACTGGGCGATGAACGACTGGGACGCGGTGGGAAACACGGTAACGACCTTTGCGGGGAAGTACTGTCCGGGGGTGAAGATGTCGGCAAGGTCGGGGGTGTCCTCGTCGTCTTCCTCCTCCTTGTCGCCATCCTCGCTCATGGCGTCCATGTCGGCGTTGAGCGCGGCGGTGAGGGTCTTGGAGACCTCGACGATGGGGACGTGGGCGAGCAGGTGGTTGGGGAGCGAGACGACAAGATGCAGCGGCAGCACAGTGTGCACGCGGGCCAGCACCAGGGTTCCGGGAACGAGACGCTTGTAGCTGAGCTCCTCTACGCGGATCGTGTCCTTTTCGCGCTCGATGCGCTCGGCGTCCTGCGTTGACGAGCTCTTCTTGATGCGCTTGGCGTGCCGCTCCGAGATGGACCGCACCTTCTTCTTCGGCTTGCCGTCCTCGGCGTCCGCATCGCGCATACCCTCGTTACGCGCCTGCTTGGTCTCAAAGGCCGTCAGCGACGAGCCGCCGCCGCGGGGAAAGTCGACCTCCTCGGTGAGCAGCGACGACTTGAACGACGGCATCGGCACGGGGCCGTTGCGCTCCGCGCGGTCCGCGCCGGTGCCGGTGCGCGCCTTTTTCGCGTGGGGCGAGCTGCCTCCCGGCTGGGAGCGCTTCTTGCTTGTTGGTGGGGCCATGGTGTGCTCCCTTTTGTGTGAGTGGTGTGGAGAATGTTGGGCAGTTGGGTCTCTTTGCTGATCGCGGCAGGCTGGCTAGTGGTGGTGACCACAACAGAATTCAGAAATTTCTGCGGGGGGCTTGAATAAGGAGTGTGGAAAATATGAGAGAGGTGAGGGCGTGGAATCCACGTGAAAAGTGAGTGACAGCCACGTGATTCTGAGACATTAGCGCGACGCATCTAGCCGAACAAAAGAGATGACCACATTCGTGCTTGAATTGACCGTGTCGTCTCCTGTTCCCGATCCGAGCATTCGAGCATCGAGCATCCCATTGTCCGCATCGAGCTCGCGATCACGACGCCGCAACCGGGAGCAAGGCCATCTGGACAGGTATATAAGACGGCCCACAGCGAAGACAGAGGAGGGCATTCTTCATCTCTACTCCTACCCTCATCGTTACTTGTCATCTCTTGCCACCATGTCGTCTTCTGAGATCCGCGCCTATGTGAGTACAGCTCCCACCTTGCCATGAGCCAGCTGACACCCAGGCCGAGGCCATCTTCAACGACCTCCTCGCCGACAGCGTGCTCAGCACCACCATCGAGGCGCACCGCGAGATCAAGCGCGGCCAGGCCCTCTGCTCGACCTGCGGCACACGGTGAGTGGCAGTCGAGGTGCTACGAACCTGAGGACGTTTAGCACCCTCGGCCCCCCTACTTCAGTCCGCTGACACCCAGATGCCGCTCGCACGCACCCATCAACCCGCCATCGGGCAACACGTCCGCCTCGGCCTCGCGCGAGGCGTCGCCCGCCAAGACGCCCTCGATCCGCGCGGCGGGGTACACCGTCGGCCCCGAGCGGGGCACCGGCGGCGGTACGGGCGTCGGCAGCGGGAGCGGCAAGATGGATGGCGCGGGGAACGCGTTCTTCGACTGTCTCGTGTGTGGCCGTAGTGTGAGTAGGCATGGCTGCTTAAACTGACGCCGCAGGTGACGTCCGCACGGTACGCACCACATCTCGCGTCCTGCCTCGGCTTTTCGGGCAGCACGCGCCGCGGCGCCAGCCGCATGGCCGCCGCCAAGGCCCGTATTAGCGGAAACGACCGTGCGAGCCCGTCGCCATATCTTGCGAGCGAAAATGACAGCGACGCGGACAGTGCGAGCGGCGGCAAGCGGAAGAGTGAGTGTGACGATTGTGGTGACGAACTACACAGGGGTAACTGTGACTCGGACTTGCTGGCCAGACGACGTGATCAGCTAGCTCTGACGTCTGCAACCCTTTTCTCCCCCCCACGCTCTCCCATACTGACATCCAGAATACAACGGCATGAAAGCGCGCGCCGCGTCGCCGACCAAGATGTTCAAGAAGAAGCACGCGGTGCACTCTGGCTCGGCGCCGCCACCGAGCACGAACAAGCCGCACGCGCCGAGCCGCCTCGGCCGGCCGCCGATCAACAAGGCGCACTCTGCGTCGCCGTACTCGCCCGAGAAGACGGGCGGGTTCAAGAAGGAGCGTACGCGCGAGGGCTCGAGCGCGTCGACCGCGAGCGTGCAGAGTGTCGCGCGGCCGCGGAGCGCGACGCCCAGCGTGGGACGCAAGACGGTGCCGGGAGGGAACAGCAAGACGCTCCCGGGGCAGAGCAGTAAGACGCTGCCTGGCAACTCCAAGACACTCCCGGGCCAGAGCAAGACGCTGCCCGGCGGCACGCCCCCCGTGTCGGGCCAGGTGCACGAGGCCGCCGACGACAGCTCCGAGGCCGACGACGATTATTAGTGTTATCTGTGGGGATCTGATTGTATCGCATGTGATGTATCTAGAGTGATATCTAATGGGGATGATGGCAAGGCATAATGCATGACAAGGTAACTGTGACAATCTACAAATGGTTGTTGCCTATGACTATGTTTGGTTTGACTTCTGACACGACCCAATGGTCCACGCACGTCCACTATCCGCTCCTCATTATTGACGTTTACTTTTAGCTTCTGACTTCTGACTTTTACTTCCAACTCCGTCGAGTTAGAACTCGCCGAGCTCGCGACGGATGCGCTCGCGGACCTGCTGCAGGCCGCCGCGACGGACACGGCCGGGCGACGCCGGGCCAGTGAGGCTGGGAGTCGTGAGGACCTTGCCGACCGGACTGCTCTGAGGAGATGCGGGGACCGGGCCAGGCGAGGGGGGCGTGAGCAGTGCCGGGGGCATGTCGAGCCACTCGTGCTTGCCGACAAGCTTGCACGTGAGGAAGAAGGGGCACAGCTCTGTGAGGAGCTTGAGCGACGTCTGGGCCTCGGCTGCAGAGTCAGTATGAGAGCTCGACTAGGAAGTGATCAGCTCACCATCAGAAATTGGGGTCTTGGACGACTTGACAATCATGTCCGACACTTCGACGAGGGGGATGGCCTTGCGACGACCGCGGGGGGTGGAGCCCGGGCCAGAGAACATCATCCAGACTCCCTCGGCGATGCCTTCGAGGCGCGAGAGGGTGGAGCGGCGACGGAGCTCCTCCTGCTGCTCGGCGTGAGACGCGCGATGAATGACGCCAGGAGATCCGAGCGCACCAGCAAGAGTGGTACGGACAGCCTTGGCGGACTGAGAGCGGGCCTTGATCTGGATGTCAGTTTCAAATGTGACCACTGTAACTCACCCTTTCCTCCATCGCACGGCGGCGGTCCTCGATCGAGCCCTTTGGTGTTGTCGGGGGCTTCTTCTCGACAAACTCAAAGGGGTCTGACAGGCCAGTGATTGTTGTCTTCTTCGGGGTCGAGAAGGCCGGAGGGAGGGGCGTGTCGGACGAGGAAGCAAAGAGACGGGCCGATGGGCTACCGGCCATGATCGACGACGGAAGCTTGGGGAGGGGAAGGAGGGGGATGGGCGGGATCTCGGAGCGCCCCGACTCGCGAGTCGTCGGAGTGGGAAGGTGGCAGGTATCGCTCGAAGCTGCATTCGCCTTCGGTGTCTCGTCCATCTGAGGTGTTAGCTTCAAAGCACTTCTCTAGCTAGACTCACATCACCTCCGTTGAGCTCCACCCAGCGTTCCAGACGCTGGCGGACAGTGTCCTCGCGCATCTCTCCGCCTGCGCTCCAGCGACCGATAACACGCACGCCGCCGCCGACGCCCTGGTTGCCGATCCCGCCCTCGCCTCCGCCCATGAGGACCTGGCGTGTCTCGCCGGGCTGCAGCTCGAGCTCGATGCCGACACCATGGGTGTGCACCTTGCGGCCGGTCTTGGGGCACAGCGTGCGCGTGGTGGTGATCACGTACGAGAGACCAGAGACGCATGTGTCGTTTGTTGAAGGCACAGACGACTTGACCAGGAAAGGGTTGTCATCGTCAGCCTTCTTCGACGACGACTCGGCAGGGAGCGTCTCCCCATCCCACGTCCACAGCCAGGCTAAGCGGGCCAGCTCCTGAGACCCAAATCGCCGTCCGGCGGTACGCTCGACCGCATCCCTGATGGCCAGGAGATTTGTCAAATTCGGCAGCTGCAGCTGAGTCGTGGATGCGGGATGCGGCGGCAGCACGGGCGGCTTGGTCGCGATATGCAAGCTGAGAACAACGTTAAATGCGTGGTGCAGCGACAGGATGCTCTCGAGATGGCTCGGGAGCGCACGGCGGGGTGTTGTTGACAAAGCCGCCGACGTCGAGGGTCCAGGGGTGGGGGCGTCCTCCTCAAATGAGCTGAAGGCTGGGCGAGGCGTGTCAGAGACATCAACAAAGTCGTCAACACCGCGGTCAATCTTGCGTCGCCGCGAAGACTGCGGTGTGGGGAACGGAGCAAGCGGCGGGTTCGGAGTGGGAATTCTGCAATGTTAGCTGTTGTTCAAGAAGAGGTGCTGTCAACAACTCACCCGGCCTTGCGTTTCCGTGCTGTTGTGGGTGTCGCGACGTCAAAGTGCGCAGCGGACCGCTTCTTGCGAGGCGTGGTCTGCGCGCTGTAGTCCATGATACGAGAGGGAGGGAGGGGACAGAATACGAGAGAGATTCACAAAGAACTAGAGAGGAGTAGAGATGAGGTGAGGAGGGAGATGAGGAGTAAAAGAAATCAATGACACGAGCTCGAGCGAGACATGAACATGACAAAAGCTAATGTTTGCAAGACGTGTCCACCCAATCACCACCATAGAACCGCCTGCAGCCTGGCTGGTGAGACGCGTCCAGGGTGGGAGATTGAAGATGGCTGGTCGCGTTATATTACTGGTTCAGGCACTGAAATCTCATATTCCTCGACGCGGACATTTACCTCATCTCCACTCCACGTGTCTACGGATTCAGAATATTTGCACCCCACCCACCTCTCTGGTGGCAACAACAACGAATTTGATCACCACCAACCTCCATCGTCCACTCCCCCACATCGACAACATGGACGCCGAGACCACACCCCGCACGGGCTCCGCCGACGCCGGGCCCTCCGACGGCCTCGTCCTCGAGGTCCGCACCTCCAAGCTCGGCCGCACACACGGCAAGGCATGGAAGGGCGAGAAGAGCGCCACTCGCCGCACGACCATGGCCGCCTCGCTCAAGACGCCGTTCGAGCTCCGCATGGAGAAGGAGAAGGCCCGCAAGGCGATCCTTGCCGTCGAGCGGGATATGAAGGACGAGGAGAAGGAGGAGAAGGAGCGGTGAGTTAATAGTGTGGGCGCTGCAGCTGCGCGCACTGGGAATCTCAGCTGTGCGCGCTCGTGTGACTGTTGTGCTACCCGAGGCTCGGTCTGCACTCGTGCAAGCCAATCTGGCACGTTGAACCACACTGACATCTCAGCAAGGTCGCCCGTATCCGCGAACGCCGCGAGCGCCAGGAGGAGAAGGCCCGTCTCGAGAACATGGCCGCCAAGATGTCCGCCAAGAAGCTCCAGCGCATGCGCAAGGTGAGCAGCAGAGGGAGGGAGACGGTGTGGAGGAATTGTACTGACTTTCCAGCGCCAGGGCAGGTCCAAGAAGATCAACGGATAAGTCTATGTTGTACATCGAGTATGGGTTTAGAGTATATGTCACTGTGTGTCTTATAGACGGGATGTGCTGACGAGCAACTGATCGTGCTAACGCGTGGGCCGCATTGCTGACTTGTGTGAAAGCCGTAACTTCGGAGGAGGTGAGGCCATAAGCAGGTACTTGGGGGGAACAACCACCACCACCTTGAACCGCAACAAAGGGTGAGACTGACGCTGACTGGAGAGCGAGCGTTCACGCCGGTGTACCTCATACTGCGAACCTGATACAACTACATTCTGACCCAATTGTGATGATCTGTAACCGTGCTCATCTTGATATGGTCTGCTGTTCAGCTCTGATATGACCTGCCCTCTTCGTACCTCACTCTCGTCCAAAAAGGGATGCTCGCGAGCTCTCGCCTGCGCGCTCGACAACGACATGATTCGAACATGTGCTCCCGAAGGAAGTTGATTTCGAGTCAACCGCGTTAACCACTCCGCCACGTTGCCAGTGATGGAAGAGATCCACGGGCGCCGATCGCCAGACAAACTGACAAAAGTGATGACTCGACTGAATGCAGGTCTGTGGCGGACTGTCTGCCATCATGCGATGATGAACTCAGGCTCTGTGCCTTACTGGTTCTGCTGCCAAGTGCCTCGATACGCCACACCCGATGGCGGTCCTCGGCTACTTGCAGTCGCTATGACTTCTCTGGAGCCCATCAATGTCCTCGCACTGAAGAAGGACGGGCGGTACAGACAAGCAGCAGCCAGTGGCCAGCGTGGCGACAGCTTGGTATGAGTGACAAAGCCTTCGTTCGCATCTTTGGGAACGGATCCCCGAAGGAGAGATGCACTTCTCCCCGGAGGCGCATCCTCTACCGAACAAGTGCGAGCCTTCAACGGAACTGCGTGGCTGCAAGTCATGTGGCCAGGTGCGAGAGGTTGCATCTCTTCGCCCGCCTGCGCCACACAAATCCGACCCTATCCGGCGATAAAGATGTCCATGCGTATCCCGGTGCCATCGGAGCGACCATTCCCCGTGCACACGTCCACTCGACACTATCGCAATCGAGGCCGCTCGTCAGCTGACCTGCGGAGCACGATGCGGGGGGCGGTTTCAACTCTGTGGGGACGGCGCCATGTGGGTCTGGGTGGCGTTTCGTCGTGGATCCATTCTCACGATCAATTATGCACGGCTGCGTTTCTGCGCTAGGACCCCAGAAGGCACATTAAACGCCGGCGTGACATTCCTCGGATGCAAGTCGCGGGTGCGCGGGCGAATACGCGATCGTGAAGAACGTGACGGAAGTGAACGTGCCTTTGAACGTGACTGATTTCATGAAGTGGGCGCCAATTGGCCCTCAACGCCAGCCCAAGCCTCGTTTTTATCTCGCGGGCAGCGAGCGTGGGTGAGGTGGGCATCTATATCGGTACGTGCACATTGGAACCGCGGCATACTGCATGGGTGCACTGCCGCGGGTGATTACTTGCATTGTTGCTCGCGTCGCGGTCTGGACAGCCGTGGCGGTGGCACCGGGCGCCGTCGTAACGGTGACTAGCTCGCGCTCTCATGGGTCGGCCTTCGGGTTTACTTGTGGGCGATGGCTTGTGCGAGCAGACGGAGGATGTATATAAGCTGCCTGCTCGCGATGTAGAGAGCCCCATCCGCCCCGACGAGCCACTCTTTGGACCCCAGATACGAGCTGCGAGCTGCGAGCTGCGAGCTACGAGCTACGACAGCAACGACCACGAACTCTACGACTCACGAACCTACTTTACGACACAGTCACGACCCCAGCACTCATAATGAAGCTCTCCACCGCCCTCCTCGCCACACTCGCGACGCTCGCGGCTGCCGCGCCCGTCGAGCCGCCCTCGGACATTGAGGAGCGCATCTTCTACAACCCGACCACTAACGGCGCCTACTCGGTGCTCTCCGCCTCGCACTACTCGTCCTGGTCCAGCAGCGCCAAGTGGGCAGCGTAAGTGCCAAGTCGTGCCTAGCTCACAGCAGTGCGGCATACTGCGGCCCGTCCAACCTCGCCAACTGGGGCTGCGGCGCGTCGTGCAACGTCGTGCCCGGTGCCAGCGCCACCACCCTCCTCACTGCCGGCGGCGACAATGGCGACACGCCCTGGTGTAAGGTTTGATCTCGGCTGTGCTGATGCCAGACTATGTCGCGAAGAACGGCACGCACGTCATTGTCGGTATCCGCGGGACGAACACTGCCTCGCTCGCGAGCTGGGCCAACAACCTCGGGTTTGCGTTCACGACCCCGTCGGCGGCCTACTTCCCCGGCTCGCCGGGCAAGCTGCACGCCGGGTTCTACGAGACGTTTGGCGATATGCGCGCCGACGTGCTCCAGGCCGTCACCAAGGCGGTGAACGGGGGCACGAAGCAGGTGCTCGTCGTCGGCCACTCGCTCGGCGCGGCGATCGCGAACATTATGAGCGTCTACCTCCAGAAACAGCTGACTGGCGCCACTGTCACTGCGCGCCTGTTTGCGCCGCCCCGCGTCGGCAACACCGCCTGGGCCAACTATGTCGATGCGACCCTCGGCGCCCGCTCCCAGTGGATGTCCATCTACGACGACATTGTACCCCACCTCCCCACGCTTATTATGAACTTCCGCCACTCGGGCAACGAGGTCTGGATGCCCAGCACCAACGCCCCGACTGTCTGGCGCGCTTGCACCGGGCAGGAGAACGAGAACTGCTCCGACTCGATCTCGGACGACGGCAAGGCTAAGATCACGTCCGCCCACGGCGGGCCTTATGCTGGTGTCTTAATGGGCTGCTAAGCTCAGGTAGCTGGAGCAGCGGGTAGTCAAGTCAGTATGTTAGCGGGTGTGTCAGAAGCAAAAATAGTAGTTATGAAATCAAGTTGTGAAGGTACTCTGGCCCCAGACGGGTCACTTCGACGAGCGCAGGGACAGACATCTCAGCCAGGATTCGTCAGTGTTGGCATTCAGTTAGCAGTAACAGTTCTGTCCGTTCCAGTTAACGAGAGCACTACATGGTATCGGTATTAGGGCAGCTGCGTCCAGCATCGAGGGAGCAGATTAGTGTGACATGGCTGTTGTATCATTGCTGTTCGGTTGTCGTGTCGTCGTGTCGTCGTATCGTCGCATCTTCGTGTCGTCGTGTCGTTGTGGCGTCGTGTCGTATTGTGATGGTGGCTTATTGAGTGGCCGTGGGGGTGATCTTCCTCTTCCTGGGTTTCTTTGCCTGTACGGCTGAGGTGGACTGTGAATTTGTCAGCGCGAGCCTCTCTTTCGGACGCCGATGAGGAGGGCAACTGACCGCTTCGCTCGTGGCAGAGTTGGCGGCGTCCATCGGCCCAGCCTTGCGCTTGGCCGTTGGACTCTGAGGGTCGGACGGAGAGACCCCTAAAGCGTAGAGGAGGAGGTTCATGCGGTCCTGATCAAAGCGCGAGGCTTCCTGGCCTGTGGCCAGGACAGTGCCGTAGGCGGGGTCGAAGCTAAAGCGGTGGAGCTTTAGGCGAATCTTCTCCTCGTCATAGCCCTCGCGGATGGAGACGCAGAGCTTGATCTGGTGCCAATAAGTAGCCTCATTCGCCGCGTAGGTTACCGCGTGGGGTCGAGACATGGACCTCTGCTGTGCATGCTGTGGCTCGATGTAGCGGTGGAGACTGTCGAACATTTGGTGGAAGCTCATTGAGGGGCAGTTGTCCGCAGGGCCGCAGGTGATGCAGCACTCGCGGTTGGTGATGGATGCCATCTGTTGCAGTGAGCTAAAAGAGTAAGAGTATGCTCACCTTGCCCAGTGGGCGAATGCAGATTCTTCCACCCTGGACGCACTGTGCACAGCGATCAGTGTAGAGCAGGGCCCATAGGAAATATGAGTTCTTGTACAACGAAGAGTTGAGAAAGTCGGAAAGTTTCCACGCATGTCCATGATCGAGAACTCCCTCTCTATGTTGTGTCGATGTCGAAGCATTGTGGCGTGAAGATGGGATCTTTTCGAGTTTTGAGGAGGAGGCTTTCGGCTGTGAAGAGGATGGCGTCTGCTCATTAGAAACTGAGGCCGTGAACTCAGGCCGCGAAGGTGACGACTTCTCTGGCTCGAGCTTAGAGGAGGCTTTCGACAGTGAAGATGGTGGCTTCTGCTGACTGGAAACCGAGGCCGGGGGTTCAGGCGGCGAAGGTGACGACCTCCCCGGTTCGAGCTTAGAGGAGGAGGCTGTCGGTTGTGAAAATGATGGCTTCTGCAAAACCGGGACCGTGGACTCAGGACGCGAAGGTGATGACCTCTCCGGCTCGAGCTTTGAAGAGGAGGCCTGAGGCTGGGAAGAACAGTTCTTCTGCAGCTCGAGTTGCGAGGAGGACGCTTGAGGTTGCAGAAGTAACTTTTCGGCAACAGATTGTGAACTGTTCAAAGGGGAATGCTGAGGAGGCTTGTGGAGCGCCGCCAGCTGGTTAAGAGGTTGCTGCGACGCTTCCACAGAATAATCATAGGCCTTTATGGGTGGGGCGACATCGAGCGGCTGGCCTCCAAGTTGTTGCGCAATGTACTGATTGTACAAGTGTGCTATCTGGCTTTGCAGCGGAAAGATCTGCTGGAGTAAGGGTGCGAGCGCAGCCAGCTGACTGTTGCCCAGTTGCAGCTCAGGCTGAGGCTGGGCCAAGGGAACATGTTGAAGCCGTTGCGGCGTGGGCACTGGAGCACCATTCTGCTGCGGCGAGGGAGCAGTCGACGTCGAAGGACGACTCTGGTCACCTAAGGGAGGTCAGTCTCCGCAGCATACACAAGCACAAGAGCTGGAGGGGGAAGGCCACTGGGTTCTATCCCCATGGAGCTTCGGAGGGAAGACCTCAGAGGAAGACAACCGGGGAGGCGGTGGCGAAGCATACAATCGCCGCGCCGCACCTTCCTACTCCCCGAGCCCCGGCAGGCAGGTGTCCACCCGCATGACCCCGTGTACGATGAAAACACCACAGACGGGGAGAGAAGACCCGGCACTCACTGTTGTCCTCGGTGCGGTCGTCAGGCTCAAGGCGGGAGCCGGGGTGGGGTGTGTGAGGTCTAGGGGGGCGACGCTCTTTATCGTCACCGTTGGACTGGGCATGCTGCACCATTCTTGACGTCGACGAGGTAGACGTGGACTGGTTTGGAGAAGGATGTAAGAGGAGAACTATGGTGGTGAGGAAGGAGTGAGTGATGGTGAGAAACAAAGAAGAGTAGAGAGGAAGGGGGATCTTAAATAGGCCGTGAGTGGCCTTGAAGCAAGGCGAGGGAAGGCGAGGGAAGGCAGGGAAGGCGGCATGTCGATCAACTTGGATCGGCTCACAAAAGGAAGACACGAGCTTACGAGACCCGGGTGGCACTGCCACGGGATTGCAAGCGTAAGTTGTGGTCATCATAGACATCTGGGTAAGCAGTAGTGTCTCCTGTCGATCTATACCGGTCAGCTGGAGCCTGAGACTTCCTCTTCGGATACGAGTCTGCTGCCAAGGCGAGTGAGGACAAAAATCAGTTCATGCACAACGTGTGCGGAAGCGGGATCACTGAAGGCGTACACCACACTAAGAGGCCGAGTCCAAAGGAGATGATGAGTATGAGGAGAGGGGTGTCGCTGGTCCTCGCCGTTACAGGTGCATTGTCGTTTGCACAACTGCATGGATACCCACATCGAGTCCCCCAGCCTAGTTCTTCCGCTGTATGCAGTTCTGCTTGTTAGCATTTCTCACGAAAGTTGAGTTTGTGACCATTTCCGGGCTCGTCGACGACGGCCACAATGAGCTGTCCACCATAGAGTTGTTTGGTTTCGAGCTGTTCCCATTGGTTGCTGAAAACACGACAAGGCTGATCTGCGGCAGACAGTGCCTTTTCAAAAACGGCGGTCTCTTCCATTCTTCTGCAGAGCGGATCCTCCGAGAGCGTTGTGATGGTCGGCTCGGTGTCAGACGGCTTTACCATGCATGTGAGCGATGAGGGTAGTGGAACGAACATCAAGACAAAAACGGACCAAACAACCACGGTCAAGCTCTCCAACAGGTCCAGGTGCCACAAAGCACTTCCCGCCCGGCCCAGCGACGGCGTTAGCCATGCAGACCGAGCCAGGACAGATTTGCTTCCGCTCCCACCAATGGCCGTTGTCCCATTCGAGATGCTGGGCCGAAGCTGGCGGGCAGTCAGTGCAGCCAGTGCAGACGCCGGGCAGACCCACTCGTTCGCCATCACAAGCTTCGTCTGAGACGTCACTCCCAGCTAGACAACCGCAAGGGGTGCGTACGACGGCATCGGCATTACTCTCCCCGACTACACTCGTTGACACACTACAGAACTACTACAATGCTCAGGTCTACCGCGATTCGCGGCTCGCTGCGCGCCAACAAGGCTCGCACCTTTGCGACCGTCACCGACACCGCGCCGCCCGTCATGGTCTCGCGCGGCCTCCGCGACCAGGATAGGGTGTTCACCAACCTCTTTTGCAACGGTGACAACCATTTGTGCGCATTTACGGCGTCGGAGACGGCTTCAGAGACGTTGGAGGTGGTTCGGAGGATGTTTGGACGGAGTTGGCGGAGTGGAGGGACTTTTGGCTGGGTGGGGGGGAGTTTCGCCGACCGAATCCGCTTCGGTGCCTCACTAGCGTGTAGCGCTCTCCCTGGAGAGGCTGCGTGCGAAGTTTGGAGGTCGCCGGCGCCGTGTGGAGCGCTGGACGGCCGTTGGAAGAGTGGAGGGCGGATCTCCGAAGCCGAAGTTGACTCCGACGCCGAATTTCGCCGCGCGCACCGCAGCTAACAACCCCAGGCTCAAGGGCGCCCAGGCCCGTGGTGACTGGCACCGCACCAAGGACATTCTCCTCAAGGGCGACTCGTGGATCATCCAGACCATCAAGGACTCTGGTCTCCGTGGCCGTGGTGGTGCCGGATTCCCCTCGGGACTCAAGTGGTCTTTCAGTGCGTAAGAAGCCGAGCTACTACTGACATTAGTGAACAAGCCCAACTGGCAGGCCGACAAGCGCCCGCGCTACCTTGTCGTCAACGCCGACGAGGGTGAGCCCGGAACCTGCAAGGACCGCGAGATTATGCGTGGCGACCCCCACAAGCTCGTCGAGGGCTGTCTCGTCGCCGGCCGTGCGATGAACGCGAACGCGGCCTACATCTACATCCGTGGAGAGTTCATTCTCGAGGCGCACCGCGTCCAGACCGCCATTGACGAGGCGTACGCTGCCGGCCTTATCGGCAAGAACGCCTGCGGATCCGGCTACGACTTTGACGTCTACCTCCACCGTGGCGCCGGTGCCTACATCTGTGGCGAGGAGACTGCTCTCATCGAGTCGCTCGAGGGCAAGCAGGGCAAGCCCCGTCTTAAGCCTCCTTTCCCCGCCGACGTCGGAGTGTTCGGCTGCCCGTCGACCGTCGCCAACGTCGAGACTGTCGCTGTCGCCCCTACCATTGCCCGTCGTGGTGGTGCGTGGTTCGCCGGCTTTGGCCGTGAGCGCAACGCCGGTACCAAGCTCTTCTGCATTTCGGGCCACGTCAACAACCCCTGTGTCGTCGAGGAGGAGATGTCGATCCCTCTCCAGGAGCTGCTCGAGAAGCACTGCGGTGGTGTCCGTGGTGGATGGGACAAGCTCAAGGGTGTCATTCCCGGTGGATGCTCCGTCCCCGTCGTCACCCGTGAGGTCGCCGAGAAGTGTCTCATGGACTACGACTCGCTCAAGGACAACGGAACCTCGCTCGGCACGGGAGCCGTCATCGTCATGGACTCGACCACCGACATGATCCGCGCCATTGCCCGTTTCGCCAAGTTCTACAAGCACGAGTCGTGCGGCCAGTGCACCCCCTGCCGCGAGGGCACCACCTGGATGATGAACATGATGGACCGTATGGTCGAGGGTCGCGCGCAGGAGCGCGAGATCGACATGCTCCTCGAGCTTACGTAAGCACATTTTCCCACTTTTCTTCTTCCACTTCTTCGACTTCTCTCCTAACAACTCAGTAAACAGGTCGAGGGCCACACCATCTGCGCTCTCGGAGATGCCGCAGCATGGCCGATTCAAGGGTGAGATCGGCGTTTTTGACAAGCGCGGGGGAGTTGCTAATGACAGATTGATGAAGAACTTCCGCCCGGAAGTTGAGCAGCGCCTCGCTGCCTTCAACGCGAAGCACGGCGGTGTCCAGTTCGGCGGAAAACTGCTTTCGGAGGTCGACTACTCGAGCGCCATTCCCGACAACCTCGGCGACCACGCTACTCGTCACATCGCGTCGCCTTAAACAAGCGGTCTAAATGAGGTTCAGAGGTCTAAAACCCACATGCATTGTATGGTAGGATGGCGATATTGCCCAAGGGGAAAGGAGTGGTAGAGGGGGGAGGAGCGGGAGGAGCGGGAGGAGCGGGAGGAGCGTGAAGGAGGGGAAGTCGGAAAGGTGGAGCAGGAGATGGTGGTGGAGGAGGAGGAGGAGGGGCGGAGGGAGGTGACCGAATAGGCGGGAAAGAGTATACCAAGAGCAAACAAACTATCACTAGTCTGTCAGAATCAGGTACCCGAAAGAGTGTACAGGTGCGCTACCATTGCAGAGCACTGAGTGGCAGCCGTTGGACGACGAACTGCATGCAGAAAGCCGATTCGGAGCTGGAAGGACGGAGAACGGAGATTGCGCCACGAACGGATCCATAGAAAATGATCGCCGCCACCCAGGCCTCCACATGACGCAACCCAAGACTCACCCACCACCCACTCGCTCCGTCTCCCATCCACTCAATGTCGCCGCCAGAACACAACGTCCTCACCGACCCCGATGCGGAGCTCGGCGCCGCGCTCGAGTCGCATGCTTTCGGAATAGAGTCGTACGCGCTCATCCCCAAAGACGAGCACGGCCAGAACCAGCTCAAGGGGCCGCTGCAGGCGAGCGCGCGCGTCATGCTGCTGAATGGTGAGGGGGAGCTGGTCGTGGTGCTCAGTCAAGATGGATACTCGGTATGTCCAGACGGGTGCGGTGGTACTGGTGCTGACTGCTCGCTTCCACTTGACCCGACTTGTGCTGTCCTTCTTGTACGCCATACACTGCTCGCTTACCCTCACATTCTGGCTAATGCAGCTCGCATCAAGCGCCTTGGCATCGACATCTGCACCCCACATCGACCAGGCGTACGAGTCCCTCGACGCGCTTCTCATCGCCGTCTCGCCCGCGTACGTTGCGGCGATGCAGGACGAGCTTGCGAAGCGCTTCGAAACGCCGAGTCAATCACGGTTCAACTACGATCACGACGATGGCGAGGAGGTCGCGTGGATTGACTAGACGAGAGATGGAGGTGGGACGTCACGCGATGCAGACGTCTCGGCCGCTCAGTATGGAGAGTGTTGACTTCTGGACGACAGGCCGAACTTAGTCTCGCCCCGCTCTATTCCACTGATCGCCAATGTTGCACGGACCCCGACGCGTCCATCCACCCGGCGCGACCTCCCTGAACGCCATCCATGTTCTTTCCCACGCATCCATGTTCTGCTCCGTCTGCTGCGTCATATCTACTCATTCATATCCTTCGGACAACTAGGTATATCATCCATTACTTCTTGGGGAACGAGACGACCTGGTGCGAGCTCTCACTGGAGGTTAGCTTTAACAGGACACATAAACCTCACCGGAGGAGAACGTCGGTGGAGCCCTCGGCCTTGGTGGCGGCGCGGGTCTCGAGGGTGGCTGCTGTCAGCTACATTCACTGCTGCGGCTTACCCTCGACGAGGAGCTGGGTGCCGGGGGTGAGACGCGGCATGTTCTCGACGGCCGAGGGGCGGAAGTTCCAGACGGTGAACCTGTGTGTCAGACGGGAAGCAGGGGGCCACGTACCAGTCAGTGTCACGGATGGGGTCTTGGGTCAGTGGATGTCGCGTCAGTAGACCTACAGCCATCCTCGCCCTTGACGAACTCTGCCTGTCAGCTATGGAGAGCGGGTGGCAACTCACCGCCCTTGTCGTCGCGCCTGGGAGCACGCGAGACCGCGAGCGAGTAGCTGGAGTTAGCGTGGTGACCCCTAAGCAGCGTACCGGACGTATTTCTTGCCGTTGGCGGTCTCGCGGACCTCGGGGACCTGGCCGAGGCGGCCGATGAGCGTCGCCTTGGCAAAGGTGCGCTGCTGGACGGGCGCGCGCTGGGTGTTAGACGCGTCCAGTGGGTGGGGATTCTCTCCAAATGTGTATTTATACGTACGAGAACGGTGAGGGTGGGGCGGGCGATGCGCTGCATTGTGGATGGGCTGGATGGATGGACTCGAGGATGGATGGGAGGAGTAGTGGATCAAGATGGACGCGTCATGCTCGCCGGTCTAGTAACGTCCCGGCGCGACAAGTGTGTGGCATGCTGCACCAACTACTGGGCGAAAACAAACGGGGCGCGTACCAAATTTGCTTCCGTCCCTCACTGTAGGGAGCCAGGCGCGTCGTCAGGCCCTGGCGGAGGAGTAAATGACGAAAGCAAAAGTAAAGCAACAACAAATGGCTTCGTCGCCTTGAACACCGTCGACCAGCTCGCCACCATGCCTCCAAGGAGGGTCATTGCAGACTCCTCAGACGACGATGCTCCGCTCGTGCGCTCTTCGGCGACCCCGCGGCCGCGCAGTGCACCGCGCGGGTCACGCTCTCGCAGCGTCCTCTCGGCAGGCTCGGTGCAGGTCATCGTCCCGGCCTCGTCGCCACCAGTCGCCTCGGGCAGCAACACCATTTCTCAGGCAAACTTTTACAATTCCGGCAAAAACGGTAGACGAACCTCCCGTGCGCCCCGGCACTCGCGGCGGTCGACCGGCACCTCCGAGCCAGTGCTGCACCTCTCTACGCGCTCCGCCTCCCCCGACCCGCTGTACATGAGCAACGACTCGAGCGCGGCCGCGTCCCCGCCATTCGCGGGACTCACGCCCCCGCAGTACGAGTATATCACCGAGTCGGAGAGCAATGCTGCTGGACCGTCGGGGCCGTCCCGCGGAAGGCCGTACGTCGATATCGTGTTCAAGCCGCTCGAGGTGCTGAGGAACGAGTACGAGTACTCGCGCGACGTCATGACGCGACCGACGCGGGAAACCCGCGCGTGGGTGCTTGAAGAACAGCGGACCCGGCCGCGCTCCCCGAAACGCCTGCAGGCGCTGCGGGGTGCCAAGGTCGCTGGCGCATACGACCAGTTTGACGACGACGACTTTGAGGACGACTTTGAGAGCGAGGAAGGGGGGAGCGAGGACGAGGAGAGCCAGGGCGAGACTAGTTCCGCCCCGCCCCAGAGGAAGACAAGACAGTGGGTGAGTGCGCCCATTCTTCCTTTTACACTCTAACTCTCAGCAACGGAACCACTCGGGCATCCCCGACATGCCCGCCACCCGCGCACAACGGGCAAAGCGCAAGCGCCGCCGCTCGTCGTCGCGCGAGTCCAACATGTCGTACAACCCCGGCGGGCCGCAGGTTTTCAGCGACGGCGAGTCCGAGCTCGATGATTTTGTCCAGTGGAGCGACTCGGAGACACCTACGCGCACGGCGGCCCCGACGCCGCGGGTATTGGAAAAGCACCGCGATGTAAGCTTACAGATAAGGTCTTAGCTTACCCCAGTACTGCGAGCGATGCCAGACGGGACCTGCCGACGCCCTCCTAGCCAAAGCGCTCAACAAGAAGAAGAAGCAAAAGGGAAAGAAAAGGCAGACAGAGGACGACGACGGGCGGTACTCGGAGGAAGAGGAGGCGCGGATGAAAGAGGGCTGGCTCGAGGTATGTCCACTGCAAGAATCCGTTGACGACAGTGCGAGCGGTGCGTGGTTTCAACTCATTGGGTAAGCTTTCTTTCGATGCTCGTCCTCAGCTTACACCCAGGGATGTCTACCAGACGGCGAGAGGCGCGATGTCCTCACTGTCATCCGCACCAAGAATCCCGACGCCCCGCCCCGCAAGTCGATTGGCATCGACGAGGTCGCATCCTTTACCTGCGTGCGGTGCAACGAGTACCCCGTCTGCTTCGTCTGCAAGGAGAGGCACATCCCGGAAGGCCGCGCCGCTTGCGTCAGCGCGTCTCCTGAGGCAGAGGGAGACGAGGACGCCGTGGGAGACAAGGACGCCGACAAGGACGGAGGCGAGTCGCGCGATCAAGCTGCTGAAGCGAGCTCGCCACCCCTTTCCAAAGCAAACGGCTCCTAGCATCAGCCCATCACAATCGACTCGGACAATGAAAGCCATGATCCGATCGACTTCCTGCGTTCCGACCTCACTCAGAGTTCGCCTCCCCGAGCGCATTCTCACGCCCACAAGGGCACCCTCATCAAAGACGGAGTAGTTGCGCCCCTGCTGTTCCGCTGCTTCCGCTGCAAGCAGGCTGCGCATTACGAGCATTGTAAGCTGTTATTCTCCATGAGAGCTGACATCAGTGGCCGACCCGTTCGATTCACAGGAAGACTACACTCTGGTTGATCTGGCGCGAGAGTACCAGTCCAGCCGCACCAAGCCGCCGTGGTACTGCCACCAGTGCCGCGCGTGGAAGTGGGTTGTGGATCTGGTGAGTGCATCTGATCTATCCCACTGACATCAGATCATCGCCTGGCGTCCGCTGCCAGCGGAAGCGGTCGAACCTCCGCGCGAGCCCGGAGAGCTGCCGCGGTGGAAGGACCGTCTTCCCCGCGAGTACCTCATCAAATTCAAGGACCGCAGCTTTAGGCACCTTGCGTGGGTCCCCCACCCCTGGCTTCAAGTGTGCGCACCTGCCAGGCTCAGGATATTCCTCGAGAAGGGCGTGCAGCTTGACCTCGTGACCGACGCCACCCTCGCCGCCCGGGGCGACCAGATGGCGCAGCCGACAATCTCAAATGTGCTCGAAGACGCAGAGGTGCAGCACAGCCGGCAGCTTGGACAGCTGGCGGGGCTGGAGGCCGAGTGGGAGGGGCACGGCCCACCACCAGATGACGTTGCCGAGGACAGCATCCCGGTCGACTGGAGTGTAGGTTACACCTGCAAAATTCTTGCTTACCGACAGTCCGTCGACCGTCTTCTCGACGTGTATCTCTTACCGCCCCCGCGTGGAAAGAAGCATTCGCAGGTTTCACGGAAGCGCGTCATGTCGTCCGAGTCCGAGGATGACGACACACCCGAGCTTGAAGACGGCATCCAGCCGCCGCAGGAGTATATGACTGAGCTTACTCGCTGGGAGAACATGGCTGGCCGCCGTCTCACCGAGGACGACGCCGACGAGATTGCCCCGCGGGTCACTTGGTTCTACGCCAAGTGGCAGGATTTACAGTACGACCAGTCGTGCTGGGACACCCCACCTTCGCCTGATGACGAGGTGCGCTACCCTGCGTTCAAGCATGCGCTCGCCCGTTTTCTGTCTTCACGCCACGTAAAGATCCCCGTTCTTAACGGGCGGCAGTGCCGCGACCGCGAGCAACAGGCTGCCCAGCTCGCCGAGGAGGATCCGCCATCCGAGCAACCAGACTGCGTATCAGGCGGCAAGCTCATGCCCTTCCAGCTCGAAGGCTTCCAGTGGCTGCTGTACAAGCACTGGTCGCGCGAGGGGTGTATTCTCGCCGACGACATGGGACTTGGCAAGACGATCCAGGTGGCGTCCTTCTTGGGCTATCTCTGCTCCAACGATATCCAGACGTACCCCCACCTAGTCATTGTACCCAACTCGACCATCACCAACTGGGTGCGCGAGTTCGAGAAGTGGGTGCCGCACGTGCGCGTCGTGCCATACTACGGCGAGGCTGCTTGTGAGTTGGACAAGGCTGCATGCCAACTAACTCGCAGCGCGCAAGGTGATCAACAAGTACGAGCTGTACCACCTGGGCAAGCAGGGCAAGGCCGAGGGCCTCAAAGCGTGGGTTCGCAGGCATCTCTCTCTACTAACCCTCAGACACATCGTGCTCACGACCTACGACATGGTGACCGGCGCCGAGTTCCGCGTGTTCAACAACATTCCCCGGTGGGAGACGCTCATCGTCGACGAGGGACAGCGGCTCAAGTCCGACTCGTCGCTCATGTTCAACAAGCTGAAAACGCTGCACGCCGTGCACCGCGTGCTGCTAACGGGCACGCCGCTGAACAACAACCTCCGCGAGCTCTTCAACCTGCTCAACTTTATCGACCCCGCCAACTTCTCCGACCTGGAAGAGCTCGAGGCGCGCTTCGAAGACCTGAACGAGTCCCTCGTGCTCGAGCTGCACAACATGCTCGAGCCGTACATCCTGCGCCGCATAAAGTCGCAGGTCCTCAAGCTGCCGCCCAAGGTCGAGATCATCGTGCCCATCTCCATGACGCCCGTGCAGAAGCGGCTCACAAAGTCGCTCCTCATGCGCTCCGCCGAGATGCTCGGCAACATCCGCAAGAAGCGCAAGGCCGCGCAGGCCGCAAAGAAGCGCAAGGAGGCAGAGGCGCTGGAGGCCGCAGAGGCCAGCGAGGTCGATGGCGCTATCAGGTTGCTCGATAGCGATGCGCCTAGTCGGGCGTCCGTGTCGCCGCAGAATGGCGGCCGGGGTCTGGAGGATGAGGGGAGTTCTGGGAATGGTAAAGCAGCAGAGGTCGCAGAGAGGGAGTCTGAGCGCGAATCCACTTCCGGGCCCGCAGCCGACCCCGTACCCGCGGCCACCGCTCTCGAGGTTGCCGTCGAAGAGATGGATGTAGACTAGACGCAGACATCATGAGATCATGCAGATACATACAAAAAGACAGAAACAAATATACTAGCACTAACCAGACCCATCTACTTCTCTAACTCCTCGCGCGCCGCCGGCGCCGCTCCTCGCGCCCAGCGACGGCGTGCTCTTGCAGCTTGGCCGTCGCGGCGGTACGCAGCTTTTCAATGTTGCCCATGAGCGCAATGACCGCGTCCATGTCCATGTCCGCAATGGCGGTCTCGTACCGCGCCGCCTCCTCGACCATGTCGAGCACGCGCGTCTGCTTGGACGAGCGCTTGACGGGCGTGGCGGTGATCTCGGGGTCGAGGTCGGCGGGGGCCTGGGGCGGCGTGGCGACTCCGCGGCGCGCAGATTGGCGCGTAGTGCGCTGTGTGAGGTCTCCGGGGGCGTCTGGATGTCAGTTTCAATGACGCAAACAAAACTCACCATCAAAGCGGCCGCTAATCTCCTGTGTCGGCATCGAGTCGAGCGACTGTGTGGCGCGCAGCTTGCCCTTGCCGCGGGGAGAGCGCCTGGTGCGCGCGGCCTCCTTCTCGGCATGCTCGCGCTCCAACGCCTCCATGCGTTCCCGCTCTTCCTGGCGTTCGCGCTCGGCACGCTCCGCGCGTTCCTTGCGCTCGGCAGCTTCCTTCTCTGCCTCGGCGAGGCGCTCAAGACGGTCGCGCTCCTGCTGCCTGGCGATGAACTTCTGGACGAGCGCGTGGCGTGCCGCTTCCTTGCGTTCGTTTTCCAGTCGTTCGGACTCGAGGCGCTCCTGTCGAATGCGTTCAGCCTCGGCGCGCTCGGCTTCGAGGCGTTCCTCTTCGAGGCGAAGTCGTTCTTGCTCTTGTTGGTACTCGAGGGCAGCGCGGGCGAGACGCTCGGCCTCGATGCGTTCGTTCTCGATGAGCTCGTTCTCGAGGCGCTCAAGTTCGAGGCGTTCCTTCTCCAGGCGCTCGGTCTCTACGCGAGCAGCCTCAACACGTTCGGCTTCAACACGTTCGGCCTCAAGACGGGCAGCCTCGACGCGAGCAGCCTCAACGCGAGCAGCCTCAACGCGAGCAGCCTCAACGCGAGCAGCCTCAACGCGAGCAGCCTCAACGCGAGCAGCCTCAACGCGAGCAGCTTCAACGCGCTCAGCCTCGACACGCTGAGCCTCAGCCCTCTCCTCCTCCTCGCGCTTCTCCTTCTCCTCGCGCTCCTTCTCTTCCCGCTCCATCTGCTCCCGCGCCTCGCGCTCCTCCTTTTCGACCTGGAGACGCTCTGCCTCCTGGCGTTCTCGCTCACGCTCCTCGTTCAGACGTGCGAGTTCCCGCGCCTTGCCCTCCTTGGTGCGGCGGTCAGAGGCCCTGCGCTCAGCCTCCGCCAAGGCAATCGCGGCCTCTTCCTCGCGGCGCATGCGGGCCGCCGAGGCGGGGGTTAACGCCAGCTCGTCGTCGGACGACGCGGGGGTGCTGCGTGTACGGCGGCGACGCTTCGACTTGCGCTGGCTCGACTGGCTGAAAGTAGACTCCTCCTGGCTTTCGCGCTTGCGAGCAGCCGAGCGGGTCAAGACAGGTTCGGCCTCGGTCGCGAGCGCAGGAGTCGACTGGCGGCTGGGTTGAATACCTTGGGAGCGCTGGCGGGCGAGACGCGTGCGAGGGGTAGGCTGGGCCGAGGTGGGTACGGCTTCGGGCTCGGCCTCCTGAGGCCGCTCTTCAGGCTCAGGAGTGTCCTGGGTCAGGTCGACCACCTCGGTCGAGTCGACAATAACGGTACGCTCGCGGGAGTCGGCACGGCGACGCTTGCGGCGGTTGCGGGACGCTGCAGGCGAGTCGTCGGCGTCGGAGTGTACCGGGCTAGCAATCTCATCGCTGGAGACAAAGTTGAGCATGCTGGGCACGCGGCGCAGCCAGCGTGACGCCGAGCTGAACAGCGATGGGCGCTCAGAGTCAGCGGCACGGGGACGAATGGGGGTGTCGTCGTCCTCGTTCTGCTGCGGTGTCTCGGCAATGACGGTCCTGTCGGCGGCTCCAGTGGAGGACGACGAGTCAGAGTCGTCGCCAGACCGGGCACTGCGACGGGACTTCCGACGGCGGGTGGAGGCGTTGCTCTTTGGACCAAAGACATCAGCCTCAGCGGGTGTCGACGACTGCGGCACCATCTCCTGGGGGTCGCGTCTGGGACGCTTGGATGGGGACTGGGACACGTCGGCGTCGTAATGGTCGTCTGCGACAAACTTGGGGCTGTCGGTGGTTGTCTCGGGAACAATGACCTCGGCTGAGTTGGAGACCTGAGCAGCGGGGGGACCCTGTAAGGGCGCGACGGATTCAGCGAAGGGGTAGACGCTCTCGCTCGCCTCCGCGCTTTCCAGGCCCTCGGCGACGATAAAGCCCGGAATAGCTGTGACAATGTCGGAGAGGAAGCCAGCAACGTCGGCAGAGTACTGCACGGCGCCGAGAGGCTGGAACGCGCGGTGCCACAACTGCTGGAAGGCGGTAGGGACCGCCACACTGGACGCGCGGGAAAGACGCGGCGCATAGAGCTCAATGTACTTGTCCATCGTCTCAGACGAGGCGGGGATGGCGCGAGACACGATAGCGCGGGTGATGTCATCCAGGAGGGCAACGTACAGCGCGTCGACCTTCTCACCGAGGAGGGAAGACACGCGGCGGTCGGCGTCCTTCATCCAGACCGCGAGACCGGGGCGGAGAGCTTCGACCACCTCCTCGACGGCGTCCTCGGGGAGGTCTGACAGCAGGGCAGTGAGGTTTTCGACCACGTCGGTGACCTTGTGCGACACCGTCTCCACCGCGTACGCATCAACAAGGCAAGTGGAAACGAGTGCGAAAAAGTCGACCGGCACGTAGTTTTCGTTAATGTTGTAGTGGTCGGCGTGGTGGTGCTCCTTCTGAACCAGGGTGACCCAGACAGCCGCCTCGGCGAGACAGTGCAGCGTCGTGTCGCAGCTGCGGCGCTTGCGGGACTCGGCGTCGTCGTCGTCGATACGGAGAAAGTCATCAAGGTGAGCACCAATGGTCTCCATCACACCCAAGTTGGAGCCGGCGCGCTTTGCGCGGAAGCGGAGGACGGTAACCTTGAGGAGACCCTCCCACGCCTCGAGGTCCTGAAGCGAGGCATTGTTGTACCAAATAGACTCGGCGCTGGCGTTGCGGAAGGGGCACGACAGCAGCGTGGTGAGCAGGCCGCCGGTGTGGTTCGTAGCCGATGCGACCTCGACAGGCTCGAGGTCGACAACGGAAGACCACTTGAGCGCAAGAAGACGCCACACATCGAGCTGCAGCTGCTCGCAGCCCTCAAAGATGAACGGAATCTTGTTGGTGAGGTCACCAAGAAGTGTAGTTCCGAGGTCGCGCGAGCAGCCCGAGTCGAACAGCGACGAGATAAACGCAGTGAACAGCGGGCTGACTTCGGGACCGAGCGCGGAGGGAAAGTGCTTGTACGAGAGAAGATGGCCGAGTAGGTGGCCAGTGACAGTCGGGTGACCAATCGGGTCGGTCGTAAAGGCGACTTCCTCAAGGCCGGGAGCCTTGAGTTCGATGCGGACACGTCCAAGAGTGTCCTGGCCGAGGACACTGACAGCCACGTTGTACATGTGCAATGTGATTCCGAGGCGGATGGCGTTGGGGTCGAGAGCCGACTTGCCAGCAGCGTTCAGCAAGCAGACCGGAATGTACTCGGCCGGGTCCTTGTCAAAGATCTTCACCATTGTATGCGCGATTGCACGGAGACCAAGAACGAAAAGCGGAGTAGTTGCGCCAGGGACGTTGGCAGAGGCGACCGCCTGCAAGAGGTTGGCCCAGACGTCCGACAGTACCTTGGGAAGCAGAACAAGTCCCTCGGGGTTCTTGACCCAGTCAACCATGACGAGGTCGTTGATACCGCGGATACCGTCGAATGCGTTCTCAAACAGAGAGAGGAGCTTGCCGAGACGCTTGGCGACCCAAAGCTTGCCCCAGCCGGGAATCTCGTTAGGGCGGATGCGGCTGCGCTCAAAGCGAGTGACGTCCTGGGGTTTCATCTCCTCGACGCTGAGAATCTCGCCGCCAAGGAGACGTTTGGAGAGAAGGCGGTCAAGACTGGGAAGACGGGAGCTTGTGCCGCTGGTAATGGCAGCAAAGATCTCCCAACCGGTAGTCATGAGCTCGTCGACGCCGCAGATTCCGAACATCTGCTGGAGAATAGGGGCAAGGACTAAGGCGAATGTCCGGTCGAGGCGGGGAAGGCGACGCTCGTCGGGAGTCGAGTCGGGGGCAATGCCGTCCGAGCTGAGAATACCCGACATGCGCGAGGTCTCAGCGGCTGGCGCGTCCTCGTGCGCGAGGGCGACAACAGTGTACGCGTAAACGAGTGCCGCTGTCGACTTTCCGGTCGTCACCATCCACGCGTACTTGCGCGTCTTCTCTGCCCGCCGCCAGGTCCAACGCTGTTCGTTGTTGAACTCGGAGCGCTGAACGAGCGCACGAGTGGCGTTTGACGGGTTGAGCGCTTCCGCGAGGGAGAAACGGGCTGGAGTGAGGATGGTGCTGAGTCGAGCGGTGACATCCTGGTACGACGAGGCGACAAATGGGCTGTAAGAACGGACCAGCCGACCATTGTCGGTGACAGAGGAAGACGAGCCCGCCTGAAGATAGGCGTAAACGCCGTGCATCCAGGCGGCGGTGGCGAGCGTAGGGCGAATGGAGTTGGTCGATGGCGAAAGGGAGCGCTACTGTCAGTTCCACTCAGCGTGTAAAACTTACATCCATAATGTGATCAATCTCCTGCGCCTGGGGCGAGGTGTTGTACGCATGTCCCAGCAAGCTCGCGAGCACAGCCCAGGCAGTGCACGCCCACGCGACGGTTGTGCCCTCTCCGATCGTGGCGCGGAACGTGGCGGCAATCTGGTTTCCTTCGGTGGTCTTCTCGCCCGTCTTGTCGTTGAGCACATACCTGCCGGCATTGTCGCGGACGAACGCCTTGAGAAAGTTGGCGACAGACACCTCGCTCTTGCTGACCATGGAGCGGAGCTTGTTCCACTCAAACTTGTCCGCAGTGGCAATGGCATCCGCCTCGTCGAGGAGCAGCAGCTTGGCGTTGACGAACATGGCGGCAAGAGCGACACCACTGCGCTTGAAGGCGCGGGAGGGGCTGTAGAATGCCCGCAGACAGAGAGGAAGGAGGACGGGGTAGTGAGGGAACATCATACTGGGGTAGCGCTTGAGGAGATTGGCCGCAGAGTTGAACGCTTCCTTGCGGATGGCTGCGGGGTCCTTGATGGCAAACTGACCGGTGCCAACACTTGTGAGACCACGCTCAAGGGCGGAGACGAGCTTTTTCTCGAGTGGCCGGACCACAACGAGAGGAAGGTTGATGCACGAGAAGACGGCCATGGTCAATGTGTATGTGCGCTTGGCGTACGGGGTGGGGAGGGAAGGCGACCGCATAATGACGAGCACCTGGTCGAGCAGCGACTGTACGTCGGCATCCGAGAAGCACGAGAAGAGACGTTGATGGCTAAAGACGGTGGCGAGGAAGCGAAGGACGGCGCTGCCGACACCTGCGGCCTCACGGCGGTAAAGCACTTCGGACTCGGTGTAGCCCTTCCTTGGTGATTTGGACGGTGACGGGGGGACCCCGCTGTGGGTCTGTGCGCCGCCACGGAAAGGTGACGACTTTGGGTCCGCTTCGGCGTTCGGAACGCGGCCCATCAAGCGGTGAAGGTCGCGCTGAATGGCGCGAACGACGGCTGGAGCCTCGTCGGCGAGGGGCTGCCAAACAGAGTTGAACTTGTTCTGTTCAGCCATGGTGGCGGGGCCCATGTCGAACATGACCTCTCGTAACCGCCTGCCGAGGGATGTGTAAGCCTCTTCGAGAGTGAGGAGGTCCTCCGCGCCATCGAGAACCACGCCGATAAGAGATGAGGGATGCAAGCACTCGACCTCTTCTTCCTCTTCCGAGGCGTCGCTCGACGGCCCCGAGGAGCCTTCCTTCGCATCGATGTCGTCAGAGTCGAGAGGGTCGTCATCGGATGGAACCTTTCCGGAGACACCATCCTCGGCGCCATCGCAAAGTTCAGCCAGCACCATGGCAGAGTAAAAGGGCACCGGCTTGTCACCAGCAACTGCGCGACGGGCGGCTTCGCGATTGTTCCAGGTACCTTCCCTCGCGGTCTTGGCCACCAAAATCTCTGATGGAGTGGGCTTGAGGATGCTGCGCACGGGTGAGGACGATCGTTTGCTGCGGTGTGCGGATGGAGAGTCGTCTGCTGTGGATGATGGCTCGTTCGGAGTGTTTGAGAAGAGGGGGTCTGTTGAACGGAACAATTTTGTATGAGAGAGATGAGGAGAAAAGACTACTCGAAAACGACGACTTGTTTGTGTCGAAGAAGGTCCTGGGCCGGCTGAGACAGTCAGTACACACACACACTCAATAATGATCACTGGGCTGATCCCGCTCATCGTGCTCACCGATAATTTTTGCGGGGCACAGTGGCCGAGCGTGCGAGATTGGCGTCGCGGTGGGCGAGGACGACAGCGGTGTCGCGGGGACGCGTCGTGTCTTGAGCTGCTGCTGTGGTGGTGGTGGTGTGTCAAATGCTACAGACGATGGCGAGTCGATCATCGACCGACGAGTGAGGGCAGGCATTGGATGGGGAGCAAGAAGCGAGCACGGCAGTGAGGGTGTCTCTCGCGCGTGTGTGATCTGGATGCGGAGTGGAGCGCGTCGAGGGAGTATGCGATAGAGAAGTAGATGTGTAGATGGATGGATGTATACACAATACAGTGGTGTTGATGTTGATGACAGCGTGTAATCTAAGAGTTGATGGACGATGGGCGATGGGGAATGTCTCTCTCTATTGTTTCTCGTGCGCGCCGTGGAGCGAGCGGGGGTCCAAGAGCAGTAGTAGTGATACGAGCGCGAGCAAAGCAGAGAGAGAGCGAGAGAGAAATAAAAATCAGGCGGGTGGGCGATGAACGGAAAGGAGTATAGACAAAAGCAAGGGTCTCTCGAGGCCGTCAATGTTCTCATGAGATGGGATGTTGAAAGGATCAAATGACATTGTTCAAAGGGTAGAGCACGCGTCGGGCCTACCTGGCTGCAGCTGGCTGTGCTGCCTGGCTGAGACAACCAGCCATTCTACTTTCCTGGACGCGTCCAACATTGCTCATATCAGGGAGACGCGTACAAAAGGGGAAAATCAAAAATGACGTGTATTTATAAAGCACTAACCCATGGCTGGCAACTATCTCACTGGAGGTTTAGTGCACCTAATCACATAGGCATCTGACACGTGGGTTCTGCATGGCTTGCTGCCTAAACGTGCGCCTACCTTTTCGACGCCCACTCGTCGTCTTTTTGTTTCCAGCGCCTGCAGCCGCGCCGGCCATCTTTTTGCCACCTAACCGGCCGACGATCGGATTCTGTATTCTGTATGCGGCGGCGTGCGGAGCTCATCTCACCATCTTTCATGTCGTTTCGCTTTTCATCTCCTCGGCATCGCTCTCTCTCCCACTCTACCACCCTCATTTAATCACCCCACCACACCCCGATGCCATCATCACGAGACGTCAGCCGCGTCGTAATGGACGGTACGTATCGGCACCTCGGACACGTTTTTGCAACCACAAACGGCGGAACCCGAAATGACCTCTGGTCGAAAAGCCCAAAATGCCAAACTCCACATGAACCCCGCTGACACCCGCAGTGGCGTTCTTCGCCGCGTCCCAGGTCGCGCTGTACTACGCCCTGCGCTACGTGCTGTCGTCGCTCGCGGACCAGCCGGGGGCGTCGAAGAAGAGCAAAGAGAAGAGCGAGAGCCTGCTGTCGCAGACGGGCATGACAAAGGAGCAGCTGGCGGCCCTCGAGCTGGACGAGTACGAGACGACCATTGCGGGCGAGATCATCCCGCCCTCGGCGATCGACACGACGTTCGAGTCGATCGGCGGCCTCGATGAGATCATCTCCAGCCTCCGCGAGACGGTCATCTACCCGCTCACATACCCCGAGCTCTTTGCTGCTGGCGGCTCGCTCCTGTCGGCCCCCCGCGGCGTGCTGCTGTATGGCCACCCGGGATGCGGAAAGACCATGCTCGCAAAGGCGCTCGCAAAGGAGTCGGGCGCGACATTTATCAACCTCCCGCTGTCGAGCTTGACGTCCAAGTGGTTTGGCGAGAGCAACAAGCTCGTCAACGGCCTGTTCTCGCTCGCGCGCAAGGTCCAGCCGTCCATTGTGAGTTTGAGGGTGGAGGCGCTCGGGCGACGCCGACACTTGTGGCGCTGTGGCAGATGAGTAAGCTCATACTAACCCCAGATCTTCATCGACGAGATCGACTCGCTGTTCCGCGAGCGCTCGCAGGCCGACCACGAAGTCACAGGCATGCTCAAGGCCGAGTTCATGACGCTGTGGGACGGCCTGACGTCGGGCTCGGACCGGATCCTCGTGCTCGGCGCGACCAACCGGCCCAACGACATTGACCCCGCGATCCTGCGCCGCATGCCGAAGCGCTTCCCCATCCGGCTGCCAAACCTCGAGCAGCGGGTCAAGATCCTGACACTGGTAAGTACCACATTCAACTTCACTGCTAACGCCAGATGCTCTCGCACACCAAGCTCGCCCCGGGCTTCTCCATCCCCGCCCTCGCCGCGCGCACTGACGGCCTCTCCGGCTCGGACCTCAAGGAGACGTGCCGGAATGCAGCCATGGTGCCCGTGCGCGAATTCATGCGCGAAAAGGCCCGCGGCGGCAACGCGTCCGAGGGCCTCGAGGCCGCGCGCCGCGACGGCTTCAAGGTCCGCCCCCTCGAGCTGAGCGACTTTAAGCGCCACGACAGCCATCAGTACGCGCACGTCGACCCCAGCGCGCGCAAGGCCGACGCGGGGCGGACGTACCTCGACCCCGTGGATTAGAGCGGCGTAGAGGGGCAGATTAGAGCATGATGCATATCTTCACTTTGTGGGTCAAGGAACAAGGCTACTAGCGAGTGGCGATGCTGAGATTGAAGGGGCCGATGAAAGGTTCTGCGAACTGGCTGGAGCAGCTGTGATGGTAGCTTTAATGGCTGCAGCATGGAAGCTACCAAGACCAGTCAGGACCTGTAGCCCATGGCCAAGCTCAGACATCATACGTCCGACCCTCGCGTCTTCACGATCAGATGGGAGCCAATGATACATGGGTCTATTATATGCAATCTGATGGTCTAGTCCTCATACATGCCGCGCCTGGGGCGGCTGGCACTGCGGCTCGGCGCGGCGCTGGGCGCGCGGCTGCCAGCCCTGCTCCCCACCACCGATCCGGGCATGCTGGGCGCGGCGCTCGTGGCGCGGCTCGACGCGCGCGCGGAGCGGATGGCGTGCGCGACGGCCTCGCCGTACGACGGCGGCAGCTCGCCCGTCTCCGTCTCCTGGCCGGACATGAGGCGGTCGTAGACGATATTGCGCTCGAGGAGCGTGTCGTCGTCGTGTGCGTGGTTGACGTGGTGCGGCGCAGAGTGGTGCGGAGAGTCCTTGAACGGGAGGGGGATGGCGTCCATGACGCTGTGCGCGGCGTGCGCCGCGTGCGCCGACGTGCCGATCAGCGCGTTCTTCTGCACCTGCGCCCCGCCGGTCTTCGCGTGCACTGCGCATCCCGCGTGCAGCGGCGTCGTCTCGGAGCCGAGGCGCTCGTACGACGGCAGCGAGTTGTACTGCGGATTCACGCGGCAGTCGAGGATCTTGATGGGCGTTTCGCTGCTGTCAGCGCGGAACACATTTTGGCTTACATGATAATGTCAAACTGCTTCCTGCGGCCTTTCGAGTCGACGGCGACGTCGTCGCCGCGCTCGACGCGCAGGGTCACCTTGAGCCAGTGCCCGACGGCAATGTTCGTCTGCTCGTGCTTTGTGGTAAACTTGATGCGCGTGTTGCAGTCGGGCACCACGAGGTCCTTTTCGAGATGCCACGGGCCCATGGGGTCGAGGAGCGAGGCGTACACGTCGTCCTCGGGGTTTGAAAAGTCTGCAAACTCGCGCGGGTTGTTGAGCGCGGCGTTGCGCGCGAGCTCGGCGAGCGGCGAGTCCTTGATCGCCGACACCGAGTCGGAGAGGATGGGGAGCAGCGGCTCGCCGCGCTCCTTCTTCGGCACGTCGTTCTTGGCCGCAAACAGGATGAAGCGCCGGGGCGTCTCGTGCCGCGCGACCTTGCGCCCGACCGCGTAGTAGTCTGTCTTTTCCTCCAGCGCCACTGTCAGCCGGTGGATCTTGCACTTCATCAGCGGCATCAGCCGGATGCTCATGGGGATCACGCCGCCGATGGGGAACGCCTTGCCGGACAGCGCAATCTGGTAGCGCATCTGCTCCTCCCACTGGCGCTCGACAATCACATTGTCCGTCTCCTCCATGTCGTCCTCCTGCGGCCCGGCGACCATGGACACCTCGAGCTCCTCGACGAGATTCGGCGTGAGCGCGCCCACGCGCACGACAGTCGCTTTGAGCTTGTACGCGACGCTGCCAAACTCGGCGTGGATCGTCGGCGGCGCGTTCAGCGGGATCGGAAACGAAATAGGGTAGTTGTACACGCCCTTGCGGAACTCTTTCCAGTTGTGGTGCGACTCCTCCTCCTCGTCCTTGCTGAACATCTTGTGCCGGCTGCGGCCGCGCCCGTCCCGGCTGTCCTCGCGCGCCGGGCTGTGGCCACGCTGGTGCGACCGGCTGCGGTTACCTCTGCCGAACGACTCGTCAACCGCTCCCCGCACGGGGATGTTGCTGGCGCTCGAGTTACGCGACATTGGCACCGACCCGGGCGCAGAGTCCGGAAGGTGGAAGTGCGGCGTGCGCGGCGTCTCGCTCCCGCGGTTCCGCGAGCTGGCGCGCGACGCCGGCCGGCTCGAGGGCCGGCTCCCGCTGCTCCGCACGCGCTCTTTCACATCCTGGCTCAGACCCCGGATGGCCGCCGCCAGGCTGAACTTGTGGTGGCTGTGGTGGTGATGGTGGGCCTTGCGGTCGTCGCTGAATGTGCTGGCAGACGACGACGGGGGGTCAGAGTGTCCTCCCGCCGAACCGTTGACTACGATCGAGCCCGGTGCCCGCCCACGCCCGAGATCAGTCGAGCTCCGGTTCGCGCTCGGCCGCCGCCCGCGCTCGTCTTCGTAGAATGACGTGCGCCGCGATGGCATCGGGGAGCCGCACGCCGGGGACCCAGCGGGCGGCGTCTCGTTCACTGGAGTAGTGACTGCCGTCCGGTGGCCGGAAGTCACGGGGTGGTACTCTGTCTGACTCCTTGACGGGGCCGCGGGGGGAGTTTCGCTGACGGGCGTGGTCACAGCGGTCTGATGCCCGGCCAGGACGGGATGATACTCCGTCTGACTCCGTGATGAGTGCGTGGAAGCTGTGGAGTCGATGGTGCGCATCGAGTCGGCGCGGCTGTGCAGCGGGGCCAGCGGCGAGCCGGGCGGGACAGCGGAATTGCTGGCCAGGATGGACGGGGATCCCATGGTCGGACCAGTCACGGGCTGTGTCGGGCTCTCGAGCACCTCCTCGTCGCGCGCGCGCGTGGGAGACCGGAAGCGGATGGCGGAATGCGTCGGCGGTCCCGGGTCCGCGACGGCGGGGAACGGTGCGTCCTCGGGATTCCCCAGCGGCGTGGTCGGCTGCCACTCGCCCTCCGCCGGCGCGAGCGATGCCTGCCGGGACAGCGGCGCCGAGCCCGGCTCAGACATGTTCGTCACTTCCCGCAGCCCCGTGTGCCGGCTGTGCGGCGGGGTATATGATGGCGTGTAAGCGGGCGACGGGCCGCGTTCGCGGTCGGCCATCCGGAGGTTCGAGAGCGAGATCCCGCTCGCGGTCCGCGACATGCTCTCGGGCGAGACGGTGCGGGACATTGCGCGCCAGTCGCCAGGTGCAGAGGGCAGCACGGAGGACGAGCGCGGCACCCGTCCGCGTTCCGGCACATCGGCGTCCTCGTCGCTGTCGAGGTCCACCGCCGGCCCGACCGAGTGGCTCCGGCGCGCGGCTTTAGCCGCCGCCGCGTCCGCCGCCGAGAAGAAGGTGGTCGTCTCTGAGATGATCTCGTGTTCCTCGAATGTATCCGTTCGCCGGGGTCCGATGCCTGATGTCAGCTGTGCACAACGTCTTTCTCACCCTCGGGCCACTCGGTGCGGCTCTTGCCCTCGAGCGAAATAGAAATATTCCTGATGCGCGTCGGCTTGTGCAGCCTCAGCGTGAGGAGTCCACGCACGATCGCCGGCTGCCCGTCGCGGACCGACTGCGGGCGGCCGCGGAAATCCGTGCCCGTCGACGGGCCGCGGAGGAAGATGACCGGCTCCGTGAGGCGGATCTGCAGCGGGGATGTGTTCTTCACCATGATAGCTACACTGCGCCTTGTTTACGGTATGGACCGGGCTGCCGGGGGTGTGCCTGTGCCGGCTTGACGGGGTAGGGGGGCGGAGCGGGGCGGGTTCGGCATGTAAGCCCAGGAGGAGGGTGTTGTCTGTTGATGGGATGAGATGAAGCGAGGGAGGCAAGATGTATAGCCCCTCAAAGCTCTTGTGGATGCGATGGAGAGCTGCTCGATGCTCTCTCGAGTCACTCAACTTGCCAGCTACGGGCTTGAACCTAAAGTGGCGCCGTTGGCCGTTGGCCGCAGCCAAGCACGAGATGCACCAGATGCGCCAGAGCCATAGTTAACAAAAGAGTGGCGCACCAAAGATCAGGTAAGCCAAGCCTAGTTCTGCCTGAATACGACTCTATTAAGCTGTTACCGCAGGGAATCGAAACTTTGTAATGATCACGTGGGCAAGACTGCAATTCCGACTAATCCGCGATTAGGAATTATATTGTTTACGTAAAACACTCTCGACCTCCACTCTGTTATCTGTTGTTGTTCCCTGCGGGCCCCTGGTGCGTCGAGCGAGCACATAGTGACGTCCCGGGCGATGGAGCAGGAATCTTGCTCTCATTCCATCTCTTCGCTACAGCAACAATCAACAGCAATGCAGCGGAGACCCATGGACGACACGGACGACCCGTCCGGGCTGTCCCAGTACACCCTCTACGAGACCAAGGTGTGAGTCCAAGCTCGTCGGGGGGCCTGGCCAAGCACCTCGGCCGACAGCAAAAGTCGCGCTTTGCGCGCAAAAGTCGCGCATAAGTCGCGCATTCTGCCAATACTCGAGCTGATCCGCAGGCGATACTACATCACCGCCTCGGCGGGCAATACGCACCGCGTGCTGAAGATCGACCGCACGGACGCCGAGGAACTCAATGTCGTAGAGGACGCGACGCACTACGACGACGAGCAGCTCGAGCTGCTCCTCCGCATGGTCGAGGACGGCAACCGGAGCCAGGGCGGGTTAAGCAAGGTGCTGGACTTTTATGGCGTCGTCGGCTTCGTGCGGTTTACGAGCACGTGGTATATTGTGATCATCACGGGGCGGTCGGTCGTCGGGCTGCTCGGTGGCCATTATGGTGAGTGAGGGGTTTGGGCCGGCTGACGGGAAGTGTACCACTGCGACAAGACAAAAGTGAGTAGTAGTAGTTAGCTATCAGACTTTTGCTGACGTGCAGCTGCTGTCGATCTCGCCCAAGGCCGCCAACAGCGCGCAGGAGACAAAGTAAGCTGAAAGTTTTTTTCGAGCTGACCCGCAGGCTGCAGAGCATGTTCGACCAGGTCGACCTGTCCAAGAACTTTTACTTCTCGTAAAACCTGCCGCTCGCTCGCTCTGACAGCAGATACTCGTACGACATCACCAACACGCTCCAGAACAACCTCACAGTGCCAGCGAACGAGCGGCCGTGGAACACACGCTTCATGTGGAACCACCACCTGCTCTCGCCGGCGTTCGACCTGGTGGACCCCAAGAAGCGGAGCCAGTGGGTGCTCCCGATGATCCACGGGTCGTTTGACCAGACCAGTGAGCTTCGACAGCGTTGATGCGAAGCTTACCCTCAGAAATCAGCGTGTTCTCGCGCACAGTCTATCTCACGCTCATTGCGCGGCGCTCGCGCTTCCACGCCGGTGTGCGCTTCCTCACGCGCGGCGCGGACGAGAATGTGGGTGTTTTCACGGATGAAGCTGACCCGCCAGGGCGACGTCGCCAACGAGGTCGAGACGGAGCAGATTGTGTCCGAGCCCCTTGCCACGCCATTCGGGTACCCCGTGAACGCCGTCGATGGCGCCGACTATGGCGGATACACGTCCTTCGTGCAGCTCCGAGGGAGTATTCCTGTCATGTGGCACCAGATCTCGGAGAAGATGACGCCCAAGCCGCCTATTGAGAGTGAGTCGATGGTCTTCCTTGCTCCTTGTCTTCCCTGCCTTCCTTTCTCTTCTGTCTCGTCTTCCTTGTCTTCCCTGTCTTCCTCTGTCGTTCATTCCGCTTTCCTTCACTACTCATCTTCTGCACCCTTACTAATAGGCTAGTCACTATCAAAGACCCATTCTACACTCCCGCCGCCAAGCACTTTGACGACCTGCTCGGGCGCTACGGCGCACCGATCTTCATCCTCAACCTCGTCAAGAGCAAAGAGACCGTCCCGCGCGAGTCCAAGCTGTTGTCAGAGTACGGCGAGTGTGTAGAGTACCTGAACCAGTTCCTGCCCGAGGGCAAGAAGATGCGCTACATTGCGTGGGACATGGCGCAGGCGGCCAAGAGGTGAGTTTTTTGGCATATGAACCACTAACTCTCAGTCGGCACCAGGACGTCATGGGCATTCTCGAAGACGTGTGCGAGGAGAGCATCCAGAGCACGCACTTCTTCCACGGCGGCGCGGCGCGCAACGAGGTGTGCTCCGACGGGCACCGCGACATGCCCATGTTGCAGTGCGGCATCCTGCGCGTCAACTGCGTCGACTGCCTGGACCGCACCAACGCGGCGCAGTTTGCGATCGCCAAGCGCGCCTTCGGGCACCAGCTGTATGCGCTCGGCCTGCTCGCGAGCCCCAATCTCCCGTTTGCGTGCGACGCAGTGGAGGTGTTGACTGAGGTGGGTGTGTGCTCTCCACAGTAGCTGACCCAGCAGATGTACCACGACCACGGCGATTGTGAGCTACGGTCTTGTCTCCTTAGCTGACCCCAGTCCTCGCGTACCAGTACACCGGTTCGGCTGTCGTGAACCGCGACACGTACCGCCCGACCAAGGCGACACAGTGGACCTCGCACTCGCGAGACCTTGCCCGTGCGTGCCTTCCTCGACTTTGCTGACGGCAGAAAACATTCGGCGATACTTTAACAACTCGATCCTCGACGCCGACAAGCAGTCGGCGATTAATCTCTTTGTGGGTGTCACCCATCCTAAACGTTCTGACCCACCAGCTCGGCGTCGCAAGCGCGTCTGCAACAGTCCCGCGCGCGCCTCGACCAAATTACCGCCACTGGTTCACGTCCGCGCATCTTAATCCCCCACATCTCGGCACGCTAGGCGACGGGGAGGGGTACGCGCAGGACGCCGCGCTGTTCGGGAACTACTACAAGCCGAACGTGCTGTCGCAAGTGGAGAAGATCTACGCGTTCGAGATGACCTCCACACTGAAATTCACAAGCCACCGCGCCAAGAACGGCGTATACTCGCCCTTTGAGACGATCCAGCCCGAGACGGGCTCGCCGACACCGCGCTCCGAGTCGTCCCGCCGCACCTCGCGGCGGTGGGCGGCGACCTCCTCGCCGAAGCGGGACGACGACGACGAGCCGAGTCTCAGTCTCACGCTCGAGGCGGACCTGCCGCACGCGATCCAGGCGCTCGTCGCCGCGCTCCTCGACCCGCCGGACCTCGACCAGCGCGTAAGGGATTACGACTGGTACATCCACTACCAGGACGACGAGGTGCTCGCGACGGGGTCGACGGCCGAGCCGCAGGATCTGCAGCTGTACGTCCGTGCGGCGCAGCTTGCGTCGGGCACCGAGCCCGAGGAGCAGGGCGCCGCGCCGGCGCTGGCGGCGCAGCGCGTGGACGCGTACGAGGTGCCCAAGCAGAGCTTGACGTATTATGAGAACTGGCTGCATGCCGAGTAACGGAATCACGACCGCCAGAGATACACCTACCCCTAATCATGTTGTTCTACTTGACCTACTTCACATACTTTCACAATTGCATTCTGGCATGTATTTTATCAACAGTGTCCTAGTCTTACGGCTTGCGCACCATGACGGCCTTTGCGCGCGTGAGCTGGGCGTACCCGAGCGACGAGAGGGAGACGCCGCGGCCCGAGTTCTTGACGCCGCCCCAGGGGAGGGCGGGGTCGAGCGCGTCGGCGCGGTTGAGGTAGACTGTACCGGTCTCGAGCTCGTCGACAAAGGTGTTGAAGACGGCGACGCTCGCGGCGTCGTCGGCGTTGGTCCACACGGACGCGGTGAGGCCGTACTCGGAGTCGTTCATGAGTGCGAGCGCCTCGTCGTCCGACTCGACCTTCATGATGCCGATGACGGGGCCGAAGGATTCTTCGGACATGACGCTCATCGTGTGGTCGACGTTGACGAGGACCTGGGGGCCGACGAGGGTCGTGCCCTCCTTTGCGCCCTTGAACTCGCTCTCGGCGACGAGGAGGGTGGCGCCGGCGGCGACCGCGTCGGACACCTGCTTGCGCACGCGCGCGGCGGACGCGAGCGAGACGACGGGGCCGAGCGACGTGGCGGGGTCCATCGGGTCGCCGAGGACGTAGTCCTTGCGCGTCTGGGCGGCGAAGCGCGCGACAAAGTCGTCGTACACGCTCGAATGGACGTAGATGCGCTCAATGGCGCAGCAGCTCTGGCCAGAGTTGAAGAACGCGCCGTCGACGAGGTTGCCGACCGTGTACTCGATGTCCGCGTCGGCGCGGACGTATGCGGGGTCCTTGCCACCCAGCTCGAGGCCGACGCCCTTGAAGCCCTCCCCGCTCGCCGCCGCCTCGGCCACCGCGCGGCCGCCGGCGACAGAGCCCGTGAAGGCGACAAAGTCCACGCGCGGGTCGGTGCACAGGTACTTGAGCGTCACCTCCTGCTCGAGGTGGACGACCTGCAGGACGTTGGTGGGGAGGCCCGCCGCGATGAAGGCGGACAGCACGCGCTCGGAGGGCGCGGGCGTCTGAGGCGCAGGCTTGAGGATGACCGCGTTTCCGGCCAGGAGGGCGGGGATGACCGAGTTGACCGTGCAGAGGTGCGGGTAGTTCCAGGGGGTGAGGGCGCTGGCTGTCAGCGAGAGTCGGGGGCACGGGTAGAGTCGAGGCTTGGGGTAGCTAGGTCTGGGAACATGATACGCTCGGGCCTTGAGCTGTGGGTACACACCCAGTGTCACTCGGTACACCCGAGCAGCTGTCACAGAGCCTCATGATACGCCCGGACCTGCCAAATATGTCTAACGGGCACAGGCAGTGCCCATACTGCACTCACACAACGACACCGAGGGGCTGCTTGACAATGGTGCGCTTGTTGTTCGCGTCGTCAGTCGAGGTCTGGGGAATGGGCGCGAGCGACTCCTTGGCAATGTCGATAAGGTGGCGGGCGCGGTAGAGCGTGCCCTTGATTTCTCCCTTGGCCGAGGAGATGGGGCTAGACGTGAGCGAGCGAGCAGCCAGATAGCACTTACCGGCCCATCTGGAGCGAGAGGTCCTCGGCAAGCAGGTCCGTCACGCCCTCAAACTCGACCATCCACTTCTCCGCGACGGCAATGCGCTCGTCGAGCGGCACCTTGCGCCACGCCTTCTGCGCCTTGACGGCCTGCGCGACGACATTGTCGAGCTCGGCGGGCGAGAGCAGCGGGCGCGTGCACACCGGCTTCTGCGTGTAGGGGCTGATGGTGGTCTGGATGTTGACGTTGGCCATTGTTGTAGGATGGGTGGATGATAAATTGGGGGTGAAGCTGTGAACGTGTTATCGAGCGTTCTGGATAGCTCGAAATGTGGGGTCTCCGAAAAATCGCAGGGTGGAAGGATAAACTCGAAGGGCTTATCATTCTCGCGTGAATCCCACGTGTCAATTGACTGTGCATGCAGATTTTACAAATCCACGTCATTCCCCGCCGAAATTCCCTTTCCTTGTCTGATTTTTCGATGCCCGATCCCAAAAGCTCCCTCAAGCGACCACTTGGCTGTTGCACACTACCACCCCACCCACCCCATCCACAATCACAATGGCCAAGGACGCCGAGCTCAAGGAGGAGAAGAAGAAGAAGCGCAAGTCCGAGGTCGCGGACCTCGACGTCACCGAGAAGAAGGCCAAGAAGGAGAAGCGCAAGTCGCTCGCTGCCGACGAGGGCGACGACAAGAAGGTGAGCGCAGCGAGTGTGCGGGCGCGTGAGCACCGCGATCCGCCCAGATGTGATAACTGGCACCCATCTGGCGCCGCCATCACACCTACTGACACCCGCAGGAGTTCGAGGTCCCCCTGGACGCCATCACCCCCATCGCGTCCCCGCTCGCCGGCAAGAAGCTGTCCAAGAAGGTGCTCAAGACGGTCAAGCGCGCGTCCAAGGCCCGCCAGCTCAAGCGCGGCGTCAAGGAGGTCGTCAAGGCGCTGCGCAAGGGCGAGAAGGGTCTTCTCGTCCTCGCCGCCAACATCACCCCCATTGACGTCCTCTCCCACCTCCCCATCCTCGCCGAGGACGCCGCCGGTGTCGAGTACGTCTGGGTCGTCAGCAAGTGAGTCAAACAGCGCCATATCTCTCAGAGTCTGTGCTAACGCCGCAGGGAGGAGCTCGGCGCCGCGTCCGGCACCAAGCGCGCCACCTCGTGTGTCCTCATCTGGTGAGTCTTTGAAGTTGTTCTCTTGCGCCCACTAACCCCAGCTCCACACCAGCCAAGCGCGGCAAGGACGCCAAGGCGCCCACCGCCGAGGAGACCGCTGAGTGGAAGGAGGGCCTCGCCGAGTGTCTCGAGGAGGTCAAGAAGCTCGAGTCGACCCCCAAGTACTAGGCGCTCCGGACATGGGACGACTGAAGGCTAGATGACTGCCAACCATTGGACTCGATCTCGGATACAACGACGGACGCGGCCCGCTCCGACCCCACCTTGTTCCCCAGCACTGTCGATTGGGTTGTACGATAGAGAACCTTTGGATGAATACATGCGAGCAGACGGGCATGGTTGAACAGCGGAGATGGCGGCGGGACTGGCGCCCGCGTGCGCAGTTGGCACATTTTTGGCGTGGCGCCCAAAGTGGCAGCATCAGTGAAAACATGGCCCAAGCTGCTTCTCACTACACTTATGCCGATCCCCGTGACTGACCAGAACGCTGACCTGGTTTCTGTCCGCTCTGCAACCAGACGAGCCACATTATCGGGAAACGACGTAATAGTGCTCATCTGATACGTGACTTGTACCCAGCGTAAGAGGAAGGAAACCAGACTAGGGAGGTGAGCAGATCTCTCGCCTTCTATCGTGTCACTCCTCCTGCTGTGCTCTTGGCTACCAGTCGGAAGTCAGTCATCTCGTCATCCTCGTGCGAGTGGAATGCTCAGCAATATGTCTGTCCATAGTCCCAAATGAATCCCACAACGAGACGTGCTCGGCGCTCGTCCTACTCATGCTGCTCGGCGCTCGTCCCCCGCTCTCGCCTCTCTGCCTCCTCCAGCTCCACCTCGTCTCCTAATCCCCCAATCCCCCCATCTCCCCTACCTCTCCCACTCCGCCCGGATCCAAAAATGACGTTTGGCGGGGTCGAACCGCCGACCTCATGCGTAACGCTTCGAGTGTTAAGCATGCGCTCTAACCAACTGAGCTAAATCGCCTTGGGTGGTGTTGTGGGCCGTCACGTGCCGCCGATCCTTGCTTCGTTGATCGGGGGCGTTGAAATTGGGGATCGGGGGCATTGGGATGGTGATTGGAGGGGCGTGAAGGACCAAGGGATGGGGATCGTGGCGAGGTCGCTGGAAGAGAGGGGACATGTTTTGGCGCGAGGGGTCGAGCGGAAGGGATGGGGGAGAGGTGGGAGGACGGTGGTGTGGGAGGACTCGCGTCGTTCTGGAGTCTTCCGGCTGCATTTTGTTCTGGAGCTTCATAATGCGGGTCAGTGGGAACAGAGGGTGGAATTGTGGAGGGTAGAGCTGAAGGAAAGAATGCTGCATCTCATCTGTGGCACCACCAATTTCTACCACACGATCTCTTGGGCAAGTCACGCCCTTCTGCAGCCTTGTATGGACCATACCCATCAGAAAGGAACATTGCCAATGAAAATAGTCACAGCTGCGGCACTGTATCCCCGGATTAGGATGCCATTATTGAGCTCCCCTCGAGCTATGCCCCGAACGACGATTTGTGGCGATAAGCCCGTTCGATGGCAGTGAGTACCAAAGCTTGAAGGCCGCAGGAGTAGAGAGACCAAAGAGTCAATCACCCGGGCTTCTTTGGAGTCTTTCAAGCTCGCTAGAATTTTTGAAGCCCTTTGGGAGAAGTCCGGTCCAAAAGCTGGTATTCTACGCTGGTCTGTGGGTGTATGGGTTGAGCAGAGCTCGAACGGAACGTCGCCTGGGAGAATAGAATGCGCTTCGGTCACACGTACTCGAGGCTTCCCAAATGACTCCTGGGTAAAGTGGAGCATTGCACCACAGTGGGAGGCAAAATCGCAAGAAGGATGGAACAACAAAGTGGACACCACCAAAATGGGTTGTCGCCACACTGGGTCATACCAACACCGCTGCCTTTCGAACTGCGTGCATGCCACAACAAGAGCTGAACGATGCAATGCGAGGGCTCAAAAGATGTGGAAGGACAAGGAGGATAAGGAGATAATATGTGTAGTCATTGAGTACAAGCGAGAAAGGGGAGGAGATTGGAAACAGTCGAGGTGGGTATTCGACGTGGTGTGTTCACCACTCTTGGAGTGGTGATCTTATGACGCGCCTTCTGTCGAGCTGTCGACATATCAAGGCAGAAGAAAATCAAGTGAAGAAAGCCCCTAGGTCCCCTCGCACCCCGCGACTCACAACGATCATGGGGTGGGTCCGGACGAAACATGATGGGCGACGAACAGCTCGCCACCACCGAGGAGGTCCGTGTGTCTGTCGATCTCCCTCCGCTTCCCATCCGCTGCCCATCCTCCCAGCGCCCAGCCCTCAGAAAAAGATTATCGAAGAGAACAAAAAGAGAAAAGGAGGGGAAGGGGCGGAGCTTGGCCGAAGGGGTGCGGGCAGGGGGTCGAGTGGACGGTGGACGGGGGTCTCGGAGCGGGGCGAAGGCTTATGCCGTGTCTATTGAGTAAAATAAAATAGCAAGCCCATGGTTCTCGTAGCGTGGAAGAGGAGAGGAATTGTGAGCAGGAGCAAACTGATGACGGAGGAGATCGTTCGGATGATGTGCGCGAGCAAAGTGATGATGAGCAAATGAGCAAACACAAAATCACCTTGCGCGAGGAGACCAAATACGCTCTGTGCTCACACCTTTTTCATACAGTCCACTACGTATAGCTACGCAGCTACATTTCCTATTGTCCACAGGCCACAGGGCTCCCATTACTCTCTCCCATTCCGTTCTCGCACTCGGCCCGCCGCGTTACTTCTTCTTGTCGCGCATGTTGGCCCGATGCATAATTCCAGGAAACATAATGCGCTAGCGTTAAATGGCCTCGCGCATTCCACAGGTGCAGAGAGGGTCTGGGGCATGCAGAGACATTCCTCGCTCGCAATCCGACATTCCGGACGCCTTGCACCCTTGTCGACGGAATGTTGATCCCCTCGCTGCCCGCGCCTCGCTCAGAGCCCCCATATCGAAGCGCGCCGCTCCCCGCGCACCCAAACCGGTTTCCCGACCGGTTAGGCCGGCGCATGTGGACGAGAGGTCTCAAGTCGTTTGTTTTAGGTACCCCCCGGCCACGGGCGGCTGCCCATCGCAAATGGGGCCGCAAGCCCCAGCCTGGGTTCGAACCCCAGCGTGCGCACTTTTTCTTTCTTTCTCTCAGCGGGAGGGGGCGGCTGGGGGGTGTCAGAGCATGCGTGCTCATAGCTGCGACTGGGAGCTATGCCTGCGTGTGCTTGCGCGGGGTGGCAGGCTCGTGGCGCGTGAGAAATGCGGATTTGCGATTTGGATAATTACACACCCTTCAACATTCCACACCCCAAGTGGCGCAAATGTGGAATGTGGCGCGCCACAAGGTCCGCGCGCCTGCCTGGCCCCGCAGCATTCCACGGCGCCTGCCTTTTGTGCGTTTTATGCTGCCCTAAGCGCTGTCGGCTGCAGGGTTTAGCAAGAGTCTGCGTTGATGCTTGTCAGACATGATCGTGCGGGCAAGTCGGGGGAGGTGCGGCATGTGAATTGGGTGTCGGGTGTGTTTATTGTTCTGCGGTATGTCCAGAGAAGAGGGTATGCTGACGTGCGCGGATTACCGTTCATGGGGAGAAAGCGTGGTGTTGCACCTCAAGCAGAAGGGTAGATCACACTGCGGCTGGCAGGGAATACACGCAGCAAGACCTCGAAGACATATTCTCCAAGCTGTCACTCTCACGGCTCACCATCCCAGGACGGCTCCAGACGAGACAGCAACACTATACTCACATCATCTAGCATATGTGGTAGGCTCCGCGGCTGCCCGCATTTAGAGGTCCGTGCGATGCATATTTCCTGACTGCAAGCTGGTAAAGACATGACCACGCAGCCAGTCCCCAACATAACTGCCCAACCTGCTCATGTCGTGGCAAAGACTCTCATGCTACTGCTTCTGTCCTTCTGCCCTCTCTCCCGAGCTCTGATGCACATAGACATACAACAAGATACAATCCCCGGGGGGTCTAATATAAATCTTAAATAGAGGCCAGAATGAGCTCTGCCTGGCGGGCAATCTCCGCGCGCTCTGCAGCCTTGCGGACCTGTTCCTCCAGCTGGCGCTGTTCGTCCTCTCTCCTGCGCTCCTCTTCTTCCGCGACGCGCTGCGCCTCCATGGCGGTCTGGATCGAGGCTTCGATGAGCATCGTGTCCTCGGCCTGGGCGGCGGCGGCCTCGAGGGCGGCGGCAGCTTCGGCCTCCTCGGCTTCCTGGCGCGCCTGCTGTTCGGTCGCGGCCTGGAGCGCAAGTTCCATTGCGAGACTCTGGGCCTGCTGCTCCTCCGCCTCGCGGATGGCCTCACGCGTCACCCAGTCCACGGACCGAGCGAGGGACTCAATCTTGGTAACGTCCAGGCATCCTAGCGAGATACACCCCTCGCGCAAGAGGTGCACGCGCCGTTTGGCCGTCAGAGCCTCAATCTGGGCGGGAGGAAGGAGGAGGATGCAGTACATCCCCGCACCACGCTTCAGGTGCGTCCACGTGCCGGGTGTCTTGAGCTTGGTCGCGATCGTGTCGTAGAGCTTTTCGCGAACGCTACGAAGACGGTCGGACATTGCCTTGATCTCGGCAAGCCTGGGGTCAGATATGACAAGTACGTGTACGCACCATGCAGGATACAGTTTGGGATTCGAGAGCACACTGTTAGCCAGCTGGGCACCCCACAGCGGCGGGTGGAGGTACATTGAGCGTGCGACGTGACGCAGCTGGGAGCTGATGCGGTCCCGACTTTCCGTGTTCTGTGCAGCAACTGAGAGAATCGCCGGGCTGTCGGCGTACAGACCCATCATCTGAAGGTCAGCACAGTCAGAGGAGTCAACTCACGGCATCAAAGCTCTGGATGAGGACGACAGGGAGCTTCTCGTGCACCATGAACCGGAGAGGCTGCGCATCGCGCCCAGTGTCGCCACTCGCCAAGCCCTGGAACGCCATGATGACAAGAGGAATGAGCTGGCGGCCTTGCAGCAGCGTCGTGAGCATGCGCCACTGGGGAGCAGTGAGCTCGACACCAGTAGGCGTGGATCCCGAGACGTGGAGAAGAATCACAGACCGCGGCGGGGCGAGCTGCAGGTCCTCCTTCATGCCATCCCAGTCGACGGCGCCCGTCTTCTGATCAAGGAATCGGTAGTGCTTGATGTCCAGCCCGCCTTCACGCAACGCCGTCACGTCCTCGTCCATAGAGGGTGAGGGGACATAGACCGCCCTGTTACCAACCGGCGCAGGGAAGCGCGACAGGAACCCTGCAGCAAGCCGCAGGGCACCAGTGATGCTGACCGCCTGGATGGCCGCAATTCGCTGGTTCTTGAACGCGTGGCTCTCTTCGCCATACCCGAACCTGGTCCCCGACTCGAGAAACGGCTCGTAGCCATGCACCGAGATGACTCCCGGACTGAAGAGATTCTCCTCCCGCAGTTGCTTCTCCGCGTGCCGCATCGTAGGTGGGAGAAAGACCTTGCCGCTGTTCTCGCGAAAGCCGGGAATCGTAAGGTTAAGCTTCGTCTCGGACGTGTCTTCCTCGTACGCAGTTTCGATCTGGGTGAAGCTGTCCGGCGTCGCTGTCGGGACTGAGGACCACATGTCGCGAGACTCTGCTCCTGCACGGGTGTCACCGCTGGTGAAATGCGAGGTGCGACCCATGCTAGCAGCGGAGAGCTGCTGCAAGACGTCCAGCAGCAAGCTGCTCTGCGCATCCTGTGTCATGGCGCCAATGCCGAGATTGGCACTGGCATTACTCAGCTGGGCGAGGGCATTCGCTGCTTCGGGCTGACCACTGTTCGCAGCACGCGTGGCTTGAATGACTGTTTCAAGCGCTGCAGTCTGAGCTGCATCCGAGTCGACATTCGAGCCAGAGCGGATGAGGGACTCGAGCGCCTGCACGCGGAGACCGAGCTCATAGGTGATGGGTACGTCGTCATTCGGCCTGATGTGAGTTGAGAATACTCTCTTTCAACATACTTCTTCTTCTTGTGTGGGGTGCTGGGCGCCTCCATGCGGCACATGCTGGGCACTCCACGCTTGATACAACGGCTGCAGGGGATGTTGCGGTCGCACTGGGGTCAGTTGCGAAGCGGGACCGTACAACTCACATGTTCTGTTCAGTGGAAGAGAGTCGAGGTCAGCAAGCTTGTTCAACTGAGCAGGGCAACACATACGTTTCTGCAGGTCAGCAAAGGAAGACACATTCTTAGGCATGACTCACTCGTCGATGGCACTCTGTGCAGCTTAGCACCGTCCTGTTTCTTCTCCGCTTCAACCGCCCATTCTCGTAGTACGTCCTCGGTGTCCGGCTATCCCTGTCTCTTCTGCTCGCATCGTCACCCGAACGGTCGTCCTCCCGGTCAGACTCGTCCTCGCCATCCTCGTGGGTGTCCGCTTGTGTAGCCGCGTCAGACCCGTCATCGTGCGCGGCGCGGCCGAGGTTGTTGACAATCTCCTGGACCTGCTCGTTCGTGAGGGTGTCCTGTCGAAGGAGCGCGGCAAAGTCTTGGTCCTGGCCTTGGGGCTCGTGCTGCTCGGGTCCATGTGGCTCCTCTTCCGTCTGTTCGCGCTGCTCGCGGTCGTGACTATCACCCCGATGCTCGCGGTCGTCCTGCTCCTGCTGCCGTGCTGCAGCAGCAATCGCCGCCGTCGCAACCGCATTGATGTCTTCCTCGACCTCCTCTTCAGCCTCCTCATCGGCATCTGGACCATGCGCGATGGAGCTCAACGCTGCGAGGTTGGCGAGCGTGTCTGGATCCAAGTGGTTGTCGTCCTCTCCGTCGTCTTCCGGCGGGATTTCACTGAGCGCTGCGGCTAGGCTGAAGCCCGTGTCATCGAGGTTGTCGTCGAGATGGGGGTCGTTGAGGTCGGCCTCTTCGAGTTCTGCAGCTGCCGCCGCCGCAGCTGCAGCAGCAGCGGCTGCATCGGCGTCGGCAGCCTCGGCATCCGCAAACTCCTCAACAGCCTCCTCAGCCACGTCCTCCACAGTAATGTCCCCAGCCTCGTCGACGGGATTGGCAGCCTCGGCGTCAATGGCGGCCTCGATACCCGCGACAGCGTCATCGACACTGGTAGCAGCGTTGATCGCGGCGGCAATGTCGATACCACTGTCGTTGATGACATCGGGAATCCCGTCGGCAGCGCCTTCGTCATTGTCCGCCGTTGTTGGTGCCGCTGGTGCTATACTGTCGATGTCCATGGGGGTGTCTTCCTCGGCGGCTTCTGTCGGTCCACTCGCGCCTTCCTTCTCTGCCTCGGCTTCCCCTTCAATGGCGCCTTCCCCAGCATCTGCTCGCGCCTGAGCATCAGCGGGAGCATCAGCCGCGTTGACATCCATGCCCTCGGGGTGTTCTGGCGGCTTGGGTTCTGGGTCGGACGGTTGTGTTTCCGGCTCGGCGGTCGGCGCGTCCGTTTCTGTTGGTGGTGGTGGTGGGTGGACCTCGCCCGCGCCCTGATCGCGTAAAGCGGCGTTGTCGCTCATTTTGGGCTAATCGCCGATAATTCTGATAATGGCAAGAGAGTGGTACGTGTGAACAGCTGGAGACGGGCGGGCCGACGCTGAGACACCGGATGGTGCTTGCGATGCTCGAAGTCGGCTGTGATGATGATCAAAAGTCGGCGCGATGACCAGGTTCAAAACAAAGCAAACAAGGGCCGAAACCAGGGCTGCCTGCTTGGCTTGGGTGGCGAAGGTGAGTGAGAGTGATAGTAGAGAATGGAATGAGGTGTGGTTTGGTGGAAATTTTAGCGGGGAACGTAATCAAGGACAGCCTGTGTAAAATGGAATTAGGTAATCTCACGTGCTCTTGTGCCCAGGTGTGCCAGGTGTGGGGTATGCGGGGTCGGGGTCGGTGGGCTCGATGATCGATGACGCCTTGGCTGCTGCTCCATTTCCGTCTCTCTCGCTCTGTCATCACTCCCTCCGTTCGTTATCCTCGACACCTCCCATGATAGTCCGAACAGCACTACTATCAGCATCCAGACTTTGTGTAAACGTTTCCACGAGGCAGCAGCTGTATCCCAAACTAGTCGTACCGGCCCTCTCGACGTTGACAAGAACAATGGCGACCTCCACCCCCAAATGCGAGACGAGCGATGTTGCAAAGTATTCCAGCCCTCTGGGACCTGGAAAGTATATCCAGTGAGTCACCTGCGCCACTGATGAGTTCTGCTGCTGACTTGTTTCAGGACCGCTGGGTGCATCATCATCGGCGACGAGGTGCTTAACGGCAAGACCAAGGACACTAACAGCAAGTGGGTTCGCCTTAAGCGTTGCTTCTAACCCTCAGCTTCTTCGCGCAGTTCTGTTTCGATCTCGGTATTGAATTGTGCGTGTCGTGTGCGAGTGGAGCTGATGAACAGGAAGCGCATCGAGGTGATCCCCGACATTGAGGAGGACATGTGGGTTGTCCATCTGTGCTGTCCCTAACCCGTCAGTGTCGAGGCAGCCCGCCGCATGTGCAGCAAGTACGACTTTGTCGTCACTGCTGGCGGTATAGGTCCCACTCACGATGGTAGGTTTCGAGGTATTCGTCTTCTGACCTACTCAGACATCACGTACGACTCGCTCGGCAAGGCATTCAACCTTCCGATGGAGCACGACAAGGAGACGATGCACCGCATGATGCTCCTGACTACTCCGAAGCGTCGCGAGGAGCTCGAGAAGGCCACTCCTGAGGAGCGGGAGGCGCGCAACCGCATGGCTCTCTTTCCCACCTCCAAGGGTGCCAATGACGCCAGCAGCGAGATTCTGTTCGTCTGCGATGACCGTTGGGTGCCCGTCGTGCGCCTCGGTGGAAAGGTGGGTGTTTTTGTAACTCAGCGCTGACCCAGCAGCTCTGTGTCTTCCCCGGCATTCCTAGCTTGTTCCAGCAGCTCCTCCTTGGCCTGACGCCGTATCTCCCCCTCCCCCCGGCCTCCTCCAAGCCCTTCCGGCATCTCATCTACACAGCGTGGGTAACCTACACAGCATGCCCTCTGACTCATCAGGATGCCAGAGTCCAGGATCGCGCCGTACCTCACCGAGCTGCAGGCCCGCGTGAAGAGCGAGGGAATCCGTATTGGGTCTTGTGAGTGGCTGCTTCTCATCCTCCGCTCACCCCAGATCCTTATCTCTACCAGGGCGTGCACGTCAGCCTGATCGGACAGGATGTGGAGCGTATCAAGGAGCTCGGGCGCGAGGTGGCCGAGAAGCTCGACGGCAAGGTCATCTCCGAGGGAGAGCTCGGCACCGAGAAGGCCAAGGCCTAGAAGTGATGCCCGTGATCTTGTCTTATTCTTGTTCAAAAGTGTCGCTATGCATGCATACTCGTCTTGACAGGACAAACAAATAGACAAATGACAATGTACTGGGGGCGCCATGTCAACATTGACGGGATCAAATTCTTCCGCCCACGATTCCTTTGTGCACGAAATCAAACCAACAACTCTCGACCCCGCTCTCACTCCTCTTCCCAACCATTCTCGTTCCAACCACCCCTCGCAACACTCAAAGGGCACAGTCTCGGCGCGATGCCCGACACACTCCCCTTTTCGCTCGAGACCCTCCGGTCGCACGCCATCTTCGTGCCGCCCGCGTCGTCCTCGACCGACGAGGACGGTTGGGAGCTTGTTGACTCTGGCAACGATGGCCTTCCCGCGCCCAAGACGGCGCGCATAGCCGTGCGCGACAAGGATCTGCTTGTGGCGTTTGGTAAGGAGGTCCGCATGACGAGCCTCGCCGGCGAGGCGTGGGAGGTCCATGACGGGACAGTCGGCGGATACAAGGTGAGCTAAGGGGTGATGAGCATAGCTGACATCAGACACTCAAGTCGCCGCACCTCACGTTCGCGATCCACCAGCTGGTGCTCAACCCCACCGGCCGCCTGCTTGCTGTTGTGGGACACCACCAGCTGGTCATCCTTGTTCTCCCACGCGCTGGCTTCGGGAGCTCGGTCGGCGGCGACGTCGTTTGTCGGTGTGTACAGCTCACGTAAAGCCTCATCACAGCTGACACTAAGATCATTCCCTGTCGACGAGTACCAGCACTCCCCCTCGTCGTCGAATGCGCTCACCAAGGTGCGCTGGCACCCGTGGGGCGAGGGTGGCAACTCGCTCTGGGTACTCGGCGCCAATGGCAAGCTCTTGTGGGTCCTGAAGTTAAGAACGACCCGCTGACGTCCAGTGAATACGACGTCCTCCGCCCGCAGGACCCGGTGCAGACCTTCCAGTTCCTTCCCGAGAAGGAGGCCGCGTCGACTTCCAAGTTCTCCGCGATCGACCCGCTGTCGCAGTACGCTACCTCGTTCACGTTCTCGGACGGCACGATGGACTTTGGCCCGACGATGGTGTACGCGCTAATGGCCAACGGGGACATTTACACCATGGGCCCCGTGCTCCCGCTGCACGCCGAGGTGCCGGCCACGTACCTCCAGTCGCTGCAGGCGTGGATGGCGGAGAAGGAGGCGCAGCTGGAGAGCGACGATGGCAGCGCGGCGCACGCGGCGCTCGTCGGCCGCATAGCGCTGCAGCTGGCATGGGTGAATGCTGTCGTCCGCCAGGCTGGTGGTGAGGACGACAAGGACGCGTCCGCCTCGCCCCGCCGAGGCTACGGATTGCGCGACGAGTCGCCGTCGCCCCCGCCACCGAGTAACCGTCCCCCGCCCCCGCCAGGCCTGGTCCGCGTCCACCCCCCGCACCTGACCGAGAGCGGCGGACCTGCACCGGGCGTACACCGCCCGCTGATGCGGCAGGGACCACTGCTTCTGGACCCCGCACCACAGGAGGTCGGCAACGGCGACGACGTGGACGAGCAGATGGCGACGGACCTGACGATCATCCGCGCGCGGGGCGACAAGGAGAAGAAGGAGGGCGGCGAGAGCGACGGGCAGCGGATAAATGTGCTTGCGATCGCGTGGTCGGGTGGCCGAGTCGATCTCGGTGTGGAGATTACGCCGCCCGAGCCGAGGTGGATGTCGTCGCGCGATCCCGGCCATGTCGACCTGTATCTTCCTGTGATTGAGAGCGTGCTCGTTACCTTCCCCCAGAACGCCGACTACGATGCGATCGCCTCCAACGCCCCGGTCTTCGTGCCCGACACGATCCACCCGGACGTCGTGTACCTCCAGCACGCATTCGGCATTGACGCCATCTCCGTCGCGCCGTGGGCTGACCAGCTGCTGAGCGGCGACGACGACGAGCTGCACCGGAGTGATGTCGCCTGTCTCGTTGAGGCATCGTAAGTGACTGCTGCGTGCTGAACTGACAGTAGCCCATCAAAACCAGTCGTTGGCACAGTTACATTCTGCAACATTACCCTCGGCTATGGTCTTCTCGCGCTCGCCTCCACCGGCCAGCTGGCCGTAGTCGAGATGGACTTCCGGGTACAGGACCGCGGGGTAGCCATCGCGCCCGAGCCGGCGGTGCCCGACGACGAATCGCAGCCGCTATCCAAGCCGTTCGACTACGACAGTGTTATGGCTCCGATTCTGCACCCGAGCACGCCGTTCAACCCCCTGTCGGCGGTGCGCGCGGTGCCCGACTCGGACCAGCCGATCGAGATGCTGCGGCCGGCGCACCTGCGCGCATTCGCTGCGGCCGCGCAGCAAGTGCACAAGAAAACCGAGGCGGTGCGCTCCGCGGCCACGGCGACCGAGCACCAGGCGGACATGGCGCTCGCCGAGAGCGCGCGGCAGCTGCGGCGCCTCCGCGAGGCCGCGCTCGGCATGGACAATATCCGGAAACGCGCGGCGGCCAACGCAGACCGCACAGCAGCCATGGCGGCCAAGCAGGCGTCGCTGGGCACGCGCCTCGATGCGGTCCTCAACGCGCTGCTGGCAGAGTACCGGCCCGAAATCGGCGCCGTGGAGCGGAAATGGTTCGACGAGCTTGAGCGCCTCCGCGCGCGCGTGCAGGGCACCAATGCGCGGAGAGGCACGCAGGGCCTCGTGCACCGCGCGCAGGTGCTGCGCGAGCAGCTCGCCGTCGTGCGCCCGCTCGTCAAGGACCTCAAGGCCGAGAGCGACGGGCAGTACGGGCAGAAACAGCTAAAGCCCCTCCGGCACGCGCTCGACGAGCGCAGCGACGAGCTCAGCCGCATGATGCGCAAGATGGAGGCGCTGGCGGTGCGCGTCGGCGAGGAGAGCGACGACGAGTAGAGAAGCACCTCGTAGTAGTACAGTAGTACAGTAGTGCATGCCATTATTACAACACCTAGCTCTGGGCGAGCTTGCTCGCGTCCCGGTTCGCCTCGCGCTTCATCTGCAGCTGCAGCTCGCGCTCGCCCTCGAACGCGTCGGGCGGTATGCGTCCCTGCAGCTCGGTCATCGCGCCCTTGTAGATGTACAGGAACGGCCCGGCGCCAGCGGGCGGCGGCGGGGACTGGTACGCGACTGCTGTCAGCTCAGGCCGGCCGAAGCTCGCAGCTCTCACTCACCAGGCGTCTTGCACCGTCCGCAGCAGAACACCTGCCGCATCTCCTTGTCCTCGCTCTCCTCCTTCTGGACCAGGACTCTGGGTCCCGCCTCGGCGTTGAGCTTGAACTTGCGCGCCGGCGCGGCGCCCGCGCGCGAGCGGATAATGTATGCGCCGTCCGTCCTGCCGTCAACATCCCTCCTAGATCAGGTTCTTACCTCCTCCGTGGCAGCCGCTCGAGCTTGCCCTGTATCACGAGCACAAAGTCGCCGCAGAGACAGTAGTAGCTCCGCAGGACGGCGCGCTGGCTCGTCTGGCTCGTCTGGTCCGTCGAGACGGTTGCGCGCGTGTAGACTTTTGGCATCGGGGTGAGTCGGGAGGTGGGATGTCGGGGGTGGGAGGCGGAATCGAGATTGAGGAGGTTGAGGATCCAGATCGAGGAGATGGAGAGATCGAGGAGGGATCGATCAGGTTGGGATCGAGATTGTTGTGGGTGGCAAGATCATTTGATCCCGCTCCACCAGGATCTACGCCGGATATACCCTACATGCCCTCCACCACACTTTTCTCCCCGGATCTCATCTCCTCTCCCTCACCACCTCCGTGCATGCAAAAACGGCGCTGCAGACTGCTGCTGCTGCCGACCCCGGCCCGAATCGAACGGACAACCTTGAGGAGGAGGTATTCGCTTTGGAATCTCACGCGCTACCATTACGCCACGGGGTCGATGGTGAGGGCTCGTGGCGCCACGGCGCGCGCGCGTCTGGCCACCTGTGTCAGTCGCGCATTGATACACATATCTTCCAGGCGCTCCGCTCACTGCTGCTTCGCTGCTTTGCTGCGCTTTGCTGTTAACAGTGTATGCATCGTATCTACTGGAATCAACACCTGGCGCGAGCGCACCTTTTGCTACACGGAGGGGACTAGGACTAATACTGGGGAGCCGGAGATAGGGACAGAAAGTACGAACGCAAAGGGGGGTGAGTCCGTCGACATGGGGACAGAGGGGGGATGTGGATACAGGCCGTTCGTGGTGATGAGGGGGGATGAAATATGCTATTGCCCAAAGGTGTAATGATGGATCGTATTGGTCGTGTAGCGTGCAGGTCTTGGTCGACGTGAGTCGTGCGGATGATAGTGGTGCTCTATAGATCGCGCCAGCGCGAATGCTGTGATGAAGGAGGAGTGTGTGTATGATGTGGTGGTCATGTCCATCCAAGGAGAGTCTCGATGTGACAGTGGCTGTGTCTACGCAGCAGCGAGGGAAGGAGGACCGTTGTCGGGGGTCCAAGGAAGCGGGCCAAAGGTGGTGGTGGCAGCGGGCGAGCGGTCAGGGGGTGATGCGCGAGGAGTGGAGGTCGACGCAGATCCAGACGTGCTGGTGCGCGCCATGGCCGCAGACTGCTGCTCGGCATCCTGCTGCCGCCTCTGCTCGTACAGCCGGGGCGTGGGCGTTACAGCGCGCGGGTCGCCGTTACCAAAGTATCCATAGATCGACGGTGACGAGTAGCCAGACAGCGAGAATGCCGAGTGCGAGGCGTAGGGATCTTCAAGTGGAGTGGTTACCGAGGGCGGTGACTTGAAAAAGCAAAACTTGTCGAGCTAGGGCTTGGTCAGTAAATTAATGTAGGTTCTGGACAATGAAGAAAGGATACTTACAAACTCTTGGTAAGTCGCGGCGTTGAGCATGCGCCCACGCTGCTCGGGCGCCTCCTCGCCCTCGTGCGGTGACCCAGCGACAAACGTGTTCACAGGTGACGAGTCACCAGTGGACATGGACGCTGCCGGCGACATGGGGCCGGGAAGGAGTGTGCTGGGCGTCGGCGGCGAGGACAGGTTGCTGTCTGCAGGCGACTCTACCAGTGACGAGTCACCGTTCATCAGAGCACGGAGATCGCCGGTGCTGCGATGCTGGGAGAGTGTCTGGATCGACTCGTTCTCGTCTTCGCTGGCGCTTGTCAACGAGATGGGGCTCGCGATGAGCTGCTCGAGCGGATCGGCGTCGGGTACGCGAGATTCGGGCGAGCGGGCTCGGGCTGCGCGGGGTGTTGCGTCACCGGTTGCCTCATCGCTGTCGCTCATAAACACCTTCTCAGAGTCCTGCCAAGAGTCGCCCGACTTTCCGCTCCAGCTCTGGCTCCGCTCGTGACCAAGCGGAGGCCATGACGTTGCGGGGCGTCCGTGAACGAGGGTCATTGGCGAGGACGGTTGCGTCGCCTCAGCCGCCACCTGAGCGGGCGTGGAGACACCCGTCCTGCGCTCGGGCGCCAGTTCCAGAATGAGACCAGGCCCTGATGCCAGCTTTTCAGGTGAAGATTTAGGCGGCGAGGGGGCACAATACCGCTTCAAGGCAAGGTGGCTGTGCACATCAGGCGTGGATGGAGGCTGAAAGGCGGCGGCTGGTGGCGGGCTCTGCTGAGGAGAGTCGACACGCTGGACAGGAGGTGTGATGCGTGGGAAGACCCAGTTCCGTGGGCTCTTGGCGTCGCCTGTGCGAGGAACACGCAGGGGAACTGTCGAGACGGACGATTCCGATCCGCCGCCACGCAATGGTGTGGGAGTGCTGCGGGCTTTGCGAATGCTGGCACGCTTGAAGTTGAAGCGGTAATTCTTGCCCTTGTTCGAGTCCCACCACTCGCGGCCGTCGACCGAGAAGCGGGCGCACAGCTGCAGCAGGCGCTCCTCGATCTTGCGCTTGTAATCTTCGAGGCGGATGGTGAAGCTGAAGCGGTCCCAGCCCTCGTCACCGGTTGTGCCGGCGGGAATGTGCGAAACGTGCTGACATGTGACCTCGGATGTGGTCCTGAATGGTCAGCGCACGTTCGAGCTCCAGGTAACTCACTGCCAGTGATCGAGGGTGAAGCGGATGACAACCCATTTCTGGAACGAGACGTTGCGAACGAGGACCGTGCCACGCATAGCCAGAGGCGATCCGTTCTGCATGTCCACGCGCTCGAGGACGACAGACTCTTCCTTGAGGATGCCCTGCGTGCCCGGGCCAAAGTCGAGGCGGATGCGAGGGACCGTGAACTCGGGTTGGATCTGAATCTCCTTGCCGGTCTCGGGACGCGAAGATCCGCCTCCACTGCGGCGCGTGCGAAAGTGGACAAAGTCGGTGTCATTGTCGTCTTCTGTTTCTGTTGGCGTGTCGTTGGAACCAGGCTCGGCAGACTTGGAGACTGCGATAGGACGCTGTTCGCGGAGGAAGAGGACGACCGACTCGAGACCGAGGTCGTCGAAGCGAACGCTCTTTGTGCGCTCGCGGAGATGGTCGTGCTCATCGCCGCTGCTGTCCTTGTTACGCCCAAGATCGGGCGTGGACATGGATCGCTGTTTTAGAGACGACTTTACCAGCTCGCCAGACTTTTTGCGAACCATGTGAGTTGCGGGGCGCGGAGGGGATGTGTTTAAGAGAGGGCAAGTGAGCGCCGATGCGGAGAGACCGCGCTCGCGAATCGATTTGGGGTTGCGAACAAGGCTAGGCCTTGGTGGAGAGTGTTTGTGTGTCGACTTGATCGGTGAGGTGGGTAGAGAAGCAGGCTTGTCCTGCGGTGTTGGTGGTGCGTCACTCGAGTCGGAGCTTGGTCCATCGCGAGTGAGAGTGGATGAGATGGAGTGGTTCTGGCCGTACAGGTGCAGTCCGAGACCGCCTGTTGGTCGAGTAGGGGAGAGTGGGGAGCGTCGAGGGAGTGAGTCAACAGAGCGCATAGACGCCAAGGCGGCGCCTACGGCCGTTGTGATAGTGTGTCGTGGGGATGTTGGGGGTGGTTTGTTTGCTGGTGGCCCCGCTGAAGTAGAGGTGGAGGGGTTGCGGCGTGGGATGCTCGGCAATGGAGAGGAAACCGAGCGGAACTTGGTATCGTTGGACGAGTCATTGGGGAATCGACGGTCATTCTTGGGTTTCTTCAACGGGGCGGGGATGGGAGACGTAGGCTCGGCGTACGGCATCTTGCTGTATCACACCGATGATTCAGCAAGTGTTGAGGGAGCTCGACGCGCACGAAGTCGACGAGGTCGGCGTAGGGCTAGATGGAGTGTTAGTGTTTGGAGAGAGAGGGGAGCTGTGGGGGAGAGTGTGACGAAGAGAATGGGGGGCAGCGGCGAGATATACATGTATCCGAGGGCGTTGTTGCCTTGGTTGCCTTCGAGGCCGCCAGCGAAGCGGTAGCGAGAGGGACAGAATGCCGCGCTCCGGGTCGGGGATTGGCGTCCCAGAGCGTGAGGTCGGGCGTGTATGACAACAGACTGTTGATTGTGCATCATACACACACACGACGAGACGAGTAGCGAGCAACGCAAGTGCAAGGTCAACGGGGCGGCAAGTACCGCCGTATTACGTGCACAAACAAAGAAACGACTGATCTTGTGGGGGAGCCGTGAGGAGAGACGGGCGTGGGAACAAGATAAGGAGAATGGGATCTATGGATCCTGACTTACTCGAGGAGTGGACGCCTCTGAGCACGCTCGCGATAACGGCGGTGGCGCTCGCAGTGGGCAATCCAGTGACGAGGCGAGCGGGGGCTGAGCTCGGTGGCACAGGCGTTGTCGGCAGCACTGAGACGAAGCGTGGTCTGGATGCAAAGACCCGGGCGCGACGACGTGCTGCAGGTGCTGGAAGCGGAAGAGTTGCGAGAGTGGCTAGACATTGTGAATGTAGATGGCAAGATGATGTCGGGGAGGGAGGGAGAGTAAGGGTAGGCGGTGTGGGAAAGATGAGTGATGTCGGTGGCGTTAAAGAGAGCGTGTTAGATGTGTCGACGTCAAGCCAACGAGGAGGAGATCGATTGAGTGTGGAAGAGACGCGGGTGGGTAGCGAGTAGAGAGTGTGCGTGTGAGTGTGCGTGTGAGTGTGCGTGTGCGAAGGGGCGAGATCAATGTCAGCTGTTGAACAGTGAATGGAGAGGAGGAGGATGGGTGGTGGGGGACTGAGATCGAGGACGAGGACAGGGTCTGCTTATAAGGCGGGCAGACGTTGACAGCCATGCATTCAGCAAGCCACAGCAGGTCGGACCCCAGCCTCCAGCCTCCAGCGCTTCTCTACGCCGCGCGCCGTCACCGAATGCAAGAGAGCGCGCATTGCATTGCTCGAGCAGTGGTCGGATGGTTTGTGACAATGGTAAGGGAGGGGAGCGGTGTGGCAATGCACTCGTCAGGGGATAAAGCTGTTCTGTCTCGGTGACAAAAGTCGCAAACCCCCCACCAGTGAACCAGTCAACGCCAGTTGCCCAGCTTATGTGCCCGCTAATGGTGTGACAAGCGGGGACATGGATCGGATTGAATGTGAACATGCACAGAACGTGTATCAAAGGCAAGAGGTCGCAGCAACGCATGGGAGCCGAAGGAATAAAGATCGGGGAGAGGGACATACCTTGAGTAGAGAGTAAAGTTGTTGCAAGGTTGTTGGGTTGCGAGGCCACCAGTCGACGCGTCGGCGACGACAGGAAAAACCCAGAGGCGAGATGTACTGTACAAAGGAGACAAGGAACAAGATGGGAACGAGGCAGAAAAGAGTTAAAAGTGTGGAGAGTGAGAGTTGAGCAGACGAGGTCGGTGATGCCGCCGCGTGAAGAGATGATGAGATGCGGGGAGACTGAGCCCCTTCGACCTACGTTGGCCGGTATGCGGAGCTGATGAATGAATGAATAATGTTGTCCAGGAGCTAGGAGGCGGCGGATGTGATCTGAATGTGTGGGAATTATTGACGATAGCTAGCGCGCGCTCGTATCTATCTCTCAATCAAGTCGCAAGTCCAAGTCGCGTTCCTGTCGAAAATGTCTAGGCGTCTAGGCGTCTAGGCGTCTAGGCTCGTCTTGCTGCCTCGGCCGGCGTCGGTCACCAACGCGATATTGTACTGCAGCTGCGGGTGCTAGCTTCTTGCTAGTCTACTTTTCTTTCTAATGTTTCTCCGGCGGCGCGTGAATCGTAATCCGCCGTGTCTTGTCTTCTTGTCTTGTTCTTGTCTCTCTTCTGTCTCTCTTCCACCTCTCTTCTTGTCTAGATTGAGATACTGTAGCCTCGGCCAGACACGTTCTCTTTATTTGGTATCGTCCTCTATCTCCGAGATAGAAATAGGGAGCAAGCAAGGGAATTTCCCAGTTCTGGTAACCTTACTAAGTAAATTGAGAACAGGAAACAGGGCGATGGAATATGATTATGTGATGCGATGGGGGGGGGATGACTGTCGCTGTTGACAAACAATCACTTACCACTGCTGCACTCGGCCGTGGAGGAATGAAGACGGAGAGACCGATAGCTGCGTTGTCCTCGCGAGCGGTACTGTAGGTAGGTAGGGCAGAAAAAGCTCTGTTGGAAAAGACGGCGAGATCTAGAGCGGTCCGAATGTGATTGTGATGTCACTTTGAGCCCTTAGCTTGCGGGCTATAGGGCTGGCTTGCGGGCTATGAGCGATGCTGGAGCCGCCGGCGCGGGAGTACGTACTCGCTGGTATTGTCAGCATTTCCACACTCAATGCAGAGCAATAAGCCAATGCAGTAGTTCCCGCAAATCGCACTCTTTGCAGGGACGCGATTAGCCTCTGCGTTGCGATGCTGGGTTCCGCAAGACAAAACGCACACGAGGGACAAGAGCACGAGATGACGACAAGCACCTGCTACGACCTACCTGGGTCGGGAGTGGGCTGGGGCAGCGATCTGCAAGTGTTCTATCGGCTCGCAGCTTTGCACAGAGTTGCGTTTCGTCGCGTTTCGGGGTGCGATCTTACGCAAGCCCGATATAGCTTGCAGTGTGCGGGAGCGTGCAGCTGGAACACTGGAACTGGGTCTCGAGGGAGCACTTGTGCCACCAATCGAAGGCTGCAGCTGCCACGGATGCACTCGGCAAGACTGTGGACAGCTCTTTGTCGGGTGCACACAACAACAGATCGTCGTCGGGGTTGCTCGCTCGGCTCGCCCGGCGGTTGTCAACAGCCAAACACTGGTGTGCGCCCTGGACGAGGTCACAGGTCACGTTGAACGGAGATTATCACCGTTTGCCGATACAGCGATGCAGCGATGGGCAGGTGATCGCGGGCGACCACAGCAAGCGCGGAGACGTGTGACTCGCGACTCGACGACGGCGGCGAGAAAACGTTGTTTTTGGACGTGTACGTACGTCTGCGTACGGTTCTCAGAGGGTTGTGATTCTGGGGCGCTCGCTTTTGAATTTTGGTGTGCACGACGTTGGAGGGGAGTCGACGAGACCGGGACGGCTGGCGAATGGCTTACACCGCTATGCCGCGATTGGGAGGATGAAACGAGAGCGGTGAAGTGAATGACGAGGTGATTTCCGGGCTTGGTACGTCGTTGGTGCGTCGTTGGTACGTCGGTACGCTGCTTTTGGTGATGCAGAGGTCGGAGAACAGTTCAATAAACGAGAGAAAGAGTGAGTATGCACAGATGGAAGTGCTAGAACAACATCGAGAGCGACACAAGTGATAGCGATACGCGGACGTCAGTAGCGCCAGTACGACAGTGGGCACATTCCACAGAAGCAGCCCGCTCACATCTGTGTTCACAATACAGCACCGAGAGCAGCAATACATCAGCACGCAGTGAAAATTGAGTGAGACAATAAGGACAACATGTCCTGGTCAGTCTCAGACGTCGATGCAGCGACGTCGATGGGTGGCAACCGTGGCTGCCGATCCCAAGGCCCAGGGTGGTGTTGTCCCTCGGAACGGCCAGGACAGGCAGGGCAGGAGAATTTCGAGAAACCGAGAAACAGACTCGAGAGAACAATGCAGAGACATGGGCACGCAGGGCCGTGGCGTCCGACGGCGTCGACAGACACCAGTCCTCCAGCCAGCGCCCCCTAGGGCACGCGCCACTGACACGAGTAAATTACGTTCACATGCCATCACCGGCGAGATGGGGCGAAGCTCGAAGCTCAGCTGCAGGCGACAGACACCGCTGTGCTGCGTGCCGTACATGGGTTGCAGTGATCGTGCGCACAGTATGCAGGCACCTCTCCGGATAGCCGGGATGAGAATACAAGGGCGGGAATGAGGCCCTCGCGATGTTCTTTGTTCTCTGCAATTCTCACCGGGTCTTCTTTGTGCGTCGTCGTCGCTCACACCGCTTCGGCGACTGGTTACACCTGGTTACGTCGAATGTACGTGCACTGGGAGGGGAGGAGGCAGAGCATCTGGAACGTATCTTCAAGGATGCAGGGCAGGCTGAGACATGGCTCGCCTCGCGGTCATGATTGCATTCATGTTTGCTGGAATTCCCACGCCAATTCAGTCTGCCGAGCCTGCTTCTAGCTAGTAGACGTGCCCCACAGAATGCGAGCGCGATGAATGCTTCGCCCCCCGCCCCCCGCCCTCCGCCCCGCTCTTTCCGTCACCGCTCTCCGTCGCGTTGATTGGGTTCAGCTCGTCACGACGCGAACACTTCTGTCCGAATCACATGACCACGTTCCACCGAAGCAGAGGCACAGTGGCGGTGGCAGGCACTTGCCTCCGTTCCCGTTCCCTCCGTCCAACAATGCGAGATTCCCAGCAACGCGGCGACTGCTGCGCCACACCACGGCTTGGCATGGCGGGGTGTTTGTTGATGGCCGGGAGGAGGATGCCCCCGTCCCCGGGGGCCGAGTGCCCGGGGTGGCGCCGCGCCACCGGGGTTGCCGAACATACAGACTGTTCAAACGTTCATACTGAGGGGACACACGTGGCAGCACCTCCTCGCTAGCTCGCTCCTCTCCGGGCACTGCTGTGCGTCCTGTCCGATCCTGGGAACGCGTTAGCGGCACCGGCCTAGGCACCTCGGAGCACTGCTGTTCCCATGGCCCGGTCGTTTCAGCATCGCCTCGGCACGTGACCGAGGAGGCTGCTGGATTCATGGACTCATGGACTCGACTGTTGGTTGTTCGCCAGTCGCATGCTGGACATGCTGGACGCGAACACCTTCGGCCTCTGGGGTGCTCAAGCCCAAGACAGGCTCAAGCATCAGGCTCAAGCATCGATCACAAAGCATCGACGCGTCGCGCCATACTGGCCCCAACTGGCGATTCGTGACGTCACCACTAACCTAGCGTGGTGAGTTGCGAGGCGTTCGCTCGTTTGCTTCGAGCCGCACTCGCTGGACGTCATCGTCACGCCGGCGGCCGTCGCCGCTGAGCCATTATGGGCTGTAATGTTGTGCATTGGTGGCTCGCGGCTCGTGACTCGTGGCTTCTTGTCTATGGCTCGTGGATCGGTGTACAGATCAGAGGCATGTGGCGGACGCACGGACCACCCACCTCAATGATACTGTGCGAGCAGTCCTGCCAGTCCAGCCAGCGGTCGTCGCCGCACCCGTTAGAATAGCGGCGCGTTGCTCGGCAAGTCCAGTCGGGCTCGGCATCCTGTGTAGCCGGCGCCCAGCGTGCTCAGTGCTCAGCGCGCAGCGCCAAAAGGGCGAGCGTGCAGTGCTAGCCTACGCCACGAGAACATGGATTTCCGAGACATTGCTGCGTGTGCGAGTTGACTTTGAAGCGTTGACGTTGACGAGCGACGCTGATGTTTGAACAGGGCGGTTTGGCGGTGAGTGCCTTATGTCCGCTCGCTCCCAGGTCTGCGTTGCTGGCCTGGTGTTTGGTGAATGTTCTTGCGGAATGGGTCGGGGAGCGCTGGAGACTGACTTTGGAAGGTTCCGTGGCGCCGTCTCACATCTTGCTTCCCAACTCGTGTTTGCTCGTGCTGCTCGTGTTTACCTTGATCCTGTAGACTGGTCGGATTCACCTGAGAGGTAGTGGCGGATCCCAAGGGACGCTCTTTGCAGCGCGTTCGACGAGCAAAAAATAAGCTTTAAATCCAGAAAAAGAACAATAAAATAGTCATATAAGCCACTTGCGTTCCAACACTTGAGGCCTTCAGCCAAGAATACGAGAGCCCTCCCCTCCTCCCCCCCTCCCCCGTCTCTCACACTACACATGCACCCCTTGCTAACTGCCTCAATGCGATCGGCGGCCGAACGACGGCTAACGAGAGCAATCGTCCGGTCGCGTGGCCAAATGGTTCGGCGTATGACTACGATGAGTAATCATGAGATCGCGGGTTCGATCCCCGTCGTGGCCTGTCGAGAGGGAGGAGCTCTCGGGCAGTTCTTTTTAGGGGTGAGAGGGCGAGGGAGAGGGCGAGAGGAGAAGGGGAGAGAAGAAGGGGGAGGAGGGTGGTGGCCATGGCGGCATGGCGGTGTGAATGAGGGCAGAAGGCAAGGTCGGGGTCGGACGAAGAGCCCACACTGCAGACGGAGAAACGGAGGAATTATAGGAGGATGGGATTCGGGAGCTTGATTCAGGAGCGGAGACGCAGATTGAGAGTATACGAGACTCCAAGTACTGAGACTTGTTGAGGCGAGGACACGAAGGATGGAGGGTATCCAGTATCACTTGGAGGTCCGCGGCGCTCGGGGATGGAACAGACCTAGCCCCAGTTGCCCGCCCCCTCTTCTCAAGATTCCTCAACCTCTCTGAGAGCCCTGCCGCGCGAACAGCCCGCCAGAATATCAATATACCTGGCAACGTGGCGGAGTGGTTAACGCGGTTGACTCGAAATCAACTTCCTTCGGGAGCACATGTTCGAATCATGTCGTTGTCGGCGAGAGCGGGAGAGTGTCTCTTGGTTCTGTTTTTGGAGGTAGAGGAGGGGAGGTCGACAGCGTCCTTCAGCCTTGGTGTTAAACGAGGAGAGAGTTTGTAGGCGTCCCGGTCATGTCCAGTCATGTAGGCCTAGTTCACCGGACCGACTCGGTTTCAACTCCAATCGAACTGCATTACCCTGCTGTCTTCAGTTCTCCGCCCTATGTCGCCTCTGTCATGGGACTGTGCTACTCATGAAGGTTGCAAGGACGCTGGTGCCACTAGCATGCCACTGGTGATCACTCACTGCAGATCTCGTGCCACAGTAGCGCGCGCGATAACCACGCGATTTTGCTTCCGGCGTCATTTTAGACGCGTCGCGCTCAAGTGGAGGTCCTTCAGAGATGACTGGACTGGATGTATTTGTTTTTCTTTTCCCGTCCAAACAACACTCTCACTCCACAAACAATGAGCGAACCAGCGACGGACCTCTTCTTCCCCGCCGAGTCCGAGGAGGACGACGACGACGTGCACCTCGCCGTCGAGGTACCGCGGCGCTCGGCCAGCCGCTCCGTCACGCCCGTGCCTCCACCGCGCGTGGTCGGCGAAGCGCTGTTCCAGCCGTACGACGAGGACGATGACGACATTGAGGCTGGGCCGTCGCGGCCGTCGCGCGCGGCGTCGAGGGCCGCTTCGCTCGCCCCGAAGGTGCGCTCGCGCTCCCCCTCTGTCCGCCCCAAGCGCCCCGCCGAGCCTTCCCCGCCGCCTTCCTCCGTCCGACCGGGATTTGCGCGCGGATACCTCGGCGAATTCGTGTGCGAGGGCTGGTCCCTCTCGAAGGGGAAGGGATACTGCTCTCCGGGGAGTAAGATCTTCTTTGAGCGGCCGAAACCCCAGAAAAAGGCTGCGGCGCCGACGACCGACAAGGCGGGACCAGCGCGGATCGTCAATGGCAAAGTCGTCGCGGCGAAGAAGGCCGTCGGGGGGAAGCAGATGACGCTCGGCGCTATGATGAAGGGGCCTGCACCGGTGGTGAGCTGCAGCTGGAGATGAATAGCTAACGTACAGGCCAAGAAGCCCGCAAAGCCCAAGGTGGACCATATCATCCGGTTCCGCAACGAGCGAGGGTTTGGTGCGTGTCTGGGTTCTGATCTGTCTAACGCACCAGAGGTCGGACGGCTGTCCGTCACTGAAGCGGGATTCCTCGTGCATCTCCTCGACGCCGGCGTCAGTGAGTGTCATATTCTTTGCTATAACTCACACCCAGTCGAGCTCGAGGGGCACGTCATCGACTGCCCGCAGGTGCTCGCGACGGGAAGCACGATCCTGCTGAATATCCGCGTCTACCTCGCCCGCCGCGGGTTTGAGAAGATCGAGAAGCGCGACCGCGGGCAGCAGAGCACGTTCTGGCAGGAGCAGCAGGAGACAGAGGAGGAGGAAGCCATGCGGAGCCGGAAAGAGTCGCTCGGCTCGCTTTTCAGTGAGCTAGCCATTCCGCGCGTTTAGCTGACCGCAGGCCGGATAGGCGTCAAGCCCCTGCAGTCCAACCAGGTGCTTCAGGCTCAAAAGATGAAGGGCACCGCAGCTGCGAACATCAACGAAGGCGCGCTGAAACACTTTGACAAGCAGAAGCCGAGCCCAAAGAAGGGGTCTGCGGCCAACTCTGACGACGAGGACGAGGACAGCGGTGACGAGGCCGAGAAGCTCAATGATGCGCAGATGAACGAGATCGATTCGATCTACCGAAAGTGAGCACCCTCCTTTGTCGTCACTGACCTCCAGAGCACAGTTAAATGATGCCAACCTTGACGAGACGGAGCCGCCACCGAGCTTCCTCTTCACCCTGCGGCCGTACCAGAAGCAGGCGCTCACGTGGATGGCGGCACGGGAGGGTGGAAAGGAGAACCTCCGCGAGTCCAACCAGACGCTCCACCCGTTATGGGAGGAGTGAGTTTAACTACAAGTCTCGTCTGACCGCAGATATGCGTTCCGCAAGGAGCAGGCAGTCGGCGAGCCGATCGAGATCGAGGACGACGATGACTGGATTGACCCGTCACGCAAGTTCTACTGGAACCCATACAGCGGCGAACTCAGCCTCGAGTTCCCCAAGTCGCAGGCGTCTTCACGTGGTGGCATTCTGGCTGATTCCATGGGTTAGTTTGTCCCCTTGCTTCTGAACTGACATCAGGAATGGGCAAGACATGCATGATGGCATCGCTCATGCACAAGAACAAGGAGGATGAGGAGCCGGAACCATCACAGGATGTGGAGGAGGAGGCACCAAAGCGCCGCAAGCTCGTGCAGGTCACGCTGTCGAACCAGTGGCGCGCGACGGCCACTGCACCAAAGACAAAACGCCAGCCGCCGCGAGTTACGCTGGTGGTCTGTCCCGTGTCGCTCGCCGCGCAGTGGAATGCCGAGCTGGAGAAGATGTCTGAAAAGGGCTCGCTGTCCAGCGTGCTGTGGTACGGCAACGACCGCAGCGATATCAGTCTTCTCCTCGCACAAGAGGGCAAGAAACAGGTCGATGTCGTCATCACCAGCTACGGCACGCTCGTGAGCGAGTACCTCCGCTGGAAGAAGAACAAGGACAAGGCGTCGTATGACTGGAGGAGCATTTACGATTGTGAGTTAGGAGGCGTATGTTCCAAAGCTCACAACAGACGAGTTTCTCCGCATCGTCCTTGACGAGGCGCATAATATCAAGAACCGCACAGCGCAGGTGTCCAAGGCGTGCTACGAGCTCAAGGGCCGGCGGCGGTGGGCGCTGACGGGAACGCCGATTGTGAATCGCCTCGAGGATCTGTATTCGCTGCTCCACTTCCTGCGTCTCGACCCGTGGGGCCTGTACTCGTTCTTCCGAAGCTTTGTCACGATCCCCTTCCTCAACCAGGACCCGAAGGCGATCAATGTGGTGCAGTTCATCCTCGAGTCGTGTCTGCTTCGCCGCGAGAAGAACATGCGGGACAAGGACGGAAAGCTCGTCGTGGACCTGCCGCCAAAGACTGTCGATGTGCAGGTGCTCGACTTTTCACGCGCAGAGAGGAAGATCTACGACCAACTGGAGAAGCGCGCTCGGCAGAGGTTTATCGAGCTCGACGCCGACGGCCGCGCCATGTCCAACTACACGTCCATCTTGGCCATGCTCATGAAGCTGCGCCAGTGCGTCGACCACCCGCTGCTCGTCATGAGCAAAGGTGGCGACGACGGGGACGACGACCTCGTGACTGGTGGCGGCGAGCAGAGCGTCAAGGAGCTGATTGCGAGCTATGCGGGCGACGGGAAGGACTCTGGTGGTGTCGACCCAGCGTATGCGCTGCGGGTGCTCAAGGAGCTCAACGAGACCGAGGCCGCGGCCGAGTGCGCCATCTGCTTCGGCGAGGTCACTGACGAGGTGCTGCTGCCGTGCTACCACCGGGGGTGAGCTGAGACAAGGCATTGCCAAGCTGACAACAGGTGCAAGGACTGCATCGTCGACTACATCGGCCACTGCGAGGACTCTGGCAAGGAAGCGGCGTGCCCGACGTGCGACAAAGGCCCGCTGCGCGTCGGCGACCTGCGGTCCGTGCAGCGGCGGCAGAAGCGGCATAACCCCATCACGGGCGAGGCTGGTGGCGAGACGTCGATTACGCTCGGCAAGATTGATGTCGTCTCGAGTACCAAGCTTGGTGCTCTCGCGCGCAAGCTCGAACAGCTGCGCGAGGAGGAGCCGCTGTTCAAGGCGCTAGTGTTCTCGCAGTTCACGTCCTTCCTCGGTGAGCTTCGCGATCAAACAGAGCTAACTTGCAGATATCATCGAGACGAAGCTCACCAGGGAAGGCGTGCGGTGGCTCCGCTTCGACGGCTCCATGAGCCAAGCCGCGCGAGCCGCCGTGGTCGAGGAGTTTGACAGGCCGGCAAAGGAGCCCGTCGTGCTGCTCATCTCGCTCAAGGCGGGCGGTGTCGGGCTCAACCTCACCGCGGCGAACTGTAAGCTGGGGAACATCGCTGGAGCTGACAACAGACGTCTTCATGATGGACACGTGGTGGAACGAGGCGATCGAGCAGCAGGCCATTGACCGCGTGCACCGCCTGGGCCAGACCAAGCCCGTCTTCGTGACGCGGTACATTATCAAGGGCACAGTCGGTACGTCCACCAGTGTGTTCGTTGCTTATGTCAGAAAAACGCATCATGAAGATCCAGCGCAGCAAGACGGCGCTCATCAACGCGTCCCTCAGCGGGCAGAAGGAGCGCGCGACGCTCGCGGACATCAAGAAGGTGTTTGGCATCGGGGACGCGGACAGCGAGGACGAGACGTACTAGTAACCTAGTACATGGAGGAGTATATCATCGAGATGCATCGGACTCAGGTGTGTAATCTGGGCTTGCAGTGTACAGTGTGTATGTGTCACCGGCGTCAGATCGGGTGACGCAGTGAGCTAGATCTGACTCGGGGATCTGGACCGCGTCAATCTGTGGGGCAATGGCTCGTAGCGAGTGACTGCTTCGCGGCGCGCGGGGCAGTCGCGACATGACACATCTGTGGGGCCTCTGCCAAGAACGCCTCACGCCTCCGTCCACCTCCACAGGGCTCGTATCAGTTACCCAGGCATCCGGATACCCCGCGATAGCGATAACGCTTTCTCGTACAAGTCGAGGCATGAAGCCATTTCGAGTCAGAGGCGATAGCGTGCAGTCAGTCCTGCTGTCGGCCGGAACACGCGACGCGCCGCACAGCACGCCGCACCTCGAGGCCATCGTACCCACCGCTGAGACATGGCGAGGCGGTGATATCAGGATACACGCAGGATATCCGCCCTCAAACATCAATACGGCACGCTCAAGGAACGCCTTAAGAAGTGGCGAGGTGGCACTTCACGCTTCACGCTTCGTGCTTCATGCTTCCTCGATTTCCTCGATTCGGACAAGCCGCGTCCGAACCCATATGGCATCGCACGCGTCAGCAGCGCGCTCGACCGCCGCGCGAGAATCCCTATTGTGGCGCACGGACTGTCTCATGGCGAACACGGCCATCTGGGGTACGGCTGGAAGCTGTGGGGTTCAGGTGGGCGTGTGGAGAGTATGGGCGTGAGATTGGGGTGCTGGGATGGTCACACGAGCAGATGCCGCCGAGCAGGCGGCGACTGCGATCGTGACTTGCGCCTCGGATGGACGATTCTTACACATTGCTCACACGACATCCGTCAGCAACGACGATTGTGGACGACGATTGCGAGGACAATGACAATCCATCACTTTGATGTCTCACTCATTCGCATTCCTGTTGCCACCCAACACACTTGCACAAGGATCACTTTGACACTTGTTACCCGAGGCGGTTGTAACCTCGACACAGTCCGCGCTCGGTCCTCCCGTCCTCGTCACCCCGTGCCCTGCGCACGCTACCTTTTTGCCGCCCGCCGGCGTCCTTTGCCCGGTGCAGGTTGCCGTTGCCACTTCAACGTGCGTTATCGCGAGTATACAAGTAGTGAGTGTCTCTCGTCGTGTCAGTCGTCTTGTCTCTCTTTTCTCTTTATTCTCACCTCTTTCCACAATCCTTTATCCTTTATCCGTTATCCGCGTTTCTCTATTATCCTCGCAGCTCGCCGCCGTCCTCGTGATCTCGTCTGTTTCCACACTCCGTCCACCCCCAAACATCCCACTTCCATTCCCAGCCACCGCTCAAGAGCATATAACCTCCCAAGCCACCGTCTCATCATAAAGACCGCCATCATGGGCCCGATTCGTCGTCTTGTCTCCACTCCCATCGCTTCTTTCCACCCGTCCGCGAGTGAGTCGCCATCGTGTTTCTCATTCCCATTGTTGTCGTTCTCCACTAACCACCAGCCATGGACTACCTCACCATTCTCGCCACCCGCTCGCTGGTGCTGTTCGAGTCGCCGATTTCCCACGCATCGTCCGCCGCGCCTTCCCCGGTGTCTTCCCCGGCTTCATCGATTCTGAGCGTGACGCCTCCTCCCGTGTCCCTCCCCCTGCTCTCGCTTATGCGCGACGACGCGCACTGTGCGCACTTCCTCTCCAACCACATCCTCGAGTCGTCCGGTGCCGGTCGCGACACGCACGCCCGGGCCGTCTCGCACGAGGCCACCGACTCCACCACGCACCGCGCGATCCTCCAGGAGGCAGAGGTCCTTGCCTGGCAGCAGATTTGCCGCGCAAAGACATTCGCGCAGGAGCTCGGGCGGCACTATGGCCGCGTCGACTCTGTTCGTGAGGACGACCTCGCCGCCCTCGCCGCCCTCGCCGCCACTCACGGTATTGGTCTCGCCCCCCTCGTCGCCGCCCGCAGGCGCGAGCGCAGCGAGGCCCGCAGGAATGTCGCCGTCGACGGCGCCAGCGCCATCCTCGCCTAAGCGCGTTCCTGCGTTCCTGCGTTCCGTGCGCGCCGTGCGTGCGCTAGAGTCCAAGTCCCTGCGTGCCTGTGTACCATGTACCTCGGTACCGACGTCCTGTATCATTCATCCGCGTGACCCATTCATTCTCATCAAGTTGCAAGTGCCGACCGTGACACACAAGTCAACGTCCTTTACGCACGGCAGCAGTCCGTTCCTTTTTCCTTCTCCCTTCTCTCCTCCTCATTGTTCTCCTCTTCCCTCGCCCTGTGTCAAGAGCGCCGATATCTGCCTCTGCCTCGTGTTGTGTGTGGTGGTCATTTGGGCTTTGTGGTAGTTTCATCCTGTGTATAGCAATCAAAGAGCGAGGGCGATGTAGCTGTAAGGTAGAAGAAGAAGAAGTAAGCATGCAGTCAATAACACCACCGTTGGACGTACCCGGCAATCATGGCAAGGCCGCCAAGGGGAGTAAGCGGGCCAAAGACCTTGCCGACCTTGTCGCGGAAGAGCACAAGGCCAAAGATGGTGCCCGAGAAGGCTGCCGTCAGTTTCAGCTGTAACTCACAACTCACTCAGAGCGCCGCCGACAATCAGGCCCGCAGCAGTCTTGTACCGCCGCGCACCGAGCGCGACGGCGGGGTGCGCAGAGATAGCAAGAAGCGCAAGACCGTTGTAGATAAGGTACGACGAGCCGGTCATCCAGCTGTTGATGCTCTTCTCCGCCATGTCGGGGAACTTTGCGCGCAGGCCGTGCGACCCGAACGCGCCGAACGAGATGCCGGTCGCGGCTGGGGTCAGCTGGATACGCAGGCTACGCACTGAGCGCCGCGCCGGTGCGGAAGAGGGTCTGGGCAGACATGGTGAGTGTGGGATGTGTGGTGTGGGAAACGGTCAAGACAGAGACTATCAGCGATTCATTCCGCGCTTGATGTCTTATTGTCCGTCGACCGGTGACGTCCTGCCGCTCGTCGCCGAGACAACAACGGAAGCGCTCGGCATCCTAAGCGGTGGATTGCTCCTGGGGGCGCCAACAAATTGTGGTGCGCCTAATCCTCAAGCGGGCCTATACGAACGTAGGCACGTGATATCGCTGAATCAGACCGCATTTGCCACCGAAACATCGAATTGAGGATGCATCTCTCGCTCAACCTGTCCATCCACCATCAACAACAACAAATCATGACGGCAGTACCGCTGCACGTGCACCCCCACTTTAACCCAGAAGAAGCGGCGTCTGGCGCGGCGGAGTTTGTTTCCAGTAAGCTAGTAGCACCTCGCTTTAGCTGACATCAGGCCTCGACAACCTGCCCGGCGAGGTCACGTTCCTGCTGCAGGAGATCAAGGAGAAGGATGACCGCATCAACCGTGAGCTCGCCTGCGCCGCTCAGCTGACACCAGAACTGCTCAGCCGGATCAACCAGCGGCACTACGGCCTGACCAAGTCGGTCAAGAACCTCTCGTCCGCGTCGCCGGCGACGCCCAACCCCTCGTTCCCGCTGCCGATCGCGACGGGCGCGCCGCTGCCGACAGCGCACCTGACACCAAAGGACTCGTCGTCCATCTCCAAGATCCAGGCGGAGTGGGTCAAAATTGAGAACCTGCAGGACGAGAAGATCAAGCTCGCAGAGCGGCTGGAGCGCATCGTCTCGCGCGCGCGGGATCGCGGAAAGGTTGAATGGCGCAAGGTCGGCGGCATGGACATTGACGAGCTCGAGACGGACGTCAAGCTCGGCGACCTGGGCGGCGCCGATGTCATTATCCCTACCTCTGGACTTGGCTCGGGAAGCGATTCGGGACGCAGGAGGAAAAAGGGAACACCAAAATTATCCATCGCCGCTGCCATCTCTGCCGGGTCGTCTATGGGCGCCATCGGATCCCCTGCTGGCTCTATGGCCCCGCCCCCCGTACCCCGCGCAGGATCACAGGGACGCTCCAGCAGCTCGCGCGCCAACAACCGCGCGGAACGGCACCACTCGCAGGCCGTGTCCGAGCCCGAACCCGAGCCCGAGGTCATCGAGACAGAGGCCGAGGCTGATGACGCGCTCTACTGTTTCTGTCAGCAGAAGAGCTACGGCGAGATGATTGGGTGCGACTCGGATGCGTGCGCGTACGAATGGGTAAGTATCGCGACCCCCTGTCTGACGCCTTTGCTGACCCTCAGTTCCACGTCAAGTGCGTCAACATCTCGGGCGCGCTGCCCGACACATGGTACTGTCCCGACTGTGTGCAGAAGCTCGGCCTCAGCTCGAGCGACGGGCAGAAGAACAAGGACCGCAAGGGGCGGAAAAAGTAGAGCTGGTATTTGTATTGGGGTATTGTATGTTTGTCGCATGTATATTGTAGCTGAGCAGAATGGCTGAGGCTGCGGACCAGTTCTGATTCCTAAAGTCATGAGCCCGATGGTCGACGAGCCTTGCAATTGTGCGATGTCGAGCTGACTGAGACTCTTGGACTCACTCTGACCTGGTGCCGCTGACTCTGGTATCTCGACGTTTGAGCCGACCCTCGGCAACCAGAAAAAGATCACCAGACCTCGGAGGTCTGGCCGTGCTCGCACGCTGAGTCGAACAGCGGTCAGCTCAGAGTCGTAGAAACAACCACAACGAACGGTGATAACCACCTACACTATACGAGCCACAGAGGCGGAGGATCGGCGTGCCAGGATGCGGCTTCGGCGTGGATCTACTCCGAGTCCTGGTGAGTCTTCGAGGGGTTGGTCAGCTGCGGCTGTCAACTTGCACCTCGTCTCGAGTGACTTGCGAGAGCCCTGACACGTGCACGGAAGTACGGCACTGTACCCAATCGTGGGCTCGCGACGAGGTCAGCAAGAGATCAGGTATCGTCTACAATAAGGGTAACACCCTGTCGGACGCTTCTTGGGGCTCTCCAAACGGCAATCACTTACAAGCTCATGTCCAATGAAGAAGCGAATCTTGTTATCGCGATGTCCTGATACTGCGACCGCCAGCCGGCAGCCGTCGCCTTCGCACCACCACCACCACGACGCAAAAACGATATCCCACGAGCTCGCGCTCGGGGCTGACCACTGACAGGATCGAACTGCCGACCTCCGCATGGACTAGCACGCTGCTGCGTATTAGTACGATGCTCTAACCAGCTGAGCTAAGCGGCCAGATGGAAGGTGGTGGGGATCGCCAATGTGGCACTGCCAAGGATTGGCGTGGGTCATTGATGCATCTTCCTTCCAATACGATCGTGGGCGAAAAATATAGCTATGAAACACGACTGCACCTATGTAAGTGTCCGTTACGCAGTGCTGGTAATGTCCAGGGTCACAGGAGGAGCGCGGTGCCGGCAGCAACGACGAGCGCGGCCAGGTGGGGCACGACCGCAACCGGAGAGCTGGCGGCGCGAGGGACGGAGTTGCCACTCGGAGGGGGGTCGGTGCCGTTGCCCTGGCCGCCTCCTAGGTCGCCTCCCGAGCTCTTCGCTCCGGCAGACGGGAGCACGCTGCCGTTTCCCGAGTCGACGGTCGGAGTGGTCCCGCTCTGGCCGATGTTGGTGTACACAGTGTTGCCAATGACCCCGCCTACGCTGACGTCCTCTCGCAGCTGTCTAAGAGAGGTGTACGCCGCAACCTTGTTGAGCTGCATGGACGTGGAGGCCGAGAGGGACCATGTGAGCTCGGGCCAGATGCCCGCGGGGAACTCGTACGTGTGCGTCAGGTAGCATGTGCCCAAGTCCTCCACGTCGCCGGTGTAGTTCACGGTCGTGGTGGCGGTCCACTGCACGACGGCGCCCTTGTAGTAGAGCTGGAAGCCGTCGGCGCTGATAAACTTCTGGCTGACGGCGATGCCGACGACGGTCGCTGTGGTTAGAGATTACTGGTGTGTGCTCACAGTCAAAGAAGACCGTGGCGTTGCCGGCGCCGGCCAGCTGGTGCCCCTTGGTGGCCGGGTCGCACGTCGTCACCTCCTCCCACGCGCCAGTCCACATCACGTGGAGGTTCAGCTCAAGGACCTGGGGAGTAAGGTATGATCCGAGGTGCACGCGCCCGACTGCCCTGTCAGTCAAGAACGCAAGGGCTGGAGAGACCTACTGCAGGATCTGTCCGTGCCGTCCGCGGCGACCGTGTTATTCGTGCACTTGTACCTGCTTGTCAGCGGACTTTGCAGCCACTGCTCACCCCCGATCGCAGCTTTTACCGTCTACAGTCAGCAAAGTGTCTCTCAAGTCAGACATACTCTGGCAGCAGACGCTGCCGGGTGTCATGCATGAGTCGCCGCAGCACCCCGTACTGTCATCAGCTCGGGCTTCCCTCGCACCCTCGCACCTACCCATGAGGGCAAATGTAGGTTCCGCAGCAAATTTCGTCCGATTCCATGCAGCCGCTGCCGCAGCACTTTCCTTTGCACGACCCGTCTAGGAGGTCAGTTCCACTGCGCGCTTCCCTCTTGGGTCTGGTGTCTCTTGTCGATCACAGCCACTTACCATTTCCGCAGCACTCGCCCCCTGGACGGAGGCACCCATTGTTGCCCGGGCAGCATGTAGTGCCGCCGGGACACGAGCTCGCTGTGCAGTCAGAGAGAGCCGTGCTCGCCGCCAGCTCTCGCCGAGACTCACTTTCCCCGCAGCAGATGTATCCCGGCTCCGCACAGCGTCCGCCACCACAGCACGTCCAGCTGTTCTGGCACGTTCCCTGGTCTGACATCAGCAAGGCGCGCACCGGCACTCACTATTATCACAGCAATAGAAGCCGCTCCGCGCACACACCGACTCGCAGCACGTCGTGCCAGTTTCGCACGTGGTTCCGTCCGGGCAGCAAATGGTCCCTGCCCGGGCGCAGCCGGCACCACAGTTGGAAGAGCCGCTGGGGCAGCTCTGGCGCTTCTGGAGCAGACCCGTGCTATTGGGGTAGACGGGCATGTACTCTGGGAAGGGCAGGGCAAGGACGTCTCGGCGTACCGCAGAGTGCGACGAGCCGTCCGTCGTGCCCAGCGACTGCATGTACGGTTTGAGCGGGATGGCGGGTATGTGTTCTGCGAACACTGGCGCTGCGGCGAGCAGGCCGGTGAGGATGCGGACGAGCATCATTTCGTCTAACGGAGAGTGCTGGGAGTGGTTTGAGAGAAGGTTGCTGACCCGTCTCCACTCTTGTCCTTTATACCAGCTCCATGGTCGCCATGAGCGTGAAGCCGGAGCTGCACCATAACTCACTGGAACAACCGGCCTCGACTGAAAGCCTCTAGCCTCTCTCAGGACACTACCAGCCTGCATCGTCGGTACCAATTCGGATCGTCTTGCCCACACCAAAGCCTATCGCCAATCACCTGACAGTGGCACTGCGGGTACCTTCCTGTTTTTCAATGTGCCACTTGCCTCCGGCGGAGGACATTCATAAGCTTAAGCTTGACAACGGCAGAGTTGGGGGTCGGGCCACGACGCTGATCGACAAAGCAAAGTGGCTCAGACTTGTTATAAGTGCTGGACGGCTTAATTAAGCGTACCTGACGATGCATTCCGCGTCTGTGTGGGCGAGACTCTGCCTCCTGGGTTCGCGTCTGCCTCCCCGGTTTGCCGCCCACTCGCAAACAGATTCTGAATGGGTTCACCTCGGACGTTGTTCTAGACCCCCGGCTTCATCGGTAGGAGTGGGCTGCTGTAGGTGGGGAAGCATAGAGGTTGACGGTCAGAACCCAGACCGCGTTTATTAATCGCGTCACACGCATCAGATCCTCGCTAAAGATATTATCCAAGATGCCACCTGGAGAGGCGGTTGCTGAGGCAGTCGCCGCCAAGAGAGTAGAGGATGATGGTGTGGATGTATCAACTGCACTGAGTGTTTGAATAACTGTCGCGGAGGTAGTATGTCTTCACTCCTCGTTGTCGAAGATGAGGAGCTGCTTGTGGTCGAAGATGAGGAACTGCTTGTGGTCCAAGATGACAACATTTCTGTCTCGACCCTCACGCTGGAGACTACCGTCCCGAATAGACCAGTCGGCGAGATTTAGATTTGGGTCATCGACAGACTGATACGTGAGCTCAGGCCGATAGGTACGGGCAAAAATGGGCTCAGCCGGAAAGCCCAACTTGGTTGTGTTATAGCCGTCTGGACAGATATTGTCCAAGATGGCATTGTAGTTGAGGTAGTAGGATCCAATACACCACTTTTTAGATCTGTCCAAAGTCAGATACAGTAGCTCCCATTGGCATGAAGGCAAATGTCCCGTCTCTGTGCTCTGTGCAGAGGCACTTCAGTTGGTCCGCCGTGCCCTCCATTATGCTCGTACAGGAAGAAAAGCTCGCGATGTAGCGAATGTTGCCCGACAATTCAGCTTTCTTTCAGTGGTCGCGCAACTTGTAGCGGGTCCGAGGTCCGAAGATCCGAAGTCGTACGGTCCATTGTTGAGTTGTTGAGTTGATACTGAACAGTCTCCCAAGTTAGCAGGATTGACATACTGTATATTGACAGGACGCATGCACCACCACGTGGCCTGATTCTGGATTCAGAACACTATCACGTGATTCCCGTGACAGATCATGACAGAATGCAGCTGATTGGTCCAGCTGGCCAGCTGGATCAAACATGGATCAAAACAGCGCTCATAATCCGAATCACGTGATTTACTGATCTGATCTGTGATCTAATCTCTGATACAACATGATTTCTGCGTACTGCGTACTGTGCGTGATCCAGTCTCGAGCCCTGGAAATCGCCGAGTCGCCGCAGGCCGCAAGCCGAGTCCGATGTTGGGTCTACGGATCTCCGGCCTCTCCACGGTCAGTCGAGTTGATGATTCATGTACATATATAATACTCCATCTCGTCACTGCTACCTTTTCCCATCAACCACATCTTCCACTTCTTCCGAGCCACCTCAACCACCTCACCACCTCACCACCTCACCTCACCACCACCACCTCACCACCACCTCACCACCCCACAACCACATTCACAATGGCCCGTACCAAGCAGACCGCCCGCAAGTCCACCGGAGGCAAGGCCCCCCGCAAGCAGCTCGCCACCAAGGCTGCCCGCAAGTCTGCCCCCTCCACTGGCGGCGTCAAGAAGCCCCACCGCTACCGCCCCGGTACCGTCGCTCTCCGTGAGATCCGTCGCTACCAGAAGTCGACCGAGCTCCTCATCCGCAAGCTCCCCTTCCAGCGTCTTGTCCGTGAGATTGCCCAGGACTTCAAGACCGACCTCCGCTTCCAGTCGTCGGCCGTCCTTGCCCTCCAGGAGGCGTCCGAGGCCTACCTCGTCTCGCTCTTCGAGGACACCAACCTCGCCGCCATCCACGCCAAGCGTGTCACCATCCAGCCCAAGGACCTCCAGCTCGCCCGCCGTCTCCGCGGTGAGCGGTAATCTGCCCCCGGCTGCGTGCGATGTTAGCGCTCTGAGCGCCACCCTTCTATCTTTCTATATTTTCGTTTTGTCTCTTCGCATTATTTGAGCGGGTCGAGCGTTTATGCAATCAAGTTCCCCGTCGTACTGTTTGGAGCGAGCAGGAAGGAGAGTGGGTGGTGCGACTAACGATATTGAGAGCAACAAACATTCATGGCCGAGATGGTTGTGGAGGTGTTTCCAGTTAGCGTTACGTGATCTAGGCTGACGGATAGTGACTGCTGGCGGAACGGCTAATCTCTAATTTATGGATACTAATCAGATCGCTTAGGATTTGTAATGGGACAAATGCACAGCAAGCAATAACAAACTCTCCAATACTTACGACTCTTGCCACCTTGCACGGTGACCACGCTGTCCTTTGTTGTTGATGTCTCGTCCCAAAATCTTGACATCTCGCATCACACTCTCTTGCAATCATATCACTTTAGACCAGGATATCGAAGACACAAGTCATGTCCTGGGTAAGTTGCTCGACGTTCGGCGAAACTGACAGCAGCTCCTCTCCTCCCTCCCCGCGATCCCACGATGGTCCTCCGAGCCGACGAAAGAGAAAGATGTCGAGGAGGAGGAGGAAGACCTCGACGTGCCGCCCGCCTTCCCGCTCCCGGATAGCGCCCAGCGGAGCACCCCAGTGGCGGCGCCAGCTGCGCCGACATTCGCCCTCGCGCCGCCGTCCCCCACGCGCTCCCTCTCCGCGTCGCCACCCTCAAACCTCAACATTGCCGTGCTCCCCGACCCGATTCCGCTCGGCAACATGCCCCCGCCGCCGAGCACGACCACCCGTCCCGACTTTGGCATCAAGCCCGGCGGGGGCATGGAGCCGCCGTCTCTCGCGCCGGCGCCAAAGCCCAAGATCAAGAAGAAGGGCAAGGTCGCGCTCGCGCCCGGCTGCTCGGCGCTGGACTGGGCACGGCTGACAAAGTCCGGCGCCGACCTGAGGGGCACGAGGGGCCCGATGCGGGTGACCATGGACGAGCTCAAGAAGGTGTGTCTTTGAGACGGAGGTTGCTGACAGGTAGCACAAGTCGCCCGAGGACGCGTGGTCCGCCTTCAACGGCGTCGTGTACAATATCACGCCGTACCTCCGCTTCCACCCCGGTGGCGAGGACGAGCTCATGCGCGTGGCCGGAAGGGACGGGACGAAGCTGTTCAGTAAGTGGACGGTAAGACGGTTGCTGACACCCAGTGCTCACCCACTCGTGGGTCAACCTCGAGCACCTGCTCGCCGAGTGTGCCGTCGGCATGCTCGTCCGCGGCTAGAGGCGAGGCTACGCTCTGGCCCGAAGGCCCAAGCACGCTGAGTCGGCGCGTCCCAAGACGCGATCTTGTAGACGGACACTCTTAGAGTCCCAATCTAGATTCATGGCTGTATATCAATGTACGCAGTATAGACCCCCCCCCCCGAGCATAGGTGTGTGCTGGAGAATGTGCCTACTGTGGCGTTGCTCTCAGGTTCGAGTCGAACCCGTCTATCTGCCCGTCTCACCAGAACACATGTAACGTCCGGGCCATTGTATCGGATATCCCTGTAGTGCTCTCGCACCAGGGCCCTGGAGACTGGAGAGATGTTGTTTACAGAGCCGCCATGGCTACTCGATGCGAGGCAGTGAGGCAGTGAGCCCAAGTGAATCGAGCGAGTCACCAAAACTGCGCCGGAGCAAATCCAGACCAGGCAATGTCCGATCTGTAACAAGCTGACAAACCAGGCGTCTCGCCAAGCCGCTCGACTCGCATTGTGCATCCGCGCTCAGTTATGCATGTGCGCGCCTCCTATGCAACTCGGCGTCTCGCCTGTGATCGATACACGAGCACAATGGTGCTTGAGTCATTCCCAGAAGCAGCCGGCTAAATACGTACATGCGAGATGCGAGGAATGCTCCATATCGGCATCTCTTCTGATCACGGGACACTGAATCGGTGGGCCGGCGGCAGACGCGACCACTCGTACATAAGACACGAACGTCATTCTCATCCACCCACATCCTCAACATCTCTAGTATCACGATGCCCATCGAAATCGGCTTCCTCGTCTTCCCCGACGTGCAGCTGCTGGACGTCACGGGCCCGTTCGACCTGCTCGCCTCGCTGCCCGGCGCCAAGACGCACCTCATCGCCTCTTCCTTGGAGCCCATCACGGCCGGATCGGGATTCACATTCATCCCGACAGCGACATACACGACCGTGCCGGCGCTGGACGTGCTCGTCGTCCCTGGCGGGCGCGGCGTGGATGCGGCACTGACCGACGCCGCGCTGCTCACCTACGTCCGCTCCGCAAAGCCGACCTACCTCACGTCCGTGTGTACCGGCGCGCTCATCCTCGGCGTCGCGGGTCTCCTGAAGGGGAAGCGCGCAACGACGCACTGGGCCTTCCACTCGCTGCTGCCCTCCCTCGGCGCGATCCCCGTGTGCGAGCGCGTCGTCCGCGACGGCAACATCTTCACCGGCGGCGGCGTGACCGCCGGCATCGACTTTGCGCTCACCATCGCGGCGGAGCTCGTGGGCGAAGACCAGGCGATGCGCGCGCAGCTCTACATCGAGTATGCGCCCGCGCCGCCGTTCGAGGCGGGCGACCCCGAGACGGCGCCGAGGGAGATTGTGGACAATGTCAGGAGCGCCACCGCGCCGGCGCTGCAGCGGCGGAGGGAGTGTATTGCCAAAGGCCTCGAGCTGGTGCGGACCCTCGAGTGATGCGGGCGCGATTTTCGCGTGCAGCTGGCCACAAGGAGAAGCAGTAGCAGTGCAGGGAGCAGTAGCGGTCCAGTCGAACAGACCGGACAGCCAGGATCTGGGGATGGGCAGGATGTAGGGATATAGGGGAGATGCAGATCGAGCGACTTCCGCGCACGCGAATACCGCGCAGACGCGACGGAGATTGTCGCCGTCTCCGCGAATGGCGTAATTCACCCCCTTGGCCTTCGTACACTGCTTGTGAGCTTGCTTACTTCACGCGCACAGCTGTCCAGCATCTCATATAACCTCGTCGTTGACATCTCTTCATCTCTCCATCTCTCCCACACGTTTATCACAATCACCATGGCTGTGAGTACCACCATCAGCCGCGAATTGCGGCGGGCCATCACCATTCGCGCGTGATGAGCAGGAGATTGTCGCGCAGTCCACATCTCCCACCCCGAGCCTGGCCTGCCGATCGATGTATGCTGACGCTCTCTTCCCCGTTATTCATCCTTTCTCCTTGCGTGACACCATCATCTCTCACCATCAATCGCCCTTCCATGTCGCCCTCCAGTCCACCGGCCCCGCATACAACTACACCGTCAAGATGACCTGCGGCGGCTGCTCGGGCGCGATCGAGCGCGTGCTCAAGAAGAACGTCGAGGCCCGTGAGTGCAGCGGAGCGAGGCGTGCGGATGCGCGCAGCGAGATCTGGACCCCTGGCGGGAGAAGATCTCGACGGCAGCATTCCGGTGCTATGCTCGCGTCGCATCCTTCCCCCAGCCGCCCACCGCCCAACCAAGGCCATTCACTAACCGCAGCCAACGGCTACGTCGTGTCGCTCCCCACGCAGCGTGTGGTCGTGTACGGCCCGTCGCTGCCGCCGTTTGAGACGATTACGGAGAAGATTGCCAAGACGGGCAAGGAGATTCTCGCCAAGGAGGAGATTGCGTCTGGCGCCGCGGTGCCGCCTATCGAGGCCTAGGCTGTTAGAGATGTATGTGTATGATCATGAGCTGGCTATTGTTGTTGAGTTACTTGAGTTGTTTGGGCCGAGGACCGCCCGATTTGCCTCTGGATGCTCTGTGCTTCGGTGTCTAGTGCCTTGGAGGCCAGAAGTCACCCGCGAATCTAACTTTGCGACATGCGGCACATGCCCCGCGCCCCTACAGAAATACATGCTTAGAATACATATGACAGTGTCCCGAGGCGTGGACAAGTCTATGGGCTAGGTTTATGGGCGAGTGTTACAGCTCCATCGGCAGTGTCCTATTCCTTCCCGACTGGCGCCGTCTTCGCCGCGCCCGGCACTGCCGTCGTCGTCTCGTTGCCGCAGCCGCAGTCGTACGTCGCGTCGAGGGTGAGGCAGTCGAACTCGGGCTTGTGCAGGCGTTCATTGACAATGTTGTGCAGGTGGCACAGCCACAGCGAGGCGGACTTGCGCGAGCCGGACTGTTGTCAGCGTCAGCGGTCTGTGGGGTGAAGAGAAGTATGAATGGCAGTGGTGGTGGTTTGGATCATCTTGAGTCTGAGGACTCTGACAACAGACAGAACCCTCGTGACGCAGACATTTCTAGATGCCAAGAACCCAGACGCAAACTTACCTGCACGGGATACTCCTTCAACATGCCCTGGAAATGCTCCGCACACTCGCCGCAGGGGTACAGCCTCGAGAAGAGGTGGAAGAAGCTGACGAGCGCCTCGCGGTCGTCTTTTGTTGGTTTCTGCGGATTAGCTCGTATACTGTGGCTCCAGGCATGAACTGCCTGCTAGATCACTTACATCGGGGAAGCGCAGTGTCATGGTGTGCAGGAACCGCCACGTCGCGCGTCCGAGCTCAGCCCTGGGTGTTAGTTGAGATCCGATGCTGTGGCTGAGACCGTGGTGGTCGGAGGAAGAATGAGGCGAGACCGAGTGCACGATTCAGCCAGCGAGGGCTGGTCATTGCCCGGTGGCGACTTCATTGTACGGTGCGCCACGCCTCCACCCCCCGCTTCTGTCCGCATCTACTCCGGTCCACTCCGCTACTCACTTGGCAGTCGCGTTGCCGAGCTTGGGCATGATAACGCTTCCGAGGCCGTTGACGTCTTTCAAAAACGAGCTGGTCTTGTCCGTCGCGGCGTCTGTTGTCGTCGTCTGCGCGGTCTCTGTCACGGGCGTCACTGGTGTCGTCGCCGTCTCGTGCACGGTCGTCGTTGTAGTCACAGTAGTAGTCTCCGCCGCTTCCTTGGGGAGATCCTGCACCTGCGCACCCCACTGGTCCCAGTCCCGCGCCTCCTCCTCCTCCAGCACTGGCGGCACCTTCTCCCGCACGTGCTCCGAGTCGATTCCGCCGGCATCCAGCCCGAGTTTGCTGTGCACATGGTCCTGTGCGCCGGGGTAGAAGAAGTACACCGAGGGGACGATGACGAGCAGGAGGGCGAGGAGGAGGAGGCGCGTGAAGCGCGGTATGTGCAGCATTGTGAATGAGTGTTGTTAGATGGGTGTTGGAGACATGAAGATGGCGACGAGGATGGCGATTTATTGTATCGAGGCGGTGGATGATGCCGAGGCTGATGACGACGGGTAATACGTAAGTAAGCGCTGCAGCGCGCTGCAGTCCGGTGCAGTCTGTGGGCGAGGGGGGTTTGCGGCCTGCCAGGAGCTGATTAGAAATTGAAGATTATTTTGTAATGAGCCCTAATAGAATACTGATATTAGGTTTTGGGTGGGAATTATTAAGAGCCAAGGAACAGGGAAAGGGAGAGGACAGGTTTACACTTTCGATTGAGCCTCAATCTTGATCTTTGTCTTCCTTTGTCTTCCTTTGTCTTCCTTTGTGTTTTTTGTTTGTCTTTTCTATTTACTACTACACTCTACTGTTAATCCCCGTTTAATTCATCTTGTCCATTTACATTTCCTTATTCCCTATTGTTTTCTATTGTCCTATTGTCCTCCTCGGCCTCGGCGTCGTCGTCCTCATCGCCGTTTCAGTCCTCATCGCCCTCGGCGTCGTCGGTGACATCTCACTACTCCCCCATTCTACTCTAATCACGACATGGTACGCTGAGTTCATGTATAACGACCACGATCGGAATCTCTGTAACAAATCCCCTGTTCCTACCAACTATTTCGTCTGTGCACTGTAAATACACTATTCAGAACACGTCTCCCCCATCTCCTCGTCCCTCTCTCCCCTACCCAGATCTCTGGTACCGCGTAATAATCGGACCATCCATCTTGCACACCACTCTTCACACTCCCACTCTCTCTCTCTCTCTCTTGTCAATCCAGCTACTCTTACTCCACCAACGCATCACGACCAACCCTTTACTCCCCTTACGAATCGTATAATCGACACGCGCACATCGGCCGCCCCGCCGCCCCTTTTCGCCTGCACTAATATCGCCCCTCCCGAGCATCGCGTGAGCGCGAGAGCAGGATACACACGCATCCATGGCGAGCGGGTCCAACGCACCGTTTATCACCAACGCGCTCGTAGCGTGGCCTCCGCCTCCGTCCTCGGCGCGCTTCGGTGCGGCGTCTCCACCAGGCACTGCGCGCAATACGCGCTTTTCCCTCGCGGCGCACTTTATTCCGCCGCCGATACCGGCCACATCTCCGCCGACTTCGTCGACATCTACATTTCCCGGCGCGTCCCCGCTGAACGGATACGGCGTGCCGCGACAGTCACCGGACACCTCGGTACCCGCATCTGCCTCTGGCTCTGCCTCTGGCTCTTCGGGGTCATCCACACCGGCGCGATCCCCGTCTGTAAAGCAGAAACCCACACATCCGCAGAGGACACGAGGATCGTCATCCGCTCATGAGACGCGTCGCGATTACCCCCCGCCAAAGGCACCGCTCTCCCCGTCACAACTGGGCCGGATAGCCCAGTCGTTTGGAATTGCGGTACCGCGCATAGGTGGAGACGGCGTGCTGCCGTATCCCGCATCTTCACCAAAGTCGAGTTATAACAGCCCGCGGTCTCCGGCACCAACTGCAGGCTCCGACGTCGCGTCCTTTGCCCATCACGCAAGCCCCAATCATGTGATTGCCGTCATACCGCCGACAAGCCTTCTAACACACGTGCCCGACCAAGATCCCGAGGCTGAGCAGCTGCGAAGACGAAGATGGCGCCGTGGACGTCTCATCCCGCTGCAGCCGACATTAGGCGCGATGCTCGTGGCCATTGCGCGCGAGTTTGGACTCCCGTCGACGATTGGTATAAAGGTGTACCTCAACGGAACCGGTAGCAGACGAGGCAGCACGAGCAGTCTGGACGACGACATGGGCGGACCGGAAATCACCCCGACAACATGGACGTCCTTGTTCGCGCACTCAGCGCGACAACCAATGTCACCGGGCGCAACCCCCGTGTCTACTCCGCGTAAACGCAACCAGTATGCCGGGTTTGGATCATCTGCCCCACCCGAAAGCCTACGGCAGCAGGATCGCGTAAAGTCGTTATCCCAGAGCACCGACGCTGGTCCCTCGCGCTCAGTCAGCTCTGCGTCAGCAAGCTCCTTCTCACCGCCTACGCCTGCTTCTTTTGGCGCCTTCTCGTCCATGCCAATGTTCGGCACGATCGAGTTCGACATTGACCCTACACAAGCACGGTGGCTGGACGGGTGGTTGGAGGCCGGCGGGCCGTCTCGCCGGCTAGGCCCCGGGGCCGAGATCATGGCTGTGCGCGAGCTCACCCTCGTGGAGCGACTCAAGGACCCACGGCCAAAGTTTTTGCGCCAAATCGAGGAAGACCGCGAACGGACCGAGCGGCTCGCGGCCGAGCGAGCGTCTACAGAAGCGCTCGAGGCATCGCGTCTTGCTGCTGAGCGCGAAGAGGCCGAGCGCGAGGCCGAGCAGCTCAGGCGTGAGATTGAGGAGGCGGAGCTTCAGGCTGCGCGTCTCAATGCAGAGCGCGCGGAACTGGCGGAGACTGTCGTGCAGCTGCCGGAGACTGTAACGGACAGAGAAGTGGACGTAAAGAAGGCAGACAAACCGGAAGAGGAGCCGACCGAGAGGGATCTTCCTAGTCTCCCAATATCCGCACCGTTTGGGAACGGTACACTGATCGACTCTCCCATTGTGGAGGAGCCAAGTCCCAGCCGTACGCCGCCCCCTCCGGTGGAAACGTCTTTCGTATCTGTCATGCCGCCTTCCCCGTCGGGCATCATGCTCTCACCCACCAGCGCCACTTCCAGCGAATACCGCGCGAGCGGAATGATCATGGCCGACCAGCTGAACACGCTGGAGAAGAGTAGGTTTGATTCCAACGACAAAACTGACTTCCAGTGGTGCGCGATCTGTCGCCGAAGGATATACGATTCACATCCCGTGGCAAGATGGGCGGATTAACCGCCAGCCCGCCGGTTAAGATGGCCGACTTGCCTTCGCGCGGGTCGAGCCGTCTGCCGTACTTACGGAACAGCGCGAGCCACAACTCTGCAGACTCGGCCGGATCCTCGCCTTCGCCGACAGGCGTCGCGCCGCCGACACAGTGGCCTGCCGTTCCGTTCAAGTCTGCCGACTCGCCGCGGTCGCCCGGTTTGAACGAGTACTTTCACCAGCGCGTCGGTCCCCCGCTGTCGCATGAGATGGCCGCGCGCGTCCAGTCGGCGGAATCGGCCAACCGCGCGACGCTGTATGGTGGTGCGACTTTGCCTTCCGGTGAACGACCAAAGTCGGGCCCGCCGAAGCGCCCGGTCCGCCCGCCGACGCCCGATTTGACCATGCCCGAGACGCTGCCCCATGTTCTGCCCCTGGAGCTTCTCAAGCACACATCGCCGACGTTACCCAGTACGGCCACGTTTGGCAACCGCCCGACGTCGATGTCTCTCAAGAACATGGCACGCCGTGCGAGCCACAAGGCCTTGCGGCCGAAGGAGCGCGCGCATGCGTACGCTGTCGCCAACACACGAGGCGAGTATGTTCCTCCTCCGCCGCCGCCACCGCCGCACCACCACCACCCACGGCAGGAGAGCAGCACGTCGTATACGTCATACACATCCAGCCAGTCGCGTGGGCAAAGCATTGGCTCGATCGACGAGGCTCAGCAGATCTACCAACCGTTCCCCCGCGGAGACGAGCTCAGCCCAGACTCGGACGCCTACTCTCCCAACGCTCCGCACCGGAAGGACGGGTCGTTCACGTCGCGCTTCTTCTCCTTTGGCGGGCGCAAGGCGCGCGAGGCCGAGGAGCGGCCAATGACGATCGTGCACATATCGAGCCCGATCGCCACATCGGTCAAGCATGTGCAGGTGACGCCGGCGGAATTAGCCGCCTCGAACGCCGCGGCCGGTGTGGGCTCCGGTCTACCCATCCCAGCCTCTGCGGTTCCATCAACCCTCTCGCCGCAGTCGCTCGCGAGCCCCGCATCCATGGGCCCGAACGCCGGCGTCCTCGGCTTCAGCACACCGAACCCGTCCACCTCCACGCTGGGCCCCAACGACCCGCGCCCAAGCGGCGAAGGCCACCGCGGCAGCATGCCCAGCTCACCCACGTCGCTCCGGCACGTCAAGCGCAAGCCTGTGCCGGGCATGGAGGGCGAGGCCGACAGCGGCGAGGGGAGTCTTGCGTAAAGATGACCTGGGTTGTTCCTAATCTCTGGCCGCTGCTGGCCATATCTCGTGCGTGTATTACCATCCTGCAGCAGGACTTGTATGCAGTTGTTGTTACTCTATTATAGTGCACGCCAAGCGATGCTCATGGGGATATCAGGAGCGGAGGCAACAGCTTTGAGGGTCCTGTAGCAACATTGAGGGTTGTCGTAAGTGGCAGGCACATGCTCAATAGCTGCCCTGGAGTTCATCCTGTATAATCTACTTGGCCTCATCGGGCCAGAACACCCGCAGTGTGTTCTCCCACACAGCGTCGGCGAGCACCTCGACGCTCTCGCCGCGTATCTTTGCGAGCGCCTCGGCGATCCCCACCACCTCCGCCGGCTCATTCCGGCCCTTTGCGCCCTTGCCCGCCCCCAGCACAAGTTTCTCCGGCTTGACCTTGTCCACGACCTGCGCGAAGAAGGCGCTGCTGGCATGCGTGCTCGTGACACTGCACCACGGCGCGTCCGTCTCGACCAGGAGGCGGTCGAGGGGCACCGCGCGCGCGGCCGCAAGGTTCTCTTCAGTCTTGAGGCTGCACCCGTTCAAGCCTATATACAGCCCCATGTCCAGCAGCTCGGCGAGCTCGGCCTGCGTGCCCGTGAAGCTGTGCACGACGCCGCGGGGCCACGTCGCGTCGTACCCCACCTCGCGCAGGATGCGCAGCAGGTCGGCGTGCGCCTCGGGATGCCGGCCGTGCAGGAAGAGCGGGAGGGAGAACTTGTGCGACAATGCGAGCAGGCGCGGGAGGTGCGCGAGCTGTGTCTCGCGCGAGGCGAAGCGCAGCCGATCGTAGTCTGATGTCAGTTGAGACGTGGGGGATCCTTACCGAGGCCGACTTCGCCAAGACTGATTATCCGCTTGTCGCCCGCCCGGTCCTCGGCGATCAGCGTCTCCAGCGCAGTAAAGTACGCGTCCGCGCCGCCGGGATACTTGTCGATCTCGGCCGTGGAGGTGGGGTGGCAGCCGGCGGTACTGTGCAGGTCTGGATGAGTCTCCTGCGCTAGCTCCAATCTCCTATTTGGGCTCACCATATTTCCGCGCAAGGTCGAGCACGATTTTGCTCTCCTTCAGCGATGTTCCAGTCAGCAGCATGCGCTCCACGCCGGCCGCCTTCGCGCGCGAGAGCACGTCCGCGAGGTCGTCGGCGTGCCGCTGCTTCCCGTGGTATCGCCCGCGGAACATGGGGTCGCCGAGGTTGACGGCAATGTCGATGTACTTCATGGTTCTACTGGCGCGGGCGGCTCGGGATAGTGTTGTGAGGGGTGGAATCGTGAAGAGGTCTATGTGTTCTAGCGATTGAGAGTGGTGTTGTCGTCTTGTTGTTGCTGCCAATCGATGAAATCATTATTGTCGACTCAAGTGGTCGACCTCCACCCGGGTCACTCCCGTACTCCCGGCACCGGCGGGAATTCGGCAAATTGCACACCACGTGGCTGTGGCATCTGGATACGCCCTTACCACCCACATGTACCTGCTGTAATTCCATCGACCATAGTTAGTCGCTATCAACAAAGTCGATCTCGTCAACAAACCACCCTACTCGAACCTGCACCTCCACGCCTCTGCAGTGCACACTGCCATGGCATCCACATCGCTGCTCGCCGAGCTCTCGGGGCGCTTCCCCCTGGCGTACCCGACGCCGACGCCCGAGACGCACCCCGAGCTCCTGCGCGCGTCCGACATTGCCGTGGAGGAGGACCTGCTGCACAACCCCGACAACCTGCGCCTGTGGCTGGGGCACATCCGGAGCATCGAGAAGCGGATATCGGACTCGCTGCCGCCGAAGAGCCACGAGCTGTCGCCCGAGGACCGGCTGCTCGGCCCGCTGTCTGCGCCCGCCGCGCGCGATGGCCTCCGCGAGCTCGTCATGGTGTACGAGCGCGCGCTCGCGGTCTTTCCGACAAACTTCAAGCTCTGGAAGGCCTACTTTCTCATGCGGCAGGCGCGCGTGCTCGGTGACCTGACGCCCGAGGCCGTCAAGGCGCGCAAGAAGCAGGCGACGCGCGGCGCGGGGTACAAGACGAACGTGACGGAGATTCTGGACGACGCCGAGGCGGTCAACGCGTGGACGGGCGGGCTCGATGGTGTGGTCGGGTACGAGGAGTGGCGCGCGCTGTTTGCGACTGGCGAGCGCATGCTCGCGTGGCTCCCCCACCTCCCTGTGCCATGGCTCATGCACCTCTCCATGGTGCTGCATCCCAACTGCCCCGCAACGTTCCGCTACACGTACGCGCGCCGCACATTCGACCGCGCGCTCAGGACGCTTCCCCCGTCGCTCCACGGACGCATATGGGGTGTCTATCTCCGCTGGGCCGAGGTCGTCGGCGGCGAGGCGGGCGAGCGCGTCTGGCGGCGGTATTTGAAGGTAAGCAATGTGTGGGTTCATCGCTGACCTTAGATCGATTCGTCCCTCACAGAGCGACACATCAACTACCTCCTCGAGGCCGAGCCGCCGCGACCGCTCGCGGCCGCAAAGTACCTCCTGTCCATTGCTCGGCGCGCGCAGCAGAACCTCTACTCGTCGTTCGAGGGCAAGAGCCCGTACCAGCTCTTTATCGATTTCCTCGAGTTGGTGGAGAAGTTTGCGGACGAGGTCGGCATGGACGAGGAGCAGACGCTCGAGCTGCAAGCGGCGAGAGATGCGGTGCAGGAGGGTGTCGATGGCGCGGAGGCAGGGGACGAGCCAGCAAGTGTCGAAGGACGGGTTATGCGTATTGGCGGACCGCCAACAGCCGCAGGAACCTCCAGCAAGGCCGCAGGCGAGGCCTCCCTGCCATACGACCCAGACACGGACCCATCAAACCCGCGCCTACTGGATGTGGAAGGCATTGTTCACCGCGACGGACTGGAAATCTACAAGGACCAGGCCGGCCGTCTGTGGACTGGCCTCGCGACGTACTGGATCAAGCGCGGCGAGCTGGACCGTGCAGGCGACACATTCGAAAAGGGTCTCCAGGCCGTGGTGACCATTCGCGACTTTACGCAGATCTTTGACGCGTACGCCGAGTTTAGCGAAACGCTCGTGTCGACGCTCATGTCGGCGCTTGCGGACGAGGACAACCTCGACGACCCTGAGTTTGACGCCGAGGAGATCGAGGCCGACCTCGACACGCGCATGAAGGCGTTTGAGGAGCTGATGGACCGCCGCCCCTTCCTCGTCAACGACGTGCTGCTGCGGCGCAACCCCAACGACGTGGTCGAGTGGGAGAAGCGCGTGGCCCTGCACGGCGAGGACAGCGCAGAGGTCGTGGCGACCTACCTCCGCGCAATCGAGACGATCAACCCGCGCAAGGCCACCGGGCCCCTGTATCCGCTATACGTCAACTTTGCCAAGTTTTACGAAGAGGGCGGCGCGCCCGATGCCGACGATGCCGAGTCGAACCTCGAGCAGGCGCGCAAGGTGTTTGAGAAGGCGACAAAGGTGCCGTTCAAGGCCGTGGACGAGCTCGCCGAGACGTGGTGCGAGTGGGCCGAGATGGAGCTCCGGAATGAGTGAGTCAAACGTATATTGCCTTTGCTGACATAAGAAACTACGACGAGGCGGTGCGTCTGCTGCAGCGCGCAAGTACGGTTCCGAAAAACACAAAGATCGATTTCTACAACGACAACCTGCCCCCGCAGACGCGGTTGTTCAAGTCGCTCAAGCTGTGGTCGTTCTACTCTGACCTCGAGGAGTCGATCGGTTCCGTCGAGACGACCAAGCAGGTGTACGACAAGATCATGGAGCTCAAGATTGCCAACGCGCAGACGATTGTCAACTATGCCCAGTTCCTCGAGGAGAACAAGTACTTTGAAGAGTCGTTCAAGGTGTACGAGCGCGGCATTGAGCTGTTCCACTTCCCCATTGCGTTCGAGCTGTGGAACATTTACCTGTCCAAGTTTGTCAAGCGCTATGGCGGCAAGAAGCTCGAGCGCACGCGCGATCTCTTCGAGCAGGCGCTGGAGAACTGCCCCGCAAAGTTCTGCAAGCCGCTGTATCTCATGTACGCCAAGCTCGAGGAGGAGCACGGTCTCGCCAAGCGCGCCATGGGCATCTACGACCGTGCGGCGTCCGTCGTCCAGGACTCGGACAAGTTTGAAATGTTCACCATCTACATTGCCAAGGCGACCGCCAACTTTGGTCTCCCCGCCACGCGCCCCATCTACGAGCGCGCGATCGACGACCTCGGCGACCGGGACACGGCGACCATGTGCCGCCGCTTCGCCGAGATGGAGCGCAAGCTGGGCGAGATCGACCGCGCGCGCGCAATCTACGCGCACGCATCGCAGTTCTGCGACCCTCGCACGTCCAAGGACTTTTGGGCAGAGTGGAACGAGTTCGAAGTCGCAACAGGCTCAGAGGACACGTTCCGCGAGATGCTCCGCATCAAGCGCGCAGTACAGGCGAGCTTCAACACGGACGACTCGTTTATCACCGCGCAAAAGGCTGCGGCCGCGCAGGGCGGCGAAAAGCCAACAGACGTCGCGGCGGGGTACGCCCAGGCCGCGGCCGACCCCATGGCGGCTGTCGAGCGCGAGGCTGGCGGCGCGGGTGCGCCCGCCTTTGTTGCGTCCACGATCCGGGCGGCCGAGCCCGAGCAGAACGGCGAGGCGCCCGAGGCGGCCAACCCCGACGCCATCGATATTGCCGACGACGAGTTTTAAGGATCTGTAGACATGCATGTGTTTAGCTGTGTCATGCAAGCACCAACCGGCAGGGAATGCACCAGAACAATTAGAACAAGTGATGATAGCATTGTTATCTTAGCACTTTGGGGAGATTGTTAGATAGCCTCGTGGCAGTAGCCAGGGCAGGTCACGTGGCCCGTGTCATACGTGTCACTGCCATGACGATCGTGGCGTCCGTCGCGACGTCTAGAAGCCACCTTGCGCGCGTGATTTCTGTTCATCCATACACCGTCTCTGCACATTATTTCGGAGGATGAGGATCAAAAGCCTGTTCCTCGGCGCGCTCGCGCTCGCCGCGTCGGCCATCGCTGAGCCCGCGGAGGAGTTCAAGTATGAGGTGAGTGATGTCCCTTCCTCTTCTCCTTACCCTTCCTCACCCTCCTCCTTCCGACGAGCTCCTACTCCCCCCCTCCGCTGACACCCAGTCGGACATCTCCCGCCTCCGCAGCCTCGTCATCCACTCCCTCTACTCGCACAAGGACGTCTTCCTCCGCGAGCTCCTCAGCAACGCGAATGACGCGCTGGAGAAGCTGCGCCTGACGGCGCTGACGGACCGGAGCGTCGACGCGGGCGGCGCGAATATCACTATCGCAGTCACTGTCGACGGCGAAGGCAAGACCGGCCAGCTGGTGATCCGCGACACGGGCGTTGGAATGGACCGCGCCGAGCTCGCCAAGAACCTCGGCACGATTGCGCGCAGTGGCACGAACGAGTTCCTGCGCCGTGCGGAAGATGGCGCGGGAGACTCGAACCTGATCGGCCAGTTTGGTGCGTACACCCATACACCCCATGGTGCTGACTCCAGGCCTCGGGTTCTACTCGAGCTTTTTGGTGTCGCCGACCGTGCGCGTGTCGTCCCTCCCGCCCGTGTCGGCCGCCAACCCCGAGCCGAAGCAGTACACGTTCTCGTCCTCGGCGTCGGGGGATTCCTTCGAGGTCGCGCCGGATCCCCGCGGCAACACGCTCGGGCGCGGGACGGAGATTGTGCTCTCTATCGGGGAGGAGGATGCCGAGTTTTTGTCGGTCGACAAGCTCAAGGCTCTGATGTGAGTCCCGCTGCTCAAACACAGCTCGTTTGCTCACGCTCAGCGACAAGCACTCGACGTTCTCGACCACGTTCCCGATCTACATCCGCGAGGAGACTGATACCTCCGACGAGGCGGACGCTACCTGGACACACGTCAACAACAAGCCGCCTATCTGGATGCGGTGAGTTGATCGCCACTTGACGGAGCTCACACACAGCGAACCCGCCTCTGTGCCCAAGGAAGACTACATCGACTTTTACCACGCGACGGCCAAGGACGACGCGCCGCCGCTGGGCTGGTCGCACTTCAAGGGCGACACGGCGTCGGGCGTCTCGTACCGCGCGCTCATGTACGTGCCGTCCGTGCTGCCCAAGGACTTTTGGCAAAAGGTCGAGAACGGCATGACGAACGTGCGCCTCATGGTGAAGCGTGTGTTTATCACCGACGACCTGGGGGCCGAGTACATGCCGCGCTGGCTGAGCTATGTGCGGGTGACGATTGACGCGGACGACCTGCAGCTGAACGTGTCACGCGAGACGCTGCAGAACGCGCGGTTCCTCAAGCAGCTGCAGCGCACGCTGGTGCGCAAGGCGCTCGACCTCTTTGCGCGCATTGCGGCCGACGAGCCGGCGCAGTTCGAGACGCTGTCAAAGGTGTACGGCAACGCGCTGCGCATCGGCCTCATCGAGTCGAAGCGCGACGCGCCAAAGCTCGCCAAGCTGCTCCGCTTCGAGTCGACGCGGAGCAAGTACACCTCGCTCGAGGAGTACGTCGAGAACCGCAAGGAGGGCCAGACGCAGATCTTTTTCGTCGCCGGCGTCGGGCAGACGGGCGCCGAGCTCGCGCGCTCGCCATTCGTCGAAAAACTCATCGCGCGCGGGTACGAGGTGCTCCTCCTCAACCTGCCCAGCGACGAGATGGCGATGCAGTCCCTCGGCAAGTTTATGGGCATGGACGTGCAGGATGTGGCCAAGAAGGGGCTCGTCTTTGGCGACGAGGACGAGAATGCCACCGAGGCCGCCGAGCTCAGCGCGCAGAAGATTGCGTTCCGCCCGCTCCTCGACTGGATGAAGAAGACGTTCAAGGGCCAGGTCGCCGACGTGGTGCTCACCAACCGTCTCGTCACCTCGCCGTGCACCATTGTTGTCGGTAAGTAGAATGTATCGACGGAGCTGACCGCAGACTCGCTCGGTTGGTCGGCCAACATGGCCCGCCTGATGGCCGCGCAGGGCGACGACTCGAACCCCATGACGGACATGCTCAAGAACATGCCCCGCGTGCTTGAGATCAACCCCAAGTCGCCGCTGATCACCGGTCTGCTCTCGCGCGTGTTGGACCTCCCGGCAGACAGCGAGGGCTCGGCCGACGAGGCGGAACTCGCCGAGACCGCCCGCATTCTCTTCGACACCACCCTCGTGCGCTCGGGCTTCGAGGTGGCCGACCCGACCTCGTTCTTCGAGCGCGTCGAGGCGCTGCTCCGCGCCAACGTCGGCGTGCGCCGCGACGCACAGATCGACAAGAGCGTCAACCCCGCGCCGCCTACCGCCGCCGAGCTCCCCGAGGGTGCCGAGGGCGTCAAGGAGGCCGAGGCCGTGGCTGCTGACGATGACTCTGAGGATGTGCCCGACGACAACATGGCCCGCCAGCTCGAAAACATGGGCTTCAAGATTGACGCCGAGGAGGTGGACGACGACGACTCATTCATCGACTGGGACGGGTTCAAGAAGGAGATGGAGCACGATGAGCTCTAGTGAGGTCGTCCATAGGTCTGACAGAGCGAGAAATGCATCGCGTGGTTGCCTCTTAGTTCTTGTATTGGGTGTCTGGAGTGCTGCAGACCAGAGGCGGAGGGCAGTGTCCACACGACCATACACGGCGCAAGTCAAGCGACGCGTCAGTTCGGTTCAGTTCGGGCGCTGAAATCAGCCCCGCCACGGCAGCACAGCCATTCATTCATCCCACACCTAAAGCTTTGCAGGCTTATCGCCCCACAGCACGCGCAGCGACTCCTTGGTATTCGCGAGCTCGTCCTTGATGATCTTCTGGAAGCCCTTGAACTGCGCGCTCCCCGCGTCCCCGACAAGCTGGAACAGCACGCTCTCGGCGCTCGCGACGTCGACGCCGCGCGCGCGGAGCCGGTCCAGCGCGAGCGGCACCTCCTGGGGGTTGCAGCTCGACACGCCGTCGGCGACCACGATGGGCGGGTGCGGCGAGAGCGCGAGCGCCTCGAGCGCCGATTGGAGCACGCACACGTGTGACTATCATCAGCGCCGCAGTGGGGCTAGTGGGGGGCTCACCTCGATGCCGACAATGATCACTCGGTCAATGTCCCCTCCCCCGCCGCCGGCAAACTTGCCCCCGAGCGCGGCGCACACCTCGGGCGTGAACATCGAAAACTACATCAGCATCGCCGTGGGGTTACCCACCTTGGTCTTGGGGAAGACGCCCATGTTGAGCTGCGCGGGCACGGCGGCGAGCCCGGCCTCGGGGATCGTCGCGCCCAGTGCTGCCGTCAGAAATGTTGTGGGCGGGCTTACCCTTGGGGTTCTGCTCGGTCGTGATGATGCGCATCTGGGGTCAGCCTGTGCGCTGCGCCCATCTCGGCTATTTCAACTCTTGCATTTCGCACGCTCCGCACTTCGCACTTCGCACTTCGCACTTCGCACTTCGCACGCCCCGCACGCCCCGCACGCTGACCCTCCGCTGATGCTGATGCCGACACCCCACTCGCCAGCTGCACTCACCTCCAGCAGCGTCGCGGCCTTGACCATGCGCGCGATCGTGGCCGCGACCGCGTCGTAGCCGTAGATTGCCGAGCCTAGAGTCAGTGCCGAATCACAGCTACCGCCTTCGCGGGGCTCACGGAAACGCTCCTGCATGTCGCAGACCATGAGGACTGTGCGGCGCGGGTTGAGGGCCATGGTGATGAGTAGAGTATGGGTGGAGTGTAGTGTGTGGATGCAAGTTGTGGTAGTGTTGCGCTCAAGGCCGTTGCTCTTGTCTGCCCACCCCACCTCCACCTCATTCCATTCCAGTGCCCTACAGTGACGTACTACTTGATCTAATCGTTCATTTGAAATCTTATCGTAACCAGCTCCGGCGCTTATTACCCGGTCAAATCCCTCGATTCGAAAGGCATGACAGAACTACAGTTGTTGCAGTGCTCCCCCCGCATAGAAAAACAGTGCATACGTCGCGTTTGCACACAGCAAGACTAGATATAAAGCGCAAGGGTGATAGGGTTGACAGCCATGAAATCGCCCTCGGTGAGCCACTTTTCCTCTTCGAGGAAATGCAGCGGCATCTCGACGAGGTGGCCGCGGATCTTGGAGAGCTCCTGCTTGATCTCGGGCAAGCTCATGTCGGGGTTGGCGACGTGGCCGACCTTGATGCCGGCGTTGCGCTGGATAAAGTCCGTGTAGACCTTCCAGCTGCGGACGGCGTCGTTGGGCGTCGTCTTGAAGATGCGGTCAAAGATGCGGCGGTTGTTGCGCGCCGTCTCGTTCCACAGGCGCGTAAAGTCGAGCGAGAGCGGGTCCTCGACGAGGAGGTCCGCCTCGGAGCCAAAGTCGTACTCGAGCGCATCGGGCACAGGGTGCATGCCATTTGTCGGGCGGCCATCAATGGGCGACTGTGGTGGGAGAAGACCAAGATGCTCGCGCATCAGCGAGCGGCGCCAAGTGGTCGCGAGGCGGCCAGCGAGGTACTTTTTGCCGTTCATGGTCATCTCAACCATGTCCGTGTCCTCAATCACAATGGCAATCTCAGAGTCGTGGTTGCCCTTTTGCGAGCGGTCGTTGAGGTTGGCACTTCCGCAAATGACGCGGCGGTCGTCGACAATCATGAGCTTGCAGTGGATGTAGAGGAGCTGCGAGTCAGAAGACTATATAGCAATCGCGTCTTACCTCGGTGACAATGTTCGAACGCTCCTCCTCTTCCGAGCCAGCCCAGTGCTCGTCAAGCACCGACTTGCCCGACATCATGGCGTGTTGGCCAATGTTGTCCGCACTGGGTGTCTGTCAAGCCAAACGAGAAAAGCACAGCCACACTCACACTCCAGGGTCCCGGCGAGTAGACGCCTGCTGGAACCTGGTGATGATCTCCTCGGCCTAGTGGGTTAGAGCTGGGCATGTCTGAACACTCACGTCCGCGATAGTCGCTGGCAGCTCAACGCGGTCCTGCGCCGACTTCTTCTTCTTGTTCGAGGCGGAACCGGCAGTGGTCTGGTCATGAGGCTTCTCAATGTAGACAGAGTCCTCCTGCGTGTCGACATCTTCCCGCTCGCCAATGAACACTCGCGCGAGCGCGACCTGTGCCTCGTGGAACTTGACACCAGACTAGACATTAGCTGATGGATCGGTGGTGGCCAACTCACCCTCTCCTCCATCTCCTTGATCTCCTCCTTCGGGTTGTTGATACGGTCGTACGAGCGCAGATTCCAGAAGGAAATGTACTCCTCGGGGTTGAAGCCCTCGGCGCGGACCTTGTCAAAGATGGAGTTGCCGCCGCGGCAAATGGACCGGTACTGCTGTGAGCTGAGGATGTGTGGGCTGAGCTTACCTGAGCCTCCATGATGGCCTTGAGACCAGACTGGGTCTGAATGTCGCCGGGCTGAAGTTAGTAGGCATTAGGTCGACAGGTACCCACGAAAGCACTGAGGGTCAGCAAGAGTAGGAGTCGTTATGTACTCACGGAACCTCGGGAATCAGGACGTAGATCTTAAACTTGCGGCCCGACTTGGCCGCTGAGACGATGCGCTCAACCATCGCCAGGCCTGGCAAGTCAGCAGCGAACAACAAGTTCACTCACCGATGAGGTTCTTGACAGGACCGTCGTCACGGGTGGTAGTGATGCTAATGGTCAGGCTTGACAACAGAGAGTCCGAATACACACACTAGACATGTCAGCACAGGCAAAGCCATTCGTTGAACTCACAGAACTGGTTCTCGATATAAATACAGTGGTTGGCCTCGCGGATAAGCTCAATGTACGCCTCTGGGACATGTCAGGTTACTCCACAATGACAACATACGCTGGATAGAGTCCTCGGTGAGGCACCCGTGGCTCCAGTCGGCCGCGGAACGGACGACCTGGACGCGGCATGTGCCGTGAGGGACGGCCTCTTCGGCACGAGGAGCCTCGGATGGGGGCCAGTGGTAGGGGTGAGTCATGCGGCGGCCAAGCTGCTGATCAGCGTACAATCTCCATGTCCACTCACGTCCTTCCACTCGGACAGGTGCGGGTGTTCAGCGCGGAACTGGTCATCCTCGATCTTCTTCTCCGCCTCGCGGGCCGAACGGACATCGTGCCAGGCTGAAACTGTCAGTAACGGCGTGTTTGTCAGGTACTTACGGTCAGGAAGGGTGAGCCATTCCATCCGGCTGTCGTGCTTGTACCTGGAAGTTAGAAATCAAGGGGATATTGCCACAGCGATCAGACACACTTGATCTTCTTGACAAAGTTCCAGCGCTCGCAAAAGTGCTGAACGAGATCGACGACCGCAGGGCCGACAATTGTGAGGGATGTGTCGTGCCAGGCTGGATTGTCAGATTGGACCCCGTCACTGCCACTCACGCATTCGGGTCGCGTCCTGGATGGCCAGCTCGTTGGACGCAAACTGGTCCACCTTCTGGAAGTCCATGATACGCGAGTTGTTGTAGTCTGCCGTCAGCTACTGTGTTCTGTCTTCGCATTTACCTTGTCCTGGGAAGAGCGACTTGGAGAACTCGGTAGGATGCAGATCCGCCAGAGGGTGATCACGCGTGTCCCAGCGGCCAAAGCAGGCGTCGAGACCACCCATGGCCGCAAACTTGTTGTCAACAATGCAGAGCTTTTCGTGGTGAGAATAGTAGTAGACGAGCTCGCCTTGACGTCAGCGGTGTGCTTGGCGGACGACATACCTCCAGAGTGGTCTGGGTGGCGCATGCAGGCAATGTTGTCGTGAAGGTCTTCAAGAGCGTGCTAAAGTTAGACAAGTTCACAGGCGGAACATACCTTTGTGTGCTTTGAGCCAAGCGACATGGACACATCGACCTAAGCCAGTCAGCGAACCTGCCCGAATACGAGGACGTACCTCCTTGTAGACCTGGATGTAGATGCGGACGCCCTCCTCGGCCTTGCGCTTGAGGAGACGGTCGAGACGCCATTCGGGGAACTGTGCAGCTGGGCGGCGAAGCTGCTGGTGAGCAACTGGAAGCGGTGCCAAGGAAGAACCTACCTGGAGCTCTGGGGACAGCCACCAGTCGAGAATCATAATGCTCTTTGTTGTCAGTGCGAGTCGCAGGAAGCACGCGCAGAAGCCTCACCTCGTGAGCGCGGTCAATCAGTTCCGAGAGTGCCCAGAAGTAGTCTAGCCCGTCAGCTCGATCCGTCGGGGATAATCTCACCATGGCCATCAATGTGCCACTTGACAACGTTGCCCTCGCGGTCGGGAGCAAACGAGCGGAAGCGGTGCGAGTCCCGGACAGCCATGAGCTTTGCGTCAATTTCCTGCTCCCAGGCCTCGTCGTGGCGATGGTTGGGGTTCCATGTCGTCGAGATGGCAACACCGATGCGCGACAGGTCGGATGCGAGGTGGTCGACCTTGCTGCGCAGCTTGTGCATCTTGCCCGACTTGGTTGAGCCTGCGGTCGAGCTCGGCTTGTCTGGGCTCGCCATGGTGGTATCCGGGGTATAGGTATGGGTTGGATGTTGTTATCGAGGGATGGGCAGAGCAGTGCTTTGTGTGAGCGCAGTCTCTAGATGCCAAGAGTCGAACAAGAGAGAGGTAGAGAGATGTGAAGACAGAGAGAAGTAGCCGCAGTCGAGGTGTAGAGTTGTAGGTGTAGCGGTTGGTTGTAGCGAGGTTCTGTAGAGCTGTAGAGCTGTAATAGTGATCGCCGCACCATTGCTGTTACCGGCCGCCGTATGATCAGGCCGATTCCTGAATATCCCTGAATCCTGGGATTCCTCGTTGCAGCTGGTTGCCCGTTGCAGGAAAGTGAAGCGGAAAATGGTGCCTGTCGTTTTGGACAATCTGTTTGAAAGCAAACAATAAACAAAAACAAAAACAAAATAATAAACAAATATACAAATAAACAAACAGCAATAATTTCTAATACGATCAACAGATTTGTAATGGAGTAAACATAGCAGTGAATACAAATCTGGCTGACCATCCTATATCCGCCATAATACTAAATATTTACCGTCTACCTGTTATGGCATGACGTCGATGGCTTGCAGGCATGCATGCAACTGCGGCCTACAAGTACTGCATAGTGGGTTGGGCTGTTGGTCTGATGGTGACTCACTTACGTACTACCACGTGTGCAGTACAATCATGATCAGTGCCAGGCCTGCCAGGCAACAGGAAGCATACATTACAGCCAGGCAGCCATACCATTCGTCTCTGCATTCCTTGTGATGGATCACCCAGTGTATCAAGCATGCATGCAGGCATACGTATGATCAAAACACTCAAGCGGACAATACGAGCATCCATGTACGATCAACATGGCATGCATTGATTGACATGCCGCATTAGGAGCGCAAGTCTCACTTGTTATGGGTGCCTCGCCTCGCGCCTCGTTGATTTTCATGAAGCATACTTGTCATTTACGTAAACAGATCAAGACGCGTCGCGGTATCAAAATCCAACGCGACTGACTGGCAACATCAAAAGTAAACGCCAAAAGCAACAACGATACAACGATACATTGCTTTCAGTCACTTCTGGCCGTGTTTGCTCACCTTACACCACTCTTGCACTGCCGGCTACCGCGTCTCGACTCTCTGGCATTGTGTCTCTGCGCTCTACTCTACCATTACACTTGCCCCCAACACTTCCCTCACCTCGGCCTCACTGTTCTCGGCGAAATGCCGCTCCTCCAGCCCCCGGCGCCGGACCTCCGCGCGTCTGACCTGACATATGTCGACGGCTACAACTCGATAGTATCCCGCGTCCGACAAAAGAGTGGCAGCGGGTCTGGTGGTGTCTTGATCTTCGCTGGAATTGACATTGTGAGTCGTCCAGTGCTGCTTGCACTCGTGCTGACCTGCAGGACGGACTACTCGCGTCACGCATTCTGGCGTCGCTGTTCCAGCAGGACGATATTCCCTACCGCCTGGTGCCGATAGGGGGCTACTCTGACCTCGAGGCCAAGCGCGACGACGCTCTTGCTTCTGAAGAGGTACGCGGTGCAGCACGCCATGACTAACGCCAGCTCCACACGCTCATCCTGTTGTCGCTCGGCTCGCTGCTCAACCTCGCAGAGTACTTTGAGCTCCCGACAGGTTGCCACCTGCACATTATCGACTCCCACCGGCCTTGGAACCTTGACAACCTCTTTGGCGTTGACGTCGAAGTCGACAGGGACGGGTACGGGACCGAGGGAAAGATTTGGGTGTGGGGCGATGGCAGCGAGAGCTTGTTGACAACTGTCAAGAAGAGCTGGGAGGCGCTTGAGGTGGGTCTACCGTTTTATGCTCTTAACTTACGCGCAGTACGAGCCGTCAGACTCTGAGGGCGACGACGATGACAGCGACGACGAGGATGAAGACGAGGGCGGGGACGAGGACGACAGGGATGGCGATACGGAGGGTGACGACGAGGGGGACGAAGTAGGCGGAAACGGAAAGCGAAGACGGCAGGGCTCGGACAACCCAAGCAAACGGAGACGGCAGGACGACGACAGGGTGAGTGACTACAGCTAAACCGAGCTAACTTGCAGCCCCGCCGCCTTCCGCGAGCCGTTCGTGAGGCCCACATTGACCGTATCGGCCGTTACTACCGCGCTGGTACCTCGTACGGAATGAGCGTAGCGGCGACAGTCTATCTCCTCGCTACTGTCCTTGAGCGGGCAGACAACGATCTCCTGTGGCTTGCGATTCTCGCCCTCACGCACCAATACGTGGCCGCGCAAATTGACCGAGACGAATACGAGTCGCAGGAGGGCATGCTCAAGGACGAAGTTGCGCGTCTGAACCCTATCGAGACGAACACTGGACCAAACCCGGATAACCGGAGTATTGCGAGCACATTGGAGCTGCGCTTCGTCCTCTTCCGGCATTGGAACCTGTACGACGCCATGCTGCACTCTGGATACGTCGCCAGCCGTCTCGGCGTGTGGAAGGAGAAGGGGCGGCGACGTCTGCAGCAGCTGCTTGCCAAGATGGGGTGAGTGAAAAAGGAGTTTCGATCTGACGAGTAGCTTCTCCTTGCAGCAGTGCCAGCAGGAGTACGCACACATGGACATGGTCCTAAAGCGCGACCTGCCCATCCGCCTTGACGAGATTGGACCCGAGTACGGCCTGGTAGAGCTCGTCTACCCTTCGTTTGTGCGCGCGTTTGGCTTTCAGCTGTCAACACTCTCTGCAGCGGACGCGGTGGAGGGCCTCACCGCCCTCCTCCAGGCTGCAACGGGCATCAAACTGGAGGTCGAGCTCCCAGGCGGTAAGGGAGGTGGTGAGTGGTTTGGAGGCACGCGCACGTGGGCCATCAGCGACCAGTTGTGCGTGGTTGCAAAGGAGAACGGCGCCGGCGGGGATGGGAAGGAGCAGGACTGGGCCGCGAAGAACTTTTGGATTGCCTACGATGCGTGTGATGAGTAAGTCGACTGTTGCGCTGTTCGCTGACAAGAAGCGTTCCCATGCTGAGGAAATCTCTCCAACTGTCCAAATCCCTCCATCGCGCAATCATACGGCAGGGCTCCGCGATCCTCGACAAGGCGGTCGTCCGCAAGCTGCGTACATTCCGATTTGCGGCAGTACGCGAGGGGCCAGACCTGAAGCTCTTTGCGCACCCGTCCCCGCTCTCGCGTTTGGCACTGTGGCTCGTCGACGCGACACGAGAACGCTGGGTGGAACGCGACGCCAAGGCGGGCGCCAAGGTCGCCTCGCTGCCGTTTGTCATTGCGTGTCTGAACGAGGAGAAGGGGTGCTACGTCGTCGTCGGCGTGACTGGTGCGCCCGAGTTTGGCGACGTGCGCAAGAAGTGAGTACCAAGTGTGTGGGAGGAAAGAATGCTGACGCTGCTCTTCTTCGTGACCCATTGGACGCTACTCCTTTGCACATTAGTCAATTCGGCCTCGCGTTCCAAGCCGCCGCGGAAGAGGCAGGCGCACAGGCCAAGCACGACATGTTCGACACGAGCGTCGTCGAGATTGCAGAGGCCGACCTGCAGCAGTTTATCGAGTTTCTGCATTTGAAGAGCGTGTAGAGCTGTGTAGCGGGTGGGGTTGCACGTAGTGGGTGACGAAATGTGAACGAGATTAGCATCATGAACAAGATTGGCATGAACCTGTCCACGGTATATGTGGACGCTTGAGTGATGGGCTAGACACTGGGTAGCGTCCTCTTGCCGCTTAGCATGTCCCAGAACAAGGATCGTGAGATCGTGAGCCCTCACCAGAGGAAGCAGGATCGCCCAACAAACGCAAGACGGCAGAACTCCACACTCTGCGGCACCCAGCTCGCCCACTCCGACCCACCCCCTCAGCTGTGATGCAATGCATAATATCGACAAGTCGACCATTTTGAGCGGGGCTCCCGCCAACTCCTATTCAAACTCTCTATCGGTGGTGCTTAGAAAGATCCGGCCGCAGCACGGTTCTGCACGCGGTCCCAGTTGAGGCTCTGGAACCAGTCGCGCGCGTACTGCTTGGCGCCGAACACGCCGTACTTGTCGAGGTACGCGTGCTGGTAGAGGCTGAGGACGGCGACGGGGGTGAGCTCGCCGGCGGAGGGGGCGGGGGCGGCCGAGTTGCGGATGGCCGCGGGCGAGTGCGGCGCCGACGCGGCAGCGGCGTCAGCCTCAGCGGTCTCGGGAGATCCAGAGTTTGCCGGCGTGCCAAACACGGGCAGCAGGTCCTGCCGTCCCCGCTGCTGGCGCATCGAGACCAGGAGCGTGCCGGCGCCAAAGGTGGGGACGACGTCAAAGTCGGTGAGGGCGTCGCCCGACTTTACGATCCAGAGCCAGCCGCCGCCGGTGATGCCGTCGGCGTACGCGGCGACGCGCGCCTCGAGGGGCTTGAAGTGCTCGGGGATGGGCTTCGGGGACTCGGCGTTCTGCGGTCAGTGAGAGTCCAGTTCAGCCGCGGAGTGTTGACTTCTTTCGAGGACTCCGCTGCCTGGAACGCAACTTACAATGCCCTCGAGGAAGTACGAGTTGTTGATGAGCAAGCTGGCGTAGTTGAACGCGAGGGCGAGGGACGGCTCGCGGGCGGTGAACGACAGCAGGTCGGTCATGTCGAGCTTGTCGTTGTCCCACTTGATCTTCATGGGCGCCAGGCGCGGGTTGTCTGAGTGTTGGAAGCAGGTTGTGTGTGAGTGATACCGAGCCGATCAGACACAGCAAGTTGGCGACGATCGAATATTAGCGGAAGAGGGTTAAGCGATAGCGGTAGGCGTCACAAGACATTACGAGCACGAGCGTCAGCACTAGTCCCTCCAAGCTCCTCATCGGCGCCAGGCGCCTCCGCCGCGCCCCTCTGCTCCGACTTGGATCACAGGCAACCCACGGCCCCTACTCACTCCGGATCTCGGCCTGCAGCCGCTCCCACAGCCCCGCCTGCCACTCGTTGACGCGCTCGACCTCGCGCGCGCCAATGAACCCCTCGACGCCGTTGCCGGCAAAGATGCGCGCGTCGACGCCGCCAATCGCGCCGGCAGGCGCGGCCGCCTTTGGTGCGCTCGTCGCGGCCGTCAGGAGCGTGCGGCGCGAGGTGCCGAGGGTGCGCAGGAGCGGGCGGAGCGGGCGGGACATTGTTGATGGTGTAGTGGAGAGTTGGCTGTTGTGGTTTGTGGACTTTTCCGGAGGTCGAGCTCGAGGCGGTCCGAAAAGTCTGGGTGGTACGGAGTAAATGAAAAACGGCACCGTGGGAGAGCTTTACACGTGGGAATCACGTGATGTTTTATCGATGTGAGCGAGCGGAAAGTACATGTCGAGCTCTTGAGCACCGCTCTCTGCATTGACCATACCACCCGACAATGCCAGACCTACCGCCCGGCACAAAACTAACGTGCGCCCCCGTCTGACGACAACTGACGGCAGCGTCTCCTCCACGGCAGCGGGCACTTCGCGCCGGGCACTGCTGGCCGACGACGACGAGGCGTGGACGGCGACCTCCGTGCCGGCGTGGATTGCGCTGAGCTTCCCCGAGCCCGTGGCCGTGGCAAAGGTGGGGCTCACGTTCCAGGGCGGCTTCGTGGCGACGTCCGTAAGGGTGCTCACGGGAGACGAAGTGCTGGGCAAGGTGTTTCCCGAGGATGTCAGTCGGCGGCAGGTGTTTGAGTGAGTCCATGAAGCTTGGAGGAGGGTGATGTGCTTCCTCGCACACCCATTGCTACCGCCCGCTTCACGCTGACTCCAGACTCCCCACACCCGCGAGCGACGTGACCAGCCTCCGCCTCGAGCTCGAGGCCAGCTCGGACCACCACGGGCGCGTGACGATGTACCGTCTCGAGCTGCTATAATGGGTCCTAGATATAGACGGCGATGTAATTGGTATACATAGAACTGGAGTGCGTCTCGTTGCCTGGACTTTCGGCGATAATTGTTAGCCGTGTATCTACTAATACAGCTGCTCTTCACACGCTTGCTGCTCTCCACACTTGGAGTGCCTCCTCCAGCTGTGATGAATCTGAGTATGCATCTTCTGTACACATGTCGCGAGATATGCAAACTCCGCCGCTGCGGATATGAACAACAAAAAGTTTGTTACAAATGTTCGAGTCGTGGTCCAGAGACCGAGATACACGGATGGCAGATGGCGGATGGGCGGGCACTGGGAGCGTTCAGATGAAGGGAGATGCGTTGATGACAGAGTCGACGAGACAGTGAGGCGTACGGTCAGATTGAGAGACAGGCTTAAAAGTCGTCGAGATCGGGCTTGGGGAGAGACTCGGAGGCGGGCGAGTTGTGGAATGTGGGGCCGGCGTACTTCATGCCGCCGAGAGGGCCGCCGCTCTTGTTGATGCGGGGAAAGTCGCCGACAATCGGGAGGTTGATGGCGCCGGGAATGCCGGCGGGGGAAGAACGTGCGGCGGCGGCGTGGCGCACGGGCGTCTGCGGTGCACGGTGGACATTGTAGCCAGTGGGGATGGGGATGGAGGCGTCAAACTTGGACGGAGGGGGACCGGCGTTCGCCATCATCTGGGTAAGGTTGGAGACGGGGACGTGGTCGAGCGACTGGCGACGGTCGTGGCGGCGTCCAGTGCTCGGAGCGGTGGTGGTGCCAGGGGTGGCCTTGGCATTGCGGCGGCCCGCGGCCGTCTTTGAGCGAGTAGATTTCGACGGCGTACCTTCCTCGGCCTTGAGCTGCTGCTGCCAGGTCATGCCGTCCTGCGTCTTGCCAGCGTCGGTCGGCATGTCCCACACCTCGGGGACAGGCTTGCGGGCACCCTTTCCATTTTCGGTAAAGAAGCTTGCAGGGAGCGAGCGGCTCATAGCCGTCATGTCAAGACCATCAGGCGAGGACTCTCGCGACACCGGGGTGTCCAGCTTCTTGCTCGCCTTGTCCTTGGCCTTGCGGCGGGGGCCCGTACGCGTGGGAGGATCGTTGACGTCCTCTGGGCGGTCGGGGCGCGGCTTGTTCTTCGTGCGGACACGTCCCTTCTTATTGTCGCCAAGCGCAGCATCCATGTTTTCCTTTGAAAGCCGGATCAGCCCCTTCTGTGCAGGTGCCTTGTCGTCGTCGTTTACGCCAAGAAGCTGGAAGAGTTCCTCGGAATCAACAGGCGCGTCGGGCTCAGAGCCATGCGAATCCGCCGCAAGGTGCTCGTTGCGCCGCTCCCCCCGCTTGCGGGCGTGGTTGCGGCTGCGGGTCCGGGGCATCGAGTTGCCCGACCGGTCGTCGGTGGCCAAAGGAGGCATGGGAGGTGGATGCTGGCGTCGGGGCGAGACGATGCGTGTAAGCGTACTTGATCGCGGCGGGATCGCGGCGATGGATGGTGGTGCTGGAGAGTGTCGATGACCGGAGGAGCGAGCGGCAGATATGGGTCTGCTGCTCATGCGAGTAGTGTGAAGAGGGGTAGGCTGAAGGATAAACACGCCTAGGAGTGGAGAGACCAGTTGAGATGCTGAGCAACAGGGGGCAGAGCAGTTTCGATGCAATGACAGTGGCTCTACCGAGGTATCGAGGTTAGGTTGTAAGAGATAAAGAGTGATAGATGGTGGGATATGAGTGAGAGTTGGAAGGAGTTGGAAGGAGAGAGAGACGATGAGGTGGGAGGCAATGAGCTTTGACGTTGTGGTGGTGAGTGAGGATGCAAGCGGCGACGAGCGTGCACGAGTCGAGCATCTGACCACGTGGAAATCACGCTTAGCAGAGTCAAATCAAGACAACACTCAAAATGCTAATCAATCATTGAATCCTGATTAGGATTGATCAAGGTCCATCCTAATGAATCCGATTCATTTTCTAATACATCTCAGGGTCGGCATTTTGTCACAGAGCGAGATTGTCCAGAAGCGCGGACCCGACCGACTGACCGACTTTTTATCTCGTTGCGGTCGTCTACTCGTCTCTTGTCCTGTGCTCACCACTCAATCGCTTCCAACTCGACCGTCTCGACTCGTTGACACCACTACCGCTTCCGACCGCTCGACATGCTCTAGAGGACGGCCGCCATGCTACGTCGCAGAACCTGGCGCATCACCGCGCCGCCCCTGAGAAGGCATGCGTTCCGGGCATACGCCAGTTCCGCGGCGGCTCCCGACGAGCCTTATGGCGAGGCGTACGGTGCTGGTCCTTCACGGCTGCCGTACAACCCCGAGACACCGGCGTTGACGACACATCTTGCAAAGACGCGCACGTCGGCGCACCATCTCCGCCGGGCTCTCGAAACGCTGCCAAAGGACGCATACGCCTCGGACGCCCCCGTTCAGCGAGTCGTCGAGCAGGTCCTGGGGCAGGCTCGGCCACTGTCACGGCTGGAGAAGCATGTCGTGCTCCACCACCTGATCCGACGAAAGCGCGGTGCTATCGGTGTTGCTGTTGCGACAAAATTTGTCAAGGAGCGGCGGCACCCAGGTATCAACCCGCATTACTCTCTGCTCTCCTCGCGGTCACTGCGGCTGCTGCTGAAAAAGGAGCTCTACAACGTCGGCCACCACCGCCCGCGGAAGGCGCAGCTCCTGCGGCGGGAGCCCGCACCCGACCCCCTCCCGCAACCTACCATTGAGCAGCAGCGGCCACCAAAGCTCGTGCACACTACGCTGCTGTGGTCCGCTTTCCTCGAGACGCTGAAACGGTACCACCATCCGCGGCCGGAAAAGCTGTACGCCCGCCTGATCCTCCAGTGCTGTCACGAAGGCCGTACCGACGAAGCGGCCAAGGTGTACGTCGGCCTGGTGGAAGACTGGATCATGGAAGGCCGTGTGGCGGAAGGCGCGCACCCCGACGACTTTACCTCTAACGGCATCCCTGCGCGGGAACAAGAGACACTAAAGTCGTCAAAGTCGCTCCTCGACATGTGGTTTGGCACAGTGCGCACCTGGCGTCTTCCGGGCGAGGCTTTGTCGCTTCACGATCGTCTGGCCCTGTGGCATCCCCAGCACGTCGCGCCGGATAAGTGTCTGCGAGGCTTTCCCCTGCCGAATCCGACATCTCCGCCGAGCCAAGTGCCGCCGCCGACGGTCGACCTGCTGCTGGTTATTCTGAAGTCTCTCCAGCTGGACCCGCACACTGCCACGCCGGTGGAGTACGCGACCTCGATGCGCGCGCTGGCTATCATGGCCAACACCATCCTCTCCCGCTCCCTGCCCATCCCTGCCATTCCCCGCCTCCTCAACGCCTTCTCCAACTCGCACATCCACCCCGCCGTTTACCCCGAGTCGTACACTGAGACGCCGCCGCACGACGCGTGGGCGTACACCGCCAACACGCAGGTGCACGTCGCGCTGGTGACCCTCATGTTCTCGCCGCCAAACTACGCCCGCGCTGCGGAAATCCAGCAGCAGTCTATCGACAAGTATCTCCCAGCGCCGGAGGGTGCAGCGCGGTACTCTCTCCATCCCCTCGGGTGGCAGTCGTGCATGGTGCTGATCAAGTATGCCACACATCAGATGCGCCAACCGCGTCTCCTCGGTCGTCTCATTACATACATGAAGACGACGTTTGACGACTGGGCGCCGGCGGCGTTCACACAGCTGTTCCGTGGTGCTATTCGCTCGCGGGATAACCAGCTTGCTGTGGCGGTGGAAAATGCTCTGTTTGAGCGCAGTGCACTGTCGGCCCCTGGGGTGGAGGATACATCCGAGGCTATGGGGCTCAAGAACGTGGCGCGTCCGCCGCGTTCTAACGCCTCACCTGCTGTCGACTCATCCCCAACCAGCCAAGGCGACATCCTCTCGCTCCCGTACGGCACCCCCGACTCTGACTCGGTGGCGGCTCTTATCTCCCACCTCGGTGCCACCTCCCAGTTTGAGCGCCTGCGGAAGACGGTACACATCCTCATCCCTTTCCTGTCGATCAATCTTGAGACACCACAGGAGGAGGTCGAGCGCATCTCTGACCTCACTGGCGCGGAAATCGGCCACCGCAGCCGCCTGCGCCCGTCGGACCTCACGCCCGAGCTGTACGCAGTCATCATCAACGCACTCGCAAAGGGCGGACACACCGGCCTAGCCCAGCGCGTCTTCTTCGTCGCCGAGCAAGCGGAGCGGCGCTACCTCCAGCGCATCATCAATCTCCAAACAGAGGCCAGCCCCGAGTCCCCGACAGTGAGCGTCCGCGCCCTCGCATCGGTGCGTCTCCCGATCCACGTCTACACGTCCATGATGTACGTGTACGGCAGCGAGGGGCGGAAGAGCGGCACGCCGCGCAAGGGCTGGAACGTGCCGAAGCGGTATGCGCTCCTCTCGCGCGCCGAGGCCGGGCAGCAGATGGCGCGCAGGCTGCACCGCCACGTCGGGAAGCGGTACAAGTGGCTCGGGCCCGAGGAGCGCGCGTTGACACCGCACATCCTCCCGGACGAGCGGTACTTCAACGCCGTCATCCGCGCGCTGTGCGTCAACTGGCATCTCGACAGCGACCGCGAGCTCGACGCCCCGCACGCGAAGAAGGTCCGCGAGATCGTCGACGACATGGCCGCACTCGGCATGCAGCCCCCGCCTGGCCTGCTGCAGAAACTCGCCCCGCCGTTCACCGTCACGGCGCCAGTGTACCTCCGCGCAGTGGCGAATAAGAGCAACGTTCCCCCCGAGCTGCAGGCCCTCATCAGCCCCGCGCACGCCACCGCCCGCTTCGTCGAGTACGACGCCGAGGAGTGGGACGGCGCGGACGCTGACGGCCACGAGCTGTTGGCGCGGGCCGAGTCGTAGGTGTCCTTGAATCGTCCTCCGCTGCCGCCCGTCGAGGCGCAAATCTCCTCTTCCTCCCCGACTCTCATCCTCACCCCACTCGCACTCACCGGTAATCTTCATACACTTCACTCTTACATCTATCATCGCATATGGCTAGCTTAGCATTCACTCTTATGCATTGGGTCTCACTACGCGGCAGCGTTGGGAGTGGGGCCTGACGGGAGGAGACAACACTCACGACGTCCAAAGGGACGATGGAAGCCAGAGATGACAAGAGAGGCGAGAGGCGGAAAGGACCTCAGATACAGTGAGGCGGCTGCGCACGACGGCAGAGCCGAAGCGCAGCCATCCTGCTCGCCGCCAAACCCCTCCGGAAACCTCCAAGGAGAACCGAGGCAAGGACTCGACCCCGCCCCGCTCCGCCCCTTTCACCTCCCTCCCACTCCCCGCCGCCCATCCCGCAACACACCGCCGCAAGGCTCCGCAGGCTCCATCGTATAACGGTCAGTACACAAGATTTTGACGAATCGACGCGCGCGCACGCGGCGCGCGGCGTCGGCGTCGTTCTTGTAATCCGGGTTCGATTCCCGGTGGAACCTTTTTACGAGTGTCGAGGAAGGAAGTTGTTGGAATGCAATGGAGCAGGTGCCGAGCTGCATGTTGTTGAGTTGATGAGGTTGGTGCGATGCAGATGACCGTGATGCGCGTGGTGCCGATGGCGGTGCCTGCGAGTCTAGATCTACACATCTGCGGCGGCCTCGCGACTCTAGCGACGTGGCGCCCATAATCCGGGCTGAGGACTGGTCTACGTTCATACATCTCGCTGGCTATTGCCGATACAGCCCCTCCCTTACAATAACCTCCTCGACCTCACTCAGCACGAGCCCGCGCACGCTCTCGCCCCTTCCCACCGCCGCGCGGACATTGCTCGAGCTCACGCCCTCGGCCTCGTGCACGCGCACGACCCTCACCGCGCCTTTCTCAACCCACGCCTGCACGCCAGGGATACGCAGCACGTCCTCCCCCCTATCGACGCTCACGAGCGTCGCGCGCGCAAACAGCTCCCCCAGCGCAGATTCCATGTCGTCATAATACCGCGCGTCGAAGATGCGCGCGAGCGTGTCGCTGCCCACGAGGAAGGTGAGGTGCGGCCGGCCGGGGAGGGAGGAGAGCGCGGCCGCCTTGGCGGCAAAGGTCGGGTGCGGGAGGAGGGCCACTGCGGTCCGCACGGGGCCCACGGGGGCCGCCGCTGCGTCTGCGTCCGCGTCGAGCGCGCGCGCCGTCGCCGCCATCATCGCCAGGCGTACCGCCGTCCCCGCGTCCCCTGCGCCCGGCGTCTTGTCGGCGTTGCGCGGCGAGTACAGCAGCAGGCGCGCGGTGTATGGCGGAATCTCCGCGGCACTGGTGCCCGCAGTGTGTGGGAAGAGGCTGCGCGCGATGGCGAGATGCGCCAGTGTCGGGGGGTTGAAGGACGAGTCGAGCACGGCGATGTGGGCTCGCCCCGCGGCGGCGCCGGGCCAGCCCGCGGGTGTATCGACGAGTGTTAGCCCCGGCGCGGTGCGCGCGGTGGCCTGTGCTGTCATGCGGAGTCGGTGAATGGTGAGATGTGGTGATGTTCGATGTTGCGAGTTGTGAGTTGATGACGATGACGTTTTGCCGGGCCGGGTTACTCCGGTTATCTGGTGGCTGCAAGTGCTCACACCACTGTCGCCATTGTCGTTGTCCTTTGGGCAGTTCAAAGCTCGCCCGGCAGCCAACGACAAGACAATGCATCCACTGAGAACTATGCTGCACAGCCCCGGTGCGGAAGGTGCAATGTGCTGGCTGGCCGTCACGACAGTGACATCCGTCAGCTGCAATCCTCCTTCAACCCCCTCCGCCTGAACCTCCCTCTCCTGAGCCTCCCTCCTCCTGGCCCACCTCCACCAACGACAGACAGCCAAGACAAACACGGTTTCATAAGTATTCATAAGCTCTCCGCAACATCTGTACTGTACACACAATCACTCGCCGCCAGATGACACAAACCTGGATGTCAGCATAGCTCAATCACCTAGTACTCACATGTAGTCGGTAAACAGACTCCACAGCTTCTTGTCCGACAGCAGGTTGCGGCCGAGCTTGATGTAGCTGTTGATGGTGAGGTCCTTCATCCGGAACGGCGTGATCCGCTTGATCTCCTTGATAAACTTGTCGGCCGGCGTGTCCTTGGGCTTGTTGGCGTCGCCAGAGTCGCCGGAACCGTCAGGGCTGCCGGGGGTAGGCTCATCCGTGGGCTCGTCGTCGAGTGCGCGCGCCTGCTCGGGGGAGAGCTTGCCCACGCTCGAGTCCCATCCTGGGAGAAGATGGAACGGCACAGGCGGCGGCTGCGTGCTCTTCTGCCCCGACAGGCTGTCGGGGAGGAGCTGCTTGGGCTTGAATGTCGTGTACTCGACCTTGAACTGGGGCGCCTTCTTCTGGTCGAGATCCGGGAGGAAGAACTGCGTGAATCCCAGCGGTGTGAGGGGCTTGTTGGAGCGCGAGGGCGAGTCGGGCGACGAGTATCGCGGCTTGCGCTTGAATGTGCACCGCGGCTTGTCCTCGTTCTCGGGCTTGTTGCAGTCCTTCTTCTTCAGGGCGTCAGAGTCGACATCAGCAGACTCGTCATAGTAGTCATCCCCGTCCTCGACCGAATCTTGGCGGAGAAGGGCCTGCTTTGCGACTTTTGCGCTGGCGTTTTCGTCGTCCAGCTCCACACCGCTAATGTTGTAGCTATAAATACGCGCCGAGGGGATGTACGCCGGGATGACAGACGGCCCGACGTTCATGACCACATAGTCCTTGTGCTTGAACAGCTCGGGATCGGCCAGCTTCTCAAACGAGTCGAGCAGGCCCTTTTTGAGCCCGTCGCCCTTGTCGCTCAAAATGTCCATGTTGTCGCCGTCCTGCTTGAGCACCTTGAACCGGCCAGAGTGGAGCAGGTGCGGGCGACCCTCGGGCAAGTCAGGGCCAAAGAATGTAAAGTCGGACACATTGTGCTGGTCGACCACGGCATCGTCGACGACGTTGAAGTGCATGCGGGAGTTCCGCGACTTGGACTTGGCGCTCGTCTTGGAGTTGAGGTCCTCGACGTTGAGGAAGAAGAAGTGGTCCACGTTCCTGGGGGTCAGCATATTAGTGGATAGTAGACGCACTGGTGGCCAAAGAGATGTCCGACGATCGTGTCCTGGTATCGCAGCGCAAGGTCGCCGTACCGGAGGTCTGACGTCAGCAGAGTAGGACTTTTCTTTACTCACAGCAGTTGTCATAGTATAATCCCTCGTGTGGCGGCACATGTCCGATGAGATAGACCTGCATTCCGCGCTCGCGGAACGACGAGAGCTGCACCTCGAGCCAGTCCATCTGGAGCGCTCCAGGGTCGTTTGAGTGCGACTTGCACCCGTCAACGGCCGAGTTGGACGTGAACCAGAAGAGAGTGTTGAGAGATATCACGGCGAGGCGGTCTGGGATCACCTCGCGCGTAAAGTGCGCACCACGCTCGAATACGTGACGCTCGTCCTCGGGAATGAATGGCTTCCAGATTCTATAATGTCAGTTATGGTTGCCAACGACCGCTTACCGCAAGAACTGCTCCGTAATCTTGTTTGGTCCGGGCATCATAATGTTGTGTGGCCAGATGTCATTGTTGCCGAGCGTCGGGACAATGGGGAACTTTTTGCCAAACGTCTCCACCATCTTCTTGACCATGAGGCGGTTCGAGTCAAAGATCTCGTTCGACGTTCGCGGGATTGTGCGGTCGCTGTCGTGGCTGGGGCGTTAGCGGAGCACGGAGTCGAGCCACAGCACAAAGGCGAACGCCTGGGAGGCTTGTTCCCGCCTGCGCAGGGACAATTCAGACGTAGAAGCAGCTCGCGAAGCGATCGCAGTCTCGTGACCGGGCGATCACGACCGGCGGATACTCACCGAGCACTGTCACCTGTCCAGATGATGAAATCAATCTCGTCAGCCCACTCCTTCTTCAGCCAGTCGAAGACGAGGTCGACGAGCTCGTTGGGCGAGTCGCAGTCGCTGAGATAGTTAGAACAGTACAGATGTAAAAGGCAGCAATCAGGTATAGAGAGGGAAGGCATCGTTCGCGATACCACGATGCCGAAGCCATCACATCCCGGGGAGTTGCTCATGCTCGACATATCGCAAGCGAGTCGTCAAGAACGCCGCAGCCACTCAGACTCACCTCAGCACATCGCCCCACTTGCCCGCGCCGCCCTTGCGCGTGCTCTTCTTCTTGGCCGCGCCGAGCAGCGCGTCCTCTTCGCTGTCGTCGTCAAACTCCTCGGCGTCCGGGTCCGACAGCCGCCGCTTCTCCCTGCCCCGCGAGGTGAGCTTGCCCTCGCGCTTGTGGCACGCGCTCTCGAATGTTCCGCCGGCGACGTAGTATGGGTCCGGGTGGATGTCGGTGATGTGGAGGAAACGGCCTTTGAGTTCTGGATATTAGCGATAATGAGGCAATGGGACGCTGGACGGTGCGTGTGGACGCGTAGAAGAGGAAGTGATCACAGACGCGCACTCGAGATCACAATGCAATTTCGCAATACGTGCACTGCACATCTCGCCCGAGCCGGGTACACACCTTTACGCTTGGCGACCTGCAGCGGGGCCTGCTCGGCTGCGGCGCACACGAGCGAGAGAACTGCGGCGAGGACAGAGACGCGCATGGCGTGAGCGTGTCGAATGTGTCGTATGTAAACGAGATGAGGAGGAGGGAGTGATCCGAGATTGGTATGTGATGCGATGTGAGAGGTTGTCAAGTGAGTGTTGGTCGGCGAGTGGGGGGGTGGAGATGGGGTTGCTCTGTGTAGACTGCTGCTCGGTAGCGGATCGCGGAGAGCATTCAACGATCGATGAGGTACATATACGGCGGCCCTGCGGCTAGGCGGGGCTACAGTGGAGGTCAGCTTTTCAGGGTGCAGTTCCGTGTTTGTATTCACAATCCTAATTGCAATTGGCTTTTCTTTAGTATGTTTCTAATAAAAACTTTGAAAATAGTAATACATTGTGCAAGGCTCTGGCTCTACCCAGCGTCGTCCTCCCCGCCCAGTCTCACTTTGCCACTCTGAACACGATAAGCGAACGTGCTAACCTCGATCAGCCGTGCATTGCCACATGCATGGCCCTCTACACTATGAGATATTTCTTTCGCGCTACGTCTTCACGAGCGGGGTAATGTATGCATCGCTCCAACAAGGCCGTGTTTCGTCGCTTCTGCAGGCTCGTAGGTTGGTTCTGTGGCTTCGGTTGGCTTTGGTGTCTTGGTCTGGTGACTTCTGGCGACTTGGTGGCACAGAGTTCAAGTCGCGCAGACGTCACTCGCTCGTAAGCTTGACATGTTCACTGGCGGATGTCTGTGACAGTGGTGGTACTAAGATTAACACGATTGTTGTGGTCAGCGTGGTGCTGGCGGAGCCGAGTCCGTTACAGACTGAGCCCCAGCGGTATGGACTCTCTGCGTCGAGCTGAACGCGTTTGACACCCCGTCCATGTCGCCCTGCTAATGTGCTTGCGGGCACCTCCGTTGGAGCCAGAATCTTTCTGCTGACGTACTGCGGTTCTGCATGCCATTCTGGCGCTTGTCGCCTTCTGACCTCTTGGAGCCTTGGAGCTTTGGGGCATTGTGGAGCACCAGAAGCCAGAAGCCAGAAGACAAGGTCACAAGCGACATTGACCTTTGCTGGGGTGCAAATCCGCGCAAGCAACCTGCAACCTAGTAGCTAGCAGCAAGCACGTTTCATACTGGGATCAGTTTGCGCACCTAATTGATGGGTGTTTTTTAGGCGTGAATAATAATCGGGGGCATATTTAGGACCTGTAATTTTAGGCGCCTCAATTCTCCTGTTACTGGAGATTTTGAATTTATTTTGACCCGCAAAAGTGGAGGTCACCCAACGGCGGCGACTAACAGAACACAGAAGCGACAACTAACAGCGACATCACAACGTCTCTCCACCCACTGCCATCATGGTAAGCATCGACGAACCTCTCCCTCCCTCTTCCTTGCTTCCCCCCGCCCCACCTCGACTCCCGCTCACCCCCAGCTCCGACGCCAGGCGCGCGAACGCCGCGAATACCTGTTCAAAAAGTCGCACGAGACGCAGGAGCGCTCGATCTTTGAGCGCAAGCAGCGCATCAAGGACCTCGTCGCTGCGGGCAAGCAGCTGCCGACCGAGCTGCGGAACGATGCGCGGTCGATCGGAAAGGATCTCGTGCTCGATGAGGCGCAGACGGGTGAGTCCAGCGAATGGAGTGGATGGGTGCAGCTGGGCAGAGAGTCGTGTGTCCCACTGCGGGCTGTGACCTGCATGGTGATCTTGCGCTGCAGTAGGCCGCTAGCCCAGCGGTCGCAGACCTCACCAAGCTCCTCAGCGATTTCCGGCTTTAACCTCTGACACACAGACACCCGCTCGCACGTCGACGACGAGTACGCCAAGGTCGGCACGTACGAGCCCAAGCTGGTGATCACGACCTCGCGCGACCCGTCCTCGCGACTCCTGCAGTTCTCCAAGGTGTGTAATCTCCCCACCTCCTTGGATGTCTCCTCAAGTGCTCTACTGACACTGCAGGAAATGCGCCTCGTGTTCCCCAACGCCATCCGCCTCAACCGCGGCAACACGGTCATGAAGGACCTCGTGCAAACCTGTCTCTCGCAGGGCGTCACGGATCTTGTGCTGGTGCACGAGCACCGCGGCGTGCCCGACGCCATGATCGTCAGCCACCTCCCGCACGGCCCGACGCTGAGCATGACGCTGCACAACGTGACGCTGCGCCACGACGTGGCTGCCTCGGACTCTACGGTCTCGGAGCAGTATCCCCAGCTCATCTTCGAGGGCTTCAGCACAAAGCTCGGCGAGCGCGTGATGAGCATCCTCAAGGCGCTCTTCCCCGTGCCCAAAGACGACGCCAAGAGGGTCATGACGTTTGCGAATGACAAGGACTTTATCTCCTTCCGGTGAGTCCGAGTGTGGACTTGCTTGGAGCTCTGCTGACCCCCAGCCACCACGTTTTCGCCAAGACGTCGCACAAGGAGGTGCAGCTTGCCGAGGTCGGCCCCCGCTTTGAGGCCAAGCGTGAGTGAACCTGCAAGACTATGTCTGACTCCCAGCGTACGAGATCCGCCAGGGCACAGTCGACCAGAACGAGGCAGACGTCGAGTGGCTTCTCCGGCCATACATGCGTACCTCCAAGAAGCGTAACCAGCTATAGAGAACGGGGTTCGTCTGGTCGCTTTAGATTACACAGTCCCGACGCTGAGGAGCATTCTTGTTGTATCTTTATAGGTGGATGCAGTGGCGGGCATTGCCATGCTATCCTGAACTCACGCAAACTCACTGCAGTGATTTGAGCGGGTACAGAGTATGACATTGACAGGATACACTAACTATGCAGGGTGGAATGAAAGAAGACGGTACATCCGTGGGTGGTCGGAGGAGGAGAGAGGGAGCGGAAGAGCGGCTCGCTCTTGCCGCAAGGTAGCGCATGGGAAAAGGAGAAGGACAACAGTGGAAGAATGACAGGCAACAGTTCCGGTTAGAAGAGGAATGGAAAACGACAACGAATCGTTCAACCATTATGGGTCGCTGGCTGAGAGGCTTAGCCTCGCCGGCCCGGCGTGTTTATGATGCCCCTGTCACGAATTAGCGTGCGCTCGACCGCTCTACTTACAAGCTGCGAAGCAGCTCATTACCACTTTGCGAGTTGCGGAGGGTCGTCTGGAACTGGCGGCACGTGTTGTGTACGCGGCTCATGAGCACTCGCTCGCCAGGGGGTACCTGGCGAAGGACGCTTTCTGTGATGGGTGAGTCGAAATAGTGGAAGGCTACTCACGGAGATGGCCGCGCCCCACGGACGAGTTTGCAACTGACACGATCGCGGGGGTTCGCCTGCTCTATCAGTTGTGAAATCCCAGGCTGCACTCACCCAGCCTCTTGTGAGCAAAGCGACTCCAGATATTTAGCAATATTGTTGCGCTGCAGAGCCCGGCTCGAGCTGAGGACAAACTCGACAAACTGGACACCATGGTGGTTCGTGGCGAGAGGAGGATACGCCGTGAGAATGCCATTAGATACGGCCTTAATGATCGGCTCCTGGAAGTTGAGAAGCTTGTTGATCACAAAACTGCTGGTGAGCTTTGTCAGTTGTTCTGCACATACTGTCCGTATTGATTGTTGGCGATGCGAGAAATGTCTTCAAGAATCTAATAATTAGCTCAAGTCTGGACCACGACATACCTCCTTGAAGCAAGCGTCCTGTATTGTCAGCATCATGACAGAGATACGCATTATTGCACCCCATTAACTCACCATCAGCTCCTGATTGGCACATCCTTCAAAGATCTGTTGCACCGAGATGGAGCCGTTCTTGGACAATTAGCTAGTCCCCTCACTCTAACTCACCTCATTCGCCACAGCAAGATCGGCCCAGCGGCCAACCATCGCCCCAGCAATTCTGAATATCAGACAAGCCACATTTTATCCTCACCGGCTGAAGATTGCAGTCTCGCTCATGTTTCGACATTTTCCAAGATACTGATCACGAGTTAGAACGGTATCTTCACGGTGGCAGCTGGACTGACCGGCCGCCACACTTTCCGAGCTCCGGTCTGCATAGATTCAAACACTCCAAACTTGAAGAGGGCTTCCGAGATACGATCCTGAAGGTCAGCCAACAACGTTTTCTGCGATGAAACTGACTTCCAGTTCCTTCACACTGATAGCTTTGACAAGAACATGGGCGCCAAATTTATTATTAGCGATGGCGACGATGTCGGGTCTGGTATAAGCAGGACGATCACATTTTTTGACCTACTCGATGACCTTGATAAAATTAATTTTGTCCTCTACAGTACCCTTTTCCAGTAGCTGCTGGCACATATAGTTGCCATTGGAGGTGAAGCATAGAGGCTTTGCAAGCTCTAGAATGGTGCTGATGAGATGCTGTGTGATAGGAATGCACCGAGATTGACCGAGGCGACCCTGATAGTTAGCAGGCCGCCTTGCTATTACACTTACTCCGAGAGCATTAGCTGCAATCTTCAACGTCGCACTGTGTGGTAGGTTAGTAAGCAAGTTCGTTTCCGTCCATCTGGTTACTCCAATCTTGATTCTATCGGTACAGCTTCGAGCAACTCGACTTACGCCTGGCTGTTGCTTTTCGGCTCTTGATGCGCAATGGTCCAAACCAACGGACGCAAGAGGTCGTACTCGCTCCGTGGGTCCATCCTCAGGTAGTCTAGTTTGCCACTCAAAATGAGCTCCACCGTCATCGGAGATGGACGATAAGTGTCTCCCTTGATGTCAGTGTCGGGGGTTCATTCAAGACAATACCTGACTGCAAGACGTGCGCGATGAAGGCGGCCTGTCTATGGGGATGCGATAGTCGTGAAGAGCGACACCAGGAGCTTGATGAATGTTGGTGGGAATGACTGAAGAAGTAGCGGAGAAGGAGACGGGCATCGTTAAAAACGATCGGTTTGGAACCGGGGCCAGAGGAGGAGGAAGGACTGCCTTCCAACGAGTCAGCTCTCACGGATTAGTCAAAATACTCACCAGGGCTGACAGCTGCTTTACCTCTCCCGCGAGCCGAGCATTGTCACTGAGGGCAAGACTCTTCTCGTGGGTGAGACGTTCAACCTCATCTTTCAGAAAACGAATCTGGGCATCTTTCTGAGCAGTCTGGGAGATGATAAGCACAGCGGTAATGGATAGCTCCTACTCACGTCCTCGTTTTCCTTCTCTGGTAGAGAGGGGCTGATCCAACTGGGGGGTGACCAAATTCCACCACTGATTCCGGGAAGGAACGGAGTGGCGCGAGCGGTGTTGGGTGTCTCTTGGGGAGGTGACAGGAGAGCTCGAAGCTGCAGTGGTCAGGCAAGTATAGTGATACCACTCACAGGCTCATGTTGCTTCTCTGAGGAAGGAGCAAAGACAGGAGGAGTGTTCTCTGTCAAGGACAATGTTGACGACATGGGCCACAGACTGATACCTGTCTCCCACCTCTGTTTCGACGGAATTGCCTTTGTTGCAAGTGGCTGAAGGGGCTTGACGGGATGAGAGGGGAACATGTCCGGTGACGATGAGCCTAATGAGTCACATCCAACACCTTTGACGGTTGCCGCTGGTTGGAGAGGGGCAAAGCGGTGAGGAGAGTCTTCTCCACTCGAGGGAGGGCCATCACTCCAGCTTGGAGACTCCATTCTTAACAGAGTGGGTGAGGGGGAGGTGTGTATTGGGATGCTCCGAAGTTCTGAGATGCTGGTTGATAATCAAGTATAGAGGGAGTGGACGGACGGTGAGTGAGTATTAAGTGAAACGAAGTAAGGGAATGCTGGATGAACTGGATGTGTGAAATGACGGCTATTAGTGGAACAAGGAGACCGAAACAGTCTGTTAGACTGCACGACAATGAAGAAGGAGGGAACGGTCGGCTCAAAACGAGAAAGTATTACTATTAATGATGAGGGTGGGAGATGACGAGAGAAGCGATAATGATAGCGAGGAAGAGGAAAGAGATGAAGTGGAAGCGGGGAAGGGTAGTGATCAAAAGAGAGATGACGACGAGAGACGAGGGAGAAGGAGAAAGAGGAGTGAGGATGAGAGAGAGAGAGGAGAAGAGGAGAGAGAGAAGAGAGAGATGTGACAGAGAGAGAGAGGAGAGAGGAGAGAGACAGGAATGAGGAATATGGCCCGTCGAGGAAGGCAGCAAAGCGAAACCAAGAGCCAAAGTCCAAGGGAAAAGGAAAAGGAAGGCGTCCAAGTCGATACATGCACAATCATCACCATGACACTCAAAGTGCATGCATGCATCAACTGTCATATCACTGACTCTTGCTGGATTCTTAATGCTGACAAGACAGCTTTCCGATATCTCTCGAGTCTCCAAAGCTCGCTCCAACATGCAGACATGACATTCAACCTCCATCCTCGAACGCCGACGACGACATGAAGTGTCCAATATTGCAACACGGCATCATCAACCCCGCTGTACTGGGTGAACGGTGAGCTGGATCGTACTCCAAGGTCCCACACATGTCACCAGTATCACCAGTCGTACGCCATAGAGCAGTCGGCAACAGGCCAACGGCCATCGGCCCTCGGATCATGTCATCATGCGCAGGTGACAAGATCGACGAAAAGAAGACAAGCGCGTCCTCCAAAATATATTATGTAATATAAAGTCACACTGCACGTGGCTTTTTATACGGGACCAAATTTAGGCCCGCCTCCGTCGGCGCTCTCTCAACATGAGACTTGCCTAGAGCTTGCCTGGTGCTTGCTGCTCCGACCAACCGAGATCAACGCATATCATCGTCCCCATCGCCTTCACACACCTCCGACGACCACGCCGAACAACACCACGATGTCGATGCCCGAGTTCCGCCCCTCTCCCGAGACCTACAGGGGTGAGTAAAATGGTCGCGCCCGAAGGAGAGAGGGAATATTGAGCGTACGAGCTGCTCTTTCGTTCACCTGTTCTCCTGGTCGCCATGTCCGAGATTGTTGTCGCTGACGCAGTGTAACTTGAACTCGATATCTATGCTCGTTGATTACTCTCAACCGGATCTTGTCCTGCGCGTAATCTCCGGCTTGCAACTGCCACCTTCGTGGACGAACGCCTGGTCGCATTGTTTTCCTCTTACGCCTCTTTGCTTGGTTCCTCTTCGCGACATTGCCCTTCACCCTCCTCGGTTGATCTCCTCACTTTCTGCCATTCGCCCCGCACATTACACATTCAGAAACGCTCAAGGTGCGCGAGGAGCACATCCGCGAGTCGTGGGTCAAGGCCATGGAGGCGCGCATTGTCCGCAAGATGCTCCAGGACTGCTACCGCCTCGAGGGCGTCAACCAGAACGAGAAGTGCAAGGACCTCGCCGAGAAGTACCTCACCATGGTCCGCGACAACAAGGTGAGTTGTTGCTTTGCCTGATCTGTCTAACTCGCACAGGTCAAGGGCTACAAGATGGTGGACACGGAGTAAAAGACAGGGTAGCCATGCATCAACATTCTCGGATTCTTCAACGGGTACTTCTTCTGAGCGCCGGCGCGCAGATCCGGCCTCCTACTTGTTGGGGCGCAGGATGCCGCTGACGTAGCTGACACTGCTGTCGCGGGCGTTCATGCACATGGAGCTCTGCTCGTAGCGCACAAAGGCAAAGTTGACGCAGTCCGCGGCGGGCGTGCCTCCATACACGTGCTGGACAAGGTTGAGGAGGACGGTGATGGGCGCACGGCCGCAAATCGTGTTCTGCTGTCAGAAAGCGTCAAGAGAACGTAGCGTACCTTGGTGCGCGAGAGATACGCCTCCCACTCCTCAACGGCCCCAGGGCGGGCAGGCGCACGCAGGAGGTCCATCCCCTCGTGATCCATGTACTGGATCGACTTCCAGATAGGCGCGTCTCCCGCCTGATGCCCGGCGTAAGTCTTGGTCAAGGAGAGCTTGGGAGGCGCCTCCGTGGAGCGGTTACCCGTCACGGGCGGCACAGGATGGGGAGGATCGGGCGCAGCTGGGTAGTAAGGCGTGCAGCTGAAGCGCGTGCCCCTGCGAGTCAGCGGGGCATCTGCAGCAAACGTACCAGTGACAAAAGTCACTGCTGACGACGAAGAACGTCTCGTCGTCTGCCCAGTACTTTGCCAACGCGGCCGAGACGGCGTCCCGCGAGCTCGCAGGCGGATGGCCGACGAGGAGGGGCACAAGCTTGAGGTCGTCGCGGCTGCTGTGTCAGAACAAGTTGCCAGAGCGTGGCGTCACAGATATGGTTGCTTCTCTGGGCCTTCCATCTGTATCCTTCTCCCGCCACCGTGGTCGCTGCTCAGTACACGGTCTACGTACCCTTTGAAGATGTGGCGAATGTAGGGCAGATGCATCTCGAGCGAATGCTCGTCCTCGTCAGTGGCGCCATTCATGTCCGAGAAGAGCTTGGTGCGGCGGAGCTCGGCAATGGCTGCGTGTCAGGGGCGTCGCAGATGAACTCACCCTCCAGATCGAGCGGAATGTCACCCACCGGCGTCCCGTACGCGGCAAACTTGGACAGCGCAATGCCGTTGAGGTACACGTGGTGCGAGGGCCCGAGGAGGACGACGCGTTTGCTGCCAATTAGCACAGCATGCTGTCTCTGCTTACATCTTGGCAGTCGGGACGGCGGCGTACGCCCACGCGGCCGCGGGGCCAGAGTACGAGTATCCCGCGTGTCTGGCGTCAGTACCACCAGCGAGCTCACGCCGGCTTACGGGGCAATGACGGCCTTGGCGTCCTGGATCGGCGGGGCGTACGGCGGGTCGGAGAGGGGCGTCACTTTGGCCAGGTAGCTGCTGAGCTCGTGCGCGAGCTTGCGGCCTAGAGTCAGCTCGTTCCCACGGACCAGGGGGTGCTCACCATCGTCGGTGTACCAGCTCCCGGCGTGCGTGGCTTCGCGGACACTGCGGTTAGTTCAGATGGTGGCTGCGACGTACCCGGACATCGAGGCTTCTGCGTTGGGGTATGAGGAGATAGTAAGGTGACAGTCGCTTGGTCACACTGTTATGTATCACCTGCCTGTGACGTCTTGATGGGTGGCTGGCGTCACTGAGCGGTTAAAGTGTGGGGCCCCACCGCTACGCCGCACTTTCCCACCACTACGCAAGTTAATTGAATGCGGCAGATGCGCAAGCACTGCGACTACTGCAAGGGACTATACGCATGCTTTAGGTCACGGGCGGCGTGTTGTGGCTACCTCCGCAGCGCAGTACGTGTATGTCTACTTGTCTGCATCCTTCACTATCTACGGTCAACCCAGAACATCTACGCAACCTGATCTAGTGCCTCTACCAGCACTCCATTTTATGCCTTGGCCGCAGCGACCTTGTTCGCAGTGTCCTTCACCAGGTCGAAGACGGTGGCAGCCAGTGCCTCAGCGGAAGCGGTGGTGGCCGCCTCGGCGTAGACGCGGACACAGTCCTCAGTGCCCGAGGGACGCACGAACGAGCGGCCGAGCTCGACCTTGTTGACCGCATCGTCGATCAGCTGCTGCAAGCCCGCGGGGGATGTGAGCTTGCGCTCGGCGTCGGTGGTGAGGAAGATGGAGCGGTCGGGGACCTCGACCTTGACGAGACGGTTGGGGAGGTCCTCGTAGCTTGCGTCCCACTCGGGTGCGCCGTAACCGCGGTGAGCGAGGACGACCTCAACAAGGAGAAGATCCGAGAGCGCATCGCCGACAGCCTGGTTGATGACCTCGGACAGGGCGAGGAGGTTCTTGACCGCGTTCGCCTGGTCGGGGCTAGACGGCTCAGTGCTCTTGAGGGTCTCGAGAGCCTCCTCCGAGAAGAGAACAGTGCCGTGGCCGTTGGCCTCAAAGTATACTCCAATGTCGTAGCGGAGAGCAGCGTGGTGGAGGTGCTTGACACCGGTGGCGGTGCAGGTGACGGGGATGTTGCGCTGAGGTTAGGAGATGTGAAGGAGAAAATGTCACATACCTGCTTGATGAACTTTGTCGACGAGCCGTTGGCGTACGCAGTCTGAACAACACCGAGCTTGAGCTTTTCAGCGAGGTTGGCACGCTGCAGCAGGTCACCAATGAAGAGAGCAGCAAGCACAGCAATCTTGTCACCGTCTAGAAGACGGAAGGTCTTGCCGTCACGCAGGTAGTAGTAGACAATGCGGTCCGCGTCGCCGTCAAACGAGGCCGCGCGGGTGTTGGGAGCAGCGAGGAATCCTGCGGAGGCAATTGACGGGGGAAGGGTCTGCTTGGTCTTCACAAAGTCGGCGCCGCACTGCGAGTTGAGGGCACCAAGGGTCTCGGTGTCGGTGTTGATGGGCTTGAGGGGGAGGAGATCACCAATGTATGACTGGAACTGCTCGAGAGCGACGGCACCAACACCATTTGCGCAGTCGACATAGAGAGGGGCAAGAGGACCCCGGGAGCCCTGGACGTCAGCTCCACATGCATGAATAAGCTTACGATAAGAGTCTTGAAGGCAGTGGCGAGCTTCTCGTAGTATCCCTCAATTGTGGGCTTGCCGTAGGTTCCGGTCTTGTCGTTGATCGCCTTGACGACATAGTGGCAGACAGGGGTGGTGGTAACCCCGAGGTCCTTGAGTGTGACGAGGTCCCCAAGAGCAGCAAGACCAGTCTCGAGGGCGGTAATGAGCTCCGGTCCTGAAGGGCGGGTGTCGCGAGCGTACACAATCGACGCCGGCTGCTGGGTGTTGATACGCAGTTGGGTGGCGATCGCCTGGTAAGCGGTCACGAGCTCCTCGGAGGTGTTGCAGTTGGCGAGGGTGGTGGCGTGGGCCTCCCACGACTGCTCGAGCATCTCTCCAGCGGGGTCAATGAGCTTGACGCCGTTGTCCTGCACACGTTAGCTCTCTGACTGGGGTTCCACTCACGGGCTCAGGGTTGTGCGACGCGGTGACCATGACGCCGATGGTCGCTCCGTTGAAGCGCTGCGAACGGAGGACAGCAAGCAGGCCGACACGGAGGATAACAGAGGGCAGCTTGGTGGCGCTGGGTGTTAGCTCTGAGGCGTCATATAGCTCACAGCATGCGGAAGCCAGCCGTGCCATAGGTATAGGTGAGGCCCTCAGGCTTGGGGTACTTGTCCGCGGCCTGCGCGATGGCGGCGAGGAGAGCCGAGTTGTCTGTGGTCTGAGCCATTTTAGGAAGAGGGAGGTGGGTAAAAGGAGGAGAGAGAGTGGGTAATGGTATGATGATATAAGCTGTCTCTCGATCTGTGGACGTTGGTGACGTTTTGACTTCGCAGGTTGCGCAACTCGGCGTGCTCGGCGTACTACGGCGTACAGGTACCTACACACACAGGCGTGTTCTGTTGATCGGCTGATCGCCAGGAGCTTGCACGTGTTTGGATCCGTACACGTAGTCAGAGATAAGCTGGGGCCCCACAGTGTCAACAGAGCGATTGATACCTCTCCAGTACTTATTTAAACGACACGTAATAAAATGTTATTGAAGTGCGCTATTAGCTTTATATTATTATTATTTGACTTTTTGATTAGGATTTGGCCATTTGTATTATTTGTTCCAACTTTGTGATCTTTGCGACTTTGCCGCCGCGTGCTTGATTGATTGATTCCACTTCGTTCTTCGTCCTCGTCGTTTAACCATCCGTTCTCGCCATCTTCCATCCTCCATCCACAATATCCTCGACCCCGTTGTCTGCTTTTTCTGCTCCGGCTCTTCATCCCGTCATTCCTCTTCCATCTCAAAAGTAAACGACAGTCAACCGCGGACATTTAATCGAAATGTCGCGCTCCCCGCAACCTGTTGCCTCGCGCAGCCGCGAAGTGTTGGACAGCCCGTCGCCGGAGCCCGCCACAAAACGCAAGAGGTTAGTGTTTTACCTTGGCAGAACAAGCTCCACTACCGACTGCATTACTAACACCACCCCAGGTCCCCGTCGAGATCACCGCGCGCTCGTCAGGCGTCTCCTCCCTCTCAGCGCCTGCGATCGCGCTCCCCTCCCCCGCGCCCCCGTGCCGATGTCGACGTCCCCCGCGTAAACGATATCGACCCAGTACGCAAGAGCCAGCGCGAGGCTGCTCTTCTCAAGTCAAAGATTGACTCTGAGCTCAATGGCGACAAGCCCAATGGCGGCTCCAACATCTCCTCGGCGCTCCAGCGGTTTGCGGGTGGCGAGGATCAGTCGCGTGCGGAGTTTGCCAAGCTGCTCGGCTCGCGCTCCGGCGGCGCATACATTCCCCCAGCGCGCTTGAGGGCGATGCAGGCCGAGGCGAGCAAGGACAAGAGCAGTCCCGAGTACCAGCGTCTCAGCTGGGATGCGCTTCGCAAGAGCATCAACGGAATGATCAACAAGGTGAGTCACTGAATAACAATGGTGATAGTGCTTACACCTCCAGGTCAACGTCTCCAACATCAAGCATGTTGTTCCCGAACTCTTTGGTGAGAACCTCATTCGTGGAAAAGGCCTCTTCGCCCGTTCTATCATGAGGGCACAGTCGTCCTCGCTGCCGTTCACGCCCATCTTTGCGGCTCTCGTCGCAGTCGTCAACACCAAGCTCCCCCAGGTCGGTGAGCTGGTGCTGATCCGCCTCATCGCTCAGTTCCGTCGTGCCTATAAGCGTAATGATAAGGTAGGTCAAGACTACAGTCTCAAGCGCTGACCCACAGACTGTCTGCACCGCGACGTCCACATTTATCGCCCACCTCGTCAACCAGTATGTCGCACACGAGATCATCGCCCTTCAGCTTCTCCTGCTCTGCTTGGAGAAGCCTACCGACGACTCGGTCGAGATTGCCGTTGGCTTTATGCGTGAGGTTGGACTCTACCTCTCCGAGAACAGCCCCCGTGCCAACACAATGATTTACGAGCGCTTCCGTGCCGTTCTCCACGAGGGCTCCATCTCCAAGCGATGCCAGTACATGATCGAAGTGCTGTTCCAGGTTCGGAAAGACAAGTACAAGGACAACCCCATGATTCCCGAGGGGCTGGATCTTGTCGAGGAGGATGAGCAGATCACGCACCGTATAAGTCTCGAGGACGAGCTCAAGGTTCAAGACAGTTTGAGTGAGTCCACACAACCTGCCTTTAGTATTGGCTGACGATCAGACCTCTTCAAGGTTGACCCGAACTTTCTCCAGAACGAGGAGCGGTACCAGGAGATTAGGCGCGAGATTCTTGGCGACTCGGACGACGAGGAGTCTGGCAGTGGAAGCGAGTACTCGGACGAGTCGGAGGAGGAGGACGTTGCTCCCGACAAGGAGGGCATCACGGACATGACCGAGACCAACCTGATCAACCTGAGGAGGACGATTTACCTGACGGTGATGAACTCGCTCAACTTCGAAGAAGCTGTCCACAAGCTGTTGAAGGTCAACCTTCCCGAGGGGCGCGAGATGGAGCTGGTTAAGATGGTGGTCGAGTGTTGTTCGCAGGAACGCACCTACTCCAACTTTTACGGCCTCATCGGAGAGCGCCTCTGCAAGCTGAACCGCATTTGGACCGACAACTTCCAGGAAGCGTTCCAGACATACTACGAGACGATCCACCGCTACGAGACCAACAAGCTGCGCAACATTGGCCGCTTCTTTGGCCACCTGCTTGCATCGGATGCCATCTCGTGGGCCGTTCTGCACGTCGTCCACATGAACGAGGAGGAGACGACATCATCGTCGCGTATCTTTGTCAAGATCTTCCTCAACGAGATGAAGGAAGAGTTGGGCCTCAAGAAGCTCACCGAGCGCCTCAAGTTCCCCGACCTCCGGCCGGCATTGCAGGGCATCTTCCCTACCGACAACCCCCGCAACACGCGCTTCTCCATCAACTACTTTACCCAAATCGGTCTCGGTGTCGTCACGGAGGACATGCGTGCGTGGCTGCAGAGCGCACCGAAGCTCCTTGCAGAGCAGCACGCCGCGCAGGGCGACTCGGACAGCGACTCGTCCCTCTCCAGCTCGGAAAGCGAACTCTCGTCGTCGAGCGACGACTACTCGTCCGACGACTCGCGGTACTCGCGCCGCCGCTCCCCGCGTCGCAGGCGGTACTCGTCCGACTCGCGCGACTCGCGTGACTCGCGCTCACCCCCTCGCAGGCGGTACGACAGCGACAGTGACAGCGACCGCTCGCCCCCGCGGAAGCGCTACACCGACTCGGTGTCGCCGCCCAAGGGGCGTAAGGGTGCTGGAGCCCGTGAGCGCTCGTTGACGCCGCCCTCGCCTCCTCGCCGTCGGGCCGACTCGCGCTCGCCCCCGCCTCGTCGTCGTGACGACTCGCCCCCTCCCCGCCGCAAGGATGATTCACCCCCTCCCCGTCGCCGGGACGCTTCGCCCTCCCCGCCCCCGCGCCGCCGCTACGACTCGCCCCCGAGGCGCGCTCCCCCGCCTCGTGACGCCCGCGATGTCTCTCCGCCTAGGCGGGACGACCGGTCGCCCCCGCGCCGCGGTGACCGTGGCTACGACCGTCGCTAATGAGCTGTTGGTAGAAATGGTGTTCCGTAGCAGCTGTCGGAATGGAATGGTGGAGATGACCAGAGATGCATTGTTCTGGCTGAATTATAGACTACAAAGTACTGCTCTACATCGATACACTTACTCCTCCAGCATGAAGCCATACGATGGCCAGCTTTTAGGTTTCGCGTGCAGCCCCGCAATAAAGTGCTTGAGCGCCTCCTCGCGACCGCGGGTGCACGCGAGGGCCGCGACTGCAAAGCCCGCGACGATCTTTGCGCAGTCCTCCTTGCCCCAGGCGGCGAGCACATAGAATTGGTGCAAGTACACGTCGATGAGCGGATGCACGAGGCGCTCGGTGCGCAACAAGCGGGCGGCCTCGTGCAGGCGGACGAGAATGTCGCTCTCGGCCGCCATCTTGTTCACGTCGGCGTCGGCAGGGAGGAGGGTGCGGAGTTTCTCGCGGTTGCGGTCCGACTCGTCGTTTGGCGCCGCGCACAGCGGGCAGCGGCACTTGAACCCGATATCGCGGATGGCGGTGCGGCGGCCGGCGCGCGAGCGGAAGAGCGCGCGCGAGTCGACGTACGACGCCGTGAGCTCCTCGCCCGCGCTGATGGCGTTGTACGCTATGAGCACTGGGGTCAGCTCGACCATGGGGAGAACTTACACAGCTTGCCGGCGCTCTCGCTCCAGAACCACCCGGCATTCGGCATGCACGAGTGGTTGATGCGACTAATCGCCTCGAAGATGCCCAGCGGGTCGTCGTCGCCGTCCCCGTCGTAGTCGGCCACGCAGGGGATCGTGTTCGCGTCCCGCAGTCCCTTGATAAGCGACTGGTACCCCCCGCTCCCCTCGAGCTGCCACAGCGCGCGCATGTGGACATACGACAGCCGCATGATGCCGTCCAGCACCTCTTCGTCGCTCGCGCCGCGGGGAAAGGTGAACATCGGCGCCTCGGCGTAGATGATGTCGCCCGGATCGCAATCCTGCAGCGCGTACAGCCCGCGACCACGAGAGCCAGAATTGCGCACCTGCACCCGTGGCCCTTCCTCGCCCTGTTTCGGCTCGACGCTCGCGCGCAGTGTCGACTTGAGCGCTTTCCGCAGATTTGGCGGAGTACGTAATAGGTCCTCGGGTATCGTGGGCTCGACAGGCTTCTTCTTCGCCCACTTGCCCTTGCCGTTCCCCACGCGCTTCTTCTTCGCCGGCGGAGGTCCGTCCGCAAGAACGGGCTCGGCGCCGCCGTTGACTACCTTGTAGCATTTTCGTTGGGAGCGGCGGGAGCGCCGCTGCGATGGGGGTTCCGCGGACCCCGACGCAGACGGCGTATCTGGGAAAGAGGGAACTGGTTCGGGCTCGGGCGCTGAAGAGGCTTGCGGGACGGAGACCTGCGATGCGGAGGCCTGCGAGGCTGGTGCGCCAGATACCAGATGAGCGGGATCGACAGAGAGATCGACAATGTCACCATGCGGATCACTCGGCGGGACGAGCGGCGCCAGTGGTACCACCGGCACTGGGGGCGCTTGGGGCCCTGGCGAGGCTGGCGGTACACGCGGTACCAGCGGCACTGGCGGCACTGGCTCGACGACCGGCACTGGCGGAGCCAGCGGTGGTGGAAGGACGGTCTGGCCGGACGAGCTGGGGGAGGCCGCCCGACACAACTCCCGCTCTGGTGAGGGCGCCAGAGTCGCTTCACTGGACGCCGCCGGCTGCAGGATCGACGAGGGAACAAAGGAAGGCTGAGGACTGCTATCCCGCACGTCAACAATGTCGGCATCGGGCGGCGGGTTCTGCACCACGAGAGCGGCTAGGAGTCGGGGCGGGGGCTTGATGTCGAGCTCTCGCCTCTCCAGCTCCGGTGCCAGCTCCGGTGCCGGCTCGACCTTTACGGCTGGAGTGTCCTGCTCTGTAGCGTCCTGCTCTGTAGCGTCCTGTTCTGGAGCGTCCTGTTCTGGAGCGTCCTGTTCGGCTTTGATCGTGTCGCGTGCGCCATGTGTGTCCCGTGTGTCATGTGTGTCCGCGTCGTCTGCGTGCTGCGCGTGCTGCGCGTCGTCCGCGTCCTGCACTGTCGCCCATTTCGGTCGGCTCCAAACGTGAGTCTCACGCTCTGGACTACTCTCCAGCTTGAGCGGCGTGTCCGTCGCCCACGAGGGTAGGACAGTGGGGAGGGGCGCGAGGCCGTCGAGGAGGACAATGTCCGAATGCGTCGAGCGGGGGGAGTGCGTCGAGTGGGGCGAGGAGAGCGAGAGCTCGATGGGATTAGTGGCCGACATTGCGCCCCCGCGCCGGCTTGAGGTGTGTTTGTGATTGATTAGTGGTGCGAGTGATGGTGAGAAGAGTGAAGTGTTGTTTTTCTTTTGGTCGTTGAGATCGCTCGAGACCGAAATTGGAACTGAAACTTGACTATGACGTCTTTATCGTTAAAGCGTCGATTTCTGGTCACTGCAGCGAGTCCGATCCAGCTTGTTCGAGGCGTCCGCGGAGGAGACGCGTCGAGCGGTCTGCAGCGAAGATAGTGCTGGGAGCAGTGGCTGCGTGCATGCAATGATATGTAATGCGATGGATAGTGTACAACATAGAAAGCTCTCTCTTCCTCAAGCCAAACATTTCGTGTCGGCAATCTCCCCACTCCCCAGACATTCGTCTCCGCGCCAGACGCCCACAATCTGCCCATCGGCGACGGCGCCTACGGGCTTCCCAAAGTCGACGCGCACGCGGCCGTCCTCCAGCCGGACCTCAGCTGGAACGGGAGCCATACGATGGCGGACCTGGACGAGGGCGTTTAAGATGCCTCCGTCGTTCAGCTCTGCTGGCGGCCGGGGTGCGATCCAGTTAAAATTACTGGACCAAAGCGAGGTGCATTGCAATGCTGGGTGGTCCCTGGAGTCAGTTCTCAGGCGTACAGTCGACAACTTACCCTCCTGGGACGATGAGTACGTCCTCGCCCGCACCGACGCCTTTGCGAGCCACAAACCATCGTCCGGGCATACCTCCCAGCCCTGGCCGCTGACCAATGGTGTAGTAGTGCAGTCCACGATGCGGCGCCAGTCGCTCGCCGTCAGTGTTCACAAAGTATCCCGTGGACGCCGGCGGGGAAGTGTACTGAGCTGCATGTCAGTTGGCGGGGAAGCGCGTCCAACTCACAAACAAAGTCTCCGAACTTTCCGCGCTCGCCAATGAAGCATACTCCCATGCTCTCCTCTCGCTCGGCGGTGGGGAGAGCAAAGTGTTTTGAGAGGTCTCGCACCCGCGGCTTGGGAATTCCAGCAAGAGGGAATACAGCCTGGGGTAAGTGACTGTCGCTGTACTTCGAGCTATTTATGAGTTACTAACCTTTGCCAGCTGGTCCTCCTTCACCTGGCTGAGGTAATATGTCTGGTCCTTGTTCGCATCACGCGCACGATGCAATGTTGCCCCAGTCGGGCTGCGCTTCACACGAGCGTAGTGGCCTACCGTCAGGCCTCACCGCATGCATAACTTACCGGTGGCGAGGAAGTGACCGGGCGGGATATGCTGCATCAAAGCCCCAAACTTGATCTCCCTGCTTGTCAGCCGTCGACTCCCAGCTTCAGCCTCACCTATTACAAGCAACATCAGGATTCGGTGTATTGCCCGCCTCCCACACAGCGACAGCCGGCTCAAACACTCTGCTCCAGTACTCGCGCGACAGGTCGACGAGGCGGATATCCTCCTGCGGCACACCGACGTGCGCGCAGACGCGGCGCACGTCCGCCCAGTCGCGCTCCCACTCGCAGGGCGAGAGGTTCGGCTTCCCACTAGTGTGGTGTCCGTACGAGAGCGAGAGGTCTGTGGGGGCGCTGTCGTCCGCCTCCGACAGCAGCGGGTCCCAGTTCCGCATGAAGATGACGGAGAGGTTGATCGGGAGCTCACGAAGGAGGCGGAGGGTGAGGGACGAGTCGACGCCGCCGGACATGGCTACCACCACTGAATGTCAGCTAACTCCCGGCGTTTAAGCTCACCATTGTCGCCTTCCTTCAAGTACAGGTCCTGGAGAGTGGGAAGCTGGACGTCGTCGAAGGGGAGCGAGGTGGAGTAGAGGCGTCTCCCAGTCCTGGGACGAAGCTGAGAGCATAACCGTACTCGTACACCGACGAGTAATGTCCTCATGATTGGCGTCAGGAATAGGTGTGCTCGAGAGGCGTGAGTCGACGGCGAAAATGACAACAACAACAACAAATCCGTCATCTCGAACTTTTCTACCGAGGTCGATCTGTGCCGATCACGCCGAGGAATTAAATCCTCCCTCCATTTAAGAGGCCTCTCCGATTCGGTCTTCTCCGTTATCAGTTCGGCTTATCACGCCTGAGATGGCCTACAATTACAGTACATGCTGGCCAGCTGCTGATACTGATGTGATGCGGGTCCCATCACTCGTTGTCGGCCTGATAGAGACACAAAGAGCCGACAACGATCTATGCATTGCAAGCCGTGAAAGAGATATACGAACGCTTTGCCCATGGTTACTATCAATCTCTACAGCTTCGCCCGTCCCTCCTTCTGCACCTGGAACACGCGGCGGTGCTTGAGCCACCACTCAATGCCCTCCTGCTTGCTCTCGTCCGGGATGTCGTTCATGATGACCTTGAAAGCGTGGGCGGCGAGTTCGGTGCGCGCATTCGAGCCCTGCGGGGCATTGAGGATGATCCAAGCGACAGAGTCGAGGTATGCCGCCATCTCGGCCTGGGGGATGCTGGGGATGATCGCAATGAGGATCTTGTTGGCCGTCTGCGTGTATGCCTGCGTGTCGAATGTAACGGATTTCAGGCGGTCAATGCATTCGTGCACCAGCTCCGTGTCGTACCGCGACGCCGCGCGGATGACGGCCGTGTACGCTGGCAGCAGCTGGTCCGTCGTGACTGCTCCCTCCCGCGCTTCCTTGAGCAGACCGTTGGAGCAGATCCTAACCATCGACTGGACGAAGGGTCCCTGACTGGCGTCCCGCTCAAGGCCAGCAGATGCCACTTCCAGAAGAACGAGGAGAAACGCATTCGAAGACTCGAACGCTGAGCGGTCCTCGGGGCGGGTGAAGTATCTGATGGGTCAGCTCCGCAGGCGGTCAAGTAACGTACTCGGCAGCAAGTGGCACAATCTTGTCTCGAACAGTCGCAGCGTCGAGGAGATTAATCAGCTGCTCGGCGATCAACAGCACAAAGCCTGCAAGCTGCAGTGTCCGCTTCTCCTTCAACAACGCGTCGATAAGCGAACGCACGGCCCGCGGTCCGCCCTCGGTGCTGATAACGTCCAGGGACCCGTACAGGAGCTTCTCGTAACCCTCTGTTGTGCCTTCGCTCTGTGTATAGGACGCAAACTTGGCCAGAGTGAGAATGTTCAGGGCGGAGAGCTCCGTAGCCTGTCGTGTGCTCGGGTGGCGGTGGGGATCCAGCATGATGGCGACGCTTGGCCATGCGACGGTGGTGAACGCGTCGAGCGCAGCCTTGTGGCGCTCCCATTCTATTCGTCAGCTCTCGTCACGCACAGCCACTCACCGTCTGCTCCTTTTCTCGGCTCGTAGTCGCCAAACTCCTCTTGAAGCGTGGTAGCACAGTCGGCGTACATGCGGCGAACGAACGCCTCCAGCTCCTCCCAAGCGTACTGCTGGTTCCGAGCACTTCCCTCAGACAGAGCGGAAATTACGCGACCAAGACCGCGTGAGACAATCCCTGCTCGCTTTGAAGTGAGCGCCTGGGGACTGCCGGTGCCAGGCATAGAAGAGGAGGGGAAGCCGAGCGCGGTGAAGAGCTCAGTGTGAAGACGGGGGACCACTAGCTGTATGTCAGCTGGAGAAACAATTCGTAACTCACTCTCAAGTCCATTGCACGCAGGCGAGCTGAGTTAATGCTCTCTGCAGCAGAGCAGAAAAGCTCGACAGCATCCTCACTGTCGGTCTCGAAGAGGTCCGAGAGGGCAATAACAAGTGCTTCCTCGAGCACGACCCGCGGCTTGCCCCACTCTACGTCCGCGACGTCGTCGAGACCCTGGAGCAGGCCAATGAGGAGAGCCATGCTTTTCGGCGTCATGCCACTCCGTGTTATTGAGCTGTACACTTCTGTAAGCCAGGCCTGGCACGCCTTCTCGAGCCTGTTCCGAAAGATCCATCCGTCCTTCACGTGTACGCGCAGTGATGTGACCTTGCTGGGTGGGGCCGGGCGCACCGCCGCCTCCATAGCGTTGTAGTCCAGCACCAGCCATATCGAGGGAGAGGACAGAATGTCCTGGATGAACGAATCGAGTCGGTTGCCCTCGAGACTGCCCACGAAATGGCCGATGGCTCCAGACAACGTCTCGGTCGGGATCTTGATCTCCTGTGACGAGCGGAGGACCTCCAGGAATGGCTGCAGTACCTGGAGATTTTCCCTCTCGGCGCTAGCTTGTGCTGCTGCTGTCGCCATCGCTCCGTTCGATGATTAATAAAGATGAATGAGTGTGTGAGTTGATGTAGTTTGTAGGAATCCAACAAGGTGGATTTGCTTGCAAGCTGCATGTGGTATCCGGCTAAGTCGTCACGGCTATCATGTGGATTTCAGCAACCGGGTGGGTGGTATGGTGGGTATTGATGTACGCCTAAATGACGTGTCATTATGACCCACTGTGTAGCACCACCCAACATTGCGCGCCTTGACTTTGACTTTGGGTATGCATCTTGCGTTCTCAAAGTCGGTCGTCATTCATTCATCCCACATTTCAAGCGCGTCCTAGCATCATGACTTCCCGACTCAAGCACAAGCTTGCGCTCGAGAATGTCAATGTTAAGAGCGCATACTTGAACGAGTCGTTTGTGCAGGTACGTTCTCAAGCTCGAGACTGTGACGGTAGCTGACTCCTTTCAGATTGGCACCCCGTTGCCGGCACTGAGCGCGAACAAGAAGGACACGCAGGAATATGTGCCACTGTGGGAGCAAGAGGTTAGTTGGTTATCCCAAGCTGTTCAATAAGCTAACCATTCAGGTCCGAGATGAGAAAGGGCGGAAGCGCTTCCACGGCGCGTTCACCGGCGGCTTCTCCGCAGGCTACTTCAACTCTGTTGGCTCCAAGGAAGGTGAGATCATGCGCAGAGGCCAAGTCTAACAGTCAGGATGGGCACCGCAGCAGTTCAAATCCTCGCGCTCCAACCGCGCCGCTGTCGTGCAGCGTGCGGACGACTTTATGGACGACGAGGACCGCACGCAGATGAACGAGGACCGGAAGTTGGAGAACACAAATACGTTCCAGGACCCGTCTGCAAGTCAGCGAGCAGGGGCTGACAGGTAAGAGCTGCCGTTATGATGGATCTGACAGTCTCAGTCTTCCTGGTGTTCTGAAGTCACTCGTTCCCGCTCAGATCTCTATCGGCCAGACGCTTCTGCAGAAACTCGGATGGCGGCCCGGCCAGGGAATCGGTCCGCGCGTCACACTTCGCCGACTGAAGATCCAAGAGAAGAAGCTCGGAAGAACGCGCGACGAGGACGACTTTGAGCCGGCAGGGAAGCATACATATGCCTCTCGGGATACCAGGCTGCTCGAATACGACCCAAAGGATGACAAGCGAGGTCTTGGATTCCAGAAGGGAGCGGGGATGGGACGGCTGCCAGCCCGACATGCTGGACTTGGAGACGACGAGGATGAACTCTACCCCGGTGGATCCGGTCTCAATCCTGAAAGCAGTAGACACTACGCATTTGATCGAGGGGAAGAGGACCACGACGTGATTATCATGGGCGATCAGCCGGCTTCAAGAGATCGCGATGGGAAGCGCTCTCAACCAAGTGGCGACCATTGGCACGACGGACGTGCAGTTCTCGTGCGGTTTACTTTGGATGTTGACGGCGTGCCCCCCGACAAGTGGTGAGTCTGTGGCGGTTGACAACCGGGTGCAGCTAACATTGCAGGTGGAAATTCCCCGACATTCTGCCTCAGTGGACGCCGGATCCATCACGAGTCATGGCCGCGACCACACCACCTAGTGATGACGCCAACCCCGAACCCGTTCGAGGTACTCATGGGCGTGCTTTGACGCATGAACAGGTGAGCTGCTTTGATCAACAGCTGGCTGACCATCAGCGCGGCACCTTGCTAGGAGAGGAGGCCCCCGTTGCCGCCGCAAAGTCGGTGTGGGAGTTCATGTCGGCCAAGGACCGCGAACGATTACAATTCTTTGCTGCAGCTGCCAAGGCCGGTGTACCTCCACCTGCTGCTCTCGACGTGGTTACTGAACCTGAGCCGCCCCGGGAGAAGGGCATTGTTATCCCGCCTCTCTCACCACGCACGGCTTCCTCTGCCCTCCACGGCTTCATGCCGTACGGTGATGATGCCCAGAAGCAGGAACGTTATCGCTCCTATCTGTCATCTCAAACGTATAACTCTAAAACCCCCAATCCCCAACTGCTTCCCTCCACCGATATTGACGCCGTCAACAATGAGCTCCAATCGTTTGCCCAGTCGGCTCGCATCTTCAAACCCATGTCGCACGCCATGTCGTCGCGCTTCACCTCCAGCAGCTCCTCTCTCGCCGCCGCGGACATGGCTCAGCCGAAAGCCGGCCTTCACATCCTTGACCCGAGCAAGACATTCACGAAGGCTTCCAACGCCGAGGTTGAAGTGCAAAAGATGCTCACACCGCGAGAGCAGGCAGCTGCCAATGGGCAGTTTGGCCCGCTCACCCGCGTGGTCGAGGACTTTTATCCCGTCAAGCTCCTGTGTAAGCGTTTCCACGTCGCCGATCCTCATCCCGAGGGCAATCCTGGGAAGGAGTCAGGTGGCACCAACACGCCAGCAGCCGGCTTTCAAACCCCGCCGGCTAGTGGGAACTCTTGGATGTCGGCCTTTGTCCACCAGGAAGGCACAGAGGAGGAGACACCACGAGCTCCTGTCGACGAGGAGATCAACGATGGTGTGGAACGCGCCCCTCGCTCTATCAACGAAGTGGGCATGGCGGAAGATGCGAACCAGGGTCGCGATACGCTCACGTACGTGAAGCCCAGCATCGACATTTTCAAGGCGATCTTTGCAAGTGACGATGAGGAGGACGACGACGACGATGAGCCTCCGCCAGTGGTCGCTCCGGCACCGTCCAAATTCCGAACGCAAACCGCGGCCAAAGCTCCAGACCCAGTGGACGAGAAGCCCGTCGACTATAACAGCTTCAAGCCCGTATTCCGCCGCGCTGACGACGGGAGCATCCGAGAAGACAAGCCTCAGAAGAAGAAGGACAAGAGTGAGAAGAAGAAGCGGAAGGGCGTCCTTTCGTTTGATGTCGGCGACGATGAAGACGGCGCACCGGCATTTGAGAAGCCGAAGAAGAAGATCAAGAAGAAGCCAGTAGAGACGGCCGAGGCGGTGGCGGCACCTGCAGTGCCAGCAACAGCGGCGGACCTCCCCGTGGACCCTCCAGCGCCATCCAAGACGGAGGCTACTGGGCCCCGCTTTTCGCGCAAAGGAGCGGCCGATCTGTGGTAGACTTCATTATGTAGCATCAGATGTATCAGCTCCACGGAGTATGCCATCCCACCACCCAACTGTGTAGCTGATGCAACACACGTCGACTCATTCGGGCATACACTCCTGCATCACTGAAAGCCGCAGGGCCGAAGACGATCGTCTCGCCACATGTAGAGCTGGGAGCCACTGGCCACTGGGTCGCCTTAGAATGACACGTCATTTTTTGTTTTCGGTATCATTCACTGTTTACAAGTCACTCACCTCGCACCTAAAAGACCACGGGCGGCAAAACCATCCAGACATCATTCACCAACCATCATGTTCGTCAAGCGGGCCCGCCCTCGCCCCGCAACACGCACACGAGAAGTAGATGCCGACGACGCGTCCCCAGCGCCGACGGCGACCGACGACAATGAGGTCGGCGGCGTGATGGCGAAGAAGAAGGCGCAGCAGAAACAGAAGATGGCGGGCAAGTCGCGGCTGAGTTTTGGCGGCGACGACGAGGTGAGTTCCCGCCCAGTATGGATCTAACGGCAGGCATCGACCTCGGCGCCGTTCAAGCAGAAAAAGTCGCTTCTCTCGCAGGCCCTCGGCGCTGCTGCTGCGACGCCGAGTCGATCCGTCAGCCCGGCCCCGGCAACATACTCCCGCGATTACCTCGAGGAGCTGAAAGCGTCCACGCCCTCGCGCGCACAAGCTAGTGACACGGCCGAGCTGTCCACTGCCGCTCGAGAGAAGTACGGCAGCGTAATCGCGCAGGACACGTCGATGGGCATCATGTCCCCCGCGGCGGTGGCGGCGGCCAAAGCGCGCCGCGCGCAGGCGGCCGGACGGGGCGGCGACGAGTACATTTCCCTCGGGGACGAGCCGCACCCCGAATCGCGCCTCATGCGCGAGGAGGACGAGGGGGAGGAAGGCGACGAGGGGCTTGCCGACTACACGGGCGCAAACGACCGGCTGTACCTCGGCAAAGAGGGGAACCGGAATGCGGCGCGGAGAATGCGCGCCGAGATGGAGGAGATGATTGAGGACCGCGAGGATGAGAGCGCGAGCGATGAGGAGATGCGCGAGTGGGAGGACACGATTGTCGGCCGGTCGGGATATGCGGTTACCGAGGCCAAAGTCGAGAAAAAGACGGAGACCAAGGCTGCACCTTGTAAGTTGTGCCACACGGGAGATGAGCTTACGCCAGTCCCCGCTGCCCGCCCTGTGCCGACACTCAACTCGTGCGAGGCGCGGTTATCCCAACGACAGGCGCAGCTCCGCGCAGGCAAGATCGAAGCGGAAAGCGCGCTCGAGGTATCGACTGCGGATCTCCTGCTTCTCGAGAACCAGGAGCGCGACTTGCGGAAACAGGTCGAGGAGGTCGAGGGCAAGCGCGAGTGGGCCGAAGAGTTCTCTGGCTGGGCCGAGCTTCTGGGCTCTTTCCTCGAGGAAAAGTCTCAAACGCTGGACAAGATCGAGGAGGATTCGGACCAGTTCATGCGCGAGCGCCACGAGATGGTCGCCACCCGCCGTATGGCTGATGACGGCGACGACTTGGCGCTTTTCCTCGGTGTGCCTCGCCCGGTCGAGGGTGTCGAGAAGCCGCTGATTGACAACACGGCACCCAACTCGGAAAACCGCCGCAAGCGACGCACCGCGCGGAGCGATCGCCGTGAGAAGCGGATAGGAGTGGTGGACGCCGTCGCTACCGCCGCGGAGGAGGGGTTCTCTACCGACTCGGAGCTCGAGCAGGACGTCGAGGACGACTTTACCGCCTCTCAGCACGACCTTGAGCGCCGGGTGCAGGCGCTCCTCGAGGACGTGAAAGCGGAGGACTTCCGGTATCCCGAGCGCGGCCTGGCTGTGCGCTTCGCCGACTGGCGCAAGCGGTATCCGGAAGACTATGAGGGAGCCTTTGCGGATCTGGCTTTGGTGCAGGCCTGGGAGTTCTGGGCCCGTGGAGAAATGGTCGCCTGGGATCCTCTACGAGTGAGTTGACAATATGGTAGCGAGCTCACACAACAGAGTGACAAGCGCATGGAGAACTTTACGTGGTTTACGGCGCTGTACGAGCACTCGCGTCCCCAGGACAGCGACAACTTTGACGAGCCTAGTGGCGAGGACCTGACGGCGGAGATGGTCAACATCGCCGTGGTCCCGCTGCTCATCCGTGTTATTGGCGCAGGCGCATACGATCCATACTCTACTCCGCAGACGCGCAGGGCGGTGGATCTCGTCGATGTCGTCGCCGAGCTGACTGGGAAGACTTCCAAGAAGTGCCAGGTGAGCTGTCACACAGGGACTTAGCTGACCGCAGTCTCTAATTAAGGCTCTGATGGGCGTGTTCCAGGTCCACATCTTCTCTCTGTCAATGGCGGTCGCCTCCTCTGGCGGTCCTACGTCGATGCCCGCACCGCCATACAACCCCGCAGCGCGGTTAGCCATGCGGCGCTTCGTCCGGCGCCGCATCAAGCTCATCCGCAACCTGCGCCTGTGGTCCCGGACTGCCTCCACCGAGGCGAACGACCTGATCGCGCGCATTGTCTCGACTGTCCTCCGGCCGGTGATTGCGCGGACGTGGGAGGGGGGCGGCGACGAAATGGCCCAGAAGGTGAGTTATTTAGCTTCCTCCGTGACTAACTCTCAGGTTATCGAAGCCGCTGGGCCGCAGCTCCCTGCAGAGCTTGTATCATTCCTCCAGAGCGGGCCGAGGTGAAAATGCATGTAGTTTAGCACTACGGCGTGGCGTACTGACCTTACTGATAACTGCCCTACACCCTTCCATCCTCTCCCCCCTCCTCGAGTAGCGACGCGAGCACTTCCTCGGGAGTGCTCCGTCACCTCTCCGTGTCCCGATTCTCGGATCCGCCTCAGGACACGGAGTTAAGCTGTTCTCGATATATCAACCAGGTGCATTCTGCCCTCTGTTCCCTTGCGCAGGCCGATTCCCGCGCGAGCCATGGATTCGAAGAGGTTCGTTCCGCCCCATACATACATTTATGCACTGGATACACATGTTAAAAGTACAACTAGAAGGTTACAGAGTTAGAACTGGTAGAGCGCCTCGTCGTACTCGGCATCGAGCATTGCCTCGTACTCCTCCACTGAGAGATCTTTTGCGTCTGTTTTTGCCTTTTTTGCCGGCGACTCGAGAGGGATGGAGATGGTCTCAGATGCAGCCACCTCCTCGTCTTTACTCTCCCCTACCTCCTCCACCTTGGCCCCATCTTCGTCCGCCTTGGCCTCTTCCTCGTCCTCGAGCGGAGCCTTGATCTGCTCCAAGATCTTGGCGACTTCGACGCTCCCCCGCTGACCCCACTTCTGGACATCCGGTTTGAAGTTGTTCTGCCATCAGCTCCACCACCACGAATGCTCACATAGAGTTCCAAGCCGACCGCCTCGAGCTCCTCGGGCGAGTACGACTCGGTGACGAGCTGCATGGCGCCCATGACGTGCGGCGTACTGTCCTTGAGCGCCCGGGTGATGTAGAGGTATGCCTGCCGTCAGCCCGACCCCGGTATAGACGCACCGCACTCGGCTCGACGGGCACGCCCTTCTGGATTGCGCGCCACTTGCCGTCCGGCCGCTCGATGACGGGTCTGTTGTCAGCTGCGTCAGCTGCGCAGCGCAGCGCTTACATCCTGGCGTCAGCCCCGCACCGACAGTTTCTTACTTTGCCCTCAGGAGGCCGACCCACGGCTGGCTGCTCCCGACTTTCTCCTCCTCGTCCCGCTCCTTCCGCTTCCCGGGGACATGGTACCCGCTCTCGCCCGGCAGCTCGCGGATCTCGTCCTCTGCGTCCCGCGTCTCCTGCGCGTTCAGGATGTTGCCGAGCGCGAGCGCATGCTTCAGGCTCCCGATGTGCACGTACACATGCGCGAGCGAGAGGGCCTCCTCGACGTCGAAGCCCAGGCGGCGCGCAACGGCGTACGCCCACCCGGTCTTGATGGGCGCGCGGTTGACGGTTACGCTGACGGCGAGCAGGGCCTGGCGTCAGAGCGTCACTTGGTGGGTACGCACCTCGGGATCCAGGATCTCGTCAAACGTGAACGACTCGGGAATGTCGCGCGCATCGTCCTGCCGCAGCCGCAACGGGTCGTTGTGGCGGCTCCGCTTCTGCGGCGTCTGGCATCAGTGCCGCTCGCAGTCGCCCTCACCTGGCCGCCGGACACGCCCTTGATCGCATTCCACACGCCCTTGTGCATCTCCTTCTCGGGCAGGATCTCGCGCACCTGCGTCTCGGTCAGGAGGGCGAGTTTCGTGCGCGTGTTGTAGTCCCTATATCTGGTTGTCAGTTTGCTAGAGGATGGGACATACACTTGGCCCGCCAGGGTCATTGCGCCGCGGACCGGCGCGCCGTGCTCGGTCAGCAGGCGGATCCAGTCTTGGAGCGCTAGGATGGCGTCGGGGTCCTTTGGGGGTTGTGCTGGCATGATCGCAGAGGCTTATTGGGGGGTCAGAGATGGTGAGGATGGTGGATGCGGATGGGGCAACGGTAGAATTGTTGTGAGCTGCTGGGATTGTTTACTAGGCCCACTACCGCGCTCACTGTGGAAATACACTCACCTGACGTCACCTGCTAATGAACCTCCACCACTCTGCAGTCGCCGTCCTGCCACATACTAGGTGCCCCCCAGCGCCATACCATGCATACGAGATAGAGAGTGGAATACTTTCAGGAAGTGACTGCATGCTTATCTATAAATGCTCATGGAGCATTCTACGCATGGAGTGGCCCGGAAGATGGACAAGAATCCTCGCAAGATTGGACAATGTCGGCCAGGATGAAAACTGTCTCTCTTCAGAAAGGCATCTCGATGCGCCACTCGTCAATCTCGAGCGTACAGGGGACGTCGTCCCAGTACCGTGGGTAGTGGAAGATATCTTGAATAAACTGGTAGCGGCATAACTCGCAATCCATCTCACAGCTGTTGACAACGGCGACGATCGCGGCCTGACACTCTTCGAGGCTGATGTGTTGTACGCCAGGCGGGTCGAACAGCTCGCCGCGCTCGACGCGTTGGCAGAAATGGGCAATACATTTGCCCCGGAACGCCTCAAAATTTCCAGACGACGCGATATACTCGTCACAAGTGCCTTGCTCAATTCGACACATTTTGCCGAATTTCCTCCCTCGAGCATTGTCACGTAGCTTGAGCGCCAACTCGTCGTTGGAAAGCTTCCAGCGACAGAACATGCCATTCAGCTCCTGCGCCACGAGCGGGAAGGCCTGGTGGAGAGTCCTTGCCCACCACGAGCGGGAAGGCCTGGTGGAGAGTCCTTGCCCACCACTTGGAGAGCGCATCAAACTCCTCTCTTGCGTAATTTGAGGAAACTAAGAGAGGAGACAGGTGGGCGACAGTCGTATAGTCCTCGAGGATCACGGCGGCGGTGAACTGAGACGGTAGGTCGTCCGTGAGCCGGGGGAAGAGCGTGGGGTTGTTGAACCTGTCTGCGAACTCCACGATATCTTTCCAAGCAGGTGGGCTTAGGTCGGGCAGTTCGGGGATCGGGAGCCTGTACTTGACCGCCACACCACAGTCCAGAATGTACTTGGCTGCCGTGGGACACATGCGGGGGCGAGCTTGGGAAGACGATGAGGCGTCGGCAGTGGGGGATGTCGAAGAGGCTCGCTTTGCTGTCCAGTGGTCGAGGTAAAAGTCGTGCCCCTCACTGCTCCCAGGAAGAACATCGGAAGATAAAGTCATATAGGGTGGCAGGGTCGAAAAGGAGGGCATGAAAGCCTCAACCGTACCTTGGGGGGATGCAGCGAGAGAGGGTCCATCCGACCGCGAAGAAGGCGTCACGGACGGCGAAGAAGGCGTCACGGTAGGCTCTTCAATACCTACCCGTGTCTCGACCAGGGTCTCCATGTTGGGCGCCACCTTAAACTGGGCAAGAAGGCGGCGGGGCGGATCAACGCACTCTTGGGTGCTATTGGAGAAGAGTTAGTAAATAGCAGGAGCGAGGGCCGGTGCTCACAGCCTTTTATTCAGAGGGTTATGGATGACAGGGACAAAAGTATCTCTTGAAGGCGCGTTGGAGCCAAGAACGGTCAAGAACGGGTGAAGGGATGAAGAAATGAGCAAATACACGTTCAGGCGACGTGTCAGGTATAAGCGACTTTTCTCTACGCATACAGGTTCTGCCTGGATGGCTGCAGACTCGTAGAGGGAAGGCAAATTAGCTTGCTCAACTTGAGCATACTCCACGTGCTAGGCAAGGTAGGCGACAGACCTAGCTCGTTACATTGGAGGATATCGAAGACGCATTCTCTGTTGAGCCTACCATGGGCAGTCATTGTTACCATACTCCTAAGGACGGAACGACTCCAGTTACTGAGGTGTTTAGGCGTGTGGTAGTCGGCTAGTGTATCTGGAGGGGACGTGAAGCTACCAAAGCAGCCTGTCAGCAAGAACGCGTTTCTTGTCCCCGTATCAAGCTTAAGATTGCAGCCTCCTCCATAAGGATGAGAATGTGTTCTAAGGGGATTGAGGTGATAACCTCGATGAGGAACGTCCACAATGGTTCTCGCACAGCCGATGAGGAGCAGCGTGTATCTATTGGCCGCATCTCGAGTTTAGACGTAGCATACGCCGGCCGCGGCCTTGTTAGTCTGGCCGCCGTTCATCTCCGGGCGGTACGCATGGTAACTCTTACGCCATTCGGAATCGGCCAAGAAGCAAAGCAACGCCTGCTCACATGCAGCTCCGTGCTTGCATGTGCCAATCGCGATTCGTTCACATGGCAAACGTTCTGCTCAGATGGCAAACGCTCCGCAGTATAGGCGAAAAGCCGTGGCACACGCGACGCGCGAGTGGAAATCCTGACTTTTGCCGCAAGTTAGCCTGAACCGCGGCGCGTCTTTGGTGGCTATTTGGAGGTCACTCTTTGACCTGTGCTCTACGCCAACTACGACCTTGGCAACTGCACGCTGATTCTATGACTTGCCACGACATTCGATCCGCATACGTTGCAGGAGAACGCATGCAGACGGGTAAAGAACAACCTCAAAAGTCTGTTGTCTGACAAATTCGTCCATCCCAGCATGACTCGGCGTGGCCTATTCTCGGCTGTCGCCGGTTCCTGTCGGCCAACCTCCACTTTCTCGCCCGCGGCCAGGTGGATGAGTGAGTCGTCGAGGAGTTTATCCACGCTGGGTTTATTGCCAAGTGAGCCGGGGCTTCAGGATATGCAGGATATGGAAGCAAGAAAGCTGCTTAGGGAGCTATGCTATTCCAGTTTGCATACATACAGTACAGAGATAACGTGGAAGTAGCTGTCTTAGTAATTGGCCGACATGACCGACCCGGCCACAGGAACGACCAAGCGGGCCGGGATCTTTGGTGGCTTGAATGCCGTCCTCGATATATATAAGCTCCCATCATTGTTTTCGAGTCGGCCAGAACAAAAACAACTCCACCGACACGCTTCCACTTGGCCACCACATCTTCGTGATCATAAACATCACTTCATTCTCATCTCGGACGACAAGCCCGATCTGGTCAACTGCCCCGGCATCGCATCACCATTGGCCCCGTCGCGATCTCGCTCCAGCCAACGACACCAACGACATTGAGTGGCTCCATTGTTCACCATGTCGATGCTCCGCTTCCTCTCCTCGGGAGGTGGCCAGGGCAAGCCCCTCTCGCCTACCGGTGGCGACAACGCGACGGGCTCTAGCTCCAAGGGCGACGTCCAGGTGAAGCTCTTCGTGCCGAACTGGGGCATCCTCTACCTCCCGGCACCCGAGGCTCCACGCGAAGACGGCGACGACGTGCCACGGGACGATCCGATGCTGAGCGGCGATCTGGTGGTCACACTGCCTTCTGGCGGTGGAGCCCGGCGGTGCCAGGCGATCCGCGTGGGGCTCAAGACGATCATCAGGCTTGACCTCGGGCAGGGGCGGCGGCGCGAGGAGGACGTGCTGTTCGAGCGCAAGGTGGAGATCGTCAGCTCCACAGCTGATGGCATCTGGCTCTCGGAGGGGTCTCAGCGGTGAGTCTTTGTGCGGTCGGAGCTGATGATAGATTCGATTTTACGATCATTGTGCCCGCCAACCTCGCCTCGCACGACTGGCACACGAACGGCGTCATCTCGCATATCCTCTATGCGGAGGTGGAAGGGCTGCCGGATTCGAAGGAAGGGGTCCTGGGCAAGAGCCCGTCGTCGAGCGCACTGTTTAGTCTGCGGAAGCCGAGGAGCAGGCAGCACTCGCGATCCGACTCGAGGGATAACTCTCCACCGGCATCGCCTCCCCTCTCCCCCTCATCGATGCCGCGCATGCTTCGCACTACCTCGCGGCGGAGCTCGTACCAGACGCAGCCTGCCTCTCCCAACACCAATGCCTCGTCGCCAATAGCTAATGGAGGCTCGAGCTTCAGTATCAGCAGTGCTCTCGCAAACCTCAGCACGGGGGGGTCAAGGCCTGATCATAGCCGGCGCTCGAGCGCAGCTTCGACTGTCTCTATTCCGGAGCCCAGTACCAACGGAGCGAATGGAGTGAACGGAGTCAATCGAACAGGCGGGAGCCAGCCTCACACCCCGATGGGCAGTCCTCTGCCATCACCCATTCCCATTCCGGGCGGAACACGCGTCAACCCAGCACACCTCTCGGCAGCACAAAGCTTGTCGATTACTCGACAAGACGACTTTGTCCCTCCGCCACCGTGGGCACCGTGCGGTGAAGAGGCGCCAAGGTCGCCAGTGGTGGGCTCGGACAAGAATGACAAGTCGGGCTGGATCATAGGCCGGCACACGGCGAAACGGAACTGCATGGTCGTGTACAACCCCAGCCCGACAGGCGAGGTGAACGAGCTCAACGAGCAGGCGAACGGGTACATTGCTGGTCTGGGCGTGTGGGAGCTGCGAATGGTATCGGATGTCGTAAGTGACAGGCTCCAACACCGCTGACATTCCAGTGGGGCATTGGCTCCCTCCTCTCTGCCAACATCAAGGTGTCCAACATGGCCGCCAGCACGACCATCTTCTCAGTCAAGCTCATCCTGAACCAGACGCAATCGGTCGTCTCCCCGCGTGACGCCGACGGCACCGCAAGCCGCGTCTCTACGCGAGAATTCACGATTCTGTCCGAGGGCAAGCGGCCCGACAAGGGCTACCACTACCCCGACAAGCGGCACCCGGCGCTGTGGCGCGGCGAGCGCGCCGGCGGGGAGAACAAGGCCGACAGTGGAGAGAGCATTGTCATTGACCAAAAGTGCCGCATGCCCAACGACATTGTCGCGCGGCCCAGTACGCTGCCCGGTGTGATCACGCCCATTACCGTCTCGCACACTATCAGCCTCGAAATAGCCTTCTCAGTCTGGGGCGAGGACGACGTGGGCAAGGCCATGCCCTTCCCGTCCCATGGGGGGCTGAGGGTGCTGAAGGTGTCGCGGCCCGTGGTCGTTCCCTCTGTGAGTGCATGTGAGGTGGAAGTGCTGACTTGCAGTGCTGTCTCGTCCCCGCTGTTCTGGACCTTCCGACGTGTGAGTGTTCCATCTCGGCCGGTCTCTCTTGGCGCTGAGCCTTGCCGTGCTTTCTGGTTCTTCCCACTGACGGCAGACGAATCACACGCCAAGGACCGGCTCCCAGCGGACGCGGTGCCGCCCGCCGGCCTGCCGGGGTGGGAATGGTGCTCGTGCGGGTGGCAGATTGCCCAGCTCGAGGAGCGCATGAAACAGAGCATTGCGGGACAGCAGACGGACATTACGCGCGAGTTGAGTGGAGGGCGTGGTTCAGTGGGTACTGAAAATGACGCCAAGATGGTTCAGGAGCGGGGTGGTCTTGCGAGGCGATAGACGACGAGACATCTGAAGCCTATTTTGCATATGATTGGTATAATGTGTACATGTTATTATTGTGTCCTGTAGATGCTCTTGCCGGTCCCGATGTCGAACGCGTGAATGATGAACTACGGGCAAGCCGGCCCCTCCCCTCCCTCCATACTAGAAAGCTCAAAGCCCCACACCCCCCCGCCACGGCACCTTCATGCACCACAGCCACACGAGCCCCTCCCTCGCCTTTTCCCTGCACTGCGCGCACGTGAGCGCCTCATAAGTGTATTGGACAAAGTACTCGACGGTGCCAAACTTCTCCGCGCTCGACTGGCGCGTCGCGAGCGCCGTAGCAGCCGTGAGGGTGCGTTTGAGGGCCGAGCGGCATGCGGGGGTACACTGCGCCTCCTTCTTCTTCGAGCGGAGGGATATGCGGCGGCTGGGTGTGGGGGATGTCGTAGCAGGGGCATCGACAAGATCCACACGCAGCAGGAACGTCGCGACCGACGCGCGGCGGCCAAAGACGTCCCAGCTGTGCCGCCGGTCCTTTGCGCCGGTGATGCGCCCGTCCGCCGCGGCCATTTCGGCGGACACGGCGGCGCGCCGCGCAAAGAGGTCCTGCAGCGCGACAAGCGCGGCGGGGAGGTGTGTATCGAGCGCATGTGCGCACCACGCCGGTATGCTCCCGTCGTGCCGGAGGAGCGCGTGCGCCCACGACATGATTGGCGACACCGCCGGTGTCGCCGTCGGAAAGGCCTTCTTGCCCTTACTGCTCGCCTCGTGCCCATCGCCCTTGGCGGCCGCCACGAGCGCGCAGAGCGTGTACCCCAGCACGGGGTCGTAGAACTCGCCGCTGAGCGCGGCGACGCGCTCGAGCGCGTGCGTGAGGTCGTACGCGAATGCGAGCGTGAGGATCTGCGAGAGGAAGCCCCACGACCAGGCGTTGGAGGGCAGCAGGGGCGGGGCGTCGCCGTCGCGTTTGAGAATCCCGGGGATGCCCGCGCGCTTGATCGTCTTGAGCGGCGGGCCCGAGTGCCGCCGCACGCGGCGCGAGCGGATACACTGCAGGGCAAAGTGGAGCGCGGCGGCGGACACGTCCTGCAGCGGCACGACGTCCTTCGCGCCGGGGAGCGAGCACAGGTCGGCGATAAACGAGCTGCTGGAGAGCAGGGGCGCGGGGACGTAGAATGCGATCCCGTCCCCCGACTCGAGCGTCAGGTGGTCCACGAGCGCGGCGGCCGAGCCCGCAGGCGGCGCATAGTCCCGGTGGTACAGGCGCGTATCTGGCGGCGGGGGCGCGCGGCGGCGGTGCAGCCGCGGCGGCATGGACGTCGTGCGCGGCATCTTGCGCCTCGAGAACGCTAGTCCGCGCGGTGGTGGGGGGAGCGAAACGAAGGTCACCATTGTCAAGTCTCTAGCTGTCGACAATGGCAAGCAAGGGCGTCGGTGTCTCACTTGTCTGGCCCTATGGCGCAACAGGATCTGCAGCTCAGGTCGTTGGTCGTTTCGGTCCGGTGTCGCCTGAGATAGTGCTATTGCTCGAGACGGGGGAGGTATCGGGGGATCAAGACAGACGAGAGATATATACGCCTCGCGCGTCCATACCGGACGCCTATGGGAGGCTGCAGTGAGGCTGCAAGTGAGAGAAAGATTGCGCCGACAACATGATCGGAGATCGGAGTGCTAGCGCACTAAACGAACCAGCCTGCTGCACGCTTGCTCGGATTCCAGTACTGCAGTACACCGGGCTAGGCTGAAAGCGGAAATCTGCAGCAGTGGGCAGAAGCGCAAAAGCGCAAACATGCGGGAGGGCAGAGATTGCAGATGGCACCGGGATCCGGGACGGGCAGCGGGGAGCGAAATGAAGGCGTGAACGCCACAAGACTTGGAATCTGCGTACACTCTGCAGACTTTGCAGACTGTGCAGACTCTGTGCAGCCTACATCAGGAAAGCGGCCGTGGGCTGGCTGCTGGGAGACAATAATTGGGTAAGTGGCGCACAATCAGGAGGGTGGGTGGCGTCGATAGCTCCATAGGCCGTCCGACGCTCGATAGCCTGCCGCGCTCGTCAGCTCGATTCCAAGGGAACAAAGGAACAGCGGTCCTATGGTCCTCGTGGAGAACAGGGATCCAAGCCACTCGGCGTGCTCTTCGTAAGCAGCCTTGACTCACGAGCTCGTACTCCAGTAATTAAGGAGAGAGGCCTCATGACCAGCTCCGTTCAGCTCCACTCATTCCCGTCTCCGCGGATCGACGCGTTGACCGTACACGTTGCGGTGCCTGGCTGCGATCTTACGGCTTCTATGGACGCGATCGCAGAGCTGTCATTTTCGTCAGAGCCGAGCGTTAGCATGCCGTCTTGACTTGCACCCCATGGTGCACAATGCTTCTCGCATTCTTGTAGCCCTGCCCCCATATGAACACACATGATGCATACAGGTCGTAAAATACACAATCTCATCCTCCTCATTACTCGCCGAAAAAGTTCGGAAACTGAAGTGTCAGCGCGGAAATGAGAGGAACTTACCTGTCCCTCTTCCCTCGGCGTGGGATCTGCCTCAAACTCGTCGTCCGAGACCTCAGTAGACACGAGGGTGGGCGGCGCGGGAGACGCCTTGTGGGTACGTTGAGATGCTGGAGGTTGGGACGCTGCATGTAGGGACGGTGCACGTTGGGACGCAGCTTTGGGCGACATACTCTCCAGGTCATCCTCGCTACCGCCTTTACGCCGCTGGCTAGGACTTCTCTGAGAGACAAAGCTCTGGCTGGCCTGAGCTGCTGCAATGGCCTCGCGCTGTGTCGACATGTTGCGCAGGGGAACGTTGTCAAAGTCGATGTGGGAAAAGTCTGCGGGTGGCATATCTGCCTGGCCGTCTGCCTGCCGCTCGCGCATCTCCTCGTCCTCGACGTCGTCGAACACGTTGTCGTCGAACGCGGCGTCGAGGTCCGCTTGGTCCATGCCTGCCATCGCGAGGACTTCCGCTTGAGTCATAGGCTGCGATGGGCCGGGAAGGAACAGAGGTTCATCGCCCGGCGGCTGGGACGCCAGAGTCTGCGATGCCAGCCGCTGCGAGAGGGTGCGGTCACCCATTGGCACGGTGACCATTGAGGGCCCCCGCGTCGGCGGCTGGGCAGTCATACTCAAGCTTGCACGCGGACGGCCGGAGCGGGGGCCGCTCTCGGACCTGCGCTTGTGGCTCGTCGTGTCCGACTCGGTCTTGACGGAAACGCTCGGCGTCCGAGAGCCCGTTGGCGCCGCCGCCCGTCCCTCGGCCTTGACCGACCCGCTAAAGGCCTCACAGGTGGTCGTCGCGATAACGCATAAGATGTTGAACAGAAGCTTGTCGTTGTTCTCCCTATCGGGCCCATGAAACTTTGAGCTCATGGCAAGCGGCTGAGTCGCTTTGGAAAAGTAAAAGTCGAGGTCCATGTTGAACTGCTCTGCGAGCTGGAGTGTTGCCTGCGGATCAGCAAATGCAACAGGTCGCGCTTACCTTGAACTCTCGCATCGGGAGCGCAAGATCAACAGTGTCGTCGCCCTCGAGCGCATAGTCCTGGAACTCGCCGACATCAATCTTGACCTCCGTCATGAGAGCCGCAGTATTGGGATTCTCAAAGTTCTTGACACGCACTTCGTCGTCCGAGAACCGCCAGGCGAGCTGGCTGTCGCCCTTAATCGCGCCGTTGGCAGACACCGACGAGGCAAACGCGATATTGAAATGTTCGAGCCATTCTTTTAGCGTCTTGGCTTGGATCTGGAAGCCGGAAGGAGCGGCCTCCATGTCGACGACGGCGCGCAGGAAGTCGGACGACTGGAGGTGGAGAAAGTGCTTCTTCGTGACGCCTGTTGTCAGCTACGTACATGTCCCAGCTCACCATGGGTGTACACCATCTTGATCTCGAGCTGTGCGCTGCGCGCCTCGACGTCCTCGTCCTCCGAGTCGTCAGGCCGTCTGGCGCGTAATCCGCCCTCGGGATCGATGATCTTCATATGTATGTGCTCGACGGCATTCACGCTCGACGCCTTGCCCAGCACGCTCAGGACAGACTGGTGTGAGCGCAGCCCCGAGCGGAACCCACCTTGGCATAGAGCTTGCACTTGACGCCGCGCCGCTGCTGCTCCGCGTTCCCCAGCGCGTGGTAGCGGTAGAAAAAGGAAGGCAGGAGGGTGAATAAGCAGTATGCGGATTGGGACGAGTTGGTGACTGATAGCTCCCACTGCACGTCAGTATCACATCGGCAGTTGTAGCGTACCTGCTCCTTTGTCGCGTGCATGCACAGGTCGTCGCCGAACCGCGCTGCGCACTGCAGGAGACGCACGAAGCCTGAGAAGTCAGATGGGTCGTCGACTTGCCAGCATCTGACGTACGTTTTATGTTTGGCTCTCTTATAGACACCTCCATGATTTGCTTCTGATCATGTGATGGGAAGGGGTCGAGAGGAGAGAGGAGTGCCCGAGGTGAGTGGGAGTAATAATGGCGATGAAGAGCAGACTGATGACCAGCAGAGTGACGAGCAAAAGACGAAAACAACAACAAAGCAACGGTAATCGGTAAAATCCGTCCTGCCCAGAGAGTGATCTAGATGACGGGGATATCGGATATACAGGATATACGATAGACGCGTCTTCCTTGTCGCGTGGGAGGAAGGCTTAAGACTATAAGACTATGGTCTATCATATCCCTCGCTCTCGCCCTCGCTCTGGATATCTGAATACGTGCATTTCATGCATACCGAGATCCTCATATGGTCTGTCTATGTTTATATGCCACTCAGCCCAACCACCCGCTAGCCCGCCTCATACAACAGCTCACACCGCCGCCCGCCTCTTCTTCTTCTTCGTAATCTTGACAGCCTTCACGTTGTCGGCGGGCACGTCAGCCGGCGACGGCGCGACAGGCGACGGCGTCTTGGCGGGCGATGGCGCCTTTGGTGTGGGCGCAGGCTCGTCGTCGAGCGTGTACTCGTCCCGCCGTGCGGGGCGGGGTGCGGGCGCCGAGAGGTCTACCGCCGCGAGGCCCGAGAGGACCTGTGCCTTTGCGGTCGGCGCGACGGCGCCCTCGGGCATCTCGCCTGCGCGGTCAAAGTCGGGCGGCGGGGCGGCTTCCTTCTTCTTGCCCTTGGGCTTGGGTTGTGTGTCTGATGTAAATAAAGGTCACCAGGAAAGTCAGTGTCGACTCACCGACTGCGTCGAGCTCGTCGTCGAGGCGCTCGATGGGGATCTCGTCGACGTCCTCCTTGTCGAAGAGGTAGTACGGGTCGTTTTTGAGCTTTTCTCTCCGCGCGGCCTTGCTCTAGATTGTCAGCGGAATTACATTGTTTACTCACCCTCGCGCGCTCGGCCTTGTCCTTTGACCTGCCCTTCTTGCTCTTCTTCTCCTGCGCGTGCAGCACGCGGCGGAGCTCGTCCATCCCATCGCCGCCACCCGAGCCGAGGTCGAGCTCGTCCTCCACCTCGCTCTCGGCATTGTCGTCGCCGACGGACCCAAAGCCGCTAAAGGCCACAATGTCCGTGTCGAGGTCGAGGCCGTCAGGGATCGGCACCGCCTCCTGCGCCATGTGCGCGAGCGAGTTCAGGTCGTAGGCCGTGAAGAGCGGCTGGAAGAGGAAGAGAGATTTCGGATACGGCGGCTCGCCCTCCTGCTCGGCGTCCTCGAACCCAGTCTCCATGCCCTCGATGCGTTCCGCCCGAGAAGTCTTATTTGGCGGAGCGGTGTTGCCCAGGTTGGCGTCGACGAACGACAGCAGCTGCGAGAGCTCAAACGCGCGTTCCTGCACCTCGATATTCGGCGAGGAGAGGAACGGCTCCATGCCCGCGCGGATCGTGACCACCACATTCTTGCACTCGGTGTGCAGCTCCGCACTCCACTTTTCGGAGATGTCTGCCGCGTACGCGCTGAACACCTTTGCGGCGGAATGGAGCGCGACAGCGACGAGCAGCGGAGGCGTGGTTGCGTCGACCGACAGCATCGAGGAAATAACGCTCAGAGGCGAGGACAGTTCACTAAGAGTCAGCACTGCGCCACTCGCTCAGCTCACCTCGAGTACTCTCCGCAGATCCACACGGCGGCAGTCAGCAGCCCGGCCTCCCCGCTCGCATCCCTCACGCGCTCGCTGAGCAGCCCGTCGTTGAGCATCTTCTCCAACACCCTGACAGCATACGGGCGCACACTCCTCACGCGGCCGACAATGTCGAGGAGCATATCCCGCGCACGGTCGCCAATATCGCCGTGGCCGACGTGCGCAACGTCGACAATGACAGATACAGCCCACTCGAAATCGGTGACGTGGGTGTACGTGTCGTGCTCGATGATATCCAGCAGCCGCTGGGACAGCAGCAGGCGATAACTCGGGGATGTGGAGATGTTCTGCGCTGTGGCGGTCGAATCTCCCGGCTTGAGCTTGCCTGCCACGGCGGCAAGGGACGAGAGCGCCGAGGGCAGGGGCGACTCCTCCTGCGGTGCGAGGTGGGTGAGGAGCTGGTCCACGATCGGCTGGAGGTTTTCTCGGTCCACCTTTTCGTCAGCAATCTCCAGAAAGCGGTCTCACCATCGCGGTAATGAGCTCCAGGGCGCGCATGCGGATAGACAGGTCCGCGTCCCCGAGGCTCTCGAGGATCTCCTCCTGGTACTCGGAGACGAGATGCGGGTGTGTCGGTGTAATCTTCGCCATGGCGAGGAGGGCAATGTATCGCACTGCAGTCAGCTCGACCCATTCGTTCAGCTTACAGTTCTGGTCTCCCCCCTCGTCGCGGAGGTATCCGCCGAGCTTCTCGATACACACCCGCGCGAGCGCCTCGCCCTCGGGCCTGTCGGGGTCGAGCATCCGCCCAACGATACACGTCCGCACGCACTCGTACAGCAGCGAGATCGCGCTAGTCGAGGAAATCAAGTTTGTGAGCGGCGGCAGCAGCTTGCGCACCAACCGCGGCTCGAGGGGCGTGAGGATCGCAAACTGCCGTCAGACGCATCCAGCACAGTCACTCACGAGCTTGACGACCTTGATGAGCATCCAGTTATTGCTGCTCCCCGTCAGGATCCCAAACAGCTCTGGCGCGAGGGGGATGTAATTCTTGCCTCCCTGGCGGCGCGCGAGCTCCATCACCACGCCGACAGTAGCGCCTACCACGCTCTGGTCGTCGTCGAGCAGGCGCTCGCGGAGGCGCGGAAAGCCCTCCCGCAGGCCCTCGGGGTACGCCTCCCAGCATGGCAGGAGGCAGAGGACGGCGCGCTTGCGGATCCGCGGCGTCGAGTGCGTGAGGAGCAGGAGGAGGTCGGGGTGGAGTGTGTGTGCCAGCGAGGGGGAGAGGGAGAGGAGGTGCGGGAGCGCCGACAGCGCCAACGGCGGAATCACCGCGTGCGGAGAGAGCAGGTCCTTCTTGATCCCGTTCACCGTCAGCACCACCTCCTCCGACTCGCCGGTGAACGCCATCGGCGCAGCCATGTAGCCGAGTTCTGACGTCAGCCTGGGAGTGTCGGCAGCTTACGTTTCAGGTGGAAGCGCGCAGACGACATGGTCTCGACGACATGGAAGGCAAAACCCGTCGGCGGCGGGATGGGGTAGAGCATCATGAGCTGGGGTCAGCAGTCGATCTGACTAGTGGCTGCGTTCGCAGTGTCGAGCTGGCGGATACGAGCGAGTCCAACGACGGCCTCGACCTCGGCAAATACCAGCCCGCCCAACTCCTTCACCAGCCCAGTTCCACACTCACATAACACATCTTCAGCACGGCCTCGGCCTTGAGCGCCATATCCTTCCCGCGCAGCTCGTCCCGGATCTCGGCCATGGTTTCGGACAGGAACGCGTCCTCCTGTGCGCGCGACGACGTCTTGTGCGCGCGCAAGCCGCGGATCAGGTCTTGCAGCGTGCGTTCGAACATGTTGTCGGCGTCGGCTGCGCTGTCCTCTAGTGTCTGTTCAGTGGTTTGTGTGGTTAGTTGCAACAACAACAATGTCGATGGATACGTCGGGACCGTCGTGCCGAGTGACATAGTGCTGGCCCAGCCTGGGTGGGGCGTGGAATGACACGTACTTTTCGCATTGGTGGTCTCACGTCATTGCCTCCACCTCCACCTGCAACCACCACCAGTGGTGGAGATCTCCATCTCCCGTCGCTGCGCCCTGCACGTTCGTTCCATTTCCTCTCATCACTTGAATCCTATCTGAGCCAATATGTACGCTACTGGCAATCCGTCTACAAGAACTGGTCCACGACACGTCCGCGACAGTGAAAAACGTCATTTATTTCCTCTACTTGCCCTCAAACTGCTGGGCCATGGCGCTCACGGATCCGCGGGCAGTGTGGCCAGACGCGGCACTGGGGACTGGGCGGGGGCCGCGAGCAGCGCGGGGTCCGCGGAGACGGGATCCGTCGTTAGACACGTTCCGCCTCAGGCCGCCGGCAGGGGCGCCGGCAACAGGCTCGTCGCCCGTGTTGGACGAGCGCGAAGGGGATGCGGGGGAGGCGCGGCCGCCCGAGTTGTTGCCAGGCGACATTGTGCGGCTGAGAGACGGGCCGGTCGAGAGCGGGGGGATTGAGGGAGCCGAGGTGTTGGCGCCAGAGTCGGTGGGGGGCTCAAACGGCTCCTCAAAGGGCTCGTCCTCGTCCGAGTCGGCCACGTTCTTGACGGGCGAAGAAACGGACTTGGCCGGAGGGGTGGGGGTGGGAAGAGGCGCACGAGCGGGGGCGGGTGCAGGAGCGGGCACGGGCACGGGGACAGAAACGGGAGCCGCGGCCGCAGCGACGGGAGCGGGGTTGGCGACAGGCATGGTGACACTAGGAGCAGGGGCACCGTTGTCCTGAGGGCGAGGAACCGGAGGAGCGAGAGCACGGGCCTTGGCGGCGAGGAGAGCCTGAGGGCTGGCATCGTGCTCGCTGAGACGCGAACGCGAGATGCGCTGGTCAACAAGCGCCGTGCGCTTGCGCACAGGCATGACACGGTCCGCCTGGGTCTTCTTCTTCTCCACGAGCGCGGGGAAGACATTGTCATAGTGCTCGATCATGTCGACAAAGAAGAGACCAGGCGTGCGGTCCTGGATGGTGAGCTCGGTCTCGTACTGGGGACGAAGAAGGGAGCGGCCAACGGAGAGCGAGAGCTTGGTCAGGTAAATGGTGTCGTCGTCGGCCTCGGTCTTGGTCGAGGCAATGAGGCTGTCATTAGCACAAGCAAACACAAACACCACTCACTCCTTCCAGTACTTGATCACCGCGTTGAGAGTGAACAGCTGAGCTGCCGGAAGAGGGAGGAGAACCTCCGAGACTGCCGAGGTCATGTCACGCTCCTGGTCGGCGCCGACGGACGGGTAGACCGCCTTTGCGTCCTCCCAGCCCTCCCATCCGAGGACCGGAGGGTTGAGCTCGAGCAGCCACAGCTTGGTGGCAGCGGCAACGATGGGGGCGTTGAACTTTTTGGCGATAGTAGTCATGTCCTCGAGGGTGAGCTGAGCGCTGTTGAGGCTGTTGCGGAGCATGTGGACCTCCTGCAGCGGCACCTCGTAGATCCACGACTTGCGACGCTCGACAGGCTCGAGGTCGGCGCTCATGTCGGTGCATGCCTGGAGGAGCGCAGAGAGGACATCCGGAATGGCATCCTTGGGGCGCTGAGGGGTGTTGACCATCTGCTTCCACGCGGCGCCCTCGCCCGACCAGCGGCGCAGATCGATGCCAAAGTTGACCTCGGGCTGGCTAGACTCGACCGGCTCGTACATGTGAGGGCGGGGGCGGAAGGGTCCGGTGCGGCTGCCCTCAATAAGGGCCTTGAGGTCGGCTTCGGGGTTGAATGCCTCCACCGACAGCTGGGTGCTCTCCTGGAGCTTCTCGAGACGCTTGGGCAGCTTGCCCACAGCAGTCTCATAGTGCTTGAGCACCGAGTTGACAACGCCGAGACGCTCGCGCTCCCACTTCTCCCAAATTCGCAGACCACGCTCAATCTTCTCCTCCATGTCGAGACGCTTGGCCTCCGACTCCTCGACGCCCAGACGGTACGCGTCCTGGGCCTTGTCGGCGTCACGGCGGAGACGCACATAAGTGGGCTCGTCCGGGTTGGCGTTGAGCGCCGCAGGAAGGTAGTTTTTGAACATGGAAGCGTAGTTTGAAGTCACTGGCGACGACAGGCTAATCTCCTTGAACGAGCTCTGGATGTTGCTCTGGATGCTGGCGAGCGCGGTGCCGCCCTCCCCAAGCTTGACCTTGAGAGTGTAAAAGGTGTCATCGGACGGCTCAAAGCCGCGACCGACACCGGTACGGCTGATGTGGCCCATGCGCTGGAGCTCGCCCGCAGCGTCAACACAGCGGTCCCACTCGCCACTGAGGCCCTTGAGATTCTTCCGAAGCCATTCAACAACCTCAACACCGGAGAAGGTCTTGTCATAGGTGCCGAGAATAGTGTTACGCTGGCGGCTGGCAAGGACGGTGCGGGTGCTCAGCTCGCCCTGGAGAGCAGAACCCAGAGCGGCATGGGTCTGGAGATACTGGTCGAAGCGCGTGAGCAGGCCGTGGAAGTCGTTAGAAGGGAGCGACAGCCCGGAAAGCAAGACCGGGAGCTCGGGGACATCCTTGGCCGGGCCGTTGCCGTCCTTGTTCGGGACCACAGGGGCATCATTGCTCATCATCGGCTGGCCATCGTCGTCCGTGGGAGGAATAAAGGCATCCTCCTTCTGAGTGGGTGACGAGGGAGTCTCAAGCTCCTGGCCGTGGTGGGCGGAAGGGTGCTCGACATTGATTTGCGTCGGCTTGGCCGGGGAGGCCACCTGGGGCGACGTGGGGCTCGACTTTGCGCTGTCAACCGACCCCGAGCGGTGGTGGACGCTTGCGGCGCGCAGCTTCTCGCTGATCCGGTCAGCGACTGTGCCGGCACGACGCAGTCCGGTCGGGTTCTTGGGAGCCGGGGTCTGGGTGTATGATTCAGACGCGATTTGAGCAGCGGTTCCGGGCGCAAACTTGGCGCTGGGCGTGTGAGTATCGGTACTCGGTCTTGATACATACTCGTCTTCGCTGTCATCGGCCTGGCGCGTCTTGGCGATGTATGTCTGGCGAAGCTGAGGGTCAGAAACGCGCGCCAGGAATATCACGAGAATCATCGTCGACTGGCCCGAGCGAGCTGCTGCCGCGCTCTCTTCTGACAGGGCAGATCGATCTTTGTTCCACTTACACCCATGAGGCGATGCGCCTCCTTTTCCCAAGCGGCCACGATACCGTTCCGACCAAGAAGCTCGTCCCTGGCAGCGTCGATGCGGTCCTCGTGCCTACTGCGCCAGCTGTTGAAGGGCATGATGGTGTGCTCCTCGAGCTCCATCGCGAGCGTGCGGTGTGCATCGCCACGCGCCGACGAGGCGGCCTTGAGGCTCAGCAGGGTGTGCTGCAGCGACGAGGTCGTGGTGCGAGTGCCGCCAATAGGCGGCTCAAGAAGTGAGACCGAGAGGGCGTGGTGCGCGCGCGCTTGCGACTGTGCGTGTCAATTGAAGAGGTCTCAGATGTGTGGCTGCGCTGTGATTGAGATCATAGATCGTGTAGCAGGGGCCGCTGCCGGGGGCCACTGCCGACGGTACGGTTCTCATTGCCCGCGGCCAGCTCCGCCGGCTTATGCTCCTAGCAGCAGTGCAGCTGATACCTACCTCGACAAACGCGGCGATATCATCATTCTCTAGACATCCCTGCAAGTCAGCGAATGCGCACGATAACCACTTTAGACACGGATACACTGCGGACGTACATTCTCGAGCTGGTGGAAGAGCACTTCGAGGCCCGTGCGGTATTCTGGAGACCAGAACGAGTTGTAAAACGAGGGAGGGAGAGTGACAGGTGCCATGGTGCGTGATGCGTGAATGCGCTTCGCTCGCAGGAGAGCAGTTGCGCGGGTGAGAGGATAGAGGTGCTAATGCGATGGGTAAAGTATCTGTCTGACTGGTAGCACACAGAAGCTGGCGTCACGTTCACTCGCTCGATCAGAGTCGCCAGCGATGGACGAGTGGGTGAAAACAAACAGCGGCGGTGCGTCACAGACGGCGATGGGGGGTTGATTCCGATGTCGATGAGGCCGGGGTGGGGGATATCAGAAAGAGTGAGGGGGTACGATAAAGGATGAGGGATGAAGAATGAAGGATAGAGAATGAAGGATAGAGGATAGAGGAGGAGATAAAGCCACGGTGAGCAGAAGAGCTGTGAGCAGAGACCAGAGCTCGTCAGTCGCTGTACGAGTAGCTGGTCGCTGTTGTCAGGCGCGGGAGGTCATGACGATGCATCTGGCATGCAGTTTAAGGGCCAAGGGACAGCTCGGAGCGCTGGCTTGCAGAGCTTGCACAAAGCAGTGCAGTCATCATAATCCGTCCATTACAAATATCGTAATAGAAATAATGTAATGCAATGCTGGATTGATTAGGATTATCTTGATTAGCATTAGGATAACGACCAGGTATTCATTAGAATCATCGACCGCTCGTTATCGAAATGGTGTAATAGAGCACAGCTTGGTGATCCCGACCCCCTCTGGCCTCCTCTGGCCTCCATCCATCCGCCCCCGCCCTCTCCTCCGCTTCTGCCACCAGCGTGCCAGCGCGCCAGCGCGTCAGCGAGAGCATCATCCCCTGCGTTGGCGCCGTCGCACCTGTCCACCTTGTCGCACTCGCTCACTTGTCCCAGTCTCACAGCCCACAGCGTGCTCCAACCTGCTTTGGAACTGAACTGGCGGTGGCATGCTGGCATCCCCTGGACCTGGAATTCGGACCCTGAGTTTCCCCTGGTTCCCGGGGTCCTGGCGTCCTCACTAGCTGATACTAGCCTGGCTGGCGTCGGCTCGTACCCGCCTGGGTTGCCTGGCTTGCCTGGCTTGCGGCATTGTGCAGTGCATGGTGTACCTGGCTGGATCCAGACCTGGAATCCGCGTTTGTGGAACTTGTGTCATGTATCATAATCGTCCGCGGGTGTCGGCATTGGCGCGGTGGGATTCGGTAGGCTGCCGAGATGGGCGTTCCCACTGCTATGCGTTGACCCACAGTCGTGTCTGCCGCGAAGCAGCTCCCAGATTCCAGAGCCGGTTTCCCTGTCGAGCCCTGCTCCTGCCCATGTCCTTACTCTATGCCATCGAGTCTATTTACATCTTATCAAGCCCCGCACAGCTCTCACAGCTCACAGGCGGTACCAACGTGCTCGCGTGTCGACTGCCTCGCGGCGGACCGCCCGCAGCGGGTCATCCAGCGTCTTGCCAAGATCACGAATCACCCGGGCCTTTACCGTGTGGAGAGTTTCAAACCGGATAGCGTCAGGGATGACGCCCAGCGCTACGAGTGCGGCAGTGCGGACGCGCTGGAGGCGCTGTCAGCAAATTGACCTCGGACTGTTTGTTCTTGAATCACACTACTTACACCGGTTGAAGGTTCGTCAGGCACTCGGAGGGCTGAACGAAGCAAGCCGTCGACCATGCTCTCGGCATGCTCGTGCAGCAGCGTGTCTGTGGCCGCAGACGAGTTGGTCGTCTCGATAATCGACGTGAGCGCAGTGATCACGTTGGTACGCTGAACGGGGTCAGGGAGGGAGAGGGAGCGAAGAAGCAGAGGAAGGATCTGGAAAGTCAGCTCGAGTCTCTTGAGTATTCTTACCGTGGCAAGGTCGGAGAGGTACAGCGAAGCCGGGACAAGCGGTAGCAGCGACGCAAAGGCGACCAGATAAGGGTTCTGCACCATTGGCTCGGTCTCCTTATCTCCAGCAATAACCTTGGGGAGCATGAAGCTCCAGAGCTTCTGGGCGTACAACAGCTGGGTATGTAAGCTCATGCGGTCACCAGTAACCCACCTTGACAGTAAGATGCGCTCCGCGGCTCTTGCCCTTGGTCTTTCCACCACCCTCGGCAAGTACGCTCATCGTACGAGCAGCCTCGTCGACAAACGTCGGGTCCAGCTTGGAAAGGCTAAGAATGTCGACGACACGCTGGGTAGCCGTGTACGCCAGGTCGTTGCGGATGAGAGCAAGGCCCTTTGCGATCTGTGGTCAGCGCCGTCTGCAAGAGTTGACTCACGTGCATGTACACCAGCAGGCCGCGGCGACGAATCTCAAACGGCTGTTCCGTGTCCTGGATGTGCTTGGCCCATATGCTCTCAAGCAGCGAGCTCAACGCGTCGCCCATCTCGTCTACGCGCTTGTTCACAAACGCGCAGATCAGATCCAGGACGAGACGCAGCTGGAACTCATCCTCAGCGACATTAATAGCCCAGTGGACCTTGGAGGCGAGGAAGTCGGCAGCAGAGATGTAAAAAGCCGTTGTCTCCCTCTTGAGACCGCGGATCATCGCCGAGTACAAGACAATGAGGTCCGTCTCCGCAGACGGCGCTGTTGAGCGAAGGGGACCCTGGTTGGATGGCAGTGATGACGGTTGGTAGACAACCTCTGCCAGGGCACCCTGCTCAAATGCCGCATAGGCGGATTTCATCGCCGGCGCTTGCTTCCTTCAAATCAGCTTGGTTGACTCGTCTGAACTTACTCCGGTGTCAGCTCCCAGAACAGCGTCTCCGCGATATCGCCCACAATGGAGCTCAGCCGGCGGTCCCGGAACACGGATTTGGCGCTGTCGGTGTGCGAGAGGGAAGCAGGGATAACCAGCCCGAAGAGTCGAGGCACGACCTGGGAAAAGTACTTGGGAAGGTCCACATGCTTCAGGTCCAGCTTCGAGTTGATCACGCGCTGCAGGGTGTGGAGGAGGTCCCACGCGAACGCAACTGAGCACTCGACATCTGCAGCCTCCTCGGATGAGAGAAGGTCGAGCTTCGTTGTGACAGACACGACGAGGGCCTCGAAGAGGGAAGGGAGACAGCACAGCTCGGTGAGAGCATTCAGTATACTCCGGTACTTGTCGCGCCCTTCGATATCGCTCCTTGCCGGCGCAGTGTCTGGAAGATTGTGGAACAGGATAGGGAGCGTGGTTGAGAGGACAACTTCGGGCCGTACGCTGGCGACAATCTTGAGTCCGCTGAGGACAGACTTCCTGAATGATTAGTCCTACAACAAGACCTGAACTCACTTGATCTCCGGGTCTGGCTCGCTGATGAGCAAGTCGTCCATGCTGTGAACGAGCGTCTCTACCTCGTCCTTGTCGAGATACCCCGGAATCTCAATGAGAGCAACGCTTCCCTTGACGGCCGGCGCCTTGAGGCTGTTCGTCCTGAGCCCTTCACGGAGGACGTCGAGGAGGTTATTGCGATAGGGTCCGAGAGTGTTCTCGGAAGACTCCACTCGCTTGGCGTCGGGGCCAGCGTACACTGAGCGCGCCACGACCAGACTAGTGACGATGTAGTTGAGAATCGGCTCACGGTGGGATGGGAGCGTCGGCTTGTCAAACTGCTTGAACAGCTCAGGCAGCGCTCGAGACATGGCATATGCGCCGGTCTTGGCTGCATTGTAAGCCATCATATTCCGTTCCATAACTCACGGTTGGCTCGGATCAAGGCGGCGATAGACTTGGCTGCGCCAGGAGCATTGTTCTTCTCCGGGTCTTTGAGAGCTTCCAAGCTCTGGTTGATGATAGTCTCCGCCAGGCCTGCCGGGGAATCAGTGTCCGAAGGGTAGACCGTCCGGACAAGAGCCTCAAGAGCGGAGAGCGAGGCGGCCTCGATCCCAGGATCGGACGAGTACGAGATCTGTGCAGGTAAGCGAGGGAGCAATTCGAGCACCTACCTCGGTCTTGAGACACTCCCACAGCTCCTCGCCGCGCTCAGCAACGGCCTTCTGGCCATATGCGGGAAGACAAACGGTCATAGTCTGCAGCAGGTCCTTCTGTACTTGTCAGCTGGTGGTTCCAGTGCCGCTGCTTACCATAGCCGGGCCAGACGATGTCGGGTACTTTTCCAGGAAGAGCGGAAGAGCCAACTCGGCAAAGTAAGGCGAGGCGCTGAGGCAGTTGCGCAGAGCGAGCTTGAGGTCGTCGGCAGTGATGCCGTAGGGGTCGTTGGGGGGAGGGCGGAACGAGATGGGGAAGTAGCAGAAGGTGACGTCAAACATGTCCTGAGGGTCAGCTGGAGAACGTCGCCGGCACCAACCTTGATCTGAGCCCGGACGTTGAACGTTGTCAGAATTGTGCGGTCAATCTGGAACAACAGCATGAGGTTGCGCGGGTCCTTCTCTCCGTCCACCATCTTGGTGTAGCTCGCGATAAACTCGTCGCCCATGCTCTGGAACGCATCACGATGCCTGTCGATGAGGGAATCAAACAGCTGGTACACCTGGTGGCGGACTGCCTGCGTGCAAGCCTTCATGTTCACGTTCTCCACAATCCTGAGCGTCAGTGGAGGTCTCGCGGGGGAGGTAGCTACTCACTGCTGGTACACCTCCACAGCTGCGTCATCGTCAAACGTAGTGACTCCCAGCTTGGACAGCACCAGAAGGGCGCTGAGGGACGGGGGGAGGAAATCGACGTCCTCGAGGTTAGCGAGGAAGAAGTTGGCCAATGTTCGAGCTGACGGTCAGGGCGAGTCATTGACGGGTCACATACCAGCTGGTCGGTTGATCTTGGAGCGTTCGACGGTGGAGATCAGGTTGGAGAGGTATGTTAGGCCTTAAATAAGCGCTAGTCACGTCTCTGAGCTCACCCTTGACGCGAACAGCGTCCTCGACGGCGGTGAGGAACGGGCCGAGAGCCTGCACTACCTCGATAAGATTGGAGTCGCCATTGTTGATACCTGGTGTGATTAGCAACTATCCTCTAGCTGGATGATGAGCTTACTCTGCACGAGCTCTGCGTTTGGCGTGAGATCCTCGGAAGTGATCTGAGTCCGCACGATACGCGGCACGTCCATGATGAGTAGCGTCGCTGTTGAAGTAGAGTGTAGAAAGAAATGGTCAGCCAGCAATCAGCTTTCGGTTTGGAAAGCCAGTAGCTGTTTAGATCATGTCATAAAGGGTTCATCTCGGTACATCGGTAACTGGTCGAAATATAGGAATGATGTGTAATATTTATATGGCAGCACAATCAGTCATGCGATCTGAAGTGCTTTGAAGAGATAGTAGTGATAGTGATAACGAGTCTGGGTAAACCTTAAGATACGTAATGTCAACAATTGATCAGCCTCACAGTGATCAAGAGACGCGCCAAAACAACACACCAACCATGTCCACAACCATTTTGGGTTGCCTTTTTGTGGCGTTTATTTTTCCTCAACCATCCCTCATGCCCTCACCGTTCATGAATTGATTTCCTAGCGCACCTTAAGCACGATCCTAGCACTACTACCTCAAGATTTACAGTTGGTGCAGGCTGGCCACACGTCGGTTCTTACGCTCACCTCTCAACTCTCAAGCCTTTCGCATTTTGTTTGTGCATAGCTTGCATAGCCGACAAGAGGCCAGAGGGAACCGCGGGGATCCTGACGCCAGCCAGCCAGCTCACAGACTAAATCCTCTCATCGCGCTACATCTTTACTCTTCGTTGCTTGTTATCTCTCTCATCGACACACGACCCCACACTACCACTTGGCCTACTGAAGGTGGTAGCCTCACCCCCGCCTTGGTACCATGTTCAAGTCGTCCAAACCGCCCGCGCTCGACCCGAGCACAGATTTCACCGGCACCCTCCGCGAGACGTCATTCTACAAGTATGGGCACCTCCGCAACCTCGGCATCACCGGCGAGATCACCTCGCTCGCTGTCGATCCGCTCCTGTCGCTCCTTGCGGTAGGAACGGCGGCAGGAATGGTGCACGTCTATGGAAAGGAGTCGTTCCAGTTCTCACTCCCAGTCTGCGCACCTCTGCCGGGGACGGGCAAGAAGGCGGACAGCATCAAGTTTCTCGTCTTCCACCCAGGACACAGCCGCTTGGTCGCGATCGACTCGGGCAACATGCTGCACTCGTTCTCGCTGAGCAACATCACCGACAGCATGAGCCCCAATGTCTCGCCGCCCCTTCCCACCCGTGAGGCCAACTTTATCCTCTTTGGAGAGGTCCGCGCCGTCGAGCAGCCGTTGCCCTCATACACTCACCTGTTCATGACCATGCGCGATGGCGTCACGCTTGCGTGGGACCTGCGCCAGCGAGCCATCTCCACCTTCAAGGTTCCGAACCTCTGGGCGATTGAGGAGGAGCGCCTGGTACGCTCGGGAGTTCCAGGCCGTCACAAGACCATTGGCGGGTGAGTGTGAAGCGCATGCAGCGAGGACCATAGCTGACCATACAGCCCAGCTGCAACATGCTCCGCAATGAACCCACGCGATCTCAACATCATGCTCATCGGGTATGAGGGTGGTGTTGTTGCTTGGAACTTTCAGAAGGGAGCGATCGACAGGTGCTTCGAAATGACGCTGCCGCCAGGTGCGACCGGCGGAGGAAGCTACTTTGACAATGTTGTGCGTATGATGGTTGTGCCGCTGGCTTGTGCGCTGAGAGCTGACGAAGAACAGGCGCTGTGGTCTGAGCGGACACCCGGTGTTACCTGCATCGCATGGCGTCCTGACGGCCTCGTGTTTGCAGTCGGACACGCAGACGGCTGCATCACGTTCTGGTCGTACGAGGATGCCGACAAGCCGCTCATGGTTCGCACCCTCACACACGAGGACGTCAATGTCACCGACGCGGAGTCGCTCATGGAAGCGGGCGTTTTAGGGGGGCAACCACGCACAAAGCACGACTTTGAGGGCATGCCCGTACTGCCTGCGTCGATGGCGAACCGTGAGCCCATCTTCAAGCTCACGTGGGCCGGCTTCCCCACCCAAGCGGAAGTCAAGCTTCTTGCGACCCAGAAGGAAGGAGTTCCAGTGACGAATGCGACGGCCGAGTACGCTGAGCGTGGGGAGACGCTGTTGTTTGTTCTGGGTGGACAGAGCGCGGGCGAGAAGCCAGGAATCAACATGCTCCAGCTTCCTGCGTACCAACCTCCGCTGCCATCTAAAGCGAAGGGGAGCGGGTCTCCCATGTCGGAAGGTCTTTCTGCCACTACACGCTCAGCCTACCGGGACTCGCTCTACCCGACGGGCTCCTCCAACTACACGACCAAGACTGCACCCGAGGACTTTATCCTTCTTCCTCGCACCAGCCCCTACTTTTCCATGGGACACGATCCCATTGCGATCTTTGTTCTGTTGACGCCGGATCTCAAGCTGGCTCATCCCTTTGCGAGTGCCGAGCGCCAGCTGGAATCTTATGTCTGCCCTCCGCCGCGGTCTTCGACTCCGCCACCGGTGCTGGGTCGTAAGAACTACGCCACACCAGGGGCCGGCGAGAACTTGATAGCGTTCACCCCGGCGCCGTTACGCCAAACTACTGCCCCGCGCCCATCGAGCTCCAGTTCAAGCTGGAAGTTCCCGTGGAGTGCGTCTCCGACGACGAGCGTGAGCCCTTCCGTCACTCCGACCACCCCGACATTCGCTGGAGGTCTCTTCCGCCGCAACTACCGCCTCCCATCACAGATCTGGTCTGGAGGATTGGCCGTGCTCGGCACAGACGTCATCTCCCTCCCCACGCCGACCTTTAAACGCCTAATCGCCTGGTCTATCGACAACGGGGCTGAGAATGCTGCATCGCGCGTGCCGCTCAGGGGAGGCTTGGCTGTTCCGGACCTCCAATCACACGGTGCACCTGACATCAAGGTCACCAAGATGGAGAACTACAGGCTGCTGGCAACATGGCACGCAGACTGCACTGTGCGGTTCTGGGACATCTCACCTCATATCCTCGTTCTCCCTACTCCCTTGCAGTTCGAGTTCCCCAACCCGCTTCCGCACCTGACGATCAACATCGGGGAGTGGCTCCGCCATCGCGATGTTGCACTGCTGCCCCTCGCCAAGCTGTGGGCAACTGACCGCTCAAAGGTACAGATTGCGGGTGTGTATCTCGCCCGCGAGAGCCTCGAGTGCGTCATCACCTTTGTGACCGGCGAGGCCATCGTAACCAAGTTTGGCGAGAGCACGTCAGGTGCGCTGAGCGGGTACGGATCGACAGATGAGGACGAGAGTGCGCGCGAGGAGAGGGAAGAGTACTTCCCCCCGCAGCCGCCGACCGACGCCGACTATGTGGACGAGATCACCCCTATCGACCAGCTAGCGCGATGGGGCACCGATGGATTCAAGCCGGTGATCATTTTCACTGCGAAGCGAGGCGAGGTCGTCTCGTGTGCAGTGTCCGACATTGGTGAGTCGACAGTAGGGTCTGAGCTGACAAGAAGGGTTCATTGCCGTTGCCTATGTGCAGAACTCGCTCGCTATTCTCGATATGCGCGGTCCCGATGTGATCCTCCGCGAAGGCTTCAACGAGGAGGGCGTGACGATGAAGCGCAGGAAGCGCAAGGGCAATGTCCAGAACATGCCGGCCGAAAACTCGTTGGTGGGATCCATGAAATGGGTCATCTCGGGTATGGGGGGAGACGCCAACCCCCGTCCCCGTCTGATCGTGTCGTACATGAAGGGGTGAGCTCGGTCATGGTGGACAAAAAGCTGACAGACAGAACGACAAAGATCTACGGGTTAACCAACGTACTGGGCGAGTGGCTCGTAGAGCAGCGGCCGCCCACATTTGCCAACGAATCGTTGGCGAACCCCCTCGCGACCTATGTCATCGACCCGACCACAGGAGTAGAGTTATCCCCGTCTCCCTCGGCGCTCGCAGACGTTATCGACGGCCCGCAAGGCCCGGACGGCAAGTGGAACAAGGAAGCACCGCCCCACTGCCTCTGGATTGCTGGCTCCAAGAACGCGATCCGCTGCTCGATCAACTACAACGGCGAGCGTGTCGCAAAGGTCGAGTTTGAGCAGGAAGAACTGAGCGACGTGCGCTATGTTACCCGCCACGGTGAGTTCAGCTCCATGGTACATGTGCTAACATCCAGGACACCGCGTCGTTGTGGCAATCACAACCACTGGCAGTGCAATCTTCTACTCTGTCCCGTTCCTGCAGTACATTACTCGCCTGGAGCTGTTCTACGGGGGTGAGCCGCGTCCCATCGGCCGGTTAAGCTTTGACGACCGCTCGGGCGACTTTGTGGAGTATAGCGGCCCGCTGGATATCGCGCTGCGCACAATGTTCCACTTCCGCAAGCCGTTCCCGCCGCGCATCGACCCATGCTACCTCAAGACGCCGATACCAGTACAGCCGACGCCGCTGAGCGCCTCCATGCTCGGCTGGATGTGGGGTGCCGGCCCTCTGACTGGTGCGGGTCTGGACAGCCTGGTGGCAGGGCCCAACCGCCCGGCACCACCCCGGCCGCCGCCCGCCCCACGCAAGCCGCTTATCACTTGGGGTGAGGCGCCAGCCAAGCCGGCGCCGACGGTAGCTGCCACGCCCTCTGCTCCGAAGCGTCCAGCAGTGCACAAGCAGCGTGCCCCCACTGCCGACGCCCGCGAGCGTGGCGATGTGTACTCTGAGCTCCAGATTTCGATGCACCGCCGAACAGACTACCTCGACCGCCTGAACGAGAGCGTCAACTCTGCGGCCGAGTCGGCGCAGACGTATCTCAACTCGGCCCGCGATGCCGCGTTCAAGGAGAGCGCCAAGGTCGGCGCAAAGGGCATGTTTGGGAAGATGTTGTAGTGAAAGGCAGATGAGCAGTTAGGATGGCCACGGGGTGTGACAGATTTTGTTGTGTGGTAGTGTACACATGGATGTATGGACAGTTTATGACATGGTCTTGCGAGGGTCTGGCTCGTATCTGACAGGTCGGTATCGGCGCCAAGGTCTAGCTGCAAGCTAAAGATCCATGGGCCTCGATGGCTCATGAATGCGTGAAGACAGCATGCTGAGCCCTTCACGCCTGCAAGCCCGACTGTGTCACCCCCAGATACAGACTGCCACCATCTGTCTATTGTTCCTCTCGGCTGTCCACAGACACACAGTTACGTAAGTAGAATCAGTTCCCTCTAAGAAATGGATGCCTGAGTGAGTCAGGTAGAGTATAATACGTAATACAAATGGAAATACAAACCTATTCAATAACCAGTAATACAGTCCACGAAAGTATTATTAGTACCAAATACTAGCAACCCCTTCCTGGCTGGCGGCGTTTTCGGCGCTACAGCTTTGGTGGCATTTTTTTTCGCTTGTCACTGTGGATCAGATTTCAACTCAGGGCGTGCTTTGCTCGCTGCCAGCTACTGCAGAGAGGCTGCTTTGAGACGACGTTGAACGCTACTTGCTGGACCTGTTCATCACCACAAAACCGCTTCGCGCGACCGATATCTCTACCTACCCCATCTCGGTCCTCGGCCCCGCTCCCCCCCGCCCCACTCCGCTCTTATCAACAAGAGTCACGCGTGGACACGTCGAACTTATCCCCTTCGACTTGTATCCCCCCCCTCCGACTTCAAAAGCACGCGCGCCGCGACTTTCGTTGTTGCAACAAAAGACAATAGACTATTGTCACAACCCCCCACTTCCTTACCACCATGTCTTGTATGTCTACCAGGAGGTCCTGCTGCTGCGCGCATGCAGCCTAGGCAAGTATCCGAGCGCTAACACCCGCAGTCTTTACGCGTCTTGGCGACTCGGACTCGGACTCGGAGTCTGACAACGAGTCCCTCGTCTCCGAGGACGAGAAGCCCCAGAAGAAGTCTCTCACTTCCAAGTTCCTCCGCGGCGACTCGGACTCTGATAGCGATGACTCGGACTCGGACAGCTCGGACGAGGAGGAGGAGATGAGCGACGACTCGGACTCGGACGCCCCGAAGCGGAACAAGGCGTCCCAGTTCCTCATGGGCGCCGACTCGTCGGATGACGACTCGGACGAGGAGGACAAGGTTCGCGTCATGAGTGCCAAGGACAAGCGGTGAGTACAATAGAGAAAAGGTGTATCTAATCCCAAGCTTCGCCGAGATGGAGGCTGCGATCAACAGCATCCAGAACGCGACCAAGGCTGGCGGCGCCGCCTGCGACTGGGTGGCGGCTTCCAACGAGCTCGAAAAGCTTCTCCGCTTCATCCAGCGCCACCAGACCTCGATGCTTGCTTCCCCCATCCCCCCTGCCGGCCACATCCCCCCCGCCTTCCTCCAGACCATCACCGACCTCGACGTTGCCGTCAATGACACCATCAAGGCTGAGAAGTCGGCGGCCAAGAAGATGAACGGAGCCAAGAGCAAGGCCCTCAACTCGATGAAGCAGACTCTCAAGAAGAAGCTCAAGGAGTTTGAGACCGTTGTTGCCACCTACAAGGAGGACCCCGAGGCGTACGCCACTGCCTACAACGTGGCCAACACCCCTCCCAAGGTCAAGAAGGTCAAGACCGCTGCCGCTACCGCCGAGGGCGAGGAGGGCGAGGACAATGACTTTACCACCATTGGTCGTGGCGGTCGCCAGCTTGCTCTTACCGCCGACGGTGTCTTCAAGACCCTTCGCGAGATCTTTGAGCAGCGTGGTCGCAAGAACACTGACCGTGCCGAGACTATCCGCATCCTCTCCAAGCTCCTCGAGGTCTCGGAGACCACCTACCAGAAGATCCGTGTGCTCCTTGCCCTCATCCCCGCTCGTCTCGACTACTCGCAGAACCTCCCCTCGATCCCTCACGACTCGTGGGTTGCCTGCCTCAAGGAGTTTGACCAGCTCCTCACCATCCTCCTCGGCGACAAGGACTATGTCATCCAGGAGAACGTTGAGGAGTACGACGACATGGCCGACCGCACCCCCGAGACCGAGGGCGGTCGTGTTGCTGTTCCCGGAAACATCATCTCGCTTCTCGAGAACCTCGACAACGAGTTTGCCAAGACTCTCCAGCACACTGACGCTCACGAGCGCGGCACCGAGTACATTGAGCGTCTTCGCGAGGAGGCTCCCCTCTACACTGCCATCACCAAGGCTCAGATCCTCTTTGAGCGTGAGGCTTGGGCCGACCAGACTGTTCGTGCTGTCATGCGCCGTCTCGAGCACGTCTACGCCAAGCCGGATGCCATTGTCGACCACTTTGAGACGGCCGTCAACAAGAACCTCGAGGGCCTTACCTCGGAGATCACTCCCATTGGTGCCACTCGTGACGCTTCGGGTCTCATCCATCTCCTCTGTGTCTACATTTACCACTCGGACGCCCCTCTCCTCCGTGCCCGTGCCATTCTTGCTCACATCTTCAACCACGCCATCCACGGCCGCTACCACCAGGCTCGCGACCTGCTCCTCATGTCCCATCTCCAGGACACTATCCAGCACGCCGACGTCGCCACCCAGATCATGTACAACCGTGCCGTTGTCCAGCTTGGTCTCGCTGCCTTCCGTGGCGGCTTCATCCACGAGTGCCAGACCATCCTCTCCGAGGTCTTCCAGACTGGTCGCCAGAAGGAGCTCCTCGCCCAGGCCGTCCACCGCTACAACACCCAGCTCTCGCCCGAGCAGGAGCTCATTGAGAAGCGTCGTCTCCTCCCCTTCCACATGCACCTCAACGTCGAGCTCCTCGAGGCCGCTTACCTCACCTCGTGCATGCTTGTCGAGATTCCCCTTCTCGCATCAGTCGACACTGAGGACCAGCGCCGCCGCATCGCCTCCAAGAGCTTCAAGCGTCTTTTGGACGGTGCCGAGAAGCAGGCGTTCATGGGTCCCCCGGAGAACACCAAGGACCACATCATGAAGGCCTCCAAGGCTCTCCAGGCCGGCGAGTGGGAGCAGGCCCGCGACTTGATCCTCTCGATCAAGATGTGGCAGCTCCTTGACAACGTTGACGACGTCAAGGCCATGCTCACCCGCAAGATCCAGGAGGAGGGTCTCCGCACATACCTCTTCACATACTCGCCCCACTACGCTTCGCTCTCCCTCGGCCACCTCGCCGACATGTTCTCTCTCCCCCAGCAGTCGGTTACTTCCATCATCTCGCGCATGATCTACACCGACGAGCTCGCCGCGTCGCTCGACCAGATCGACCAGGTCGTCGTCTTCCACCGCGTGGAGCAGACCGAGGTCCAGCGTCTTGCCCAGCAGCTCGCCGAGAAGGTCGTTGTCATGGTGGACGCAAACGAGAAGACGCTCGACGTCAAGCTCGGCCAGGCGCCCGGCAACGAGCGCACCGGTGCCAAGGGCGAGGGCGCTGGCGGCGGCGACCAGCGCCGCCAGGAGAGGAGAACCGGTGGTCGTGGCGCTTACCGCGGCCGTGGACGGGGAAGGACGGGCTTCAACTCTGGCCTCGGCAATCAGCGCCGGGTGGCGGCGTAAGAGTTGGGTTGGGGTTAGTCATGTAGATTCCAGTATGAGAGTAGTGTGACTGCATAGGTGATCTAGTGCTAGTGAGGGGGGTGCATGCTGCAAGGGAGTTATGTGGCTCAGAGGCGGAGGCAGGGGTTCGATGCCGTTGGACATGGACAAAGTGAGCCATCGGACATGAATCTCGAAAAGCTCGTCTTAGAATCGTGATAACCTAGCGGCGACTATATTACACGTCATTCTTCCACTCCTCCACAGTCCAAAACGTCCAATATGTACAACCAACTTCTTGCCTCCACAACAACAATCCACAACAACAACAATGTCCATCCCCGAGCCGCCCGCCGGGCACACGCGCCCCGTCGTCTTCTTCGACATTACGATCGGCGATGCCGCCGCAGGACGCATCAAGATGGGTGAGCCCGCAGTGTTGCAAAGCTGACATCCAGAGCTCTTCAGTGACATCACACCAAAGTAGTGACCCTTGCGCGATTATTCTGACAGCAGGACGGCCGAGAACTTCCGGCAGCTGTGTACCGGCGAGCATCGGTGGGTTTTGGCGAGAGAGGAGCTAACGGCAGTGTGAACGGGACGCCGCAGGGCTACAAGGAGTCGACTTTCCACCGGTATGTTGTTCCTGCTGGTTGGGCTAACATGCAGCGTGTAAGTGGAGCTCACGGGGCTCGTAGTAACCTCCAGGATTCCCTCGTTCATGTGCCAGGGCGGCGACTTTCTGCGCCACGACGGCACAGGCTCGTTCTCGATCTACGGCCCCGCGTTCGAGGACGAAAACTTTGACGTCAAGCACAGCGGGCCCGGTCTGCTGTCGATGGTGAGCTGTGCGCTTTCGTGGAGCTGACAGCAGGCAAACTCGGGTCCCAACACGAACGGATGCCAGTTCTTCATCACCACTGCGCCGGCCCACTTCCTCGACGGCAAGCACACGGTGTTTGGCCGCGTCGTCGACGGCCTCCTCACGGTGCGCAAGATTGAGAACACGCCCACGGGGGCCAACAACAAGTGAGCCAGTGCTGGGGCTTCCGCTGACGCCAGGCCCAAGATGACCGTGCGGATATCCGAGTGTGGAGAGATGTAGCGCTGATGTATTGAAATATTGCATTGTTGTCGTCGCATTACTCTAATCCTACGTATCCCGCCGCCCGTCCCAGTGTCGTCTTCTCAAACATCTCCGTAGTCACCTGCGCCAGGAAGCCGGGGATGCTCTGGCGCTCCGTCACCCAAAAGTCTCGCGCCTCCTCTAGGCTGCGCGCCATGCCGCCCATCATGGCCATGGTGCCAAAGTGGCCCTCGTTGGAGGTGAACTTGAGCGTTAAACCCATCTTGCCCTTGGGCGCGTACATGCTCGTGAGGCGGATGTCGGCGCCGTTCTCGTCAAACTTGATGCGCCACCCGAGGAGCGAGTAGACCGACTCGAGGAACTCGCGCGACTTTGCGCCAAAGATCTCCTTTAAGCGCCGCAGGCGCTTCTCGTGCGCGGCCTCGAGGTCGGCGTTGTCCTGCTGCAGCCGGTCGTAGCTGATGCGGGGCACGAGGCCGCGTGCGTCCGAGCCACTGCTGGACGGCTCCTTGTCCACCTCGGCCAGGCGGTCGAGCAGCGCGGCATTCTCCGCCTTGAGCTTGTCCAGCTGCTCGGTCCGCACGGCATGGATCTTGGCCGCAGGATTCGCCTTGAGCTCGAGACACCGCTCGCGCTCGGGGTTGAACTCGCCGCTCCACACTCGGCTCATGAGCTCGGCCACTTCCGCCTCCATTGAGGCTTTTGCGGCCGAGAACTCGGCGGCTGTTGCTTCCAAGTCGGACAGTTCTGCAGTCAGTGGCAGTCTGTAGCCATACGTACCATTCTCCAGACGCTCGATCACCGCCTTCGCCTCGGCCAACTCGGACGCCTTGGCCATTCCGGCTCCCTTGGCGAGGCGTTCCTCCGCGTCTCGCGAATCACGAGATACATCCTCGAGCTTGGCCTTGTACGTCTCAACCAGGGCCTGCAGTTGCTGGATGCGCGCTTTCGACTCTGCGTCACTCGGTTTCGTGTCTGTGCCGGCTGTGGGTGCAGAGTACGACGCCAGCTCGGCCTTGAGCAGCTGCTCCCGCGTCTCTGCACTCTGGCGCCCTTGCTTTGCCCAGCGGAGTTCGCGGTTGGCTTCCTCCAGTTGCTGCGTGAGACTGTATGCGGCGCCGCCAGAGTTGGAGGCCAGGTCCGTCAGGCGGGCGTGCAGCTGGTCGTTGGTCTTGATCTGCTCGCTCAGTTCTGCCTTGACCTGTTCGTGGAGAGTCGACAGAGCGGAGAGGCGGCCCTCAAGCGTGCTCCTGTCTGCCTCCGCGTCCCCAGATGACGCGAACTTTTGCGTTAATGTTCTGAGCGTTAGCACATGAGGTTCTGTAGTCCGCTCACTCGATCTCATTCCTGGCGCGCCCGAGCTCGACGTTGAGGGACCTGACTTCGTCCCGCAGATCACGTTCGGCGAGCTTGGCAGCGGAATCCTTGCCGTCCGCGTCCTTCTTCCACTTCCTCAGCTCGTTGACCTCGGTCTGCAGCGCGTCGTTCTGGTTCTGGAGTGTGACGAGGTTCTGAGATTGGCCTGGATGTCAGTTCAGTGCCATACTTACAACTTACGCCGCGTTTCCTCGAGAACAATACCACTCGCGCGCTGCTCAGCCTGGGCGTCCTTCTTTGTCGCAGCTTCGTGCTCCTGCTTGCGCCGCAAGTCATCCAGCTCGATAGCGAGATTCTCCGCCCGCCGCTGCCAGTCCCGGAGACCATCCCGCTCTCCCTCCACCTCCCGCAGCCGGTCTTCGAGGAGCTTGATCTCGTCGCGCACCTCGCTTTTCAAGCGCGAGTGCTTGGCGTTCGCCTCGCGGTAGAGGCTCTCGTACTCGACGGCGCTCGCCGTCGCCTGCCGCGATTTGAGCCGGTAGTGAGTGAGCGACTCTACGAATTTCGCCTGCGGTCAGCTCCACACACACACAGACACACCTTTTCGGCGCCCCACTCCTCCTCGCGCTGCCGCAGCGCCTCCCGCTCCCGCGTCTCGCCGTCGAGCAGGATCCCGCGCTCCTGCTTCAGCTGCCCGATCTCGCGGCGTTGCTCCTCAATGTCCTCGTCGCGCTTGCGCACCAGCCGCTCGAGCTCGACGACCTTGCGCTCCAGCGTAGTTTGCCGTCCCTGCGCGGTGTGCAGTGCTCGCCGGGTCGCGGTGGGGTCTGCGGTCAGCGACGATCAGCATCCGGCCTACCTTCGCTCAGACTCGCTTCGGCGGCGGACCGCTTCAGCGACATGGGCGTGCGTGTAATGGGTAGCCGAGAGCTTGGCGTTCGTAGAGAGGAGCCGCTCGGGAGGCCGGAGGGCCTGTCTTGCCGGTCCATCTCGGCGGTTGGTTTAATGAGTGGACAGTGGAATGGTTTGTTGTGATGGAAACCTGACGCAACTTGGACGTCGTTGTTGTAGAGGACTGAGGTGAACAGTAGGTTACGTAACAGGGAGAGTTCACGCTGAAGCCACGTGGAATCACACCCCCAGTTGCCTGACGCCCATTCCGCGTTCGACCCAAGGCCTAGTTAGCTGTTAGTGCATGGTGCAGCGCTAGACTCAAGATCCAGTAGGAATTGGAAGGGTTCGAGCTCGGGCTTTCGGTATCGCAGAAGAGCTGCGAGCGAATACAAGCTCGCTCGTCGGCACACGAGCAAGTTGCTTGTTCGATGACGCTTGAGCCTCATCTCGGAATCACGTGATCTCTCCAAGAACTTGAGATTTCGTGAACATTGCGCCTGTATTTGTCCAAATATCCAGTCAGGATCATGTTCCGACTTCATCCTTGTCGACTTGCCCAAACCCTACCACCATGTCCGACTCAGCCGCGCACGCCGCCGTTCTCATCCCCTCGGAGGCGATCCCCGAGGACGCGGTGCACGTCAAGGGGCCCGACTTTTCCAAGCCCGTCGACCTGCTCGAGCTGCTCAAGGGGTACGAGACCATCGGCTTCCAGGCGACCGGTCTCGCCCGGGCCATTGAGATTATCGAGGAGATGCGCCAGCAGCGCGAGAACACCGAGAACCCACTCACGCTCTTCTTGGGCTACACGTCCAACCTCATCTCGTCGGGACTGCGCGAGATCATCCTGTTCCTCGCCAAGAACAAGCTCATCGACGCGCTCGTCACTACGGCTGGCGGCGTCGAGGAGGACTTTGTCAAGTGCCTCGGGTCGACGATTCTGGGCGACTTTCACCTCGCCGGCGCGGACCTCCGCAAGAAGGGGTAAGTGCTGATCGAGAAACGTCAGCTCACATCAGCCTGAACCGCATCGGCAACCTCCTCGTGCCCAACTCCAACTACGGCAAGTTTGAGGACTGGGTCATGCCCATCCTCGACCAGATGGTCAAGGAGCAGGAGGGACCGGAGAAGACCAAGTGGACACCAAGCACGGTCATTAACCGTCTCGGCAAGGAGATCAACAACGAGGAGAGCGTGTACTACTGGTGCTGGAAGGTGAGCTTTGATGAGGTGACGTATAGCTGACAGCCAGAACGACATTCCCGTCTTCTGCCCCGCCCTCACCGACGGCTCGCTTGGAGACATGATGTTCTTCCACACCTACAAGGCCGACCCTGCTCCTCTCAGCGTCGACATTGTCGGCGACATCCGCAAGCTCAACGACATGAGCATCCACTCCAAGCAGGCGGGCATGATCGTCCTCGGCGGTGGTGTCTGCAAGCACCAGATTGCCAATGCCATGCTTTTCGTAAGTTAAAGTATGCTGAACGAACTGACACCACAGCGCAACGGCGCCGACTACGCCGTCTACATCAACACCGGACAGGAGGTGAGATAAAAGCACTTTCATGCGCTGACAACCAGTACGACGGCTCCGACTCTGGTGCCCGTCCCGACGAGGCTGTCTCGTGGGGCAAGATCCGTGCCAACGCAAAGAGCGTCAAGGTGAGATGGAAACTGGCTTCACATGCTAACATCTAGGTATACGCCGACGCGACTCTCGTGTTCCCCCTCGTTGTCGCTGCCACCTTTGGCAAGGCCCACTGGGACAAAAACAGCCAGCAGGCTTAGAAAACCACGTACTCGTGCCATAGAATACCTTGCATCATCATACCCTCCCTTCGATAACTGTATAAACCCTTCATAGCGTACAGAAACATATTGCCGTGGGGAAAGACGTCCATTGCACTTGCGCCCATGTCCGGCCGACAAGCTGGTTCTCAACCTCACATACACGCCCCAGCGGCGGTGCCGCGGCGATGCGTGTGGTAAGTTCAGTGCGCGTAAAGTTATTGTTATTCTCATCCCGATCCATCCTGACATCTCCGGCCCGCACAAGACGCTCCTCCGGGAACTCCAGAACCTCATCGCGTCTATCGTCCTCCAGACCCAGGAGAGTGTGGTCGCCACCATGTCGCCGATGGCCTCGTGCCGCTCAAGGAGGAATGCCCGATCGCCGTGTCAGCCTCGAATACACCGCACACTACCTCCGCCGCATCGCAGAAAAGGACCCCAACGCCACAGTCGAAATCGTCGCTCTCAATACCTACGCGCAGCCCAAGTGCGAGAGGACGTCGCTAGAATCACACCGTATGGTCGCTGGTGAGTGGATGGAGAAGTGGAGTATGGAGGTGGCGCTGAGGTCCCAATAATGATGTCGGATTAGAGTCGGTGCGCACGCCAGAAACGGACAGTCCGGGACTAACAATGGTGGCTACTGTGTGGTATGTGGTATGGTGACGGTGACCAGCGGTGGGTGCGACAACAGTACAGTACATACACTATCTTGGGATCAGGTTCTTCCATGACTTGCATGTACCATTGCGTCAACTTCATCTTCATCCATCTTACATTTTACAACAACACTTGTCAACCAACGTTTTCCTACTCTGACCAGCAAATATGACCCATCCATACCCTCTCTCTCCACCCCACAGTGAAGCATCCACATCATCTTCGGATTCTGTCGATTTGGACGACCTTTTTATATTAATATCTAGGTTCCAAGACGTAACCGCCTTCACCAAGTGGATACAGTCGTACCGTTTGGACAAAGTTCAACAACTGCTCTCTGAGGGAGAGAAATGTGACCCCATCGATGTCATGGGGGCGGCCAATTTCGCCGACGACCGTATCGTCGCCGCCTTCTTGGATCACGGCGCGTCACCAAACGCTCGACCTTCTTATGCATCTCCTGCGGATGCTGGTGTTGAGCCCGGCTGGGCGAACTGCGATACACCAGTTTGGTTCGAGCCCTCGCATGCTTCCGCAAGGGACTGGTATCCACTTATGGCCGCTTCATACTTCGACAGCCCGGGAGGTCCAGCATCACAAGCCAACCCGGTTGCGACGATGCGCCTCTTGCTGCGACATGGTGCCGACCCGTACGCCGAGATTCGTTACCCGATCATGCAACCAGACTGGGGTCCGTACCCCGGCCAAGATTTCGGTGCCGGCGGCCAATTCAACAGCACTGCCTTTCCTGATCAGTGGGGGGTGCGCAGCGTTGTGCATTCGCTTATTGAAGACGGAGCCGCGGTACTTGCTTTCTTCGATACGACTGATTTCAGTCTTGATTTGGAACGTCGCGACGCTCAAGGCCGAACCATTCTTCAAGCTATTTGCCGTTGCTGTAGCGGCCCAGATACCCCTGTCGGCGCAACGGGATTCGAACGCGATCAGTACTCATTGGTCACACCTGAAGAGAAGCTGTCGCTCTTCCATACCGCGCGCCTTCATGGTGCCGATATGCTGGCGGTGGACAACAACGATAAGAACATCCTCCACCATATGCTGGAAGCTGAGGCCTGCAACTCCTTTCAAGTGGTAGTGATGAAGGATGCGCTCACTTGGACCCTCGCGCATCATCCCCAGTTGCTCCATAAGCCCGACCGTTATGGGAACTACCCCCTTCACTCCAGTCTGCAACGCCTTCAATACGAAGCGCCTGTCAATAGACATTCCAAGCAACGCGACGTCGAATCGACTATACATCAACTCTTGGACGCTGGGGCAGATCCCTTAGTCCGTGACGCACGAGGCAACACTGCTCTTCACTACCTCGCCGAGTGTGGTCTTATTGACCCGCCCAATGGCGAAGCTGCACGCCAGCTCCTCCGTCGGTTTGTTAACGATGGTGTAGACGGAAGGGTTCGAAACGGACAAGGAATGACCGCCCTCCGAATGTTTTTAAAGCACGCATCGTACTCAACATACAATCTCACCCCCGATCAAGTGGATTCTGTTGACCGCGAAGTGTTGGCGTTGTTCGAGCAAGCCGGAGTGGACTGGATGGAGAGGGATGGACGGGGACAGACACTATTACATGTGGCGCGGAAATCAATCGAGCCTGAGCGTGCCGCTTTTCGATCCAAGTACTTGGGTTCAGAAGGGTATTGACCCCAAGATTAAAGACTCTGAGGGGACAGCACTTGACGAGTGGGTTGCGAGCCTCGGAGATTTAGATCCTACTAAAATGACGAGTTCTAAATGACGAGTTCTATCGCCAAGTAGATTGTGTAGATGCAAATGTAGTCAGCCCCCCACTACAATCCAGTTTGAGTGACTGGCATGACGCTTCGATCTTACGAGCCCCTACGAGCAGAACTCCATCCCTGGGACAGCCGCGGATGGAGTTTCTCCACCTCGAGCCCCTGCCCAAATTCCATCATGCACATCTACATCTACAAAGACAGCGATCACATACTAGATATATACCTATGTTGTAATAGTAATCCTGGGGACATCGCATCCCAGCTCGAGAAGAGCGTCCCGAACCAGCACAAGAACCTCATAATGTTCCTTTCCTGACTTTGACTCGGGTAACCAACTCGCCATCGCAGCCTTCAGCATAACCCTGGCCTCATCCCTCGTCACCTTCTTCTCTCTGATAATCATATCGAGACTCTCATGTCGAAGAAACGATAAAAGTGAAGGAAGAGAGTGTAGAGCGAAAAGGGGAAAAGGTGATGAGAGAGCCGGGAAAGTAAAGGGGAAAGAGGGAATGGCGTGGAAAAGACGTTGACTGTGGAGTTGTAGAGTTGTAGAGTTGTAGAGTTGTTGAGAGCAAGCTGGCTGAAATCGGACCTGCAGTCCGCAGGAATAGGCAGGTAAAATAGTCGAAAAGCCGCGAGGGTGATGAGAAATGCACAAAGAGAGATGGGCGTGGGGTGTGGTAACGACCAGTGAGCGAGTAGTGAGCGTCCCGGGGGCAGGGATGCAGCCTCACAGAGTAGTGCAATCGTACTTATACGTCTTTTCTTGCCTTTCCTCGGAGTGAGTGAACACTGCCTCTCCCCCGTTGACGGATTTCAGAGATGCATCCTACCAAAAGCGCTGTCAAGGTGACTGTAATATGTGCTTGTGAGTGGGTATATGTGTGCACAATGTGCCAGAGTAGTGAATGTGAAGTTCTCACAAAGACGTCCTCGTTTCCGTGGCCTGAGCGCAAACGCCCAATTTCTGGGAGATTCATTGTCAAAACGTGTAGAGCTTTCATTTCTTCATGCGTCCTTTTGTTATCTGGCTCAGCAGATGTACCGAGATGTGATGCATACAGTAAGCATAAGCCATGAGAGCCGGGGTCGCCACGGTAGAGGCACGAGTTGACGATGAAGCCGAGGCTCAGCCATTGGTGAGACGAAGAAGCAAAAAGGCTTCTACAAGCCCAACTGCCACCTGCATGCCACCATGCCACTGCAATGGAGCGCCATGTAGAATTGTTACGTAACAGCTTGTCCCCCACCCTCGTGGTATGATACACAGGACGGGAATCACTAGTACAGGTCTCATCGCGGTAGTCTCCTCCACCGCTATTGTCGTCGTCGCGTCGCGCATCTCATCCATCGTCGTGATTTCTCACATCTCATCCATCTCATCCCAGCTTGTGGCGACGTCCCCGAATGGCGCGCAGCCTGTACTCTATCGTTTGATCAATCTCGCATCGTGAATCTCAATCCATCTCGCCCCGTACTCCAGTCCGCCGCAGTCCGCCGTCGTCTAGAGATTACGTCCCCTCGGCCTGCAACTCGCGGCATCCGACCCCACCTGCCCCGCCAGCGCCAGCGCTGCACTGGCACCCCCTTGGCCACAACCACGAATCTGCTTGATCGGTGACGGTTATGGCGGCCCCCSCCCCCGTTCGCTCCGCAGCGATCCAGATCGTGCGTCCCTCCGACACCGCGACCAAGACCGAGACGCCGGAGAAGAAGAAGGGTGAGTCTATGCGTGACGACAGCGGATGTGTCTCGTGTGTGCCGAGGATGGAGGGTTGACACGCTACAGTAGACGCGACGCAGCGACTGTGCAGGAATGTGTTGATCTATGGGTAAGTTTGCCGGCGTGTGGACTTGTGGACAGTCTGCGGACTGGCACGCGTGCGGTTTTGTTTGGCCCGCCGCGGGCGCCGCGCGATGCATGCCCTGGCTAACGTATCAGGTCGTGCCGCTTCCAGGACCAAGGAGTGAGTGCTACAGACCGTCCAAGGTGGGACAATACTGACTTTCAGTGCGCCTACTACCACCCACCCGTGAGTACATTGCGTGTACCGCAGTCTCAGCAGTCGCTCACCCCTCAGCCTGGCACCGATCTGGCCAACGCGCCGTCTGTAGCGCCTCCGCCTAGTGCACCCGCCACGCCGACCCCAAAGTCGGGATTGAAGTGAGTGCCATCTGCAGTTTACCATCTAACCTGCAGCGCCGCGGCTGTACCGTACTCTACTCCCGACAACAGCAAGGATGCGCGCGGCCCCACCTCTGGCCTCGGAGTTGAGCACTTGTCTGCGCCAGTCTTCGTTCCCAAGGCGGCTAGTGAGACTTCGCCTCAGCCTGCGCCTGCTCCCCGTCCTCCTGTAGAGTGGACCAATGCTGCGCCGTTCGCGCCGTCGTCGGACGGCGGGCTAGCACCGTCCTCCGTCGCGTTTGACGAGGGCTTGGGCTTTGAGCAGCCGACGATGGAGGGAATGTACATGGCCAACGGACCTCGTCAAGTTGTGAGTTCCTTGGATCTCCCTGAACTGACATACCAGCCGGACCACCACCTCTACACTGCTCCTCTGCCCCACGTCGTCGGCCGCCAGCCCATGCACTCGTTCTTCATCCCCGATGATATTCGCAGGATGATCCACGCGCGCCAGGAGGCCACCTTCGCGAACCCGGGCATCTCTGCTGGTCTCCCCGCCGAGGTACATGTCTACCACTCGCTCGTCCCGCTGGGTAACCCCGCGACGCAGTCTTCTGTGAGCCGTGTGTACCACCACCCTGGTCCGGTCTACCGCGCATCAAGCACTGTAGATGGTAACGTCTACTGTCTGCGCCGCATCGAAGGTGAGTAACCCTTGAAAATCACCGCTCATTCCAGGCTTCAAACTGTCGAGCGAAGCGGCCTTCGCGGCTGTGGAAACCTGGCGACAGGTCCGTCATGCCAACATTGTCGGCCTGCGCGAGGCGTTCACCACCAAAGCTTTCAACGACAACTCGCTCGTCATGGTGTACGACTTCCACCCCGACGCTACGACTATTGCCGACGAGTGGCTCAGCCCCGACAGCATGGCTCGACGCCGTCAGGCAGGCATTCCCATCCCGGAGCGAGTAGTGTGGAGTTACGTGATCCAAATCGCCAATGCCCTGAAGGCTATTCACAGTGCTGGCCTTGCGGCGCGCAATCTCGACGCGACCAAGATCCTTATCACTGGCAAGAACAGGCTGCGCATCAACGGTGTCGGCATTCTCGACGTGCTGGCGTTTGACAGCCAATCGCCCATGACAATGTTCCAGCAGGAGGACCTGTACAGCTTTGGCCAGCTCATCTTCTCCCTCTGTGCGGACATCTTGCAGCCGGGGCAGCACTTTACAGCAGGTCTCGAGTACATTGGCCGCATGTACTCGCTTGACCTCAAGAACCTGGTCGGCTATCTTCTCGGCAAGCCGACGAACATGAAGACGATCGACGAGGTCCTCCGCCTTGCCGGTCCTCGCATTCTGAACGAGCTCGACGCGTTGCAGACCTACAATGACGCACTCGAGAGCGACCTCGGAGCAGAGGTCGAAAACGGACGCGTTTCGCGCATTCTTATCAAGCTCGGCTTCATAAACGAGCGCCCCGAGTTCGACATGGACCCCCAGTGGTCCGAGTCGGGCGATCGCTACGTGCTCAAGCTCTTCCGCGACTATGTCTTCCACCAGGTCCGGCCTGACGGCAAGCCCGTGCTGGACATGTCCCACGTGCTCACGACGCTCAACAAGCTCGATGCGGGTGCCCGTTCGCGGGAGAAGATCATGCTCGTCTCGCGCGACTCGCAGTCTTGTCTTGTCGTCGAGTACCGCGACATTTACCGGTGCATCGAGTCCGCTTACAAGTGAGTACCCCCGCTGCTTCCCCACTGACCCGCAGTGAGCTACGCAACTCGGGCAAACAGCCCATTGGCCGCCGTTAAGAAAATCCTAAACTGCCAAAAACATTGATAAACCACATGCAAACGTCCAAGCACAGAGAGCGTTACGGGGGAGGGTCGTGATTGGGATACCACTGGGCATGTGATGGGGGGAGTCAGGCAGTAACCCAGGCGGCTCGCGTCCCTCTCACAACGGAGGGTGTTGCACAGACTTCACGTGTCTGCTTCTCTAAACCTGATCAAGAATCGCCTTGCGACCAGTAGAGCGCGATAACATCACCGCTCGCCGTGCTATACATATACAACAATCTATGCGGCCTCCTCTTCCTCCTGCCTCCTGATCTGCTCCGCCATGCGTTCCCTCTCCTTCTGCCTCATACGGAGCAGCGTCGCGCTCTCGTACGACGAGTTGAGCTTGGACGCCTCCTCGCGCTCGTGGGTTTTCTGCTCATGAGCGGCCATGGCGGCCGAGACATTACCGAACATTGGTGCAGTGGAGGCGAACGATGTCGATTCCGGACGCGGCGTAGGGTTGAATGATGGCGCGGCTGTCGTACTCCGCTCCGAGCCGTACTTCTCCGCCCAGCTGAACCACGCCGGCTCGGCATTCACCCACTTGGCCTTGGCGCCCTTCTCGATCGCGCTGCCGCCCGAGTTATCGCGGAAGCAGGCGTAGCACCCGCCCCAGTTTCCCGGCGCGAACTCGACGACTGCGCGGGGTCCGCGCGCCTTCTTGCCCTCCTTGGCCTTGGAGGGCAGCATGGCGATCTCGCTGATGGCGCCATATTTCCGCAGGGCGGCGGAGAGGGTGTTGTCGGACGCAAGAGCCGAGCTGGGGGGCAGCTGGAGGCTGAGGGTGAGGTCGAGCGGGCCGATCGCGGGAATTGGCGGTTTCGACGGCGGCGGCGGAGGGGGGGCAGGGTTCATAGCCGCCGCGGCGCGCGCGCGCGCCTCATCCACGAGTCGTTGTCCCTCACTGCGCACCACCTCCTCCTGCGCCGCGGCCTTGCGGCGCGCCATCCCCTCGCTCCGCGCGCGCTTCGCCTCCTCCTCCCGCCGCACGAGGTCGTCCACGCCCGCCTTGCGCTTCGCGTCCATGTCCGCGCGGCGCGCCGCCTGCGCCCGGCTCGCCTCGAGCCTCGTGTCGACGTATTTCCGTTTTGTGGGGTCGGTCAGGATCGCGAGCGCGAGCGAGATCGAGTGGAACATGGCCGCCGCCTCGGGGCCGGGGTGCTGCTGTCAGCGGAGAGGGTTGGGAGGCTTACCTTGTCTGGATGGCATTTTAGGGCCTTTTTGCGATACGCGCGCTGCACGTCTTTCTCGGACGCGGCCAGCTCGATGCCGAGCACGGCGTACGCGTCGATCTCACGCTCCTCTTCTGTGAGCACCGCCATTGTGATTGAGGAGAAAGTAAGCAAGTGCAAGTTGCAAGTCTGTTGGTCTTGTTGATTTGGGTGGCGACTGCGGGATCAAAAAGTCACGTGCACTCGGGCACTGCACTGTGCCCAGGCTGTCCAGTCAGATCAACCCGATATGCGATAACATGCGCTCAATCTCGATATTTCCCTCGTGCCCCTCGTCTGTCCAAAATATCAGTCTGCAGCTCAACATCTCGACAAGCCTCCCAGCCTTCGAGTCTCAGCCAGCGCCACACCTCTAGGCGATGCTTTCCCAGCGCCCGCCGTCCCTCCTCAAGCGTTTCTGGCTCCACAGCCTCCGCCGCCCCGCCGCCGCCGCTCCCGCCGTTGTCCCCCGCTTCCGCGCCATGTCCTCCGCTCAGCCCGCGTCGCCGGGGCGTACTGCCGTCCGCGTCCCTGGTCCCGTTGAGACCGCTATGCAGAAGAAGGTGAGTCTCCCTGGTGGGGAGGGGGTTTGAGGTTTGTGAGCTGCGCACTGTTGAGCGTGAATCGGGTCTATGAGCTAGGCCGCTTGGGCTTGGATGGCCGCTTGGGCTTGGACGGCCGCTTGGGCTTGGATGGCTACAGGCTGGATAAGGTGACAGCCCTGTTGGGACTATCCTCCAGATCTGGACCCGTCTCCGGATTCTGGCCTCGCTTGACGTCCTGCTGCTCGACCCGCCGCGCGACAGCATCTGTTCTCAACTGGCACCTGACTAACGCACAGCTCATGGAGGCCTTTGAGCCAACGCTGATCCGCATCTCGAACGACTCGCGCAAGCACGCCCACCACGCCCCGATGCGTGCTGTCGGCGGCGGATCTGGCGAGACACGTACGTTGCACTAATTGCAAGGCGATTGTAGGCAGATGCTGACATGTTCATTATTGCTGTTCGCCACTTGACTCGAACTCTTCCTCGCATACTGCTGTAACTCGAACTGCCGGACCTGCCGCCGCCAACTCGTGTGTTACTTTCCTTGTGTTATGCTTGGCTTCTCCCTCGAATGACCCGAATTGGTACTTTCGCTTCTATCTCTCTCCGCACACACCGCCACATGCGTGCATCTCCTGTCCTTCGCTGCGACTCGACACTTCCGCCGTGCAGACTTTGCCGTCGCCATCGTGTCGCCGGCGTTCAAGGGCAAGACCCAGATTGCCCGTCACCGCCTCGTCAACACCCTCCTCAAGGACGAGTTTGACGCTGGCCTGCACGCGCTCAGCCTACGCCTCAAGACCCCCGAGGAGTGGGAGAGCGAGGCTGCCCGTGCGTAAGCTCGCGCGAAAGCTGTAGATCAAGGTTGAACTGTAGATGGACCTGTAGAGGAAACTGTAGAAGGGTAATGGAGGTAGTATCATTTCGCTGAAGCGGCTTGGCAGGTGGTGGGTCTCTACCTGTGTGCCACTCCACTATTGGAACGATTGCTGCAGCGTATGTTGTGTGCCTGCCGACACAAGCCTTGGGGGGTACATGAGGTACATATTGGCAGCAAGTCGAAGATGGTGGGCGGAACAGCCTGCGCCCAGACCTGCGAGGTGGACCAATCGGCAGAACACCTAGATGGATCTGAAAGCCCGAAGCTGAGAGTGGGACTACACGCGCTTGTCGGCTATCACAGCAGTGTTACAGCGTCCTAGCCGACGCCAAGCCGACACCGTCCCGGTCGTTGTCCCGCTGCAGAGGCACTGATAGGATGGACATTGCTCTGGCGCAGTAATGTAAACGCATGGTGGCTCGGTGGCTCGGTGGCTTCATTGACAGTCTAGGAAGTCGCAATTGAGCATTGACCGCCCGGAGAGACAATTGCACTTCCCCAGCAATGCAATCAATGAGCTTGGCACAGTCTCCCACCACTGTCACTCTCTGGGACCTTAAATTACGCGGCACGAAGGTACGACGGTACGACGGAGGGGCCGGAGCGCGGAGCGGCAGTCAATTGAGGGCACCGAGATCTCATGACCACTCTGCAGCCCTCTGACCTCTGACCCCACGGCCAACAAGATTGGATTCTGGAATCTCTCATTTACGATCAGGATCAGGATCCGGCGAGGCGAGGCATGAATGCACGAACGGATGAATGCATTTATGAACCACCCTCTATAACGAGTGTGCTTGCAGTCGTTGTGAACACTTCCGAGGAGTACGAGGTGCACGAGGCATGTCTGCCGAAAAGCGCAAAGCGGCAGAGCGGCAAGGCAAGCGGCAGGCAAACGGCACGGCGGCACGGCACCACGGCGGCGCCGCGGCAAAGCGGCCGATCGCTCTGACCGTACGTCACCGGTTGAAAGCAAAAGTCTAGAGCGTCGGCTGCCTGGAAACAAGGCACAAAGTGGACTTTCGGCTCACGGGGTTTAATCTTTCGCTGCCGCCTCGTGCCGCCTTTGCCGACCCGTGCTTGCATACGGCTGCCTTGTGGGTGGATCAGCCGCTCGGGGCAGGTATGCAGTCGGGTATAACATGCGGCGCCACTGTCGACCCCGACCATGTCGACCTCGACCGTGGTATCGAGGTCGCCATCGACGGAGACAGTGCGGAGCAGCTGTTTGCCGTTCTGGCCTCCCCGATCTGCGGACATAGAATATCCGCGTGTCAACCACTTCCACATGGGGAGTCTTGTTCATGCATTCCTTCTTCGGACATCGGCCAGAGAACAAATCTCTTCCCGTGCGATTGTGGGACACGGTTTCCGAATAGCACTGATCTTCCAGGCCACACTGTCCATTTTGCACGCGGAGATACTACTGCATCCAGCACTGCAACCAAGAACCACGCAGTGATCAAGTTTCGGGCCTCATATTGGCCCTTGGCCACTTAAGAGACACTACTGCGGAGTAATGCAGCGGTCCACCCGATCACACGTACGCCAGAGCCCACTCTTCGGATGGCATGTCTGTCCTAGATCATAAGTCTGTCCTGCCCTGGCGTGGCTGCCCACGAGGCCACCAGGCCACGAGGCCACGAGGCCACGGGGGTGGGTGCGCGGGTATCTCCCGCAAGCCAGCAGTGAGACCTATGTTGTGAGACTTATGCCGCTGGCCGCTGGGTCGCATCCCATCAGAGAACAATAGTCTCCTGCCAAGGCACAGCGCCGACATGGTCGGTCGTATTCATCTTTCTGCCAAACAACACCTTCATGGAACATTGCGTGCAGCCACGGCGAGCTAGCCACTGGCTCTCACAGCTCAACGGGAAATCCGATATGCAAAGCCACATTCCACGGTACGGACATGGCACGAGACATTTTTTCAAGGAGAGGAGCACAGTTCCGCGTCGTCTATCCACTTACACTGCTCGATGCTCTTCACTTGTTAGCCAGCTCCAGAGTCCATCCGCGACGGCCGTGGGGACCGGAGAAGGCCCATGATCGAAAAACCTTGTCATCAACTATATAGCAAAAAACCACCATCAGTATCCACTTTTTGACATCATGTCATCGTTTGCAAGGGAAAGCGGAAAGGCGACTTTAGATCCAGGACGTCCAGGTTACAAACCCGTTGTAGCTCTGTGCCTTTCTCGGCGCCGCCTTGGTCCGTAGGTCCGATCCCAGATCCAGTATCCAGTTACGTTGTGTTGCTCGAACGCCTTGAACTCAGTAGCATCAGTAGTACTGCAGCACTGTAGCCCAGTAGCCATCAGACAAGGTTCATCGTTCCCACCCACAACACGACGCCTGACGCCATCTCACTTCCATCCGCCGCCCTCCTGTCCCCGTGGGTAAAGCAAAGCAAAGCAAAGCAAAGCAAAGCAAAGGCAAAAGCAGGTTGATAGGTAGGTGAAGGTCGTAACGATCCAAACGACCCAGTATCCAAATGCAGGACGCCAACGTCGCACCCTGGCATCTGGCTGGTGGTTAATCGCGAGTACCTTTTGGGTACCTTTCGCCACGTGGCAGAAACAAGACTCATCAACTCCCGCCGGTCGCTATCCACCGATCTCCGGAGATGGAGCGGCGGCAGCGGGACCGCTCATGGCGACGACGCAGATTGCAGATTGCAGATTGCACCTTGCATCTTGGTGCAGGGGGTGGGGACCTTTGCGGCCTCGGGGCACTGACACCAACGTAGGTGATGGGGCCGGCAACGTCACACGTCACGACCGCGAGCGTAAACCGTCACGAGCGGACGTCAGACGTCACTGATGAATCTGATGAACGGCTCTGATGGTGTGGAGCTGGTCTCGACCGTGCTATGCAGGGTTCGGAGTGCGATGGATTGCGCCATCTTGCATTGTCGGCTAAGAGGCGGAGTGGCATTGATGAGTGCCACGGCTGCCACCATTAGACGGACGCCACTAACCACTTGTGCGGCTGTACGTGAGCTACAGCTCACGTACAGCCGCACATGTCAAGCCGGATGTCTGCCGGCGTCTTGGGAACCGTTCCAGATGCACAAGACTACCGGACTACCGTCCCGGGTCTACGCTACCTGCCGGCGACGGTGCCGGGGTGCGGAGCAGGCGTATCTCATCATGAGGCTACATTAGTACGAATGCAGCAATCTAGAAGTAAATGATATCTGCGCCAGTGGTGTGAGAGCCCTAAGCCTGGGAAACAGGCACCTGATCCAGATACATTGTGGGAACCGGCAACGCACTCCCAGCGTCCAGACGGAACCTACGGAGATACGGACATGTGGACACTTGTTAATGCAACCCCGTATTGGCCTACTGGGCAATAATGCCATCGATTACGGCCTTCGGCGTGCCTCTAGACCGAGCTAACGGCCGGGCCGCAGGCTTGCCGGCGGCGTCGGCTCTTAGCCTTCGGTCATGTGGTAATGCAATCTGGCAATCTGGCAATCTGGCCCATATTGCAGTCTCGACAGCCGGGGGCGACTGGTCGAATCAATCTCGACCACTCTCTCTGTCGATTTGTCGATTTGTCGATTTTTCGATTTGTCGCTTTGTCGCTTTGTCGTCAAGCAAGTGTGCTAGAACGACGTCGCGACGATGCTAACTCCACCGACTGTCCCCATTTGCTCGATGTCCCCAGTTGTCCCCACAGTCTGGGCCCGATGCATGTGAGCTGGTGGGCGAGAGTGGGCGGCCGGAAGGTCAGCAGTGCATGCAATAGAGGTCAGCTGGGGCTGTATTCGAGTCACGAGTTCGCAGCAGAGCTCGGACCCGGCCGGTTCCAGAGATTACGGTGCAGATACTGATTGCATTGTTTGGGAAAACTTGGGAATGCGGTCGGCCGTGAGAACAAATGAAACGCTAGCTGTTATCTAGCATTTCGATGTGTAGAAACGTGCTACGGACATAACTACGGAGCTACGGACTACGGCGGACTACGGAAGTGAGCTGCTGTGCTTACATTCTGAAGATGATAAGCAAGCGAGCTATTGATAGGGCAGTGACACACCCACGGTGACATTCTGACAAAGCAGGCGAGCTACAACCCAAGGAGATCCATCTTCTAGTCCAGGGGATGACTCAGACACAAAACAGCAGTAACAGCAGTAGCTACCAGGGGACCGCCTGAGTACCCTTTTCTATTACAAACGGATGCCCGAGTACGGATTTCTATTAACAACGCCACCCACTCTAATACAAATGATTCGAATGATTCAAATGGGACGCCACTATCTGGACGCACATTTAGTTGCTTAATCAGGGCTTACTCTATCCAAATCAGGACAATCAAACATTCTGCCAATCTGCCAATCCCTTCTGTCAATCCGCCAATCCCTTCCGCCAATCCCTTCTCCCTTCTGGCCGCCGTCCGCTCCCCCACTCGACCACTCATCCTAGTCTATCGACCTCGCATCTCGTGCCCGCTCATTTCCCACCTTAGCCCCCCACCCACCCCACCCCCGGCCTCGGGTGTCTCTCTGCTCTCATGCGCCCCCGGCCGTCGGTCAGCAGCGACTACGCCTCGCCCGCAGGGCTCAGTACCCCCTCCGGCTTGTGGCCCCATGCCCGTAGTCGTGCAGTCTTGCAGTCAGGTGTCAGGGATCCTCCGGCCAGTGGATTTTCTCAGACAAAGCCACCACGGAATTTGTGTTGTCGTCGTCGCCGAGCCGATTACAGAATCCTGTTCGGCTCGATTGTCGCTTCACACACACTCGTGCTACTTGCTCAGCAAAGTTTCTACACTTGCGCCGCAGTGCTGCTGACTGACCTGCTGACCGATTCCCCTTGGGCAATGCACCCTTCGGGCATCAGTGTATGGTTTTATCACCACCACCACCTGCATTCCCTCCTGATTATATTTAACTGTCCGACGTTCTTGTCAACATCCCCACCTCTCTCAACGATCACCACAACAACAATCACCACCACCACTTGTTCTGCAAGACAAGTAAATAACTACTACTGCACATCCTCGCTCAGCGACACCTACACACCACCACACCACCTGCGCTCATTGCGTTGTCGCTACTGCCTGACCTCGAGATGACCACCATGGCGTCCCCCCACGCCCCCCGCCCTACGCGCGTTGCGTCCTACGCCCTGCACTTCCAGATCCCCATTCTGCCTATGCCTACTCCCCCCTCGCTACTCAAGCGCCAGAGCAGCTCGAGCTCCGACTCGTCCTCCACCGCTCCCTACAGCTCGAGCTCGGACAGCGTCGTCTCGTCTGCGCGCTCGACGCCCGTGACTGTCACCTCGCCGCGCATTGTCGCGACCCCCATGACCCCCGCCTCGCCGCGAGTGCTCACCCGCACCGCGAGCATCTCCATCCCCCGCCGCGTCGTCGGCAGCGCACCCTCGTCGCTCTGCGCCTCGCCCACCATCCCCAACACTCCCTACTCGACCCCCCTCGACAGCTTTGACGACCTGTCCTACCCCGTCTTCCGCAACGTCCGTCCCCCCATCCTGCGCCGCGACACACCCCGTCCGCGCGCAAACAGCATGGAGGTCGACCAGTTTGAGGCCCAGTTCGAGAAGGGGCTCGGGTTTGACATGAGCAGTTAGGATACCTCCTCTGCCACAGTCCCGAGTATATTTAGCACCACCCACATAATATTGTATCGCGCCACCGCCATTCCCATTCACATCGCATCACATCTCAGCACATCACATCGCATCACATTTCATAGCATCACATGACGAGCATCAACGAGAGAAGTAGAAGTTATTGTATAAAGTAGTACCAATGTTATCTGGAGTCATATTCTCTACCAACCACTGTCTCAGCTGCACAACTGTCAACTAACTGACTCGAAACTTGGCCTCTGAGCGCGCTAGTCTCGCAGCGGTCGCTACGCAGATCGCAGAACCTGCCCACATACCTCGCTTGCTACTGCTTCTGCGCTTCTGCTCTGCACTTCCGTCTGCGCTTCGGCATCTGCAGCTCTGTCTGCGCTTCTGCTTCGCAACGCGCAGCATGCGCTCCCGTCGGCCACATGCATCGCGCATCGGCCACCGAATGCAACGCTTACATCGCTAGACTAGCGGGGTTGGCGACAGCAGCTTGGCATCGGCCACCGCCCCGGCCGGCGGGCTGCAACCCGCCTCGGATTTCTGATTGCTGGGCTATTTTCGCTTGCGACTATATGCATTTTACGTAACCGGCCATAGTCTGGGAGACATTACAAAGTTTCACAGACTCGAAAGACGCCGCGTGCTTCGGCCACTGCGACCACGCGTGCCGAGGCAGCCGACGCGGACGGCCGTACGCCGGGAGCCGTGACGCACGCCTGATTATGATTGCCACTCTACTGCTGGTTGCTAGTGGCAGCACATGCATGCAATGCTCAGAATCTTTGAATCCCGCACAACTGCTGTTGCGGAGGTGCATCCGTTTCGTGACTTTGGGACCGTGGTCGTGTCGGGTGGACGTCAGCGTCGACTCGGTATGGTTGTGCTCCTGCTATTGTCTCCATAGCACCATTTCGGGCTAGATAGATTACATGAATCTCTGTGATTATCCCATGTATCTCCTGCCAATATCCGTCCGCCAGATTAATGTCCAAACTAGGCTGGGAAAGGCAGCGGGGCTGGCAACTCAGAGGAGACGAGACCTGACTGGTCGGAAGATACGCCCGTGCCGTACGCTCCAGAACCAGAAACGTCGACGGGCGCACTCCCGATCCGGCGCTCTAACGACGACAAGGACAGACACCTACTCGGCGTCCGACGAGTGGGTCTGGATCCCGATGGAGATGCGGAGATAAGACACAAATGCATAGAGACGACCAAGTCAAAGGTACGCGACAATCACTTTACCTGCGCAGCAGGCGGCGACAGTCCCGACCGTCTGGCACGTTACTTCGGTGCTTCAGTCACGATCAGCGATCGCGTGTCCGACGTCATGAATTGCGGCTGGCGTCATGGTGTGCGGGGCAGCGGCGTCGTGCTCCCGGGCGGTGGGGTAGTGGTCCGGACTCTAGCGTTGGCTTCATTACTCGCGTGCGGACCACGTCTACGATCGGCCGCTCCGCAACTCCATCGATGCAGGGATCAGCAGGCACTCGACGACGACGTTAGGCATACACTTCCGTAGGGAGCTCTTCCGGGCTCGGCAGCTTCGAGAGGGTTCGGAGCTGGAAGAGGGATGGTGTGCTGCTGGCCGCGGATGTGGTTGGCTAGGCCCAGGATGGTGGGGGTGACGCAGGCCGAATTGATGCATAGTGGGTAGGCTTAACTGTGGGAAGCGTGGTAGGGCTGACCGCCGTAGCCATGCGCGCCGTTCTGTCTCACATCCATCACCATCACCATCACCATCCCCCTCAACTGAACACCCATCGTCTGATGGCGAGCACACACGAAAGGACGATCGCCACATTGAAGTGCCACTCTCACTCACTCTCACACTTAGCAGGTGCCGCCCGTGAGCGTCGCGGTAAGGGCCCAGCGTACGCACCTGCATTCACTGCACCTCCCTCTGCACCTTGCACCTGGCTTGGCACCACTTCGCTGGTACGACTCGCACATGAGCAAAGTGGGGGATTCTGCTGATCCGCAGGGTCGGCGCGGTATGCAGGCACTCCGTCCTGCGCTGGGCGACCTTGCCCGGCCATGAAATACTGGACAATCACGCGCGAAAGCTTATTTTGCCCACTAGCGCGAATGTGAGAAACGTTGGAATAATGGAAATCGGAACAAACGGGTGCGAGCTCAGGAATGTGAAGACCAGGGAGCTGAGCGTACGTGCCCACCCTGCGGATCTACGGCGAGGACCGCTGCCCGGATCCAAATCTCGACGGAAACGCGGTCTCGGAGACAGCAAACGATACGGTGGAGACTCGATACGAGCCAGGCTTGTATGTCGCCGCGTTGACAACGCTTTACATCTTGCTTCGCTGTGAGCTGGCACCATACGTGCAGCGATCACTCTGCACGCACCCCGACAGCCGACTCGAAGAGCCGTAGCGCCGTCGGGACACAAGCGAATGTATTCGGCTTCGCGTCAATACAGTGGAGCACTAGCAGTAGTGTGATCGCCCTCCCTCGAGATCTCATCAAGGACTAGCACCTGTTAGCGCTCGTTTGCAAGCGGGGGACATCTTAGCGAGCATGCGAGCGAGCATGCGCGTGTACAAGAGTGAGCGCGACCAGACCAACCGAGCAGTGGGGGAGGACCAGGCCGCAACCCTAGACCGGCGGACCTAACCCGACATCGGGATTCCAACAAAGCGTAATGTTCCAAGAATACATTCCAGTGGCGGCAACGCGCGGCCCTCCCCTCGCGGCTCCCCCACCTGGCTGGTCTACACGTTTGTGCGCTGGCAACGAGCGACTGCTCGTGAGATCTGGTTTTCGACCAACCCCCCTGAGTGCCGTACAGGCTCCACAATCCGGCGAGCTGCATTCCGCTGACGTCAGACGGTTGAAACTTGAAACTCGACAGCCGTCTGCCGTCTGTTCGGACATGACTGCCGTGCATGTCGGGGCTGCCAGATCTCCGACGCGGGTGGGGGCTCGTGCGCGATGGCGGCCTGGAACGTGCGTATCGTGTAGCGTGTAGTGTGCGTCGGGCGTGCTCGCCTATCTGCGCACTCCGTTAGGACACTTGACGTGTCCATGTTGACTGTCTCCCACTCCAAGGATCTGATTCCTCTTGACGCTCTGCGACTTGGTCACAGCGCGAAGATGGTAGCGTCGGCTCCGGCGTGGCAGCAAGCTGCCGCCCAAAACAAGGTTTGCCCCTCGGCGTCGTGATCGAGACCGAGGATGCTGGAACAGGCACACGATCGGACGGCGATCGGCGTATCGCACTTGCCTCGAGCAGTCTGGCATTGTCGGCGGGCAGACCAGGAGGAGCAGCAATGACACGACACTCTGAGACCCGCAGACAGTCGCAGCATGGCTGTGGTGGACGCCTGATCGAGACCGCGAAGAGAGACTGCGTTGGAGCGGGTCGCCACTCTTGGTGGCACAATGGCACCGTGATCGTGCCCCCAACACTGCAACGGAGAATGTATTCCCCACCACGCCGAACTCGTCTCACACTGCTCACACGATCGCCGAAACGCCGATCCACTGATTGTGACCGAAACACCGAAGCACCGAAGCGCGCTGACCCAGTTGTATCCACGACCCCAAAGTGCCCCAAAGTGCCCCAACACAACTTGCCCCAACGCCGAATACTCGGCGACCACCGCCCATGGACGCCGAGAGGTACAATGGATCGGGTAATCCTGAGGCCGCTGGCGGAGAGCGGCCTCGCGGAGTCGCGGAATCGCGGAATCGCGGAGTCGCTGGGGAGGTGCTTTATCCTGGCGGTCTGGTCCGCCGCCCACCGCAGGTACACAGGAACGCCAGTGGTCAGGCCGCACGTACGCCGCTGTGACACCACGCGCCGCCATCCCCAGCTCGACTCAATTGGAAGCTTATGCCTGTTTCCCATCGGCTCGCTGGAATCGCTCTGGCCAATCTCGGTCGGCGTTTGAGCGCGGCATGCGTGGTCGATACTTGACTCTGGCGATCTGGCGATCTGGCAAGCTGGCAAGCTTTTGTGGCTGGCACGTGGCACTGAGAGCAACCACGTGGCACTGCGGACGCTATCATAGGCTGGGGACGTCGGAGCAGTGCGGGCCGATGCCGCGATGCCGTCACCCGGGCGGGTGCGGCTGCAGCCGTGCTGCAACGTGCAGCACAATAGAGCAGAGTCGGCGAGTTAGGAGAGTGCCATGTTGCTGAGCATGTAGGACCCTAGTGCCTTGGGGCTATTGTATGGTGGGGTTCAAGTCACAGGCACGCAGCCGTAGTGGGACCTCGGTGATCAACGATTTCGACCGAGATAAGGCGTGTACTGCTGGGGTGTTGCTTTTGCTGTCCGACTGAACTTGTGTGCTCGATCAGCGTGCCACTGATATGCATCTGCACATCTTCACAGCTATGCAAAGGATCGTCGAGAAGACCCAAGTGTACGCTCGGACTGCCGGGAAGACGCTGGTGACGCCGACGACCCTGTGGATGGTGGTGGCTTGCCGTAGAGCGTTGTAGACTATTGTCGAAAATGCCAGCATCCACGCGACAGCCATGCGACGGTGCAATTCTGGGTGGATTCTTGGCCTCCCATTCGCTGGGGTGGTTGTTCGCTAGCTCGGATGTGGCTAAACAATGGCGTTTGATTGTATGACGTCGACGTTCACACCGACTGCCCCGACTGAATGCGATACAATAGGACAATGCTCGAGCTAGCTAGCAACCACTGTAGAGCTCCATCTACGCCCTGACCGTCCACTGATCCGCCCGCCAGCGTCTAGACAACGCCCGAAGCAGCGCATAACGCCCGCAGATCTCTTACCACCACTACCCGGGAAGTACATATAACGTCGTAGCCCACCACCCGTTCTTCCAGACTATCATCTACATACACTCCACATACCCCCATCCACCATGGACAATTTCACAGACAAGTCCTCCGAGGCCATCAAGGCCGCATTCGAGAAGGCCGAGGAGATGGCCAACTCGCAAGGTATGTGTGGCACACGTTTTCGGTAACGCAGCAAGCTAACCTACAGTGCACCCCCTCCACCTCATCTCCGTCCTCTGGGAGGAGCCCAACACGCACGAGCTCAACACGCAGCCGACACTGCTGCGCTCGGCGCTCGAGGCCGTCGGCGGCAACCCGACCATCTTCTCGCGCCAGCTGTCCTCGCGGCTGAACAAGCTCCCCGTCATCTCGCCCCCGCCCTCGCCCCCGATTCCGCTCACCAACTCGTTCCACTCTGTGCTCAAGGACGCGCAAAAGCTGCAAAAGGAGAACAGCGACCAGTTTGTCGCTATCGACCACCTGATCCTGGCGCTGCTGCACACGAGCCTCTCCGAGTTTGCCGACATTCTCAAGGCCGCCGGCCCCACACCAAAGCAGTTTGAGGAGGAGCTCAAGCGCAAGCGCGGCTCCCGCAAGGCCGACTCGCGCGGCGCCGAGGGCCAGTTTGAGGCGCTGGAAAAGTACTGCGTCGACTACACTGCGCTCGCCGCCGAGGGCAAGCTCGACCCGGTCATTGGCCGCGACAATGAAATCCGCCGCTGCATCCGCGTCCTCAGCAGGCGCACAAAGGGCAACCCCGTCCTCATCGGCGAGCCCGGTGTCGGCAAGACCGCCATCGTCGAGGGCCTCGCACAGCGCATCGTCGACCGCGACGTTCCCGCCTCCCTCATCTCCCGTCTCCTCTCCCTCGACATGGGCGCCCTCATGGCCGGCGCAAAGTACAAGGGCGAGTACGAGGAGCGCGTAAAGGCCGTCCTCTCCGAGGTCGAGAAGTCTGGCGACGAGGGCACGCAGATCATCCTCTTCATCGACGAGATACATCTGATCATGGGTAGGTGTTTTCCGTTGTTAAAACGACGTCCTCGTCGTCGGAGACGACGAGGACGACAAGAATTATGATTTTAGCGATTTTTTGTGATTTTCTGCGATTTTACGCGGATTATTTGCTATTTAATCGCCACATTCATTTTTCGATTTCGTTTTCATTTTTCGATATTTAATGCTGACACACACAGCTGGCAAGGACTCGTCTGGTGGCATGGACGCCGCCAACCTCCTCAAGCCCATGCTTGCCCGAGGCAAGCTCAAGGTCATCGGTGCGACCACCCTGAACGAGTACCGCGAGTACATTGAAAAGGACTCTGCGTTTGAGCGTCGTTTCGCGCAGGTGCTGGTCGAGGAGCCCAGTGTTCCCGACACGGTCGCCATCATGCGCGGTATCCGTGAAAAGTACGAGACGCACCACGGTGTGCGTATCATGGACTCTGCGCTCGTGCTCGCCGCCCAGCTCGCCAAGCAGTACCTGACCATGCGCCGCCTGCCCGACTCTGCGATCGACCTGCTCGACGAGGCGTCGTCGGCGGTCAAGGTCGCGCGAGAGACGCGCCCCGAGGCTATCGACGAGCTGGAGCGCAAAAAGCTCGGCCTCGAGGTCGAGATCCACGCGCTCGAGCGCGAAAAGGACGAGGCGTCAAAGGAGCGTCTCAAGGCCGCCAAGAAGGCCGTCGCCGACATTGTCGACTCGCTCGCGCCCCTCAAGGCCGAGTACGAGAATGAAAAGCACCTCGGCGACGAGATCCAGGAGCTGCGCCGCCGCATCGACCAGCTGCGCGCCAAGGCCGACGACGCCGAGCGCAGGTACGACCTCGCGACCGCCGCCGACATCCGCTACGCTGCCATTCCGCAGCGCGAGGCCAAGCTCAAGGAGCTGCTGGCGAAGGAGGAGGAGCGCGGCTCCCTCAACCAGGTGGTCACGCCCGAGATGATTGCCGAGGTTGTTGCCAAGTGGACCGGCGTGCCGACGTCGCGTCTCGTCGAGACGGAGAAGACCAAGCTCCTCCGCCTCGAGCGGCTCATCTCCAAAAAGGTCATTGGCCAGCCCGAGGCCGTCCAGGCCGTCGCCAACGCTATCCGCCTCAACCGCTCCGGTCTCGGCAACCAGAACCGCCCCATTGCGTCGTTCTTGCTTGTTGGTCCCTCGGGTACGGGTAAGACGCTCCTCGCCAAGACGCTCGCCGAGGTCATGTTCAACTCTGCCGACGCCATGGTCCGCATCGACGCGTCCGAGTACTCTGAGCGCCACTCTATCTCGCGCCTCATCGGTTCCGCGCCCGGATACATTGGCTACGAGTCGGGTGGCCAGCTCACCGAGGCCGTCCGCCGCAAGCCGTACTCGCTCATCCTCATTGACGAGATTGAAAAGGCTGCGCGCGAGTTCCACCAGCTCTTCCTGCAGGTGCTCGACGACGGCCGCCTGACCGACAGCAAGGGACGCGTAGTCGACTTCCGCAACACGATCATCATGATGACGTCCAACACTGGCTCTGCCTTCCTCAACGAGAACCCCAAGGAGGGCCCCGTCGACCCCGGGGTGCGCTCAAAGGTCATGGGCGCGATCCAGTCCACCTTCCCGCCCGAGTTCCTCAACCGTATCGACGAGATCATCCTCTACCGCTCGCTGTCGCGCAGCGACATGCGGCGCATCGTCAACGTGCGCCTCGGCGAGGTCCAGCAGCGCCTCGACGTCAACAACCGCAAGGTCGTGCTGTCCGCCGACGAATCCGCGCAGGAATGGCTCGCCAACGCGGGCTACTCGCCCTCCTACGGCGCGCGCCCCCTCTCGCGCCTCATCCAGACCGAGATCCTCAACCCGCTCTCCAAGCTCCTCCTCCAGGGCCGCATCCGCGACGGCGAGCAGGCCCACGTCACGACCGACCACGTCCGCAACCGTCTCGTCGTCGTGCCCAACCACGAGGCAGACGTCACGCTCCCCGAGGGCGAGGAGGACTCGGACTTTGACGACGACGGCATGGACGTCGAGGTCGAAGAGCTCGATTAGGCCAGCGCCGGGGGGCGGGGTATAAAAAGATCATCCTCGGCGCGCTCCCGTCCAGGCAACGCCGGGGACACGGACGCGCCGCCGGCCAAGACGGCAAAGGCAAAGGCTGCTAAAAAGCCAGCGCCAGAGCCAGAGCCAAAACACAAGCACAGGTCCAAGAAGCGAAAGTAAAGCACTTAATAGCAAAACGAGCAAAGATTAAATGCAAATAGTTGTATCTATCACGAGCAGAGGCGGTGTGTCTGAGAACGTTACTAACCGCTGCACTGGGGTGTCTCAACACCGCATCGCACTGTACTCCAGCGAGTCAGACTGCGAGGCAAGTGCCACACTTTTGTCTTATCGCTCTGAGCTCGAGCACCTTGGCGCAGTAAGGAGCACGACCGAGACCGCTGGAAGCAGCGCACGGACAGGAAACGGCAGGAAACGGAGGAGGTGGGACAGGGGGGTAGACAAGTCCACTGAGCTGGCATCGTCGACAAGCGGTGTGGCGGGGGGAGACTCTGCACGTCAAAGTGGCGCCTCACTTCCAAGCACTGCTGGGTGCACACCGCCTTCGCTCCTCGCTCCTCGCTCCTCACCTTTGAGCTCGCTGCAAAAAAGGCATCGCTTGCGTTTGTCGCAGCGGACCGCCAGACCCGGGCCACAGGGACGTGACACAGTGCGCAGTGACTGCTTCTCGCACCTGCTTCTGCGATCGGGCCGTTGCGAGCGGTGTCGAGTCGATGTCTGGAGGTGCTGATATCGCATCTTAAGTATAACGCGGGTGGCCGCGCGCACCCAGCCACCTCTTCACCGCCCATCCTCTACAGGCAACCATGTCCAAGTGGTCCTGGGACCTCGACGACGAAGTCCAAGTACGCCCTGCCTCTATCCCGCTGACAAAAGGCAGCACTAGCGAAAGAGGCGCTCGACATCCTCATTGCGAACCGGACCAAGCTGCACGCGGTGCTGCGGCGCTTCGACGCCTATCGCGCCGCGGAACCGCGCGAGCCGCGGCGGCGCGCCGTCGACGAGTTTTTAATGCTCATGGCGGAGAACGCGGGCGTGAGCTCCGACCTCGTCCGGCCGGGCTCGCACCGCCACCGACTTGCGGAGCGCGCGCGGCATGCGGAGAACGTGCGCCGGAGGGGATTGGTCGTCAAGAGCCCGAATCCGTTCGTCGCGCCCAACCTCGCTCCGAGCGCGCCGATACCGAACGCTGCAACGAACGCAATCGGCAAGGCGAGCAATGCCAACTCGGCAAACCCCAACGCATACCCGGAGGCCTCGAGCGGCTTCCACGTCCCAACTCGCGAGATGAGCCCCACCATCCTCGCACCAGCAATCGGCGCATTTACGTCGGCACCAGCGACCCCGCGCAAGCCGAGGCCGAGCGCCACACCCTCGCCAGCGTCCCCCGCAGCGACACCGTCTCCCGCAGCACCGCCGACGCCGCCGACGCCGCCCAAACCCCCCTCCCCCTCCAGGCCGACGCGGCGGAGCGCGCCGAGCGGCGCGAGCGTCGCCTCCACCCCCGCAAGCCGGAGCAGCGTCCTCAGCGCGGTGGGTGCTGCCGGCGCGCCGAATTTCGGCAACCTCTCCACGACGGCGCGTATCGCGACAGTACCCGTGTTCCAAGCGTCACATACCACGCCCGCCCCCGCCGCCGAGGGCGTGGCTGTCATCGAGGGCCCCCTGTCCGTCTCCGCCCCCTCGCCGCCTCTCTCCCCTGCGCCATCGCGCCCCGCCCGCGCACAGACTCTAGGTACGTACGCGTCCGTCGCTGCCCTCCCGGCCCTGCCCCTCCCTGTCGGTCCCCCCCGGTCCGCGAGCACGGGCTTTGGCTTTGGCTCTGGCTTCGCCCCTTGGGCGCGCACCGGTTCGCTGCCTGGTACACCTGTGCGTGTCCGCGCGCCCCTCCCTGCATTTATGGGGCCGGCATGCACCCCGGCTCCGGCCCGGGCGAGCACGAACAAGGCGCTCCCCCCCGCGGTGGGGGGGAGCATCCTCGTACCCACCGCTGGGTCGGTGCGAATGCCCGAGCCCCGGCCCACTGGCGAGCGGCCACACAGCTATCCGGGGGCCCAGCTCGTGCGGGGGCCAGTTGGGCGGGGGCGCGCGCGGAGGGCTGCTTAGTGCTCGGGCCTGATTCAGCAGCACCGTCAGCGTCGTCGACCCCGGCCCGCCCCGCGCCATGCAGAGCGCATGCTGATTGCAAAGCGCAGATACACCTGGACAAGGGAAAGCGCGGGGAAAGCTCGGGATCGCGAGGCGCGTAATGGCCTTTATGAAGCGCAAGTGATGCACTTATGTATGCGATGCTGGTTAGTTGCTGTTAGTTGATATGTGTAGCTGCAGTCCTGTTCACACCTGGTTGTAGCCCAGTCTCTGGCCGTTGCAGGCAGCTCGTCGCTTTCCCGTACCTTCATCTCCGACCGTAGGGCATGAGCCTCTGACGGCGCGACAAGAGCCTCTCTGGCTCATTTTCGACCTGCACAAACACACTGAGATCACCTCGCTCCCACCCTCGCCCGTATTGCTTCATGTCGTCGCATCGCACTACCGTTACACTCTGCTGGTGGTTGGGTTTTTATCCCCGCGGGCAAGTCTCTTAAACGAAGAACGCGAGGTAGATGGTCGAGATGACCGAGGCGGCAATGACGGTGTAGCCCGAGGCGTAGACGCCCTTCATGGAGAGGCCTGGAGTTAGCGTGAGCGTGGGGTGAGCGGTGCGCGGTGCAGTGGCGCAAGTACTTCTGCACGTGCCGCTTGGCTTTGGCCTTGCGTTAGGCTTCAGGCCTGCGGCCCTCAGCCTCGCCTCCGGCTACTTACCCTTTCCGACATCCCACATGAGGTGGCGCACGCCGTTGAACGAGTGGAAAGTGAGCGGGAACGCAATCGCGACCTTGGCGGCGGTCTTGACGGCGGCCGGCAGCGACGCCCACGAGGCAATGAGGTGCGCAGAGTCGATGCTGGGGTAGATCGGGTGGAGGCAGTACGCGAGGGAGCCGACGTAGAGGACGCCGGCGAGCGCGACGCCAGTGATGCGGTGCAGACCCGAGGCATACCACGTCAGCTGCGGCTGGTAGATGTCGAGGTGGGGCGAGTTGGGGCGGTTCATGCGCTGCGTGTTGAGGATCTTGAGCTCGTCCATCTCGCTGATGCGCTCCGTCTGCACAAAGCGGCGGAAGACGGGGGTCGCGCCGCGGAGCGCGGGGGCTGGGAGTCAGTATCGGGCCTGCGGGCCTGCGGGTGGGGCGGGTAGGGTGCGAGGAGCGTGAGCTGGTCGTCTCTAGGGACGCCGTCGCAAGACCACATCCCGGTAAGACATTGAGGCATTGCCCACACGACATGCGACCACGACGGCTCCAAAGCCCCAAGGCTCCAGGCTCCAATATTCTCCCCTTCCCAGTCTGTACGTACCGGTACCGACGGCGCGGAGGAGGGAGGGGCGGGCGGCGGCGAACATTTCGGCAGATGAGTGGTGAGCGGCAACGGAACGGTGTCGAGCTCAAGGAGGTCGAGGATCTAGTCGGAGCCCAGTGCCAGTGAGCAGAGGTCGAGAGGTGGTGGCGGGATCAAATCGCCTTCGGTGTGGTATTAGGCTGGCTGTGATTGGTCCTGGTGCAGTGTTCATTGGAGCCTGGGCTGGCTCGTCTGCCTGTCGGGTGCCCCCGCACCGAGTTTGGCCGCGCGGGAGTATTGTCGCGTGGCGTGGGGGGTTTATGCCGAGGAGCGCCGAATCGTCGTCTGGCTCTGAGAGTGCATGCTGCATGGTGGTGGAGGTCGTGCATCGTGCATCGTGCTCAACGCTCTCGATATCCTTCACGCTCGACATTCTCATGTTCTGGTCGACATTCAATGCTCTGCTCCCAACATCACTCTCGTTCTCGTTCTCGATAGCTATGGAGCGCCTCTCGGCCGGTTGACGGACATCTTCAACCAGCTGCCACTAGCGATCGGTGACGGAGTTCTCATATCCGCGCGCCAGACGACGCAAGCCGATCACAGAAGACCACTCTAGCGCTCATTTCTTCCACAGTCTGTTGATTGCTGAACCGCGTGGAGTTGGGCATGAGGTCGCATGAGGTCAGCATCTCACCCAGCGGTCGAGGCATCTACGTGGCAGACAGGTACATTCATCGCTTTACTACTTGGTTTCTTCTTCGGGGTCGTTCGTGTACGTTTACTATTCATGAGACACTTCCGGGGCAGCTCCTAGCACGCGAGGCGCGTCGGCGGGGCGAGTTGCCTAGTAGTCGTTGCTGTTGTCGCCAAAGCCGCCCTGGCCACCCTGGCGACCGCCCGAACCGAACGACGAGTCGTCGTTGCTGCCAAAGCCACCGGCGCCGCCCTGGCGGCCCGAGAAGTCAGAGTTGTCCGACGAGCCAAAGCCACCGGCACCACCCTGGCGGCCACCAGAGCCGAACGAGTCGTCGTCAGACGAGCCGAAACCGCCGGCACCGCCCTGGCGACCGCCAGAGCCGAACGAGTCCGAGTTGTCGGAGCCGAAGCGGTCAGAGCCGCCCTGGCGGCCACCGGAACCAAACGAGTCCGAGTTGTCAGAGCCGCCGAAGCCACCAGAGGCGCCCTGGCGGCCACCGGAGCCGAACGAGTCGTTGTCAGACGAGCCGAAGCCGCCGGAGCCCTGGTTACGGCCCGAGCCGAACGAGTCCGAGTTGTCAGAGGAGCCAAAGCCGCCAGAGCCCTGGGTGCGGCCCTGGTTGCCCGAACCGTACGAGTCCGAGTTGTCTGACCGTTAGCTATAGTCCAAAGGGCAAGGAAATAACTAACCGTTGCCGCCGAAGCCGCTGCCACCACCACCCTGGCGACCAGTAAAGTCCGAGTTGTCCGACGAGCCAAAGCCGCCAGAGCCCTGGGTGCGGCCCTGGTTGCCCGAGCCGTACGAGTCCGAGTTGTCGTTGCCGCCAAAGCCGCTGGACTGGTTGTTGTCGTTGCCGTAGCCCGAGCCCTGGTTGTTGTTGTTGGACGAGAGCTGGGGTTGGGATTGAGGCAAGTGGAGGAAGGCAGGGGGCAGGGAAGGCGGGGGTGGAGGTTGGTGGGGATACAAGTAGCGCACGTTCTAGCCGAGCCATTTCTTTGGAGCTGAGCGCTATGCAGTACACAGCTCACCACGAAATGGCAGCAAGTCGGCGCTACTCTAGTCGCTACTGCTCTCGCCGAAACCGAAGGCGACGCGCACACCACAGTGCCAACAACAGTGACGTCACTCGGCCATTCGATCACTCACCTTGTCCTCGACCTTGTTGGCGAGGTTGGAGAGGAACTGGGCAGTGAGCACCACCACGGTGGTGGCGAGGAGAGGGGTGGGGGGGACTTACGTTGGACATGTTGAGTGTGTTTGTCTGTGGTGTGGTGGGGGGGGGGGGGGAAGCGAGAAGAGATGAGAATGGGAGAAAGAGAGAAGCGAGATGTCGGAGAATGGAGCCCACGTTTATATATATCTCGAGCAGAGTGCGTTCATCCACTTCTCCACCACACACTCAAGCACTCACTCTCGTCTAGAAACGTTTCATTGCGTCAGTGCCGGGGCTTTATTAGCACAAACGAGCAATAACCCATTCACCCATTCACGATTCACGATTCACGATGCAACAACTGAATGATCATGTCATCCACCACTCTGCAGTGAGAGCCTGTATAGCTTATAGCTAGCTGTACACTCGTGGCAATGACCAGTGATCGCTCCATTCCACGATTCCTCTCCTCTCACGCCAGCCATGCCAGATGCCAGAACACTCTGCGTGAACACTCTGCGTGACATGGAGCCAACCGAAGGGGCAGCCGCGGCCCGATCACACCATGTAAGTATGTAAGTATGGGGGTACTCTCCGGTCACAGCTTGCAGTGCATTCGTGCTCTCTCTCGCTTGGAAATGAAGGGGGACGGGCAGCATCAGAGTTTCGGGGCCTGGGGGACAGAAGAGAGACGACAGAAACGTGTCTCTCGGCGTCTAATCTTGGAACTGGGCAAGCGTCCTCTGGCCTCTGGCCGCTGTGCCCGGAGAGCGTCAGATGGGACGCTGCGGCGCCACTAGGCTAGCTTGGGTTGAATGCAAATAGCACCTTCAGCGTGCAGAGAGGTCTCTCGGCTCGTTCGCTTGGCTAGTGGACGGACGAAACGTCATCACTCCTTGTGTGCGCTAGAGCTGCGTCATGTCATTACGGGGCATGTCATGTGTCTTTCATCATGCGCTGCACTATGGATCATGGTATAATGCAAGTATGGAGACAAGGAGACATGGAAGCGTCGGCATCTAGGCGCAGTCAACGCCCTACTGCTGCACTGCTGTACTGCTGCACTGCTGCGCTGGCTCACGCCGTGTGTGCTGGCGACAGCGATGGCATGTTCGCTGCTGTTTCGGAGCTGGGGGCTGAGGGTGTCGCCGACTGACTTTGGGTGCAGTAGATCCCAATCGTGCTCTCCGTCCTGCTCGTGCACCTGGAGGTTGCGCAAAGATAGTCCCGGCACCACCGAGAATAGCACATCGAGGATAGTAGTAGGGCCCATTGCAGGGCTCACTGTCATCACTGTCACCAGGGCATCAGGACCCCCGAGAGCTGAACCCCCGAGAGCTGACCACTCACCATTGACAACCATTGACACGGCATCGCCACAGCGATCCCTGCGTCTCGATCGCCGCAGCACGCCGGGCCGTCGTGCTCGGGCAAGATCAGCAGGGCCTCGTGAGCGTTGTGTGAGCGTAACACCCCTGGGCCTCCGTCGATGGCATCAAGCACACTGAGGAGGCTCATGCTATCGTAGTCTCTATCCATCCTTTCTTTCCGGATTGAACCAGGTGCATGTCAGTACGGCCCAGGGAAGCCAACGACGTCGCTACCGCAATCCCGGGAGGTGTAATTGCGCCTTCCATGCGATCGCTGCGGAACGCTGTTGTCGTCATGACGAGAGACAAAGGAACTGGGAGAGACGGTGCGAGATCGGAGAATATCACACAATGTAATCGGCCAATTGATCGGCGCGGCATGACATGCACAAACATGACATCAAAGCAGTCCTCGACAACAGAATAATACAACAGATGGATACAAAATGACCCAGATCAGATCTCTACAGATCCTACAACCCCTACACACAACTAGTAGACCCACTTTGCCATCTCCTTTGTGCCCTTGCACTCGTGGCATTTCTCCTTGAGCTTGAACTCGGCCGCGGGGCTCGGGGGCGTGGTGGGCGTAACGAGCAGCTGGATGGCGCGGTGTTCTGGCGAGCCAATGGTGAGCTTTTCGAGCGTCTGTTCGAGCTTTTCCCGCTCGCGCCGCTCGTGCGTGTCTTTGACGAGCTTGTCTTTCGCCTTGCGCTCGCGCTCTTTCGCAATCTTCTCCTCTCCCTCCTTCTCCAGACGCTCCTTTTCTTCCTTCCGGAGCTGGTGAGCATGCATGTGCTCCGCATTGACGGCTGCCGAGAGCTGCAACTGCGAGGACTGGGCGCGGTGGCGCTCCGCCTCGGCGTTGCAGACGCGACAGCCGAGTTCCTATAGTCGATGGGCTACCCCGCGCACGCCGGTGCCGCGCTGCTCGAGGCGCGCCTCGGGATCAGACTCGTCCGAGGAAAAGGTGAACTCGATCATCTCGGCGTTGCCCCAGCGCTGGATTGTCAGTATGTCTTCTTGGCAAGGAGACGGTCAGTCGGGCTTTCGGGCCCGAAGCCGACCCTGCCGCGGCAAACTCACGCGGCTGCTATGGCGCTCGTCCACGATCCACCGTAGGATATCGCCATGCGCGACAAGGACAATCTCGCGCTCCGGGCGGTTGCGGAGCCACAGGCGGACCTCGCGTGCGCGCTCAGCGATGCGGTCCTCGTGGTAGATGCCCTCGTTGGACGCGTAGCCCGGCTGCAGGGTCGAAAAGTCGAGCCCGGCCTCGAGGAACATGCCGTCGTTGGATGCGGCGAGCGCTTCGGGCGGGTACAGGGGCGTGTCGCACGGGAGGCTGTAGTGTCAGTGCGTGTGCTGTGTGTTGCTGTGTGGAATGGAAGCATGTGTGTGGGTTCGGCGGTGTTGCCGCCGGTTGTGTGCGGTGTGCGGATTGTGGGGTGATGCGATGGGATCGTGCCGAAAATAACCCGAGCTTCTGGCTGCACTCACTCGCTCGCTTCCTGCGCAATATCCAACAAGACGACGGGCTTGCCCTGCGCCTCGAGGCGGTCCTTCAAGTCGGGGAATGCGAGGAGCATCGTCTCCATCGTGCGGCGTTGCTATGATGTCAGAAACGGTCCCCATACCGCGCTTGAGAAATGGGGTGCAGCGGTGGTGCGATAAGGCGCAGTGGTGTGCATGGTGGCAACAACACACCAGCACTAGCAGAGGTCCACTAGCGCGATGGCAGCGATAAGGCCACCCCGCTCGTACCCCCTCGCTGCACTCGGGCACTCACAGGACTAGAAACAAGCAGCTCGGCAGTCATCTGCACGCCGTCGCGGGTGAGCGGGTCGAGCGCAGTTGCCTGCCGCCGCCCGACCTTGGTAAGTGCGGGGTCGCGGATGCTCCAGTCGGAGAAGACGCTGAGGTTAGCTACTGTCCGGCGGCAGCGATAGGGAGCTGGCCATGTATTCCGAGCACCGAGCACCGTGCGGCTCGGTCACGGGCACGGGGTACTCACTTGTGCTCGGCCTGCGCGTGGCGGACAAAGAAGAGCCGCTTCCGCGATGGCTCGACCAGCGTGTCGGCTGTGTCGACGGTCATGGTGGGGTGTGGGGGTGTGGTGGTGAGGTTGTGGGGTGGTGGGGTGGTGTCTGATTATCTGGGAATCATGGAGCGAGATATGGCAACCGCGGGCGTGCTGTCGAGATGAGGGTACGATGGGGGCGCTGTTGTTGTTGCGAGTAGGAGATGGATGATATGATCAGATGTGGGAATCAAGAACGTCGACTCTCTCTTGGCTATATGATGGATATCTATCTTGTAGTAATATTTCGTGGAATGCATGGATCGTGGATCTCGCTGGATGCCACTTTAGTCATATGCTTGATAACGACTGCACTGCACTAGCAGCAACAACAGCATACAATGAGATATTCCAGTTCCAGTTCCGCCCCGCTCCGCCAAGCCGCCCGCTGATCCCATTCTCATTTTCTTGTCCCGGAGTGCTGATCCAAGATCCATGACCGCCGGCTATTTACAAACACCTCGGCCCGGGCATCAAAAATATATACAGTCTTACTACCCAGCTTAGCAACAGTTTACAGTTTCAGTAGGGGGGGAAGCAACAGTTCCTAATCAAATCTCTCTCGTTTTCTAATGGGCGTGCCTAGTCCTTACTAGTAGCTGATTACAACCCAAGATCCTTCCGAATATGAATCTTTTCAATAATTGTAACCAGTTGCGTGCTCATTTATTCTTGCAGCCGTTATTAGGAAACCATTTCTGAGTCACACTCCCCGTGGTATTTATTATCCGATCCCTCCGGTTAGTTCTTTTCCCATGTGCCTCGGGTGAGATGAGTACCCGCCCGTCACCCACCCGTCTGGTTGTTGACAACCGAGTCGTGCCCGATATCAATTTTATTCCGTCGATCCGTTGCGCCTTGTCTGTCAGACTCGGGCCAGCATCGGCCGCCCCCTGCAATGCATACTGTGCCTGCTGCACACTGTTGCCTGCTCCGAAACAGCGGGGCAATAATCAGGACACGGATCTCCGTCAACATGACAAGAACTACTCGACTACATGTCCCGGGTCTCGACTACTTAGAGTATGCGAGTGTGCGAGCCGAGACGACGTACCCCACAAGACGGGCCCCGTACCCCATCCATTGCATTCCGTTGCTGCATGCACTGCCGCTTCCAGTCATGCAGTCATTGACAACAAGCTCGAAAGCATAGTGTTTGTGCCACAGCGTCAGCGGCACTGCATGTCACCTGCGTCGGGTGCTAGTACCCGGTGAACTGATCAACATATGTCAAGCCACAGGACACTGCCCATCGTCTGTCCATGTCTTGATCGCCTTGCGGGACTCGCCGCCTCGAGAATGCAGAACGCGAGAACGAAGAACGCCATCGCAGATTCCGATAAGCGTGCCGTCGCTGTCACGGGAGAGATGATGAGCGGTGAATCCACGCCTTGCACGCCTTGCGTAACGCTCCGCGATAGTGGCAGATGGATGTTGTTGTCAGACTTGATGTGATGCGGCGGGCGCCGCGCTCTGCAGGCGAGTCTGAGTCAGATCCTGGTACCCAAACCACCAGTCGCGTAGCTAGCAGCGGTGGATGTCACCGCGTCGTGTGGCTCTCCTGATTGTGGCTCTTCCAGCTTTGGCCTCCGAGCACTCTTGCTCTTCACACTAATTCATCTCGATGATATCTCTGCCGTCGATCAGACTCTCCGCACGATAGTATAGCAACCCCTCGTATCCACTTCCTACTCGCCCCTCGAGTCGGCCCACCTGTACAGCTCCTCGAGCGTCTTCTCGCGGGGCGTATAAGTGAACCCGAGGTCGCGCTCCGCCTTGGATCCATCAAAGAGCGTCGCCTTGTCCTCGAGCGCCTTGCGGAACGCGGGGTCGGTGTTGGGCGCCGCGAGGCCGCGCGTGGGCTGGACCTTGGCGGCGACGAGCGCCATGTCGTTGCCCCACACCGGGTGGCCGGCGATAATGTACCGCTGCCCGCCGGCCTTGGGGACCGAGAGCGCGCGCACCGTGGCTTTCGCGACGTCGCGCACGTCCACCATGGCCCAGAACTCGTTCTTGAGCCCGTCGGCCGTGATGCCGGGGTGGGTGTACGCAAGCGCCCACGAGTTGGTGGACACAATCTTGCCGCCGGGCGCGTAGTACTCCTTCGAGGGGCCGAGGACCTGTTGTCAGAAGGGGCGGGGGCGTAGGGCGCTGAAGGCGCGTGACTTGCAGATCATGTGCCAGTGAACTCACCATGCCAGGCAGGATAGCGACGCCATCAAACGCCTTGTTGCCCTCCAGGAACTTCCAGAACGCCCGCTCCCCCTCGACCTTGGACGCAATGTACTTCTGGGGGCCGGACGCCTTGGCGCCGAGCGTGTTCACGGCCTCCATGTCGGCCTCGTTCCACATGTCGTCCGTGAGTACCTTGTGCGTGCCGTCGGGCAGCCCGCAGATGGCCGCAATGGACGAGATCTGCACGAAGCGCTGCACATTCGCGCCGTTGGCGGGGTTGGCCACCGCGTCGAGGAGGTTGCGCACGCCAGCCACTGAGGGGCCGATGACGTTCTGCGGGTCGCCGGCGTTGGACACGTCCACCGGCGAGGCCGTGTGCACCACGCCGTCGATGCCGGAGACTGCCTTGTCGTATGCGCCAGGCTGGAGTCAGTACATCTCCATAGCTCGTACTCACCGCCATCATGTCCTTGACGATCACGTACTCGGCCCCAGGGAACGTCTTCTGGATGTACGCGCCCTTGGTGTCGTCGCGCACGACCGCGCGGGCCTTGTAGCCCTGCGCGAGGAGCTCGCCCACAATCTGCGAGCCGAGGAAGCCAGAGCCGCCAGTGACGAGCACGGTGCCGGTCTTGAGTGCGGGCATGGTGAGGATGTAGTTATGGGGAGGTGGGGATGGATCGTGAATCGGCAACCACTGGCGCCTTTATCTATGCCTCGCCCACGATCGCGAAACTCTATTTCTCCGAGAGGGCGAGGGCACATGACGTACACGCCGACCCGGGCCGTCGTCCGCGCATCCAGCATTGATTCACGTCTGGGGATTTGGGAGCTGGGAGTTGGGAGCTGGGAGCTGGGAATCAGATCTATCCAGAACGTGTGAACGCAGTGCGCGGTTGATAAGCAGCTTAGTCAGGCCGGCTGTCAGAATAGACTACTCGAGGGCGCGGAGCGCATGGAGTGGGAGGCGCGGAGGAGGCGCGCGGAGGGGCGGAGGGGCGTGACGCCCGTCGCCGTGTGGAATGCAGAAAGCGTGGAATGCGCGAATGCCACACGCTAGCGATCAAGCAAACGGAGGCTAGTGTGGGGATCAGTGGGAATGGGAGTGGGAGGGAAAGTGAGTCGAGGCCACCCGGATGAATGAGATGCAGACCACGATCTGCCCCACCTGCATGCATGTGAATCCTCAGCTGTGACGGTGGATCGTGACATATCAACACAGAGCTTGCAGAGCAGAGCAGCGAGCAGGACGAGCCGACTCGCTCGCGGAGCGCGGCGATCAGAATCCTCAATCTGCGCGCCGAGGCTAGGCCAGCCAGGCCAGCCCGGTCGGCTCTCGCCGCCGATCACGTGAGCCCTCGTCACTGACGACACACCGATCGATGTTGACCAACATGTTGCACTCAGATCTCCTGTTATACTCCCTTCCACAACCTCGTGTACTATCGTCTCCCACGGCGAGGACACGCTGCTTCGCCCGCCCCGCCGCTCGCATGCCCCGCCGCCACGACACGCCCACGCCCACGTCCGCGGCGTCGCCGCGCCTCAAGACCGCGAGCCCGAGCCCGGCGCAGCTCGCGTATTTTGTGATATTCAACCCGAAGCTGGCGACGAAGAATGAGCGGATAGCTGGGAAGGGAGCGGCCGTGGGAGGCGTGGGAGAGGGCGTGGGAGCGGGGGTGGTGGGAACGAGTGGGGATCATCGGGACGGGGACGGTGGGAAAGAGGGAACTGGGAACAAGGACGAAGGAGAGCCTGCCAAGGTGGACGGGATCGCGGCTGCGCTCGCCGAGGCCGAGGTGGCGAGTATACACGAGTCTGCCAGCGAGGCCAACCAAGCCAGTGAAGACGCTCCCGAACCCAGCGAACCCAGCGATGCTCCGAGCGAAGCACCACCCGCCAGCCCAGCAGACCCGACCCCCGAACCCAGCAAACCCGCACCCGCCGCGCCCGCGACACCCGACCCCGGCGACCGCGACCGCGACCTCGAAGAGGACCTGCGGGAAGCGACGCAGATTGTATTCTACACGTCGCGCGACGCCGGCGGCGTGAGCCGCGACACGATGCTGCGGCAGGTGGGCCTCGCGAAGGGCTTGATGGGGTTTTCCGAGTGAGTCCACACTGTCTGTTCCCTTGCTCTCCTACATGGGTATTGCATACATCCCACTGACTTTTAGCATGGTGGAACCCTCGTCGGACCCCTTCTGGGCGGTGCACTCGCAGAACACGCGGCTGATCATCTACACCCCCGAGCCCGACTGGTACATCTACATCAGCGTCAAGCTCGGGCTCGTGCAGGCGGACGCGAAGAAGGACGAGGTGGTGCCCGCGCAGGGCATCAGCGACCGCATGCTCGTCGACGGCCTGCAGCAGGGGTACGATGATTATGTCGTGAGTGGAGAGTGGACCTGAGTGGCCCTTGGCCCGTGCTAACTCCTTTAGCTGCTGCACGGGACGCTCGGCGCCAGCCTCGGCCCGCGCGCGCTCTCCCAGCTGGAAAAGTACTGGACGCGCTTTGCGTTCTCCTTCGAGTCGGGCCTCATCAACCCGCCGCAGCCGGGGCTCATGGCGTGGCTGGGGGGCTTTGCGCCGCCGCCAAGTCCGCCGGTGGATGCCGCGCCGCTGGAGAAGTTTGCGCAAACGCTAGCAGAAGGCAGCGGGGCCGGCGTGCTGGGCCGCGGGAGCGTGCTCGCCTCCACTGGGTGCCTACCCACCTCGGAGCGGGAGCAGGCGGCACTCACGCGCTTCCTCCTCACCTCCCTGCACGCGCAGCTGCCCGTCGACGAACCCCCGAAAGCCACCAGCGACCGACAGACGCTCGGCTTCGGCTTCGGCCGGCGGCGGGGGCGCGGCAAGGAAAACAGCCTCGACCTCGAGCTCACGCCCGACAAGGCCGAGGACAAGGACGAGCGCAAGTCGTCCTGGGGCCCGCTGAGCTGGGTCGGTGGGCTGGGGACCGGTCTCGGGGGTCTCGGCTCTGGCCAGAGTTCGCGCGCAGTCACGCCGTCGCCGGTCGAGACCCAACGCGAGAAGCCCCGCGCAGCGTCGCACTCCCACACGCCCTCGTCCGCTAGTATCTCCAGCCTCCGCCGGTGGGGCTTCGGCGACGTCATGGGCAACATGGGCGCGGCGCTGGGGTTGAGTCATAGTGGCAGCCCGAAGATTCCAGACTTTAAGGTCGACAAGGAGGGCGACAAGGACAAGGGAGGTGAGGGCGACAAGGAGGGTGAGGGGGACAAGGAGGGGGATGGCAAGGCCGATGATGCTGCCCCCGATGCTGCCACGGCGGCTCCGGATATGGCGGACACTGAAGCGGACGCCGACAAGCCAGACGACAAGCCAGACGACAAGCCAGACCACACACCCGACCCAAGCCCAATCGACACATCAGGAGGCAGCTACGACACGCCGGCCGCGATGCTCGGCACGTCCGTGCAGTCGCGGTACACCGAGGGCGAGAGCGGGGAGGGCGGAGCAGAGAGCATGGACGTCTCGCGCACGCCGACGCCAGGGCCGGACGCGCCGGAGGGGGACCTGGAGGACCTCGCCGACCCAGCCAACGCGGCGAGCGAGGCGTGCGAGGCGACGCCGACGGCCGAACACCCGCCAGCCGAGCGGAAAGGGCGGGAGGGGCGGGAGGAGCGGGAAGACACGACGCCGACGGCCTCCATGTCCTCCCTCCCGACCCTTCCCACGCTGACGCCCAAGACGGCAGCGGGCATCCTGCCCGCTCTCGCGGCGGCGAGCGACGAGCGGGTCGACGTGACCTGGTCGCACAAGAGCGTGTTTCTCGCCAACCACCGGCGGCGGCTGGCGTGGACGGTGCGCGACGCCGCGCTGCTGTACACGCTCTCCGACGCGGCCGCGGAGCCCGCGGGCGGCGCGGTGGTCGAGCTCTTCGACGCGATCAGTGTCCCCGAGCAAGGGGGGGAGGTGGCGGACACGACGATCCACCACGCCGGCAACATCACCGACCGCAAGGGCCGGCTGCACGGCGCCGACGGCGTGCTCGCCGCCCTGCGCGATGTGGTCATAGCGCCCACTGGGCCGGGGGAGGTATACGCCCAGCTCGCTACGGGGCGGTTTGTCGTCGCTAAAAAGGCCGAGAGCGGCGGGGAGCTGTTTGTCGTCACGGCGCGCAAGGAGGCGAGTCTGACGGATGCCGAGCGCGCGGTAAGGGGGTACGCGTTTGTAAGGCCCGAGTTTAGTTAGAGATGTAATGTCATGACTTGAGTCCACCGTCCATTCCACCTCTTTGTGCACACCGCCAGTCGTACAAATGCATACGATACAACGCACCCACCCAGGATCCCTCGGTGGTCGTGGTGAAGAAAAGAGTAAAGAGTATACTGTGAATTGGGACAGCGGGGGGTTGTCGTGCGATCTCCTGCCTCTCTCCGCTGTCCGATGACGAGCTGAGCAGTCTATTGCTCGTCCGTTGCTTTCCGATCTCTGCTGCGCTTCGCGCCCGCCTGGCTCACCCCGCCCGCCTCCGCCCCCTGTCTGACCGTCCATCCGTGACTTCCATGCCTTCCGACTGCGCGCTTCTGCCGTCCCATCCGCCGCGCATTTACTTGTTGTGCCAGATGAGCGTCTTGAGGTTGGTCCAGGTCTCCGACTCGTGGTAGAGGTAGCCTGGCGGTCAGCTCTACACGTCCCACAAGCAACTGCACTCCAGCAGCGCAATGCGCCCTCGCACAACACTCACGCATAGAGTTGACGATACCCGGCTGCAGCCTCTCGCCGCGGTGGCGGAACATGTACATGCACAGCGCCCACGAGAGGGACGCGACAATGGTGAACGGCACGGGGGCCGGGGGGATGGGGCGGGGGTTGGCCTCGGGCGACGTGAGGGCCGGCAGGGGGTGGTCGAGCGGCTGGAACGGGTACTTTGGCGGGTTGGGCGTGTTGGTGTACAGGCGCGGGAGGATGGAGAGGAGCGCGCGCGACATAATGTACAGCACAATCTGCTCGTTGATCTGCGGGGTTAGTGGCCGCACGGGCGTAATGGATGCGATGCGGCCGGGTGCATGTATGCGCGCCGGGGAAAGCGGAGCGATAACGGTCACCACAGTAGACGTCTTCAGATCTCAGGATGGAGATCATGCCACTGCATGATATCGGTACGGCCCACACGCCCGATGGGAGCGCCGTGGATCATGGAATAAGCGTGGGCCTAGCGCCATCGCCCAATCGGCTGCAGCGCCAACCGATCAGTGCAGTGTGCATGCCCGCCGCTGGAGCACTGCACGCGTCACCGCACGCGTCCAGAGCGACCGTGCTAAGCAGCGGCGACAGCGGCGGCGACGGCAACGGATGCAGCGATCGCGTCCGTTTGTGGAGCCCACCACGCCGCGGCTCCGGAATACCCGGATACAACCATCCGGGCTGTCCGAACCACCCAGCATGGCGGCCATCTCTCGCACCCTACCCACTCCTCGCACTAAACTCACCGGAGACCGCTCGCCGAACACAAAGTAACCACCAATGCCACCGGCGATGAACGTGTCGAGGTCGCGCTCGATGCCGCCGTTCAGCCGGCGCTGGATGATAAGGAGCACCTTGTAGATGGACACAAACTTTGCGAGCGCGAGGGCGTGCGCGCGCGTCGCGCTCAGGATGCCGTGGATGCGCGTCGGCCACGGCTTGTGCGAGAAGAGCGCGGCCATGACCAGCGCGTGCGGGAAGCGCACCTTGCATCCGTAGACGATGCCGTTGCGCGCGCCCTTGACCACCGACAGCAGGTCGTGGTTCGCCGGGCTGCCGTTAGTCTAGTCTTTCATGCGCGCTCACTCCATGATAAACTTCTGGATTGCGCTCGCCATAGTGGATGTGGATGCGTCGTAAGGAGTGTAGAGAGATGAGATGAGATGCAAAGACACAGATGGGATGCAAGTGGAGAGATTTTTCCCTTTTCGCATTGCGTTGGATGCGTTTCATTAACCGGTTGCACCACCGCCACCAACAGCCAGAGTGGTGCTACGGCCGAATCCGGAATTGCGGATGCCGAGCCGAGTATCCAGCACACCCACGGCGATATCCATCATCTCCACCTCACCCAGGCTCGAGTCCAGGTCGCCGTTGTGGTCGTCTGCCCACTCGACAATACACGATGCATGCATTCGGCTTTTAGATATGTGGACACAACGCCTCGGCTGAAGATAACGAGTCACACGAGCCGTGCCAGCTACCGGCCGCCCCATCGGCATCGCTTACAGTCGAGCCCTACAGTCATCAGCGATGACACAACGGCTGTCACCACGCTGCACCGTGTCCTGCTCCGGACAAGCTCACATTTCTGGGTCCTAGGGTCTGTCGCGCCTCGCGCTCTCGATACCCTACACTCCGCGCCGGGGCCGATACATGCGGATGACGGAGTAAGCGCGACAACGACGCGTACCCTCGTCGCGACCTCGGGGACCGCAAAAAGGCCACGACGGGGATCGAACCCGCGATCTCATGATTACTGAGAAGAATCGTAGTCATACGCCGTACCATTTGGCCACGCGACCTTGTTATTTATTTTGAATGATACTTTCCCACCCAGAATTGTAGAGCAAGTGCACGTGGGGAGATATTTTGCTCATGACGCGTCTTAAAATCAAGACGAGTCAACTTCTGTCTTCACTCAACGTGTTCAGCTTGCTTTCATTAACATCACCATGTCCAAGTCATTCAGTACGTCCCCCCGCCGCCACCACTGACCCCAGTTTTCGTCACGGGCAACGCCAACAAGCTGCGCGAGGTCAAGGCGATCCTCGCGACCGGCGGCAGCGGGATCGAGGTGACGAGCCAGAGCGTCGAGCGTGAGTCGCGGAAGTGGCGCACGAGCGGCAGCGCCAAATCAACTGAGACGCACTGCTGACCCCCAGTCCCCGAGATCCAGGGCACGACGCAGGAGGTCGCCCTCGCTAAAGTCAAGGCTGCGTGCGCGGCCCTCGGCGCCGCGTGCGTGACGGAGGACACGGCGCTGGGGTTCGAGGCGCTCGGCGGGCTGCCGGGGCCGTACATCAAGGACTTTCTCGAGACGGTCGGGCACGACGGTGAGTGTCCCCCGCTTCGTCTCTGACGCCAGGCCTGAACCGCATGCTCGCGGGCTTTGAGAGCAAGCGCGCCACGGCGCTGTGCACGTTCGCGTACTGTGCCCCCGGATCTGAGCCGATTCTCTTCGAGGGCCGGACGGAGGGCAACATTGTCCCCGCGCGCGGACCGAATGCGTTCGGGTGGGACCCCGTATTCGAGCCCCTCGAGGGCGGCGGCTTGACTTACGCCGAGATGAAGAGCGAGGACAAGAACAAGATCTCGCACAGGTACCGCGCGCTCGAGAAGCTGCGCGCGTACCTCTCTGCGCAGTGATGCATTAATGATTGAAGGTCGAAGGGGATGAGGATGGGCTGGGGATATCTGGTCAGTCCGTATGGTGCAAGTTGATGCGCATGAGTGAGGAAGCGAGAACGAACAGTGTGGCGTGGCATGTCTAGCCTAGTCTGGTGGGACTTGGACGGCCCTTCTGCAGCCAGTATGATACATGCATCTCCAAGCGGCTCCATGCCTAAGTGCTCTCGTGATTGGCAGCTACGTCTCCACGACCACAGGCGCATACTCGCCCTCCTCCTCACCACTGTCCTCGTCTCCCATGCTCACATCCTCGAGGGACCACTCGCGCTTGGCTCCCGCCTTCTGCACCTTGCCCCACGCAGCGAGCACCACCTTGGCCTTGGCCCACCAGGACCTGTGCGCGAGTGCGGCGCCAAGGCCACGGCGGAGGTGGTCGAGCTGCGCGGCGTAAAAGTCGTCGAGGTCCGGGATCTCCGTGTCCGTCGGCGGGAGCGCGGTGAGGTGCGCGGCGATTGTCGACAGGAAAGCGAGGTATGTCTCCTGCACGCTTCCGCTGAACTCGAGCGCCGCGTCCGGCTCGCCCGACATGGCCGCGGGGCTCTGGCAAAGCAGCGAGAAGAGGCGCTTGTACGCGCCCAGCGCGGCAAAGTTCCACACGTTCGTGACGAGCAAAAAGGCCAGTTGGAGGTGGCCGAGCAGCGCGCCCAGTCCTGGAATCAGCGCCGTTGCATCATGCACTCACCGCCCACCTCCTCGGACACCTTTGCGAGCAGCGCGCTCTTGTCCCGCGACCATTTACTCAGGTCGTCGCCCGTCGCGCCCGCGGGCCAGGAGCGCTTGAGGTCGAACACGGGGAACTGGAGGCGGTGCTCGGGGTCGGGGTCGACCTCGTTCTTGTCGACCGTGTCTGCGCTCTCGCCTTTCTGGGCCTTTTGCGCAGCGACGGCCGCACGCAGGGCACCAATTTCGTCCCCGCCCTCTTCACCCGTGAGGCTGTCGACAAACGTGAGGCTGCCCTTGACTTTCTTCACGACGTGGGAGGTGATGTGCGTCGACAGCGTCTTCCAGCCCTCGAGCGCTGCAAAGGGGTATGCCGCCAATTGCGCGTCGAGGCCCGGCAGCGCCGCCTCGGGCGTCTCCTCCAGCGCCGCGCGCTCGGCCTTGCCGTCGTACACGATGCGCACGCGCTCGCGCGGCGCAAAGACGTGCATGTACGCGGTGCGCAGAGGAAACGCCGAGGCGAGGTCCGCCGTCGCTGCCGCCGTCACTGCCGCCTGCGCGTCCGCCGCCGCGCCGGGCGTCGTGATTTCCTCAATCTCCTCGCTGGCGTCTCTCGATGCGTCGGGCGCGGCGCACCACACGACCATGTGGAAGCCCGGCGGCACGAATTTGTGTCCCGCGAACGCCTTAACCGTGTGGAACCTGCTGTCAGCGCGCTCGCGCCGCGCACTCACGTGCCGTCCATCCCTGTCTCGCTGCCCGCCGGCAGCCCCTGGAGCAGCGCAAACCCGCCCGCCTCCCAGAGTGCGCGCGCCTGGTCCGGTGTGAGCGACATGGTGGTGAGTGTGGATGATCGGTGACGACGTCAGAAGGTTCCATCAAGTCTCCGAGGTCCGAGGAACGTCTGTTTTTGTTTTCGCCCAGCCGCCCGGGGTCCCCGCACCGAGCTTCTCGACATCGCCGTGCAGCAACAACAACAACAATGTCAGCCCAACTGCTCTGCAACACGACATTATATGCATATAGATGTATTACCGCGGCACCTCCTCGCCCTCGAACGCCATCGCCCGAATGTCTTCTACGCTTTCCAACGCCTTGAGGACGTCGGCCACCACCTCGTTCTGCCCTGCCCGCTCGCCGCCGCGCACCAACACGTCGACCCCGCGTGGCGTGAACAGCGTCTTCTCAAAGGCTGCGGTCAGTGCTTGCTTGGAGCATGCGAGACACGGAATGCACGGAAAGCGCCACCGTCTCAGGATTGCGGAATGCGGGAGTGCTTGCGTGACAATTCTCGAGCACTTGTTTGTGACCACTCCAGAATGAACCTCCTTCGTCGTCTTGTCGGCTCCGTCCCATCGACGGAGAAGACACCTCGGCGTCCAAAAAGCATCTCGCACGCTCTCGCGCGCTCGACAGGCCACGACGGGGATCGAACCCGCGATCTCATGATTGCTCTTCGTAGTCATACGCCGTACCATTTGGCCACGCGACCGGGATGGGAGCTGTTCCGGGGCGCCGATCGCGGCGTCGGCGTCGGCGTCGGCGATGATCAAGGCCAGATGAGCTGGGCCTCCGCCTCTTACAGCCCTTGCAACCACATCTTCCCCCCATCCGACCGCTGGACACCACGCTGCCAGCCGACTCACTGATAACACTCCACTCGACCTCCCCTCGCGACCCCATCCCCCGCACCTCCCAGCGACTGGTGCACCAGAACAACCAGCTGTCGCCGCGCCAGACGAATGTGCCGGTTGTTCCGGGCTGCAGCCGCTCGGTGCCCCGCACGTGGGAAAGCCCTGCGGCAGGCGACGTGCGGGCCCGGTATCCGACGTCGGACGCCATGTTCTCGCCGTCCTCCTTGTATGTGATCGTCACGTCTGATGTCAGCAGGAGGTGTGCACGGCCGCTTTACCTCTGTTTTTCTGGCTGTCAGTGATGGCTTTCTGTGGTACAGCCCAGGGCGCGGAGACTACCCCGCTCCGCTCCGCCCTTCGCGCGACTCACCCGCCACATAGGGAGCGTACTCCACGCCACATTCCAGGTACCGATGAACTTATCGCGGTCGTAGACGCCCTCTGGGAGCGCGCCGGGGGCGTGGATTTCGACGGCCATGGTGGATGTCCCCTGTGTGTCTGGATGCTGGATAGCGGGCTTGAGGACGATGTGATCAGAGCAAAGGAGAACAAAGTTCGATGGCTTGGGAGGCTTGGGAGGACTCCACGGGTCGTACGGGACGGTTGGTTAGCGCATAGGCGTATAGATTGGGTGGGATCACGTGATCCACTCAACATTGGCCCTTGGTGGTTACCGATCGAGCCGACGTCACTGTCGCAGCACGCGGTTACCAGCCGCAATTCACGCCCATCGAGAGCAACGAGTAGCCAGATTGGGAACGCCGGGGTTGCCATCAACTCTCTGAACCTCTCCATCTCGCTGGATACAGCTCATCAACGGCAGCTCTTGTAGATATCACTCTTTACACTCTTTTGCCCCGTTTCAGCATGCTGGGACAAGTAGGCCACGCGCTCACGCTCGCCGCGTTCGGCGCGCTGCTGAGCGCGCTTCCCGCGACAGCCGACGACCGCTGCGGCAAGCCCGCCGAGCCCTTCACGCCGATGGACATGCTCAAGGCGCCGCGTCCCGGATCCGCGATCGCCGCGCCGGGCGGCCAGCACGCGCTCTCGGTCGTCAACCAGTGGAATGCGGAGACCGACAAGTGAGTCGCGACGAACGTGCGCGGAGGCGGATCACTTGACCATAGCTTCATCCGCGTCGTGCTCGTTCCTCTGGCTGACACCACAGAACCACCAGCACAGTCTACCTCCTCGACCCCGTGCACCCCGGCACGGCGCCCAAGGAGCTCTTCAAGGCGCCTGCCGGCGAGGTTGCTGAGCCGTTCTGGCTGTCCGAGCGGACCGTCGCGTACTTGAACGGCTCGGCGCTGTGGCACTTTGGCGTCGCGGCCAACGCGACGGGGCGGCGGATGCACATGTTCGACTTTCCCGAGGGCACGGATCCGAGTGCGCTCACGTACGAGCGGTCGACGGGCACGCTCGTGTTCTCTGCTGCGGTGTGGGAGGACGGGGACCTGACGAAGACGGCGGAGCACGACAAGAAGTGGGCGGAGCGCGGGCACTCGGGCACCGTGTTCAACGACCTGTTTGTGCGGCACTGGGACACCTGGCGCATCCCTGGGCGGGTGTACACGCTTGCGTCTACTACGATCCACAAGAAGGGCAAGAAGAATGAAGGCAACGACGACTCGCTGTTCACGATCCAGGCGCGCGGCGAGGACGAAGACTCGTTCGAGGTCCACAAGGACTTTACCAACCTCCTCAAGGGCACCGGGTTGTACTCGCAAATGGACGCGATTGACGGCTCGACGTTCTCCATCTCGTCGACGCACCTCGCCGTCGCGCTCAAGCCCCCGTACCTCAACGTCGCGACGCACACGCGCATGAACATCTACTACCTCCCCCTCGACGCGCCTGGCTCGCACCCCACCAACCTCACCCAGGGCGAACACGGTGCCATCTCCAGCCTCACGTTCTCGCCGGACGGCAGCAAGCTCGCGTGGCTCGAGATGGCCGAGGACGGGTACGAGAGCGACAAGCGTGTCGTGGTCGTGCACTCGTTCAAGGACTCCAAGATGGGCTCGTCTGAGCGCTGGACCGACGGTTGGGACCGCTCCCCCTCGGACCTCACGTGGGACCACGACTCGGACTCGCTGTACCTGCTTGCAGAGTACAACGGGCGCGTGCTGCCTTACCACTTAGCGCACCCCGGCCGCCTCCCGACCCCGATCCACTTCAAGGGCTCGACCGTCTCGATCGACATGCTCGACAATGCGTCCAACACCTTCCTCCTTACCGTCAACAGCCTCACCTCGCCCAACGAGGTGTTCGTGCTTGACCTGCACGACAGCGTCATTGGCGATCCCGACAAGCACCCCGCCGAGGCCATCCACCAGATCTCCAACTTTTCCGTGCCGTACATTGACGGCCGTCTCGACAAGATGCAGGGCGAGGAGTTCTGGTTCAGAGGCGTCGACGGCCGCAAGGTCATGGCCTGGGTCATCAAGCCGAGGGGATGGTGCGAGACTGACAAGCCCGGCACCTGGCCGCTTGGTGAGTTTTTTCGCCCCGACGTCAAACTGACATCAGCCTTCTTCATCCACGGCGGACCACAGGGTGCGTGGGAGGACTCGTGGTCGACGCGCTGGAACACGGCCGTCTTTGCGTCCATGGGCTACTTTATCGTCGCTGTCAACCCGACCGGATCCACTGGCTACGGGCAGGAGTTTACCGACCGCATCAAGGAGCACTGGGGCGACCGCCCGTACCAGGACCTGCTCATGGGCTACCAGGCCGCGCTGGACAAGTACCCCGAGATCGACCGCGAGCGCACCGGCGCGCTCGGCGCGTCGTACGGCGGCTACATGGTCAACTGGATCAACGGACACAATGTATTCGGCTTCAAGTGTCTCGTGTACCACGACGGCATTCTCAGCACGACGGACACATACTACTCGACCGAGGAGGTGTGGTTCCCGACGCACGACATGGGCGGCTCGGTGATCGACGCGCGCGCAACGTACGAGCGCTGGAACCCCATGAACCACGTGTCCGAGTGGGCCACCCCGCAGCTCGTCATCCAGGGCGGCAAGGACTTCCGCCTCGCAGAGTCCCAGGCCATCGGCACGTTCACCGCCCTCCAGCTCCAGGGCGTGCCCTCGCGCTTCCTCTACTTCCCCGACGAGAACCACTGGGTCCTCAAGGCCCACAACTCGGCAAAGTGGCACAAGGAGGTGCTCACATGGCTCCACGAGTGGCTCGGCGCCGGCAAGGAGGGCCCGGGCAAGGATCATCCCGATGTCACTATCCCTCTGGAGTAGAGCGGTGTAGAACAAGAATAGTACAGAATCGGAACAGAAGAAATGCCACAATATCGAGACTGCTTCAACTAGTTTCATTCCGATGTTTGCTTCTCCTCTTATTTCCAGTCTGGCGAGCATTGGTACTCGCTGATATCTTGCTAACCCAGGGTACGGTCGAGATTGAACGCGGCAGAGATGAGCGTGACGTGGCTAAAGGCCTGGGGCGTGTTGCCGAGGCCCTCGCCGCCGGGCGAGATCTCCTCCGAGTAGAGCGACACATGGTTGCCGTACCCGAGGAACTCGATGAACATGGATTCGCTGCGAGTTAGACTTTAAGACAGAGTTTACAACTCACGCGCGGAGAAGATACTTCTTGTTGTACACGCCCGCACGCGTGAGCGCCTCGACGCCCCAGAGCGTGCACAGCGAGAATGCGCCCTCCTCGCCGCCGACGCCGTCGTCCGTCTTGGTCACGTCGTATCGGAAGATCGAGTTGTTGATTGTGAGACCGCCGCGCTCGGGACTGATGTCAGATGAGGCTAGGGCGCGTACTCACGTCTTGAGGATGTTGTCCAGCGTCGAGGTGAACCGCGGGTCGGCGCCCGAGATGAAGAAGACGAGGGGCATGATCACTGCGTGTTAGCCAGCCCGCAGACGAGCTACTTACAGACGGCCGAGTCGAGGTGGTCGATACCCTCGTACGACTGGGCAAAGAAGCCGCGCTTGGGGCTGCTGTCAGTTTTGACGAGGACTCGTAAACTCACTTCCACGACTTGTTCTGTATAGTCTCGTACAGCTTGTCCTTTGTCTTGAGCCAGTGGTCGCGGTTCGGGCAGGGGAGGCAGCGCTTGTCGGCCAGACGCAGCCCGCGGTCGAGCGCGACCCACATCATGACCTTGGAGTAGGTGTAGTTGTGCTTTTCGCCGCGCGGCTCCCAGATCGACAGGTCGGGCTTGTCGACCATCGTGCACACGTAGTCGATCACCTGGCGCACGGCGATCCACGAGTCCCAGGCCTGCGGGTCAGCAAGCTGAGAGGTGAATTTCGACTCACGAGAGGCGCGCTGTACTTTTGCGCGAGGTAGACACAATCCATCAGCTCGCCGTAAATGTCCTGCTAGGTCAGTACACGCGTAGGACTGGTACCTACAAGCTGCAGATGGTCGGCCGCGCCGTTGCCGATGCGCACGGGACGCGAGCCCTTGTGGCCCTCGAGGTGGGTGAGCTCCATCTCGGGGATATCCTTTCCACCGTGGATCGTGTACATGCTGCGGGTCAGCGCACTCTTACAGCAGCAAGCTCACATCTGCAGCGATCCGTCCGAGTTGCGGTCCTTGAGGCGCTCGAGGATAAAGTTGACGAACGCGTTCGCCTCGTCCGTGAAGCCGAGGCGGATAAATGCGTACAGCGTGAACGACGAGTCGCGCACCCAGGTATACCGATAGTCCCTGTTGTTTAACGGCTGCTTTGTCTCTGCTACACACCAGTTACGCGTTCCGCCAATGTACTCTGGCAACGAGAACGTCGGGGCAGCGACAATGGCGCCCGTGGGCTCGTACACGAGCATCTTGAGCACGAGCGCTGAGCGGCGGACAGCCTCACGCCAGCGGCCGCGGTATTTGCATTTTGAGATCCAGTCTTGCCAGAACTTGTCCGTCTCGAATTTGAGCGTTTCAAGGAATGGCTGCATGTTAGCTGCGTGCTGCGGGCTAGGTACTTGCCTTGGTAACGAGCGGGTCGTCTTCGGGGTACAGCTTCTGCGCCGCGGAGAGGATCTCCTCGGGGGTGATGTAGTGGTCGACGTTCTGGAAGAGGTTGGGGTCTACGGTCGTGCTCATGGGGGTGAGGGGTGTCTGGCGGAAAATGAAAAAGACCACCTGGCCCTCGTGCAGCCTAAAGTCTGCCACGGCCGCGGGACCCAGGAGGTCGCGCTTCGGCAGCTTCTCAACGGTGACCTTGAGCTTGGGTGGGGGCTGCGACACCTCCTCCGAGGCGACCAGCCAGCGCAGGTCCACTGCCAGGTTGTCCGAGCAGAAGTTGACCTTTTCGTGGCCGTCGTGGGACGTGGGGTCGGCCACGAGCTGCTGTCAGCTTTCAGCAGGCCCTGCAAGCTTACCTCGGCCGTGTGCTTGTCCATGCAGTAGTTGAACGCCGGCGCGCACTCCATCCGGAAGTCGACCGTGCCGTGCAGCGACTCCACCTTGCGCACCAGCCAGTGCAGGAACGGCTTGCCCGGGCGGTCGCGCCGCACCATGACGTCCGTGACGGCGCCGACGCACCCCTCGGACAGGAACTTGGTGACGAGAATGTTGCTGTTGGGCGCATAGTGCTGCTTGGGCTTGAACTCGGACTTGGGGCGGACAAAGAAGTGGCCTCCCTTGTTGGCGTCGACGATGCGCGCAAAGACACTGACATTAGGGGAGCATGGCGAGCGCGCTTACCTCGGAGAGTCAAAGCTCGGAATACACATCGACTCGATGCTGCCCGAGAGACTGACGCAGGCGGCGGTCTGGCGTCAGCGGGTGTCAGAATGCAGCATCCTCCAGCCGGGCGCAGTGAACATTCCTCGGGTCGTCCGCAGGGTACGGATGCCGCACAGTGAACACTTCCAGCTCGGTCAAGCCGACGCAGCCGGGGCGTGCGCGGGCAAGAGGGGCTCAACCATCCATGCTCCACTACCTCGAGTCTCCACTCACATGAAGGTTACCAACAAGCGCATAGTCCTGCCATCAGCTACATCCTGCAGACATCAACACCGTCTCGTCCTCACTTGGATACCGTGGATCGGCTCGCCGGCATCATCTACGGGTTTTGGCGGCGACGCCTGGTGCCCGTCCTGGTCGCTCCCGCGGGGCCGCTTAGCAGGACGTTCGGTGGCATCCTCGGTTGCACACTCGGTGGGTTGTTGTTTGGCACGGTGAGGCATAGTAGTGATGATCTGGGCGTTTACGACCCAAAAGTGAAGGGAAAGACAAGACAAACAGGGCTGGTTCAGACTTTTATACGTATTCCACTTTCTTGCTCGGGAACTGGATGCCGAAAGCAGAGCCTGGAGCTCGGAGCTGGGAGCTTGGAGCCTGGCTGCTGAAGCAATCGGCAGCAGTTGGCAGCCGACGCCAGTCGTCTGTTTGGTCTCGCCTCGGCGACGCAGGCGATGACGTCACGGCGTATTCCTCGGAAATTAATGTAGGGGAATGCTGACTGATATCGATCTGGACGAGTCTTGATAGCGAGCAACGCACAAGAGATAACGAGCGCCAAGAGCATGTGTCAGTAGAGCCCAGATCCGGTTGCTGTAGATCATGATCGTCGCTGCAGATCGACCGTGGCGGTTCACAAGTGGCATCAAGAGGCCCCACCACCGCTGATGGACGCTAGAATGCTGTCTGCTTTCAGGATCTCTCTCTTTTCACTAGCACCGATATTTGATGACAAGTATGACTAACGACTCGCACGGACTCCCGGCCGCATCAATCTCCCCCCGATCCGACTACTGCGCCGAGGTCTCGAACTCCTTATAGCCAGTCTTGGTTCCGAAGAGGTAGGGTCCGATGAGCCCGCCTGCGGTCAGCAAAGCTTGTTTCCATTGTGGGTCCGCATCGCTTGGCGCTGAGTCATTTCGCCCACGACCAGTGTGGCACCTGGTCCTCCAGTTTGCGACCATTCACTGCTCCCCGCCCGTTGCGCTGTCTTTCTGTGCCACTGCGGTCTACCCTGCGACGCCCAAGCATCTCGGAGGTGCTCTCCAGGAGAGAAAAAGGTGTACACATCTCTCGACATGTCCGCTGACGTTTGGCGGGGTCGAACCGCCGACCTCATGCGTAACGCTTCACGTGTTAAGCATGCGCTCTAACCAACTGAGCTAAATCGCCACGATGTTGGTCTCTCTGCCGATCACTCCGCGCGCGTGGCGGCGATGAGCGGAGGGCGCGGCTGGAGGCCTATAAGGAGGTACTGAAGCCCGTACTCACCGACGACAAAGTTGAGGAGGCGACCGATACCAAGGGGCGGGTCGGCGAGCACAATGTCGGCGTTGTTGGTCATCGTGAGGACCTGGATGGGGTTGGGGTCCACGCCCTTATCGTGGCAGCTGTGGAAGTACCCGTACAGGTTGCGAACTGTGTGTCAGTGAAAGGCGCACCACGCGGAGATCTGGGGCGCAGTCTCCTCCCAGATCCAGACTTCCCACACCCACGCCCGACATACTGAAGTACTCGTCGAGCCCACGCCGGTCGCCCCCAGCCGTCACGACGGTGATATCGAGGTCCTCGGCCGCGTCCTCGGGCATCCAGAAGGTGTGCAGTGCGCCGGGGGGGATCACGACGCTCTCGCCCGCGCCCGCCGTGCCCTCCTTCCCGTCGAGGCGGTACGCGAGCGTTCCCGCGGTCTGCTGTCAGACAACCCTGCGGGCGACTCACGACATGGAACGTCTCGGTCTGGTACCAGTGGTAGTGGTAGGGCGGGACGTGGGGGGTGTTGCGCCCCGCGGAGAGCGAACCGGCCTTGAGGACCATGCGCATGCGGGAGCCGGGCTCCGCCGAGGGTAGGAACTCGATCTGGGCGTCAGCGGAGACTTGGGGGCACGTACGAGGAGGCTGCCGCCGAAGGGCACCAGGCGGCCGTCTTCGTCGGTCGGCGTCGGGATGAGGGGGGGCTGCGGTCAGTGCTGGTCATGAGGGGACTTGCCTTGGAGAAGAGGCAGGCCATGGTGAGAGTAGCTAGTGAGAGTGGGAAATGTGTTGAGAGACGAGGCATGCAGGTTATATACTGCGCACTGTGCTCCACGCTCGACCCGGCGCAACGATACATTTCACACCACTTTTCCTCGTTTCCGAGACAAATTACACACCGTCTCCCCCGCTCTGCCACGCTGCATAACACATCCTCCTCAATGTCTGGAGGCTGTCTTGGTTCCCACAGCACAGGAGTTGATGGGATCTTGCCGGGTCGTCACGCGCACACCGCCACGGATCTCGGCCGCTGGACATTCCACGACATTTCATCAGCAGGGATAGGCGACTGATGGACAGACTTTCTTTACGCCCCGAGTAAGCTGGCTGCTGTCCTCTGTGGGGGGGCGATCAAATGCATGATCGCTGGCGCTGTGGCACTCTCCATCATTTTCGACCAACTCGTATTTTATCTCGATTTTCCACACATTTTCAACCATTTTCCTCACCTTTCTCTCCCACCCAACATGACATGCACAAACTACTCCAAGCATCACCCGACACCACTAGGCCGCTAAAACTACCCAAAAAGCATCAGAGACCCCTGTCGAAGCGGTTACGGTGTTTTCGGATTCATGGCAGACTGCAGCTGTTCGTGGGTTCGAATCATCGTGTACTGGCCTCCGGGTAGTTGTCTCGGGGTGCGCAGGGATGATCCAGGTTGGCCACCTGGGGATCTGCGGGGCCACACCTTTTGATATTCGCCCCATTTTCTTTTTGTTGTGCGCGCTGTTGGTGCGCGGTGCGGTGGAGCGGTTGGTATGGTCTCGGTCGGAAACGGAGGGCGGAGAGTGAGCGCCAGAGTCGGATGTCCGATAGCAGTGACCATCTGAGGTCACAGGTTTTGCTTAGAGCTCCTGTAGCCCTCTGAAATGTTCCCCTCATTTTGGGATCTTTATTTCCTATTTTATTTTATTTTCTGGGAACTGTTGATATTTGCAGCATAACCAGAGGGTTGCGAAGAATGATCGTGGCTCTTTGCCCCAGCTGTTATCTTTTTGTGGATACTTGACGACGCACTGTGCAGTATGTGACTTTGTCCACAAGCCGTTTGGGTCATATCAGGACAGCGGAGGGCTTCATAAGAGCTTATTGACTTGTTGCCATAACTGACTCAAGCAATGACACCCGCACTCGTTAGCTTAATCTCCAGTCCTCGTCAAAGTCATCACATCGTTCCTACAGTACACTCTCAACCACCCGCGGTCCAGATGAGGATCCATTCATATGTCCCTTACAATCCAAGAACAAGCCGTTTTGTTCATGCTACCTTCACAATGCCACTGCCCTGCCGGCACGTGGCCACTTCACTGCTCCTCTGTATAAGGATAACTTCTCGCTCAGTTGCGGCTCGGCTCGACACCCCAACCGGGGCCCAGCATCTCGTTTGAGCGGCCGCTCGTCTCGTCCAGGAATAACTTGGTTGAAGCGTGGCCGCCCACTGGCAGACGGAGATTGCCGCCGGCGACGGGGACGGTGTCGGGAAGCACGCCTGCCTGCCGCAGAGCGGTGGCTTGGTCCCTGTCGTGTGAGCGAGTGTATGACGAGGGTGTATAACGACAGAGGGGGTGTGAAAAGCGACCAGCACAGAGGTGTGCTGCCACATTCCCACCGTCTACTAAGCGCCGAGACTCACCACCAAATATGCTCGTGATACAACCTGTCTCCGCGGATGTTGACGACAGCCATCATGGGAATCTCGAGCTTGTTCCCGCTGGGCGGAACCTGCGGGAGAAGCCAGCCGATCTCCTGGTTGTGCGTGCAGCTATACACAAACTCGTCGACGACGCGGTCGACGCCAATGGTGCGGGACACGACAAGCAGCTCGGCGTCGGGAGGGTTGCTGGCATGTCAGCGGGGCTCAAACGAGGGGTAGAGGGGGTCTAAGGGCAGCTCTGGCAAGACAACCCTCGCAGGGTATGCTTACCTGAAAATGAAATGGTCGCGGTAGAAGGCCGTCAGCTCCTCGCGCCCAACGCCGCCGGTCATCGTAGGGACATGGTTGACATATGGCTCTTGCTGATTCCAGTGAGCAAGTATCCGGCAAAGTATTATGACTCACCACCATGGTACCCATAGTCTTGGCGACGCTGCGGTCGACAAACTCCCAGTGTGTGTGCTCGTCCCAGATAGCCTCGAGGTCAAAGTGGGGGCCGCCGAGGTACCGGCGCAGGAAGATGAGCGAACGGGTATGCGCCAGGGCGGCGTCGGTCGGCGAGTAGGCGCCTGGTCCGGCAGAGGGAATGACAAAGTACGCCGAGTTTGCGGGGTACGAGTACATTTTGACCTGGGGTGGCGCTTCTGCGCCGAACAGGGCCGACCCTGCGGGCTTCGAGCCGTCGTCAAAGGAATGTATGGACTCGGCGTCGCCGCGTACCCGCTCGGGAATGTGGGCGAGCACGGGGACCGGGGCGTATGACGGGCCGCTGCCGTGGCTGACCAGACAGATGAGCGAGGGCAGTGTGGCCATAGCGGCGAGCACGGCCTCGAGGGCGCTGGGGTCGTACACTATGATGTAAGCGCTTGTCACTGCTGCCAAGGGGTGTCGCCAAGTTACAGCCAAGTCCCTCCACTTACCCAAAACGCCATACCGTCCCTCCCCATTCACCGCAGGGGACGACTCGAGCGCCGCGAGCGCCACCCCCAGCGCCTCCTGTACATCCGTCTCTCCGCTCATCTGGACGCCGACGACGCCGTATCCCTCCTCTGCCCACTTTTGCACCGGATCAGGATCGAGCGGAGCGCGCAGCCCCTTTTGTTCGTATGCTTTTGGCCGGAGCGAGAGCTTACGCGCTCCAATCACGACCAAACCCGGCCCGACGCCGCGCCTGCTCAGGGGTGGCTGAAAGACACATCCTTTCATCGCCAGCTGCACTGGTGGGGCCGAGGGGAGCGGCACGGGCTGCTCGGCGGGCGAGTTTGGGTCATATGTCAGACGCCCGTTGTTCGTGTCGGCCAGCATGTCGGCGGACGTCATTGGGAGTGTGGAAGCGGAAGCGTGAGAAGATCGTGGGGGGAGTATGACGTCGTTGTGAGAAGTCGGCGGAGACGCGAAGGTGACTGGGGACCAGTGTCGCGTAGGGGTGGTGAACGCGTTCGAGCGTGAGCAGTCGGCGTAGAGTATGAAGTAGTGGGCGTGAGCAAGTGGTGATGAGAGGTATGATGAGAACGAGAGAGCAAGAAGGGGGCCTTGAGGAGTATGATGGTGCGGTATTTAAAGAGCCCGAGAGACCTTAGATTGTGCTGAAACCGCAGTAAGCCGATCCTACCCACCCAGGGTGAAGCAGGGTGAATTATGTCTGGGGTACCCTCGGAATCTATCAGTTACGTTATGGCCTATGCCGCCGACGCCGAAGCCTTTAAGCCAAGCCGATGATAGCGGATTTGCCGTGTCTATGAGCAACCGCCGTTCTTATGGGGGCGATATGGGGATATGTGTAAGTAGAGCTGGGAGTGATAGGATGCGAATGATGATGAAGAGAGAATGAAAGAGGAGGGCAGAGGGATAACGATCGTGTGCACAGCTGATCGACTGATGCATGATGCACGGCGCGTACCGATTGTCATGCACAACTAGCTGCACACTACTGATTGGAGCATGCGTAACCAAGGCAAGGTGGCAGGTGGGAATGTGCCTCGGCGGCCTCTCCACATTCCAGCAGTCTCAAATTCTCGTGCATCCTCCGTCATCATCTGCTCCTCCTGCCATCATTGCATCGCTGCATGCAAGCGCGGGTCGTACTTGCTACCTACTTTGCATCATTCGACGGCCCTCAACGCTCCTCTTCGCCGATATGGCTGCACCTCGCTGTCATCGAGCGCCACTTGACGTCACGAACGCCATGCTCGCGACGACTCCTTATCGCCCACCCTCCTCGAACCCAAAATACGCCAACTCGGTCCAGGATCCATGACGGCGTGCAGGGTCGCTATTGTTCATGCACTCAAGGATCAAGGAAGGAGAAAACCGCGCAACTGCGGCCTTTTGAGCTTTTGACAAGCCACCACACGTTCTCCTTCGGCGTCGGCACCAACGCCGCGATCGGCGCCCCGGCGTAGCTCCCATCCCGGTCGCGTGGCCAAATGGTACGGCGTATGACTACGATGAGTAATCATGAGATCGCGGGTTCGATCCCCGTCGTGGCCTGAGTGTGAGCGATAGCGAGCGCTTGATCTTTTTCTCGGTGTCGGCGAGGAGGGAATCGAGGCCGCGGAAGTGGGAGGTGCCGCAACGGTGTGGGCGGTACCGGCGGGAGTAGGTGTATGCCGGAGCAAGTAACACCAGGCCCGGCCCCACGGACACTATCGAGCAGCAGCTAGACGTGTGCGTATGTGTGCTCACGTGAACTGAGACTGTACTCGCGAGCGGGCATGAAGACATCGAGTCAGACCCTGTCGTCGACACCCACGACGCCAGTGGAGGTGAACACAACGTCACAAGGCCTGGACAACCACTATTGTTCTCGGCACGAGACCAGACTATGCATAGGTACGGACTGGTCCGAACCGGAATGTTCATCGTTCCACACATACATACGCTGTGCACTGATCACATTCCATATCTCGGACAAGAACGCTGGACCCGCTGTTACTGGGACCACGTTGCGATGGGGGTTCTCAGAAGCAGAGTGATCTTGAGCGTCAGAACCTTGATTCTGCATATGAATGGGCAGACGTATCGTTCTGGTGCGTCTGCTTGCTTGGACCAAGGCGAAACACTTAGCATGATACCGATATGCATGGACGATGGACGACTCACAGGACATGGCCTACTAGACTCGTGCCAAGGACGTCGGCATCCGAAATGCCACAGTCTTGGGGGCGCCACACGACCCCCAACCGAAACGGATGTCGCATTGGCGCACCTCGATCCTCGATCGTCATCAACACCACCCATCGCACCTCATCCACTCTCGTTTCTCCACACTACTCCACCATGGCCCTGCCATCCACCGCGTTCATAGCCGGCGCAATGGGCCCTGGGGTGCCCTTTGGCGGCGGGGCAGCCGCTCCCCCAGGCTCGAACAGCCACCACACGCCGGCAAAGGGAACGCCGCCCACTTCCGCGGCGAGCTCGCCGCCGTCCTCCTCGACATCCCCTTTACTCCTGCCCGTTCCCGTGCGCACGCTCACTGTGCCATCTTCTAGCCGCCGGATCGCGTCCGCCCCCTCCCCGCCGCTGCCGTGGACGTTCCCGAACGGCAATGGCAACGGCCACGCCAATGGAGCTCCTCACGCTAATGCCAACGGGCATGCAGGGCGGAGCGCGCCGGCGCTGAAGCGCAGCGAGACACCGCCATACGGCCTCACGTACTCGAACACGCACACGCAGTCGCCGCGCCAGTCGCCGCGCCAGTCGCGCTCGCTCTCCACCTCCCCCTCCCCGCCGCCAATCCAGCGCACGGGATCATACCCCTCCTCTCCGCCAGCACACAGCGCGCATCGCCGGTTATCCAGTGCCAGCGTGCCGCAGCTGTCGCGGCATGCGCCGCAGCTGAGTCCCAACTCGTTTCTTCCGCCGCCGGAGATGCCGCAGTTATCCCGCCAGAGCAGCACTAAGAGCGCCGCGATGGCGAGTGTGGGCAGCTACGACCCGCCCGCCCTCGCCGACCTCAAGGAGGTGCAGTGAGTATCCTATCGAAGCAGCGTTCTGATGGACAGTCCCCTCCAGGGGCAGATCGACAAGCTCATTGAAAAGTGCAGCCAGCACGAGCTCAAGTTCCGCTCGGCAAGGGTGGGAACCACATCAGGTCGTGTGCTGACTCCAGTCGTCGTTTGAGCACCGTGTCTTAACTGAGCTTCCGTCGCTGCTGTCCGAGCTCACCAAGCTGGATGATCGCGCCGAGGTGAGTAGAGCCAGTCCAGCTTAGTAGTCGTTGAAGAGCTGCTCCATTCAACTCTGCTCACACCCAGGTCGCAACGGCGAGCATATACGCCGCGATCAAGACCGCGCGGCCACAGCTGCAGGAAAAACTCGACCACCTGATCGAGACGGCCGAAGGCGACGTCGAGACAATAAAGGAGCGCACGACGCCGTGGGCAGACCTGTTGGAACCCTCTTCATCCGACACCACCCCTGATGCCGACGCGCAGAGCGTGGTCAGCTCCAGCACCCGCTCGGGCTTCTATTCCGGCGGCACGAGCCTGCGCCGCATCCGCTCCGGCGACCAGCGGCGCATCTCCAAGATTGAGCGCATGAAAAACGTCAACGACGACTCGTACGCGGAGGCCCTGCGGCTTATCGAAGGCTGGGGCGAGGAGATTGTGAGTCAACAGGCAGGGCGGGCTGACCGTACAGATATACTCTCTCTCGGACCAAATTCTGTCGCTCAAGGCGCAGCTCGTCAACGAGGCCTACCGCCGCATTCTGTTCATGCGACGTGAGTAACGCGAACGCGCTCTCTGGACTAGAGACTGACCCGCAGTTATTGGCATTGTCGCTTCCGTGGTCGTTGCGCTCCTCGCAATCTGGGGCTTCCGCCGCTCGTCGGCGCCAGAACCGCTCACGCTGCCTTCTTCATAACCCATACCCTGTCACTCATTACCCGTTCCATATCCCCACGACGAGTCCACTGTCGGACTCAGATATAATCCACTCTCGCATCGTTGTCCCGTCCACATACTGTCGAAGGCTACACTCGCCTCACCCATACACGCATTACGCATCGCATCACGCATCACGCAGACGACGACCCGTTGTATCAGTACCACTTCATGTCCACACCATTATACTCTTGAATGTCAAACAAGTTTCTTCATGCTCATGCTCATACTTCTGTTCTATTCACGCGCATGAGGCCAAGGGGCGCCTGCTGCGCACTCATGTATAGGCAGCCGGCGCGGGGACGAGTCGTGGTCAGATAAAGTTACAAAGGTGTCAAGATCGTAGCGGGTCGGCGGCAGTCTAACAGCGCCCATAGTAGTCGAGGTACTCCTTCCAGAGCTGCGGCAGCGGTGCGCCAGTCATCTCGACCCACCAGTTGTCGCTATACCTCTCTGTCCTGAGGCGGTTGTCGATCTGCTTGACGATGAGGGGGAACGGCCCGCGGCGCGCCTTGGTGCCCTTCTGCATCGGCTGGGCGGGCGTCGGTCCCGGCCCATAGTTCTGGTTCGGGTTGTAGCCGGCAGGGTACTGCGTCGTGTACTGCTGCTGCTGCTGGGTATAGCCCTGCGGGGCCTGCGTGGGGACCGCCTGCTGCGTCTGCTGTCCCGGCGGCCCGTCCACCGCCGGCGTAAGGCCCGCCAGCCAGCAGAGGAACAACGCGCCGGCATCGTACTTGTCCTCCCACCCCTTGTCGCGCCGGCCGTCTCCGGGCTTGCGCCAGTGCGCCGCGCCCAGGTGGCCGAGGTAGCGCACCGCGTCTGCGATCGACTCGATGAGCCACGACGGCGCCGAGTTGGAGCCGTTGTTCTGTACAATGTGCACGAGCTCGTGCAGGACAGACAGTCAGCGACGCCCAGACCACAAAACTCACTGACGCCCTTGAACTCGAAGCAGCACGCGGACCTATCGCGCTTTCCGGAGCGGAACGACGCGAGGATGTCGCGGGCCCAGCGGAGCGAGATGGTGATGTCGGACCCGCACGCCCACGCCAGCCCGTCCTCGTCCTTGAGCGCAATGTTCACCAGCCGGTGGCGCCACGGCGGGTTCGTGTTCGGCAGCGTGAGGCACTCGCGCACAAACATCATCGCGTGGTACGCGACGCCGACGGGGTCGGGGAGGCACTCGAGCAGGAAGCGCGTCTGCTCGTTCGTGTTCGGGTCGGGGTGCGTGAACGAGAAGACGAGCGAGCCGGGCGGCAGGTTGCCGGGGTACGGCCACTGGATGGGGACGAGCGCGGGGTTGGACGACGTGTGCGTGTCCTGCGCGAGCCAGTAGGACCGGTACGTCCCGCTCGGTGGCCGCGGTGGCGCCGCAAACTGCTGCTGCGCCTGGCCGTAGTACTTGTCGCCGCCGCCGTCCATCATCTCTTTGAAGTTCTCCTTCAGGTGTGTGAGCAGGCCCATGTTGAGTGATTGCGTGGACGGGCGTTGAGAGTGAGATAGTCAAGACGACGCTGGGATGTGCGCCGGATACTTCGAGTGGGAACAGTCCGAGTGGAGTAGGGTGCAGGGCTGCGGGGCAACTCTTGGCAGCTAGCGTATGCGGCTCGGGCGTTCTCTGCGGAGAATGGAAACGGGTGGTGATGCAAACTGGTCCGAATATGTGATCTCGATGCGTGAGGGGGTGTATCCAAAGTCTTCGAAGAGGATATGGGCACAGCGCGGAGGATGCTCTATGTCTAGATGTTGTAAGTGGAGTGGATACAATGAGGTCGATGGCGAGATCGGGGACGATAGTAATGACGATGTTGAGCCCGATGACGGCGAGTTCAAGTCGGCTCACAGTCCGAGCGGGACCTACATACCTCGCAATTCAAATCAATCTCTATTCCGACGGAAAGCCACGTGAAACTGATAAGGTTTGGTTTCTAGTTTTTCTAATCGCATTACAAACTCTCGACCACGTGAGATCAAACCCTCGACTGGCTCGACCTCCACTTCGGGCCACCACCGACATCATCGGCCTCCCCCGCATCACCACTCACCTCCAGACCATTCATCGCAAGCAACAATGGGGACCAAACGACGCTCGCCCCCGCCCAAATCCCTCGACACGCCCCTGCCCCGCCCGGTGCGCGCTAGCCCGCTGAGGGGACTGCTGTACCTCGCGGCAGTCGGCCTCTCCCTCTTCCTCGTGCTGCGGCACCGCGACTCGTGGGCGCCGTACACGCGCTACCTCTACGGTCCCGGCACGAGCAGCCTCGTCGCGTGCCATGCAGACTTTGACGACGGCCGCGCGACTCACGCGAACTCGGCCTTCTGCTCGCCGGAGAGCGACGCGCTGTACCATGTCAACGTCATGCTCGGGAATGGAGGGTAGGTGTCGAGCTAGGCGTGGCTGACGACAGACCCGAACCGAATCTCAGTGGAGGTGAGGGAAGCTAGGAAGGTATGCTGAGTATAGGTATGATCCCAGCGGTGGCGCCGCCGTTCGCTATGACACGCTGGACGGCGCAGACAAGGCAGAACTGTGAGTGTGGCGAAAGGAGGGCGCGCGAGCTATTACTCTGGTGAATATCTCGCCGCTGCGGTTGAAGAACCCCTCACTCTCAGCCGCCCTACCCTTTCATGCTCACTACAGACGTCTCAATGTGCCCATACAACCAGACCGACACGCGCATCCATGGATTCATCGGAACACACCAGCCCGCAGTGTGGATGGGCGAGAGCGGGCCGGCGCAGCTCGCCGTCGGCCTCGGGCGCGTGGTGACTGATTTCGACGAGCGGGGACTCAAATTTGAGAGGAAGGACGAGTACGCTTCGGCAAACTACTACCGAAATGTCCTGCGGGGCAAGGAGGGGACAGTCGAGGCGGAAATGAGTGCTAGTGGGTAGAAATCGTGATGTTCATTGACCCGCCAGCGAGCCACGTAGGCCACCTCCGATTCACATTCCACTCTTCCGGGGCGGCACCGTTTGTCGTGCTTGATGGATCCCGTGCGAGTGTGATAACCTCCACGCCGAGCAATGTGACCTTCCCCCGTGGAGGCGTCACTGTCGATCTGAAGCGGAACGAGCTGTATGGCTGGAACGACGAGCGGCAGGAGTGAGTCCCAGTGAGGGCGGCATTGACAGCAGCCACATTCTGGTTGGGGAAGAGCTACCTGCCAAGAACTTTAAGGGATACTTTGTCGTCCGCTTCGACGTGCCCATCGCGACTGGCGGTACTTCCACGCGAGGCAAGGTGTCCTCCAAACACTCCGTAGAGGGAAGACAAGTGTCGGCGTGGGCGACCTTTGAGCCCACAACCACAGTTGTCAATGCTCGCGTGGGCGTGAGCTTCGTCTCAGTCGAGCAGGCGCGTCGCAACATCGAGCTCGAGATTCCCGACTCGCAGACCTTGGAGGAGACGTCTCGCGCCACCCGCACCCAGTGGGCCGTCTCGCTCGACCGCCTCAAGATGGAGGGCGCGACGGTGCACAACCGCACAGTGGCATACACGGGGTTTGCACACACACTGGTGTATCCGTACGAAGTATCCGAAAACACGGGCACGCGCAGTAAGCCTGTATGGAAGTACTACTCTGGCTACCTCGACCGCGTCACCGAAGGCATCTCGTACTCTGGCTACTCGATCTGGGACACCTTCCGGGCCGCGACCGCCTGGCAGCTGTTTACCGCGACCGCGCGTGTACCGGACCTGATCAACTCGATGCTGCAGGACTACGCACAGGGCGGGTGGATGCCCATGTGGAAGAACATTGTCGAGACGAACATCATGGTCGGGACGCACGCGGACAGCATCGTCGCGCAGGCGATGAGTGCCGGCATAGACGGGTTCGACTACCGACTTGCGTGGGAGGCGGTGCGCAAGAACGCCTTCACCCCGCCGGACAGGGACACGGAGCTGACCTTCTTCGACCGCGAGGAGCACACGCCGCAGGAAGTGCGTGCTGGGCTCACAGAGTACATGGAGCTCGGATATGTCGCGGAGGACCTGCATGCCGAGAGCGGCTCGCGGACGCTCGACTATGCCTGTGAGTTAGGTACATGCGTTCTACCTGACACCAGACGACGACCACGCCGCCGCGATCGTGGCCGACATGGTGGGCGCGACAAAGGACGCGCTGCACCTCGCCGAACGCGCAAAGACCTACACCTCGCTCTGGAACACCGACACGGGCTTCATGGAGGCGCGCCTCTCCAACGGCTCGTTCGCCGGCCCCGAGGCCGGGTGGACAGAGGGCGACCACTGGGCCTACTCGCTCAACGTGATGCACGACGTGCCCGGCCTCATGGCGCTCATGGGCGGACGCGCCAAGTTTGTGTCCTTCCTCGACCGCCACTTTGACGGCGGCCACAATCTGCACACCAACGAGCCGAGCCACCACATTCCGTACCTGTACGCGTGGGCCAAGCCGTCCCGCGCGCAGGAGTGGGTGCGTTCATTGGGCGAGAGCGAGTACAACCACACGGACATTGGTCTCTCTGGAGTGAGTGAAAGCGAGACGCAGCTGACAGAAGAACGAGGACTGCGGACAAATGTCCGCCTGGTACCTCTTCTCCATGCTGGGATTCTMCCCCGTCGMCCCCGCCAGTGCGAGGTACGTCATTGGCGCACCGTACTTTGACTACGCTAAGCTGGAGCTTGATGGCGGCAAGGCGATTGCCGTCAAGGCGCCAGGCGCGTCCGAGGGCAAAGTGTACGTCAAAGGCGTCAAGATCAATGGAAAGCCCTGGGAGAGCATCCACATCCCACACGCTGTGCTCGCTGCCGGGGTGGAGATTGAGATTGAGATGAGTGAAACGCCTGAGCGGTGGCCGGAGAAGTAGATCAGTAGAAGTAACGTATGAAGTCTAGTAGCAATTCTGGACATATTACACGGTATCCATAATCTACATGCCTCCCGGCGAGTCCACGGGGAACGGCATCCCGGCCCTCCTCAGCGGACTAGGCGCGTACCCCGGCGTCCCCACCGCGGGGGTAGGTAAGCTTGTGGGCAGTGGAGGCAGCACGCTCCCGACCCTCGACCGTTCGGGAGCAGGCGCAACTGGCCGCCCAACCGCCGCCGCCGCGAGTTGCTCTAACGCGCGCGCCTCGGCGGCCTCGTCAAACTCTGGCGCAGGCGACGCGGCCAGCTTGTCAATATCACTCAGCGCGGCGCGGGTCGACGTGAGCGCGTGGAAGAGGTGCCAGTCGGGGCCCGCGGCCGTAGGCCCAGCCGCCTGGGAGGTCGCCGACGCGCTGTCCTTCTCCTCGGCCTCGACGCTGCCCGCCTTCTCCTTCTCCTTCTCCTCATCCTTCTTCTCGTCCCGAGCCACCGCGAGCCAGTGCGGAGCCGCGCGCGGGTTCGCTGCCGGCCGCTTCTTCTCCAGATCCGCAAACGTCCGTTCGAGGAGGTGCGTCGCGTTCCGCAGCCGCGTCTGCGCAATGTCGTACAGGTTTGGCGCCTGGTAGATCTTGTCCTGCACCACAAAGTAGGCGTGCGTCACGCTGCCCCGCCCGCCGTCGGCGAGCACCGGCCGGCGGTGGATCACAAACACGTCGGGCGCGCGCGCGTGCGCGACAATGTACTCGAATCCGCCGCGGAAGGAGGCGAGTTCACTGGGCGTCAGCATGGAGTGAGGAAGGTGTACTGGATGCAAAAGCACGCGCCACATCCAGACACTCAGCTACTCACACTTTCTCCTCAGCATGCCCATACGTCGGGTTCTCGACCCGCCTCTGTGTCCGCAGCTGGTTGTTATTGCTCTGCGCGTCCCAGAACGGCGAGTAGGCGAAGTAGTCCATCCTGAGGTCAGTCGAGCACGGAAAGGGAGCTGCGCAGGAAGGCAGGGCAAGGGCGGGCACAGCTATAGGTGCGAGAGACGAGAGCTGATACATAACCCAAGCCCACAGCTTTGACTCACGCAAGATCCGGCGTCGCGAGCGAGTGCGCCGGGTTGGCAGCGATGGCTTCCGGCCACGACCTGTGTGTGAGCAATGGGGCAGCGTGGTCCAGCTCGCTCGCCAGTGACCGCGCAGCTGGAACGTGCGCACGTACCAGTGAATATGCGCGAGATCCTGCTGCTGCTCCTCGTCCATCGTGTCTATGCCAGTGAATGTGAATGAGTTGACAGTTGAAAGCTGCTTGATCTGCCTTTGTTGATGCAACTTGCGAGTGTCCCTCCACTTGTGGGATCGTAGATCCTCCACACGAGTGTAGCGTGGATTTGCTTCCGCTTTCTTTGCTGCATGAAACTGCTTCATGTCCTTGCGCGGCTTACAAACGCGGACTTGCAAGTGAGAGGTGCGCTCGACGGGTCTGCAACGGATCTGCAGTGCGTCTGACGCCGACGCCGAGATGCAATGCGTGGCGTACGACGCCTGCCGTCGCAGCTCTTCCTGCTCCATTCCCTCCGAAGCTCGCCTCCTTCTGCACACGCTGACCCACTGACACCACCCTGCGCTCTCTCCCTTTGCAGCAACTCATCACACCTGCTATCGTCAATCTCGCATCTCTAGTCAACTAGAGGCGCAACAAAGTATAAGTAGGTTGCGCTTTTGATCATCAATCGCGTCAACCCCGGTTGTCCTGGAACTGGCGAGAGAATGGAAATACATCGGGCTACCGACATCCCTCGCGGCGTCTCGTGTGCCCGCTGCGCCTGCCGAAAAGCATCTTAGTTCTTAAGCTTCTTCTTGGGGCGGAGCTGCGAGGTGTGGCCACACTTCTTCTTGCGCTGCGGGGTTAGAAAAGTGTTCACTGAGTGTAGGCAGTTGTTACTCACGCAGTTGGTGGCACGGGGAGGAAGACGGGCGTAGCACTTGCGGCAGATCTGCTTGTCGCAGTTGTACTTGTTGGCGAGGACCTTGAGCGAGGGCTCAATGATACCACCACGGAGACGGAGGACGAGGTGAAGGGTCGACTCCTTCTGGATGTCTGCGGGTTAGTCATGAAGAAAAGGTCGGTTTGGTCGGGTGGGAACTCGGAAACTGGGATAGTCGATTCGATGGGATGGAATCGCAGTCGTGTCGGGGCGCTTCGGAAGGCGAGAGATTGAGAGTACTGCGCGTCGGTGACGATAGACGATGTCGGCTCCAGAGACGGGAGAGACGGCTTTGCGATGTCGGCTGCGCGTGCCCGGAATCGCTTCTCAGACCCAGCGCAGCCTTCAACGCGCATACCCCTCCGTATCCCCGTCGCTTCCCGCTCTCCATCGCCGCGCGCGCCCTCTGCTCCCTCTTTTCACCGCCTCCGCCGTCCATTCTGATCCGATCCCATCCCGCCGCTTGACCGAATTTTCCATCCCAGTTGTCCGAGTTTCCACCGTCGAAAAAAACGCACTGTAGTCCGAAAGGGTGCGGCCGTCCTCGAGCTGCTTGCCGGCGAAGATGAGACGCTGCTGGTCAGGGGGGATGCCCTCCTTGTCCTGGATCTTCGCCTTGACGTTGTCGATGGTGTCCGAAGACTCCACCTCGAGGGTGATGGTCTTGCCGGTGAGGGTCTTGACGAAAATCTGCATGGCGCTGGGGAGGTGTTAGTCACGCCGTCGTCGGGGGTCGTTGGTGTCGTCGCGGTCGGCGGTGCTGTCGAGGGCGTCGAGGGGACTCACGCAGGTAGCTGTGAAGAAGGTTAGTTGAAGACCAGACTTGGAATAGGCTGACTGGCGAGCACCAACAACTGCACCCACACACCCTGCCAGGCAGTACAAACCACCGCAGAGTCCCACCCAGGCAGCACCCAGCCAGCCAGCCCAGCCCAACACCTGCATACACACGCCGCCCACAGTGCTGCCAGGCAGCCAGCCCAGGCAGCCCAGAGCTGCACGCCCAGCCAGGCTCTCACCCAGTGTCCCTCACCGTACGCTCATTTCCATACAAAACTACAAAATCCAGGTGGCGGGACCAATTTCGACAATTTACCACTTTTCGTCTCGGTGTTATGGGTCATATTTCCGACAGTGGCATTACACCACGTGGACATTTGCTGAAGGGCTCACATTTCGCAGATCGCAGATCGCAAGATTCTTGGCTAGTCGATCGCCGCTGGTGTATTGATCTCCGTCGCCGTTAATCACCCCCGCACAGTCCGTTCATTCTTGACACTCCGACATGAAGCTACACCTCTTTACGCCTATTGAGCTTCTATTCCCCCTCCTCAGTGTACCATGCATGCGAGCACATCCGTCGTACCTCATGTAACTGATTCCACATAGCCATCACCATAGTCCCTCCTTCGGAGAAGAAGTTGAGCCTCAACTCGTCTTCCGCCGCCGGTTGGTCTCGTGTTCTGGCCGATGCTTAATGCATCTGTTGAGGTAGCGCATGCATCAACATCAACATCACACGCTTTTGCAGCCGAGGACCTAGCCGAGTTCTGGCTGTTTGAGCCCTTCTTCCATTGTTGTCGACGCTTGTCCAACAGTGAGGCATCTCAGCCATCCCTGCCATTCCAAGAGCATGATAGGGTTTCCGACGTTAGATGGCATCTAACCCGGCTGGGCAGCGGGTGCTCGCAAGTGGCCGAGGTGGACGTTACACGGGTGGGAGCTGGCTGAGCACTGTCCTGCTAGAGACACCTGGGCCGCCGCGTTCCACATTGACCTTCTACCCCTATGCATGCACTCCACAGCAAAGTCCTCCTCGTTCTGTTTATTCCGTCGATAGCATAACAGCTCGAAGCCAGCCACCGCCGAGATTGAAGCATGATGCCCCACAATCCGACAGTCACCCTTACCCCGCGCTTCCCCGCGGAGGAGCGCGCGGCCGGATCTCTGGTGCCGGATCATTGCCGAATGCCGTCCTAGTAGCCGATCTCCCAGCAATGCACAAAACGTAGTCTTCAACACCGTTCATCACTCTCACCATCCCTCATCATAATGTCGCGCACACTCCTCGCCCCGACCCGCACGCTCCTCCGCCTCCAGCTGCGCGGCTACGCGACCGCTCCCAAGGCGCACGCGCGCCTCGAGCCCGCGTCCGCGCTCATCCCCGGCAAAGACCTCGAGGGCGTGTACGCGATCGTGATGGACCGCCCCGAGGCGCGCAATGCGCTGAGCGTGCAGATGGTGGACGAGATGCGCGCCGCGATCGCCAAGCTGTCCACGGACCCCTCCGCGCGCGTCGTGCTGCTGCACTCGACCGGTCCGGTCTTCTGTGCCGGCGCCGACCTGCGCGAGCGTAAGACCATGACCCAGCCGCAGGTCGCAAAGTTCCTCGACGCGCTCAACGCCATGGTCTGCGAACTTGAGGATCTCCCCCTCCCCACCGTCGCGATCGTGCCCGGCCCCGCGCTCGGTGGCGGCACCGAGCTCGCCCTCGGATGCGACCTCCGCGTGGGCTGCCCCCAGACCAGCTTCACCCTTCCCGAAGTCAAGCTCGGCATCATCCCCGGTGCTGGCGGCACGCAGCGCATGACCAAGCTCGTCGGCATGAGCCGCGCCATGGAGCTCATCTTCACTGGCCGCAAGGTTGCCGCGGACGAGGCGTCCCGTATTGGTGAGTGGGCGCTGAAGTAGAAACTTCTGCATCCGTATTGACTCCAGGCCTCCTCGACGTTGTCTCGCCCGAGGGCAAGTCGGCTCTCGATGCCGCCGGCGACCTCGCTGCGTCGATGCTCACCTCCGCGCCCCTCTCGCTCCGCGCAGCCAAGAAGGCCATCAAGGCCGCCCCCGACGTGTCGATCAAGGAGGGCCTGCAGATTGAGCGCGAGGCGTACAAGCCGCTCCTGACAAGCGCGGACCGCGACGAGGGCCTCGCCGCGTTCGCCGAGAAGCGCCAGCCCAAGTTTATTGGCAAGTAGAGGAAGTAGAGGAAATGTGTATGCAGCAGTTATGATTCCCGGGTCCAAGGTACAACTATGCATATTGGCTCCAGACTGGCCCTGGCCTGTGCGCTCAAATTCCCGTATTATTCACCTGGCGGCTCACGCAGGTGTTGCCGCCGCGGTGCCGCCAGCGAGACGCTCCTTGTCCGCCCTCTTCCTCCGCTTGGCGCGCGCTGCACGCTCCCACTCCTCAGCATCGGCAATTGCACTCTTGCGCGCGTCGACAGCCTCACGGCCTCGCGTGCCGTCGCCAAATGCCAGCCAGCTCGACATGTCCTTGGCGGGGTCGAAAACGTACTCTACTGACGCGATGCCGGGCGCGTGTACGAGGTGCGCCGAGCCATTCATGCCCAGGAGCGGGTCCTTGGACAGGCGGCTATAGGCAGAGCCAGAGGGTTGTGTCCGCAGGGGCACGTGGGGCATCTGCGTGTGCGGCTGTGACGAGTTAGTTAACGTCAATATTCTAACTCACCTCGTAGGCCGCCTGGATGACACCCGGGATCCACGCGCCAAGTGGTGCCGGCGCACCAGTCTCGCGTTCGCTCTCGACGATAATCTTGCCGCCCTCTGTCTTCGCAACTTCAACCGACTCATTGACCTCAGCAAGTGCGGTAGCAGTCGCAGTCGGCGGGTCCGGAGGAAGGGGCGACAATGGCTCTGAAGACGCGTCGAACGTCAGCTCGCTCGCAAGCGGGTGCGGCTTGACCGCTGGAGTGACGTAACCCTCGGGCTCAGCCTTGGGTTCTGTCGGCGCAGCAAGCTGCGGCATCTGCTCGTTGGGTAGCTCGCCGGTCGCGCGGCGCTCGGCATTGTAGACCCAGCAGTACGTGTCGGGTCCCTCGAGCACACCGATGCGCTCCTCGCGGTATCCGCGGAGCAGCTCGTCCACACGACGGGCATCCTCGGCAGTACGCAGGATCCAGTCTTCCTCGGTGACGCCCAGAGCGCGCAGACGACCGCGCTTGCCGTGGCCCTGATCGCTCCAGGGGTCGAGACCGTTGCCGCCAAAGTGTGTTGTGGGGCCACCGACCTGGTAGAACGAGGTAAGGTTCGCCTTGAGCGCGCCTGAATCCGCGAGCATGCCCGCGTTGGCCGGAGGGCGGCCAGGGCCACCAGCAGACGGATACTGGTTCACGGCCAGCTCCTCTTCCAACACCGGTCCGTGTGGGGTCCAGCCGTTGGCAGTGCAGTCGGCAAGACCCTGTTCCTCGTCATAATCATCGTCCACCCACTTTCCGTCTGGGCGCGCGTCAGCTGTAATGTTCAGGGAAGGGTGACTACTACTCACTGGCGACGAGCCTGGCACCCATGAGCTTGTAGACGTTGCGCATCGCGACCATCGTGACCATGCGGTGCTTGAGATTTCCGGTAATACGGCCGACATCGATGAGCATCTGGCGCTCCTCCTCTCCGCACGACAGCTTGACGATCTGCGGGCAGCGACGGAGGAAGGCGAGCGAGTCGGTGTAACCACATGCGCGCGCGGCGTCAATGGTGAGCGCGTACACGCGCTCGGGGTTTTTACGCGTCGCAGAAGTAAACGTCCGAAGCTTGTACTCGCGCCCTCCGAGAAGACGGCCCTCGGCGTCGACCTTGGTGTTTCCTTTCTCGTCTTCGGGGATGATGAGCTCGTCGTCGCCAGCCACGTATTCGACACCCTTGACGCTGTACTTTGCGCCCTCGATCACGTTCTCCAGCGCGCCGCGGGGGTCGCGCTTTGTGACTACCTCCTTGACCTTGCGGCGCTTGTCCTCGGTTCCGTCTTCGCCGCGTTCCGCCCTCTCCCTGCGGACCTTGTCCCATCGTGCACGCGCCGCGGCGGCTGCGGCGCCCTTGACGCCGAATCCACCGCGACCGCTGCCGCTTCCCGGTTCGCGCTTGTACGACTTGTCTTCGTCGACCGCCTTCTTGGGGCGAGTGGCGCGGCGTCCCCGCGCAGGGGTCGACACCTGAGCCTGGTCATCTGAGGGATCAGCGCTGCGCCACAAGGTAATGATAAATTCGACGCGTCTCAGCACTACGCGTGAAACTCACCGTCATCTTCGTCATCATCCGAGTCTAAATCCTCATCCTCCTTCATGTTGACCGGAATCTCCTTGTAGCTGACCTGCTTGGAGGAGCGGCGACGCGACGAAGATGGTGCTGATGGCGCGTCGTCGTCCACGTCCGTGAGGTCGTCGACAACAGCCGAGCGGCGGCGTGCAGCTGCACTACCGCGCCCACCACGTCCCCGTCCGCGGCCTCTTCCTCGTCCCCTTCCGCGACCGGGGGTGCGGACCACAATCTCCTCCTCCTCATCCTCCTCCTCATCATCGTCCTCCTCTGCAGGCTCGCCCGCGTCGTCGTCGTCATCCAGGTCCATCTGGTCCTGATCCGGCGTCGGCGGCTCGTCTTTCACTTTGCGACCGCGGCTGCGGCGCGCGGGCGACGACGGGGTCGCTGCCACTGCTGATGCGCGTCGGGCTGGGCGCGGCATGGTGCTGTAGGGTGTGGTGGGATGGATGGGTGGACAACAAAGGAGGCCGCGAAGAGCACAACATGTAGCGTTCAGGTTAGCCGTTCCTTGTTCTCATGCCTATTTGCGTTTTGGCACGCGGTGGGTGTGGGTGGCCTAAAGAAACCTGTTACGTAACTCCACGTGCAATCCTCGCGTGGGTACCTCTCAGCCATTTTCACTCCACCACTGTTCCACTGTGGAATATAGTTGCATTGTTTTTGTCAGCTTTTCTCCCAACTCTCTTCATCATCATCCCTCACCATAGCACCGTAGCGTGCACCGTAGATGTTGGCTGGTCGGGCTAAGATTACGTTTACAACCTAGGTAAACAACAACAACAACAACAACACCGCCAACAACGTCGAGGCTAGCCGCGAGACCCGCTCCATTGCACCGATTCAACCTCTCGTCATCCCGGAAACATACGACGAGGCGTAGACGGCTGGACGACTGCTTCATTTCCTGTTATCATCCTCGAGCACCATTATTTAGGGCCCGCCAGCCACTTGCTCTCCCACAACATCTTCCTTCACCATTGATACCCCCTCATCCATCATGGCGACACAGTTGCCGCATCGACAGCGGCACCCAGCGCCGATACCCATCAACCCAATGTTCGCCGGCCTCCTCCCGTCCATGACGGAGCACCTCGATCCAAATCTGCTGGCCCTGGTGACGGGAAACAGTGGGGTCGCTCAGTCGCCTCTCGACCCAGCACTATTCGCGATCGAGCAGGTGGTCAACGATGTCAACCGCGGCCGGATCGCAGCCTCAGATCTGGCGATGAGCATGGGCTTGGTGCATCGAGAAGATGAGCGACATGAGGCGATGCCTGAGGAGTCCGCACCAGTCCCTGTTCCGATACCCGAACCTGTCCAAATGTCCGTGGCGCCGCACACCATGGAGCCACAACACGAGGAGGTCGCAGTCCATGTCGAGATGCCTTCGGTTGACGTCGAGGCAAGCCATTTGGAAGACGATGGAATCGATCCAGCACTTCGCGAGATTGTCAACAGTCTGACGAACGCTCAGCAGGTAGGTCTGCATCGGAGTTTTCTCACTGACCATACAGTCCCATCACCCGAGTCTTCCTACCGACGCCGAGGAGCGCGACCGGATAGATCACGAGGCGATTCGCACCACACTCGAGGACTATGCGGCACAGAACGGCTTCAGCTCGTACGGCGCAATGTTTGGTGGCAACTTTCCCCACTCGCCAAATAACCAGAACTTGATGCTGCCTTCCCTCGGCGACGCCCACGACCATAACCACGACGTCGGAGTGGACGTCGACGTTGCAATGTCCGGCAGTTTATCGGATGTGGGATCTGACGCCGGTGTGCCGATCAAGCGGGGCCGCGGCCGCCCAAAAGGCTCAAAGAACAAGCCGAAACCCCGGCCGCCGACCCCCGAACCCGTTCCCGAGCCCCCACGCCGCCGCAAGGGTCGCCCTCCGAAGATTCGCTCTGAAGAGGAGATCGCCGAGATCAAACGCCGCGAAGAGGAGAAAGTGCTCGGCATCAAGCGGAAACGCGGCAGGCCGAGGAAGTACCCCGAGCTAGGACTCGTGCGCGAGATGCGGCTAAAGAAGAACCGCGAGGCCGTGCAGGAGAAGATCCGCATGCTCGAGGAGCGCGCTCGGCTGGAGGCGGAGGCTGAAGCCGAGGCCGAGGCCGCCGAGGCGGTGGCGGTTTCTGTTGGCAAGGACCACGAACAGGCTCACAATCACGGCCATCACCAGTTGCACCAGATGGAGCACGCTCATACGGATATCACCGCCGGTCTGAACGAAGTCGCTCTCGGCGAACAGGTCGCAGCCGCCGTGGCGCGCGAGCAGGAACAACAGCACGAACACTACGACTGGCCGTACCAGGACGGCCAGTCGCTGCTCGACGTTGTCCGCGGAGTGGGCATGGGCATGGGCGACGACCAGCGGATGGACGTCGGGGTCGACGTCGGCGTTGGTGCCGGTGTTGGAGTAGGAGTAGGAGTAGGAATGGGGATGCTTCCCAGCGATGGCCACCACCACAACGGCCTGTCGCAGGGGGACGACATGCGGGGCGTGTTCGCCCTCGCGGATGTAAGTTCTCAGCAGTAGAGACACCAGAGAAAAGACCAGATAGGTCGATGCCAAGCACATGTTGTAGCCTATATAGACATTGTAGTAGAGCCCAGTGGCCAGAATTGTAGCAGTCCATTCTTCATGACATTCATGAGCTCATGATCCTCTGTCCGTTCTGTCCGTGCACATGTCGTGCAATTGTTGCATGCTGTTCTACGATTAGTGGTGCGCTGCGCGAGCGCCGGCAGAGACCACTCTAGTGGGAATAGGTGTAGTTGCCGCACACGGGGTCCTTGACCGCCGTGTTCATGATGAGAGCGACAATGAGGCCATACAGACCCTGTAGAGTTAGTAAGAGAAGAGGCAGGCTACAGTCGTCGGCCGAGGGTCAGAGAATACGCACAAGGACCTCGCTGCGAGATGTTAGCTTAGGGAACACTGCAGGTTTATTAGCTAACTCACGAGAAAATAAGAATCAGAACCATGGTGACGAACACCCTCGACTCGTGGAGGTACGCACGCACGCACTGGATGTCAGCTTCCCCCGCCGTCAGATAACGCACCGCATCGCCGACCTTGCCGACGGCGTATCCGGCCGCCAATCCCGTCATTCCACAAGCTGTGCGTCAGTCATAGTCAGTTGTCTTCACCTACTCAATCCCGCGCCGAGGTGCACAAATCCAGCAAAGAGGGGGTAGGGTTCTCCGGGGGACACTGGGGGGTTAGTTCAGTCGAGGACATAACACCCACTGTTGCCGGCGATGAGGACCGAGACGACGAGACCGTACACGGCGATAACTGGGGTCAGAGCGAACGCTGGGAGGTTGGCGACGTACTACCGGACATCTGAGGTGTTAGTCGCTGCCTTCCTTCCTACTTCCTAGACAAGACTGCCACTCACAACAACAGGAATCAACGCCTAGTCCAAGTTAGTATTCAGCACGTTCGCAGTCAGCGGTCGACGGACCTTCATGATGAGCTCCGGCCTGCCGTTAGCACCGCCCACACTGCGCTCCTTACCTAAACGTTCCGACACCAGCAATTCCGATACCCGACTTGGACGTGCCGTACGCCGCACCGACGGTCGAGAGGGACATCTGAGGTTAGACGCGCACAACAGGCCCACATACCGCGGCGGCGACGCCGGCGAAGCTGGAGCGTCAGTGAGGTGGGCGCGGGGAGCGGGGCGACTGGCTTACCCGAAAAAGTGAGCCCAAGGGGGACAGAACTCGGACATGGTGGTGGAGAGCTAGAGTATGATGTCGATGAACGAGCGATGGACTGTTGACTTAGACTTGTGCACTGCCGGTGACGACCTGGGACGGCGAGCTACTGGCATGCCTAGGGCTTGATCGACATCATCATCATCATCACAGCACCACGCACCAGGGGCCGGGCTGGGTGAGTGGCGGGACCAAATGTATCAATCGACCACATGGGTTAAATGATAATAATTCCGCGCTTTCTTACGTGTAAAATAGGATTCTTCCAGAGTCACTGAGATTGTTGGCCGCAGACGCGTTCTGAACGCATCCACGCTGCGCTACGCTCTAGTCCGTGTGCACTGTGCTTGCTTGCTCGCCGTCGTCGTCGTCGTCTCTGACATCTTCCACCACTCGTTCGACTTTTTTGTTGTTATCCTCAAAACCCCCTAAACAGCACCGAAAAGAAAAGACAGCCCGACAATGCAGGGCGGCCTTCCTTCGATGGTGAGCTTAGCTGCACAACGCCCCCCCGAGTAGCTACTGACACTCCTCCAGCAACCTACCGTGGTCCTCCTCAGGGGTACGTTCCCCGACCTTCTGCGCGTCTTTGTGTCCACGCCGGTCGCGCCACCGAGCATCGGCTCGAGTGTAACGATGGCCAGCTCGCGACCAGAGCCGTGACAGATCCTGTACATCTAAACATAATTGCTGACACTAGCAGAGGGCACCGACACCTCGCAGGGCACGCCTCAGCTGCTCTCGAACATTTCGGCGTGTCTCGCCGTCGCGCAGACCATTGCGTCCACTCTTGGTCCTCGCGGCATGGACAAGCTCATTGTCGACGAGCGTGGCCACGCTACCATCTCTAGTGAGTGCTGCCGGGTGTCATATCAGCAGTCACTAACTCTTTCAGACGACGGTGCCACCCTCCTCAAGCTCCTCGACATTGTGCACCCCGCCGCGCGCACCCTCGTTGACATTGCCCGTGCCCAGGACGCCGAGGTCGGTGACGGTACCACCAGTGTTACCCTTCTGTGAGTGGCTATGAGCCTCTGATCGTTCAGCCGCTAACCTTCAGTGCCGCCGAGATCCTCAAGGAGATCAGGCCATTCATCGAGGAGGGTGTCGGAGTTCACATTATCATCAAGGGCCTCCGCGCCGCCCGCAACCTCGTGAGTTATTTCGACCCAGCCGCGCTAACTCCTACAGGCCATTGACAAGATCAACGAGATTGCCATGACTATTGACAAGTCGGACCCTGCGTGAGTTGTTGTCGCGTCGGCGGAAGACGCGCTCGAGCCCTCTTAACTTTATTCTCTAACACTCCACAGCAAGTTCCGCCACCTCCTTCTCCAGTGCGCGTCGACATCCATGTCGTCCAAGCTCATCCACTCCCAAATGCCCTTCTTCTCCAACATGGTCGTCGACGCCGTTCTCTCGCTCGACCAGGAGGACCTCGACGAGTCGCTCATTGGTGTCAAGAAGGTCCCCGGTGGCGGTATGCAGGACTCGCAGCTCATCCGCGGTGTCGCGTTCAAGAAGACTTTCTCGTACGCCGGTTTCGAGCAGCAGCCCAAGTCGTTCGTCAACCCCACTATCCTCTGTCTCAACGTCGAGCTCGAGCTCAAGGCCGAGAAGGACAACGCCGAGATCCGTGTCAACGAGGTTTCCGAGTACCAGGCTATTGTCGACGCCGAGTGGACCATCATCTACCGCAAGCTCGAGGCTATTGTCGCGACCGGTGCCAAGGTCGTCCTCTCCAAGCTCCCTATTGGTGACCTCGCCACCCAGTACTTTGCCGACCGCGACATCTTCTGTGCCGGCCGCGTTGCTGGTGACGACCTGAAGCGTGTTGTCCAGGCTGTTGGTGGCTCTATCCAGTCCACAACTTCGGACATTGAGCCCCACCACCTCGGAAAGTGCGGCAAGTTCGACGAGCGCCAGATTGGTGGTGACCGCTTCAACGTGTTCGAGGACTGCCCCCAGGCCAAGACCTGCACGCTCATTCTCCGTGGTGGTGCCGAGCAGTTCATTGCCGAGGTTGAGCGTTCGCTCCACGACTCTATCATGATCGTCAAGCGTGCGATCAAGAACAACTCGGTTGTTGCCGGCGGTGGAGCATGTGAGATGGAGATCTCCAAGTTCCTCCGCCAGCACTCGCGTACCATCCTCGGCAAGCAGCAGCTCATCATTGGTGCCGTTGCCAAGGCGCTCGAGGTTATCCCCCGCCAGATCTGTGACAACGCCGGCCTGGACGCGACCGACCTCCTCAACAAGCTCCGCATGCGCCACGCCCAGGGCGACACTTGGGCTGGTGTCGACGTCGACGCCGAGGTCGTCGCTGACAACATGAAGCGTTTCGTCTGGGAGCCCGCTCTCGTCAAGACCAACGCCCTCTCATCGGCCGTCGAGGCCGCGTGCCTGATCCTGTCCATTGACGAGACTGTCAGGAACCCCCAGAGCGAGGCCCAGCAGGCCGGTCCCCCCATGCCCCGCGGCGCCGCACAGCGCGCAATGCGTGGCAGGCCCGGAAGGAGGTAAAAAACTACAACACTCATGTACGCTACTAGATCAGGTGATGCATATTTCTATAAGCCGTGCAGCGGGGGAGCTAGGGCGTTGAGAAGGAGAGATCAATGAAAGAGCTGCGGATGTACAGTGTTCATTTGCATCTATTTGCTTCTACTTCTCCTCGTTCGCCCGTCGCAGAGTCTCCCAGAACGGATCGGTCGCCCAGTCTGTCGACTTGCGCACGACCACACGCCCTCGTGGGCCGACGCTGAGGTCGCCGTCCAAGCGTTGTGATGCTGGAGCAAGGTAGTAGACGTCCTTGACACCAGATGAGAGCAGGTAGTCGCGCATCTTGGCGTAGTTGAGGCCGACAAAGGCGGTGCCGTGGCTGTCGTCCGAGAGGCAGAGGCGGCCGTGGAGGGAAAGGATGAGCTGCCGTTAGCGGGTTGGGATGAGGATGGCAACAGAGGAAAGTTGTGCTGGGACCGTCGGCTCGGGCGAATCGGACAGAGCCGACAAACCACAACAACCCAGGCTTAACTCACATCCAAGATGTCCTTGCCGGGATACGATGTCGCCCACCCCTTCCGAATCGCCGCGGCATTACACTCAAACAGCGCGCCGTACCCGACCGCAAACTCGACATTACGCCTCACGCGCTCCCACACCGCCGGCGCCTTGAGAGACACGTCAGGGGTGTAGAGGAGACAGAGGTCGAAGTGGCCCACGACCTCGGGGTGGTGTCGCTGGAGCAACCCATACTGTTTGTCAAAGTACGCGCAGAGCCACGGCTCGAGCTCGGCGTCTGTGGGCGTGTATCCGTCCGCGAGCCGCGGATCGTCCGCGTTCGGGGGCGGCGAGGCCAGCGACGCGACCGACTTGAGATATGTGCCCCGGTCGAAATCGATCGGAATACCGTTCACGTGATGCACGCTTCCCACGACGTAGTCGATCGCGTCGTTGCGGGCCAGCAGCGCGCCGAGGCCGTCCGCGTCCAGCTCGGTGATGTAGTCGCTCTCGATGCCGATGAGGAGGCTCAGCTTGTTGTCCGACTGCGCCGCGCGGGCATCACGCAGCCGCGCCGCCTCGGCGAGGAAGGCGTCATATGTCGTTGCAAGGTCGTTGGGAGTGAGGTCTGCCTGGCAAGTGTAAGTCATGGGTTCTGGTGGGTTGAGAACAGAGACTTAGAACCCACCTCCTCGGGATACAGGTCCTCGACGCGATATCTCGGCGCATGCTCCGTGAGCCCGAATACCTTGAACCCCTTCCGCGCCGCCTCGTCAACGACAGCGGACAGCGTGTCCTTGGCGTGCCGGCAAAACTCGCCAGAGTGCGCGTGGTGGCTGTGCGGCATGGTGGTGAGGTGGGAAGAAGGAGGACTGTGGGTCTGAAGTCGCAGGTGGAGGTCGCCGGACATTGTGGTGGAGGTCGCGAGCGGGATCAATTGTGTGGCACTAACCGTGTGGCACCGAGCGTGCTGCGGTTTCCGGGTCGTCTGCTGGAGCGGGGAGGAAGCGCTGTGGGAAAGTTGGGAATAGGAGAGACTATACGTATATCACTATACGTATATCTCCCTATTCATGACATTAGCAACAACTCCGGCACACCACACCCCGAGCCCGAGAAAGGCGGGGAGGGAGCGCGTCTCTCCGAGATCCCACGTATTCCCGGTATCACCTTCCCCATGGCGCCATTTATCCGTGGGCGCGCAGGGCCCGTAGATCGCGCGAAGCAAGCGGTGCCCAATTGTCTGGGGAGCAGAAAACAGAGAAAGAACGCGGGGAACGTCACGCCGCAGCATCACATGAGAGGTGGCGTGCGGTCTGTGGCATGTGGGGACTCTCGGCCCGATCGGGCGGCAGTGCGTATCGCTCGTGCCTATGCCTTGCAATTGCCGTCAAAATGAGATGAAACCACAGCCAAACGACCCTCTTCTAAGGCCGCAATCCAGAGAAGACCGCCTCGCCGGCCCCGTGCGCATGGTGTCCCCATGGAGCGCTTCTGTGGCGTTGGTCGTGCGGCAGAGATCGAGCCGGTCGTGCATGCCGCCATGGATCGGAAAAATGAACAGAACGAGAAGCATCAGGCAGAAAACAGCGTATTGTCAAAGGGCGGGGAGTGAAGCAGCAAAGAAGCCGCCACCATCGCATATGTCACTGCCGCCACGATGCTATCCATCCCCATTCCGCCACCCGGCAGACCTCAGTTCCACTTCGCAATCGGGCACAGACATGAGGGATGGTTCCAGCACCCCAAAGGGTTCAGCCAAGGTTCGGGAAACATGAGCGAAGGCGCCTCGTTGCCACTTTGCAGAAGGGTTATAAACTCGCGCACGCCGTGCGTTCTCCACTTCTTCCCAAGCGATCCTCATCTCACCTCACCACTCCCTTCTGCTTCCCATTTCATCCCGGCGCTTACTGCACAGTAACCACTCATGTTTCCGTTCTACTATCCCCCCATCTACGTCTGTCCACAGCCGCACATGTATCCTTCCATCTCCTGGCGGGAGTGTAAGTGCTGCTCTCGATAGTGCTGATAACCAGACCGCCGACCACTTCCTGAGATCCGGGACCACTTTGAAGGTATGTAGTGGAGCGATGCTCACTGTCCAGCTTGCTTATGAGCAGAGATCGAGTCCACCGCTACCGTCCGCCTCCTCCCCGTCATTCACACTCCGCCCGAAACCCCCATCTCCATCAATCTGACTCTCCCTGAGTGTAAGGGTGAAGTACATCTCCCTTGCTAACACTTAGCCCGTGGTTGTGAATGCGGCTGCAGCAGGAACGGTAACGGTAATGGGAACGGCAACGGCAACAGCAACGGGAATGGACAAAATGGTACCGGCCACAACGGGAACGGGAGTGGGCACCACAATGGAAACGGAAACGAGCATGGCAATGATCGTTCAAATGGTCACGGCGGAGGGCTGTTCGACGACGACGCCCACGCTGTGCCCCGCATGAGCATCCAGGATCACGCACACGACGCACGTTCAGCTCACCGCGAGGAAATCCTGGCTCGAAGGGTGACGTTTGCCCCGATGGCCCCCTCGATGATCCCTGACGAGGCGTATTTGTCCAGTGAAGATATTGTGCGTAGTGTTCTTTGAGAGACGAGCTGAGAGGACTTTTCCGCCATGACCTTGGGAAGTCACCACACGCTCTGGCATGACATGTCGTTCTGCACGTACTGACTGCAGCGTCAAATGTACATCTCCTTCCTGGACCTCATCCACACGCGCATCAACCTGTACATCTTCGACTGGGTCGATCTCGACGGCACGCCCAACGACAAGTGGAACATGTGCTATGAGTTTACGCTCAAGATGATGAAGCGCTCGCACTCGCACTCGTACCTCTCGCACAGCACTTGCGTGCGTTGGTGGCCTCTACATAGCTAACACCCAGCTGAGAATCCTTGAGGCAGCAATCCGCCTCGCGCGCTCCGAGCTCGAAAAGGGCTCAGCGTGGGTCCAGCTTGACGGCAAGTCGCGCGAGCGCAGCCGTAACATGGCATATGAGTTTCTCTTCCGACTCTGCGAGGGGAGCGGACTGTCTCCCAACATTGTCTACGTGCACGCCTCGCGCGCACGAGCAGGAATGCGGAGGCGAAGCGTCATTCCCCGCGGAGTTGATGGTCAGCCTGTTTGGGATTAAATAAAAAGGAGGGAAATAAAGAATAATATTCTGAGAAAAATCGGCAGGAAAGTGTACTGTAATGTCAGAAGATGAGGAGTAGTGGATTTCGTGACGACCTTTATGAACTTCTTTGTTTGCTCTGCTTCGAGGTAAGGTCGAGGCATCTGTTCGTGACCACTTGAAGTTAAAGATTTTGCGACGCTGCGGCCTCGTAGCCATGTCCTCAACACAGTTCTCCACGCTTGACAATGGGTAGTCACTGACCTTGCGCCTCAGATCTAGAACTACCACCGCAGACCCAGAACAGAGTCCCACTAGACAGTACAGTGGTCAAAGAAGAGCCCGATTCCTGATTGTCCTTTCCGATCCTTCCGCCACATTCCTCGAGGATTTTCGTGGCACTTTTGCGGATTTCATCGAATTTCTGTAATTTCGTTGTTTCCGCGACCATTCCATTCGTTTTCGCCATTCCACCTGTTTCCGAGACCGTTCCGACAGCATTCGAGGGTATCCTACCTTTGGAACAGCCACGCGCGGAGGATTAGTGGTAATATTTGTTGTATTTTCTATCAAAACTGGGTGGCCGTATCAGCTGCTAGTCGTTGCTTCCACGTCACTTGCCCCCGTCTTCTCTCATATCATTCTCTCACAACACAACACCATTCATCTCCTCTCATCACCACCATGCCCGACGAATACGACTACAAGCTCGTCAAGCACGAGCAAGCTGTAAGCCCCCTGCCAGAGTCAAACTCACTATCAGCTCCAGGTCGCCGCGGCAATCATTCAGCTCGCCAAGAACAACCTGCCCTATCTCATGGCACCCCTTCATGTCGTAGGGGCCAGCGGACGGGCGGGTACCGTTGCCGCAGAGGAACTCAAGACCAAGATGGTGCAGGAAATCCTCATCCTGCTTGCGGAGGACTTTGACCTCTCACCGGATCTCGTGCGTCCCGGCGAAGGATGGCGTCGTCGGTACAAGGGCACGAAACACCGCCTAAATTTCATGGATACCCTACCCACCAAGAAGACGAAGATTCCCGATGTACCTGACGAGGGCTCGACTTCGACTTTGACTTCTACTGCGAACACCATGAGTACGGTTCCGACCACTGCCACCCCGGCGGCCGCCACGTCGAGCCCTGCGACTGGTGGAGCCGGTGAGAAGGATAAGGCTCTCGAGCCCGCCGCCGCGGAGGACGCGGAGAAGGAGCAAGGCCACAACAACAACGACACGGCAAGCGCGGAAAAGGATGAGGATAAGGGGAATGAGAAGGATAAGCCTATTGTTCTGTAATAGGCAAAAGGGCAAAGCTGATGCATATGATTGAGGCTCCAGCTGCAGTGAGAAGCTCACAGATACTGTGGCTGTATCCTCGCCGCTTCGCTCATCCCGCCGACTGGGATGAGGAACACAGCTGCCGACACCGCTAATCAATTTCCTTACAGAACGAACACAGTCGGTGATTCGAACATGCGCACTGATGACCACGCCACGTTTTAGTGCCTAGTCGGGCGATGAGATCAAAGGACCTCACCATTGTCGGCTATCGAAAGGTGCTTGCGGAATGAAAAATTGCTCATATGCCGATCAACGTCATTCGGGCAATCACTTCTACGAGGATCGGAATGTTCGATTTCGACGATCAGTGGCAAACGATCACGAGAAGCGCGTCAACGGGAGGTGGCGCTACGAACGAGACGCGACGAGGCTCGATCGCGAGCACAACGAATGGCCCGTAAACAATGGCTCATGCCGTGGCGTTTCCTCGTGGGGGTTCCTGCCAGCGCCCCCGTCGTTGATAACAACAAAGTGTCCACTTTGGCCTCGTACAGTACATCAAAGGCGCCTCCTTTCTCGATCTCTCAATCTCCCACTCGTGCATTCACCCATTCCTTCACTGTCCATCATTCACCACCTACCACCGACCTTTCACCGTTGCGTCCATCCATCCTCTGCATCACCTACCTTCGTCACCATCAAACCCGCAGCCACCATGCCCGATCCCATGGACTACGAGCACCTGAGCCACCACGACGCTGTGAGTACTTCACTCCTAGCCCTTCTGACCCCAGCTTCACGTTGCCGCCAAGCTGATCGAGCTCGCCAAGAACAACATGACTCAGCTCATGTACGCGCTCCCCGCCCCCACCACTCCGGGACAGGTGCAGACCGAAGCCGAAATGAAGAAGAAGGTCGAGGAGCTCCTCATCCTCTTTGCCGAAGACTTTCAGCTTTCGCCCGACCTCGTGCGTCCCGGCGAGGGCTACCGCCGCCGCTTCAAGACCAAGTCCAGCTCGTACAACACCTTCATGGACACGCTTCCCCGGAAGAAGACCAAGGTTGACGTCGTGGCGGAGCTGTCGGATCGCAGTGATGCCGACTGAGCGGGTGATATCGTGAGAGCTAGCGGCTGGCATGATGCTGTTGTTGTTTTGTTTGTAGAGGGGCGTGTGTATGTACTGTCATCAGATGTATAGATGTGCTGGGGCGTCCGCGTGGCGTCATCAGTTCCCACAGCACCGATGTCGCCAGTCCCTCAGCTCTACTCAAGGCACATTAGTAGAGTGAGCACTGACAGTCTAGAATATATAAGGTCGCACGCAATCTTCCCCTCCCTCGTCTCTTCCTTTCCATCAACTGGCCCTACCCTCACCCGTGAGCAGTCTCGCAGAACCACACTAACGACCAGCACCAACCATGTACAAGGACTGGAAACACAACCCGAGGCTCACCACCGAAGAGGTAGTAAGTGAGACTGCCGGATGATGCTCACCAAAGATCCTTCTGGCCGCGGAGATGCTCGAGCTTGCCAAACAGAAGCCAGACTTTGGCAAGATAAAGGTTCACACCAACATTTCTCCCCGCCCTGCACGGGTTCAGGAGTTCCTCTTGACCTTCGCCGAGATCTTCGACCTCTCGCCCGACCTCGTGTCCCCCGGAGCCGAATATCTGCGTCGTGAGAACTGCCAGGCGTTTGCAGCTCAATAGGACCACCATGCGTCAGACAGCAGTGCTTCCCCATTTCATTTAAATATGCACCAGCGCTACAAGGCAGGCTCCAAGGGCCACCGAAAGAGAAGGCAGTAGTAGGGGGAGCGACTTGGCTAGGAGAGCACTTTGGAAGCTGGTCCAGGCAGGAGAGCGTGTTCCACAACTTAGTCTATTCAAAGGTAGTGGCGATTCCTATCCTCATAATGCAGTCATGGGAAATGGATGAAGAGATACAAACAATACAACACGAACACAAGAAGTAGATACATCTACCATCACTCGTAGTCGGAGCTCGCGAGGGGTTCCCAGTCGAGCGTTGTCTCTGCATAGAAATGTTCGGGGAATGACAGCCCGAGATTCTGGCGGATCCAGCGGCGCAGCCCCTCATCCGTGAGACCGCTCGTGAGCCATTGGTCAACACGCCCGCCCACAGGGTGCGCATAAGAGTATACAGCTGCAATAAGCTCAAGCCAGCGATCGTGGTCCGGCTCGATTTCGAAGCAAGCAGGGAGTGGGACACGGACGTTGCCCTGCGTGGTGAGTGGTGAAAATCATCACCGCATGAGTTCGGCGAATTACACACTCACGAGTAGGACAGCACACGCGGTCGTGGCGAGTACCGAATGTCCGACCTCGTTCACGCGACACTTTTTCTCTGGGTGCGCCGTGAAATCCTGGTACATCTCCAATGCATCGAGATCGAGGTTGTGAAGGTACGGAAAGGTCGGGAAGTGTGCTAGAGCTCCTTCCTCTAAGTGCTCGAGGAAAAGCCTGTCAGGTCAGAACTTGGTATCCACAGAGGGCTCAGACGATGTCCAAGGTAGCGATTGGTAGGATGCAGTCCGCCTTCATTACACAGAACTGAGGTTGGTGTTCACCTTCATGACATGTCACCCCCAAGACGCTTCCTCGAGGCCGGTGCCCACCACTTACCCTTTCTTGTTCCTCCTAGCTGCCCGAAGGCGTTCCAAACCTCGCCGAACAGCCGCATCCTTGTCTGCCATGTCTGGTGTTGGATATTCGCTGCCAACCAGGTAGATGTATGCGAGCACATCAGGTGGTTGCCTGCGTTGTGTCAGCACTACGATCGGCACAATGGACTCACGAGTTCGCATCAGCGTCGATGTCGAACAACGCATTGGACGCGTCAATGACTGTTGCAGCGGTCTCGACACCATTGTTGTCGAAGATAGTCCTGAAGCGGGGGACAGCAGTGCCAGTGTCGACTGGCGGGGGTTTGACCGGGTGGATGGTCCGAGGCAGTTGCGAACCTGGCCACGTTGGGGGGGACGCCGGGAGGGAGCGCGGACTCGACATAGTTCTGAAGTGATGATGTGTTGACAGTTGCACGTTAAGAGAGTGGCCTGAAGTGACTTCCCAACGAACGCTACTGGTGTAGTACGAGTAGTATTGTTTCAGAGTTTCAGATCTCGACCTCACTCCAGGGAGACTTGCAGGAGCCAAGTGTTGCAGCTGACGGAGGCTCCAAGGCGTAGAGGGGTTGGCACGAGACTGTGACTCTGTACGATCCGTACAGTCCAGATCGTCTCCGAGGTCGGGGATAGAAAGCAGAGATTGTGGAGACCGTCCATCGCCCTCCAGCCTCTGTAACTTGCCTGACCCCCTCGTCTGGCGGCGATATGCTACCGATACTATTACATTGGGAACACAACTGATACAAGGGACACTCAAAGAACTATAGCTACAGTGACAGGACATGGGCTCAGCAGGTGAACGACGTCTGTTCGTCGTTATCGGCATGGCAGGGCTTGTGAATGGGGTAATTGTCGCCGCCTGTCCATTCGCCATCATACACGCCAAACTTTTTTGGATTGGCACCCTCAACATTGTTGGGGAAGAAGCTGATCCTATCTCCATTGCACCTGCAGTGGTTAGAAACTGACATGGACCCAGGTGGCGATCGACGTACGTCATGTAAAGCCCCTTCATCCCCGGCGCGACGGTCCAGCACGTATTGTCATCCCCGCAGTTCCTCGCACCATCGTTGCACTTTGTGAACTTGTACGGGTTGGGGCTGGCTATATTGACGGGAACGGCGAGGGTGGTGGTGGCCACGAGGAGGGTGGCGACGAGGGCAGCGAGCATTGGGATTGAATACAGAGTGGTGCGCGAGAGCAAGTGAACTGCAGTGGCTGTGTTATGAAAGTGGAAAACAACTGGAGTCGGGGCGCTGATACTGAACAACATTATGAGCAAGGATGGTCTCTTTTATATCATGTCTCGCCGATAGGATGGAGTATAGGACGGAGGGAGTCCATGCAGCTCCTAGAGTCAGCGCTCGTATCTCGGCGCAGTTGTTCTCCCCTTACCGTGCGTCGGCATCATCAGCGCCTCCCCAACAGCAATGCCGGTAGGTGGTGATGAGCAGTATCATGGCGACTCGAGCTCAAACGTCTAGAGGCTATGAGTCCGAGGAAGCAAGCGAGTGTACACTCTGCTGGTCTCGAGGCTCGGAACTGACAACTCCGAAAACGCCGTCGAGCGGTGGACGGAGTGCTCGGCCACTTGTAGCTTGGCTCGGCGAGGCCCAGCCAGGGTAGCCACAAAAAGATGCGAAACATCTGGCTGGAGAGTTACGCACTGCTAAGCGGTCCGGAAATCCGAGCCTTTGGACTTTTTCCTCTACGACCTCACTCGGCAGAGACTCACAGGAGCGAAGGAACGCACCAGATATCAGCCAAAAAGGAACACCACCAAGCTCCTGCACTCACGCACGAGCCGGCCGCCACTGTAGCCTCGTATGGGGCTCGAACCCATGACATTTTGATATCTTGTTGTAGTAAGAGTCAAACTATCTACCGACTGATATAACGAGGCTTGCTGAGGGTGGCTGCGCGCGCGGGCTGAGGTTCGGAGGGCAGAAATAAACCCAAGACGGGTGGATACCGGAACATCGGAATGTCACATGTCTGCAGAACAGACGAGACTCTCAGGAAGACTTGAGGATTGGCACTACTGTAGCAGCCAGTGATGGGTGTCAGGAGGTGTCAGGATGCGTGTTACCCTGCCGCCACGCGTCCTGAGATCGCTTCCTCCTCTATCTGTCGTCCATCATCTCCGATCGATGGCATCGAACTTGGGTCGCTGTGCGTCGGTGCTCTGTCAAACCCAAGCGGCCGCCCCACCGTGGCGAGCGCGACACGGCCACAGACCTGCAGTGCAGGAAGCCCCCTTAGTTTAATGGTAAAACGCAGGTCTCATATGCAAGTCATCCTTAGCTCTGAGTTCGATTCTCAGAGGGGGCACAAGCAGAGCGTCGGACAGCAGCTTCGCGTGAGGTTGTGGTCGATGCCTTTTTGGGGTGGTGGGTGAACATTGATGGGTGTGGAAGGTTTGTGGCGAAACGATTCGTGTTGGACGATCTCGATGAGCGCGGTGATCACGGTGATTACAGATCTCGAACATCGCCGAACATTCGCCTCTCTGGACACCGAAGGCATTATTACATACATCTACAGTCTACACTCTATGGTCTACTCGCCGTACTTTTGCCGGTGGCTCTCGAGCGTCTCGCGCATCTTGACGAGGAGGTCTTTGAGCACATAAGGCTTGAGGATAACTGCGAGTCAGCTCCACACAGACAAAGAACATACCATCATCCATGCCCTTTTCGAGGGCCTGGTCGATCTGGCCCTGCCTCGCATTCCCCGTGAGCGCGAGCACGAGGTGTCGTTTCCCTCCCCCGGTTTCAATCTCCCGCAGGGCCGCAACGGCAGTCAGGCCGTCCATGACGGGCATCTCGAGGTCCATGAGCACGAGGTCAAACTTCTGCGACGCGAGCACGTCGAGCGCCTCCCGCCCGTTGTTTGCGACTTGGCACGCGTGTCCGGCCTTTGTGAGCTGGCGGAAGAGCACCTTCTGCGAGATGAGGTTGTCCTCTACGATGAGAACCGTGAGGCCGTCGTGCGACGGGCGCGAGGACACGGGCGTCAGCAGCGGCGTCGAGTAGGAGCGGTACACGTCCAGCCGTGGCCGTAGGGGGGGCGCGCGTGGTCGCCCTTCCGTGATCGTGTACACGTTCTGCGGGCGAGAGCGTGCTGCTGTCGCGGGGAGGGCGGTGCCGCTCCGCGTCTCGATATAGAAGCGGAACACCGTGCCTTGTCCCACGACACTGTCGACTTCAATGTCGCCGCCGAGAAGATGGGTGATTTCTGCACTATCAGTGACATGACGCTCATAAGACGCACCTTTGCAAACGTATAATCCAAGACCTGTGCCGCCATAGCGGGTGTGCACCATGCGATTCCCTTCTGCGACTGTTAGTAAAGACAGTAGGAAGCACGAGCAAGGAACACTCACGGTGGAAGCGCTTGAAGATGACCTCCTGCTCGCTCGGCGTCATCCCCGGGCCGGTATCCGTGACCGAGACATACAGCCACAGCGGGTTGTCGGACGAAGTCGGCGCCTGGCCCGAGGGCATGACGCACCCGCTCTCGGGGCGGGAGCTGGCGAGATCATACCTGACAGTGATGCTCCTCTCCTCGGCCGTCGACGTGAACCGGATAGCGTTCGTGACGAGGTTAGTCAGCACCTGCCCCAGCCGCACGGGATCGGTCTGGACGACATTGACGTTCTCGAGCGAGTCGCCAAACTCGAGCGCGAGGCGGATGCCGGTCGTATTCGCCTCGGAGCGGAATACGCGCAGGAGCCGCACGGCGTCGGTGCGCAGGTCGACGTCAACCATGTGGATGCTCAGCATGTCGAGCTGGAGGCGCGCGAGGGAGAGGATGTCGCTCGCGATGCGTTCTTGGAACTGGCCGCATTGGTAGATGCCTTCCGTTAGTGCGGCGCGCAGAGTGGTGCTCACTTTCCAGGGCCTCAATGTCCTCGTCCATGTCCTGCAGGATCCGCGCCGACGGCTGGATATGGGTCTCGAGCTGGTCCTTGAGCGAGATGAGGTTCTCCTTGACGAGCGAGGAGCACTGCAGGATGGCGGACACGGGGGTGCGGATCTCGTGCGATGTGAGATCCACCAGCAGCTCCTGCTGGCGTTTACTCTCTTCCGCCTCCTGCCTCCGCGTCTCGGCCTCCTGCTGCCGGCGCTCTGCCTCGACGCGACGCGCCTCGGCGGTATGCAGCTTCTCCTCGTTGAGCACCTGCAGCTGGTGCTCGCGCTCCGCGAACAGCTTCTCCAGCAGGCGCACCTTTTTGCCCATCTGCATGTGGAGGTGCACGCGCGCGAGCAGCTCGCGCGGCTTGAACGGCTTCGTGAGGTAGTCTTCTGCGCCGTCCATGATTGCGCCGATGCGGGTGTCGTCGTCTGTCGTCGCCGACACGAGCACGACGGGGACGTGCTGTATCGCCGGGTCGGCGCGGATGGCAGCCAGCAGCTCCTGGCCAGTCATGTGCGGCATGTCGCAGTCGGTGAGGATGAGGTCCGGCGGCGTGGCCCGCGCCATGCTCAGCGCGACTGCGCCATCGGGCGCCTCGAGGACCTGGAAAAAGGGCGAGAAGATCATGCGCACATAGTCCCGGATATCCTTATTGTCGTCCACGACCAGCAGCGTGTCCGAGGGATCAAACTCGAGCCCTTCGTGCGAGTACGACGTCGGCCCCGTGTCGCCGCTGTAGTCGCTCATCGTCTCCATCATGAGCTCCTTTGCGATTTGCCGCCCGTAGTGCCCCACAGTGGTCGGGGCGGCGTCGTCGCCGGCGTACGGCCCCAGGTCTCCTAGCGCCAACACGATAGTGAAAATCGACCCCTGCGACCCGTCCTCGCTCTCCGCTGCCGTCTTGCTGTCGATCAGCAGCTGGCCGCCATGCAGCCGGACAATCTCCTTGACAAGTCCGAGCCCGATACCCGTGCCCTCTATGCCGAGCGCGGTCTGCGCGCGGTGGAACCAGTTGCTGACGAGCGCGAGCTCGGCGCGCGGGATACCAATGCCCGTGTCCGTGACGGAGAGATTCGCGTTGCCGTCTTCGTACCACAGCCGCACAGAGATCGATCCTGCCTGTGTGTACTTTAGCGCGTTGCTGAGCAGGTTGGAAACCGCCGTCTCGATAAGTACAGGGTCGACAATGGCAGGTCTCTGCTGCGGCGGCCCCGCATCGAACGTAAATACCAGATTGCCACGCTCAATGGCGGGCCGGAACACCTCCGCGAGGTCGGACACGAACGCGCCGAGGTCGACTGACACAAATTGCGCGTTGAAGAATCCGCCTTCCATCTTGGAAAAGTCGAGCAGCGAGGTGACGAGGCGCTGGAGGCGGGTGACGTTGCGCTGGGCGAGCGTGAGGTACTGGCGGGTGGCGCCYGGGAGGTCGTTCTGGCGCAGTGCGTCGTCGAGCGGGCCCGCAATGAGTGTCAGCGGCAAACGCAGCTCGTGCGCTGCGCCACGGAACCAGGCAACCTTTGTGCGGTCGAGCCGCGCCTGGCTCTCAAAGAGGCTGACGCCCGCGAGGCCCGAGGTGAGGTGTGTGCGGATGTTCTGCAGCCAGTCCTCGTACTCGTCGTCCAGTGGCCGGCGGAGGTTGAGCCCGATGATGATCACGCCAGACGGCACCTCGCACGACCCGTCGCGCACGAGCGGGATAACCAGCGCTTGCTCCGGGTGCTGCGTCCACACGCGCACGGGATAGTCCTCGATGAGCTCGGAGATGTCGGAGACGAGCACGCATTGCCGGGTCTGCATGGCCTGGGCGATCGGCCACGGGGCACCCCCGGCCAGGGACACCGCAAGCCGCTCGGTCAGCTTGACCGATTGCAGAGAGGGCGAGACGGCGAGATGCTCCGCCAGCAGCTCGGGGTTGGTCGTCTGCAGCATGCGCTCCATGGCGGACGACAGTCTTCGGTTCTCCAGCGTCATGGTGAGCGACTCGGGCACACTGGCGTGCCCTGCCGGAACGCCTACAGACGACTCGAGCGTCAGCTGCACATGCGCCGTCTTTTCCTCGCCAAGCTGAGGGAGGTGTGCCGCCGTCTGCTCCTCGACCGAGTAACACAGCAGGAACCCCACCTCCTCGGGGCTGTCCTCGAGTACTTGGGCAGTGACGTCGAACAGCTCGCGTTTCGTGCGCGTATGCAGCAGTGCCTCAGACATCAACCGCACAGACGACGCGCGCCGCTCAAACAGCACCTCCTTTGTCCGGTTCGACAGCGTCAGGTAGACACCAATCACCTTGCCCTCGTCCCAGATCGGCAGCATCGTCCACTCGAGATATCGCTCCTCTGCAGAGACCGGAATCTCCCTCGTATGCGGCATCAGCGCAACGTCGCCGTGCCGCACTGCCCCTCCTAGCACGTCGACGAGGATCGGCTGCACCCACTCCCACTGCGCGCCCCAGATCTCCTGCAGGCGCTTGCCGAACGACTCGGGGTGCGGGACCACGGTGCCGTATCCCTCCCCGCTGTCTGTCAGTCCACCTGACTGTCTATTCTCCCCCGAGTGTACCCACTAGATCACCACCAGCGACTCGGGCGTATTCCCATAATACACAGCGTCATTCGACCGCGTCCCAAACGTCAGCTCAACCATGGCATGGATGACCGAGGGCCACGTGTTGCGCAAGCCCGTCGACTTTTTGCTCCAGTCGGTGGACTCGAGCAGCTCGCGGCAGGACGGCACGCCCGTGCTGGGATCGTACCCGTGAAAGTCGCCGATAGACAGCTCGTACGTCGGGAACACCTGCTCGATCTGCTCAGGAACACTGCACTGGACAAGCACGTCGCCGCCGCCGAGCAGGAGTTTTGTCAGTTCGCGCGGCCGGCCGTCTGCGCCAACAAAGGTGTACGGCCCGCCGGGCGCCGCTGCCCACTCTGCCAGTCCGTCGAGGTCCTCCAGCGAAATGTCCTCGGCGCTCCACACGGCATTGCTCCATGCTACCCGCAGCGGATTCAGCGTTATGATGGCGGCGGGGTCCGTCTGCTGTTAGCCCTCGCGGGAGGGGATACGCGCCTTGTCGCCTGCTCCAGGCTCGTGAACGACCATGGCGACATGCGATTAAACAAAGAGACGAACAATGCGATGACAAGAATACGTCTCGCCAGTGCAACAGACCTGTAGCATGGACTCGCTCTTGATCTCAGCCTAGTCATTTACTGGGAGATAGAGCGAGAGACCTTCAGGACAGAGCGACGCAATGCGCCAGTGCAGCGCGCAGGCATCACACCCACATTACATTGACCACTCGTCACTGAGAGCTTAAACTTCTGCAAATAATCGCAAACCACCCCCACCAGCTTGGGCCCCTTCTACCGCCATTTGTCCTGGTCTAAACCTAAACTCCCGTACACTCAGGGTGGATATCGGGGCAGCAGCCGCCCAAAGCACCGCAGAACAGACCGCAATAAGCATGCAAATGTAGAGTTAACCGCAATCCGAACGGCATGCACCGCACAGGCTCGAGGGCGAGGCGTGTAAGAATGACGCCCACTGATCGGAAGACGGGCACGGATATTGGTCCTGTTTCTAGAAGTAGAATTGATCGCCCCCCGTGGCTCGCTGCAGATCAATCAGGAGCCGCCACATTATCCTCGGTCCTCGTTCCGCCCCTGAGTCGAGCCTGCTGCCCTGCTGGATGGCGGGGAGCCTGCTGGATGGCTCCCAGTCGCGTTCCGGGAAATTACAGATGAGAATGGCGACGCACCTGGCGTCTGTTTGCGGTCAGGGGACAAAGGCTGAGTTCGACATTATCGTGAGCGACGACGACCCACGAGTAGATGAGCCGCGGCTGCTCCTCAATATCTTCTCGTAGGTCGCAAGCTGACAGGGTTGTGCAGAGGTCAATGATCAACGAGGGCTCCCAGCCCTCAGGATAGAGAGTCGAATAGCAGAGCGAGAGAGATGCCACCTGCGAGGGACTGCAGCCGGCGAGTCCTGTCTCGCGAGAACCTCTTCTCTCAGCACTCCACACAAGCTTGTTCCGAGTCGAGGTGGGGTCTCCCCCTGCGCCATGGTCTCGCGCCCTGTCGCGTATCGACTTCCCCATTCCTCCGAGGCTTGTAATGTCCGGTCCGGGTACGGGCCCTATATGCCAACCTCATGTGCAGAGATGCGATGGTTACGCACCGATTGTCAATGAATCAGTCGCGTCAGACCGTTGGACTTCACACTTCATTTCATGAGATCTATCTCCCGTCTTCTAATGCTGCGGAGACTTAGGGAAGCTCAGCAAAGCGCTGGCCGGCCTGGACGAAGAGCGAGAGCGAGGCCACGACGCCGGTGAACCAGGCGCCGAAGCGAGCGAGGCCGAGCGCGTCTGCGCGTTAGACGGCACACTCCAGGGTGGACTCACTGTTGGTGCCGTAGATGTACAGCAGGTTGAACGCGACGCGCGAGCCGAGGTAGATGCCCGCAACGTTGTTGAGCGTCTTGGTCGGGAGGCGCGCGACGTTGCCGGCGACGATGGCGGCCGCGAAGAAGGGGAGCGAGCTGGGTGTGAGCAGAGTCTGTGGAGAGCTGAAATGGAGAGCCTAATAGCTTTCAATGCTCGGGATACTCACAGGAAGCCGTTGTCGTTGGCCTGCTCCGCGCGAATGAACTTGTCCTGGTCCTCGGGGTTGAGGCCCTGCGAGCTGATGCGCTCACGCGACTTCTTGGGGTTCTGGAATTAGCGAAGCGCAGTGGGTGGGGACGGGGGCGGAGAACAAATGAGAAGCTACAGGCCTTCTATTCGTCTGTTAGTCGGGTGCGGCAAGTAGACGCAGTCACACAGTCCGGTCTTGAGCGGTTGTAGACCCGGCAGTCCAGCAGCTCGCACACGGGTCCCATCACAGCGACATCCGACCACTGCCCGCCCCGCCATACTCACGGAGAAGTCGAATCCGGCCGAGGCGGCCGACTTGTTGAAGTTGAGCAGCCCAATGGCGTACAGGTGGGGCGCGAACCTGCGTGTCAGAAAGAGCAGAACCTCAGCAAAGACTCGGCGCCCTGGGACGCCGCGACTACCCGGTTCCCAGGCGCAGCCCACGTCTACTCACGCAACGGCGAACGCAGCCGGGACAGCGTAGAAGCTGAGATTGTTACCAGTGTTGAGGCCCGCGAACATGATGAATATGAGTACAGTGAGTGATGGTGAAAGAGAGACGTCAGGATCGAGGTTATATACTCTCCGGGGGTTGTTGTTGTTCTCGTACTGCGTACTGCGTACTGGTGTTTCCCATACTCCAGGCTGGCCAGGTCCCCAAATGAATGGCAACCTCCCGATGACAGCCAACAGAGTAGCCGATCAACGCGTCACATGACGTCACATTCCTGAGACCACGATACATTCACGTGGAAATGTGCCACACGCCTTTCCCCGCCCATATCGCCGCCGTCTGGACTTCTTCTGAGATTTCGGACGTCGGCCTCCCTCCACCTCCAGAAATCGCGTTCTGTCAACTCCGAGCCGTCCCTAGCACACCTAGACCCACCTAGACACACCAAAATGCCGCGCCTCGCCACCTCGACGCTCTCGACGATCGCGCGCGCACGCAGCGCGACGCCCGCCCTCGCGCGCGGCGCCGCGGGCAACCCGCACATGATTGCGCCGGCCGACTCGAAGCTCGACACTATTAAGGCCGCGCTCTACCCGCCCGACAGCGTTGCGCCGACGTCTGCGTCGCCGATCGGCGCGCGCCACCCCAACTTCCAGGCGCGCCTCGAGGCCGTCATTCCCAGCGCGGAGGCGTACGAGACGATCGAGCGCGCATGGGGGCTCCACCGCCGCCGGGTGCGCGAGGCGCGCGAGGCCGCGCTCAAGGCCAAGTTTGACGCGATGAAGGAGGCGTGCGACGAGCTCGAGGCCCTCGCCTCGGGACCGGCGGGAAGCGCGCTCTACGACCGCGCCATGGTCCGCATGCAGCATGCTGCGTCCGCGCTCGTGGCCGCCAAGCCCGGCATTGCGCAGGGCAAGAAGAAGACGCCAGAGTCCAAGTTCATCGAGGCCCGTCCCGAGGGCATGGTGCCGCGCGAGCAGTGGGTGCCCGTCGAGACCCGCGGACAGGGGTGGAAGTACGACTGGGAGAGGCCGTCGAACTAGTGGTGGGTAGGCGTTGACCGGGGAGGAGAGAGGGGGAGGGGATGCATAGGGAATTGATGGGGAGACGACCGCGAGGAGACGGCCATACGACCTCGAGGAGACGTCCAAGAGAAGGAGGGAAAGAGACGATGAGGGAAAGAAGATGGCGGAAAAGAGGAAAACGACGCGAGCTGTCGGGAGAGAAAGATCATTAGAGTCCTAAGTTGGCACCGCTAACGCTCCAGATCGCACTTCTTCGCTCGCGCTTTCCAAACCAACCGCATATCATTCCCCATCACCCAAACGACTAGAATTAGCCCCCACTACACCTTCATGACCACAGCATGCACACATACCCTCTCAAGACCGAGTATGAGCTGGGATCGGGACGGGAGAGAGTCAAAGTGGTGGAAGAGCTGAAGCACGATGGCTAGGTGTACCCGAGGTCATTGAGGTTGCGGGATGGAAGTGAAAGTCTTGCCGCCAGCCAACTCATGACGATCTCAGGACCGCAGCTGGTCTCAGCTCTTCACACAGTCTGCCCCGCCGCTCCCTCCCGCTTTCGTCCCTACACTTCTCCCATTGCATAGTTGCATAATAACATACATTTCTAATCGTCATCGTCGTTGATCCGCTGCGCACGCTTCTTGAGCGCAGCAGCAAGGTCCAGCTGGCCGCCAGCGGCAGACGGGCGCGCGACCTGGCCAGGGCCCTTGTTGGCGGCGGGCGGCGGCTTGTGTGCGGCGGGGATGGGCGGCTTGCCGCCGAGCGCCGGCTTGGCTCCGGGCTTGGGCGGGATGACGGGCTTGGGCTTCATGGCGGGAGGCGCGCCGCGGCCGCCGATTGCGCTGCTGGGGCGCGAGGTGTTGGGGGTGCTGTTGGCCGGCGAGGCGCCGCCGCTGGACCGTCCGCCGTTGATCGCTGCTGCAATCGCCGAAGCGGCCGCAGCGGCACCACCACCACCTCCGCCCATGGGGGCCACAGGTGCTTTTGGTGCAGCGGCGGGACGGGATGGCGGAGGAGGAGGGGCAGCCGGCTGCTCGATCAACTTGAGGTAGTTTGATGGCGCCCAGCCCTCGCTGCCGTTCTTCACCACCATCCACCAGCCGTTGTCGTCCTTCTCCTTGACCTCGACCTCGTCGCCCTTGGTCAGGTTCATCTCGCCCTCCTGGCCTGCAAAGTTGTACAATGCGCGGTACAGGTCCTTTTGCGGTGCAGCCGCACGCGTAGGAGGGGGAGGGGGCGGCGGCGGAGGAGGCGCGCGGCCACCACCACCGGCAGCGGGGGTCTTGGCCAGAGTGGGGGCCTTGACAGCCGCCGGAGCAGCCTTGACGGCAGCAGGGGCGGCGACTGAAGAGGCGATAACAGGAGGAGCAGACGGCTTGGTGGCGCCAGGAAGGGCACGCGCCTGAGGGCGGTTCTGAGAGCGGCCAGCCATGCCAGCGGGGGCGGACTTGGCAGCCTTCTTCACCTTGGGCTTTCGGGGAGGGTTGGGGTTGGACCGGCTGTTGGGAGGCTCACCGGCACCAACAGTGATGGTGTGCGACTTGTACACTGCCTCACCCATGCCGCCCTTGGCCGTCTTGATCAACGTCTTCTTGTCCTTCTTCTTGGCGTACTCGATGGTGGGACCAATGTTGACGGGAAGGTTGCCGCCAACCTCTGTCAGGATCACACTTGTGAGCTCCGTCTTGAAGGCACAGTTCAGCACGGGGTCGCCCTCCTCACACGGGTTGACGTTGAGGACGATAAAGTCGTCGCGGAGGTTGCTCATGGCGATCGAGCGAATGGTGACTAGGGGAATCTTGCGCTCAAGAGTAGTCATCACTCGGCCGTCCTTGGCCTGCGTGTTGACGACAATGTAGAAAGCCTTGTCGGTGACCATCAGGAAACGAGGTGACAGCTTGGACGAACGACCAAGCTTCGACACCAGGAGCTCTCCACGGGAGGAAAACGAGACAGTCTCAGAGGCCGAAATGCCCGCAGCATTGCGCAGGAGCTGTCCACCCGCAGAGTTGGGGTTTCCGACGTCGAGGTAGTCGCCCATGAACTTGCGCATACCCAGCAGCGAAAATCTCCTGCGCTCCTTGCGTCCAGCAAGCACGTCGTGACCATAGTCGCGCTTGGCCGCGTAGATGAGGGTCTCCTTCTGACCCTTCCAGAAGCGCTGGATCTTGATCGCAGCCTCCACCTTGCGGCGGAGGTACGCGCGCCAGGCACGCTGGATACGGGTCGCCATAGAGTGCCAGTAGCGGTCACGCTCACCCTCGAGGTAGAAGAGCTGGGCTGTTAGTTTCCTGCGGCTTGTCTCAACTAACAGTCTCGGGGTTCTTGATGAACGCCTTGGTGACACCCATCTGCCACTCGTCCTTGGAGATGCGCGCATCAGTGAGGATGCGCTCACAACCGGAGCGAGCATCACCCTCCCAAATGTAGTCACCAGCGTATGACGTTGATGGCGAGAGAAGGTAGAATCTGAGAGTTAGACCGATCAACATGTATCAACTCACCGCTCAACCATCTTCTGGAACTCGGCACGGTACGCGAAACCAGCGCGACGGACGCAAATGTTCTCCTGCAAACCGAGGTACTTGATCTGGTGGAGAATCGCCTTGTCGTCGTACTCTTTCGGGGAGCGGTTCTGGTTCGGCTTGATGGTACGGATGTAGTGGGGCTGGCACTGCATGAGGTTGGTGACGAGGTCGTTGGCGGACGACCTGATCTTGTCACCGGCAGTCGGGGGACGCTTCTTGGAGGTGTGGTCGACCTTTTCGGGGAAGAGCGTGGCGAAGAAGGGGTCCTGGCTGCCCTCGATGAGGTCGAGAATGTCTTTGCTGAGCTGGTCCTTGTTCTTGTCGGTCATGCCCTGCACAGTGTAGAGCACATCGCCGGCGTAGTGCTTAATGAGGAACTTGCTGCCTCGAGACTCAAAGTTGGGGTTGGAGGACAGCATGTTGGACCGCTGGATAAACGAGTTGTCAGCCGCCGCAGGGTCGGCGTGGGCGGTGGCGGTGGCATCGTTAAGGGTGGCAAAGATACCGGCGGGACGCTTGCCCTCAATCAGCTCACAAACGACCGAGTTGTCGAAGACTGCAAGGTGAGCTTCAATTCGGGTAGGAGTAACCTACACTTGATAGGAGTCCACTTGATCTGCTCGCGGACGTACTCCTCCTGCTCGGCCTTGAGGGTGAGCTCGATGAAAATCTGCTGGAGCTTCTCGTTGACATAGTTGATGCAGAGCTGCTCAAAGCTGTTGTCCTGGAAGATTTCGAAGCCACTGGTGGGTGAGCAGTGACGAAAGCAAAGACTCACTAGATATCAAGAACACCGATGACGTAGGAGTGAGCCTCACGGGGCTTCATCGAGACGTTGACACGGCCGACGATCCAGTCGAAGAGGTTGTTGTAGAGACCCTTGGCGAGAGCATCACGGTTGGCTTGCGCCTGGGGGACGTTCTGCGGGACCTCGTAGACGGAGCCTGGAGTCAGCTCATTCGGCACCCTCGTAGCTCACCCCTGCGACCACCGCGCTGTGTCTCCATGATACGCGTGAGAAGCACCTTCTGCACCGCTCCGGCGTCCGTGTTCATGAGGTAGGCGACGAAATCTGTAACTCCGGCGTCTGCCAGAGCCGCGTTGCCGTCGTCTCCCTCGACAAACTGCGCGTTGCCGAGCCAAAGGATGGTCGCCAGCACGCGGAAAATCGAGTTCTGCTCGGCGGCAGAAAGTCCAATAATGTCCATGGCACGCTGCGTCTCCTTGAAGTCGGCAGTATCGTCGATGCTCGCAACGTCTAGACATCCGCTGTTGCTTGTGTACGCGTACGCCTCGGGGCCCTGGAGACCAAACTCCTCTGGCGGGTCAGCGAAGAATCATCGTATTACCCACCCCTCTGCTGTGCGCTGGCACCCTTGGTGAACTGGTAGAAGATGTGGAAATCACGCTCGTTCTTGATCTGACCGACGACACGGTTCTGAGAGTTAGCGCTGATCGTTCCGCTCCAACTCACCTTTTCCAAGAGATAGTTTGTAATCTGAGCTCCGACGGGCTGGCCGAGGCTGTTGAACATGATCTCGAGGTACTTTCCGTGGCGACTCGAGTTGTCGTTACGCAGGGTCTTTGCGCAACCAAAGCTCTCGAGCAGGGGGTTGGTAGCCAGGACCATCTCCTTGATGCTCTCGATTCCGCCTCCGCCGCCGTCGCCTCCACTGACGGCGGCAATGTACTGCATGATGCGCTTGGCAGCCTCGGTCTTGCCGGCACCCGACTCGCCCGAGATGATCACACACTGGTTCTCCTTCTCGGTGGTCATGCGGTAATAGGCGCTCTCGGCCACGGCGAAGACGTGTGGTGGCACCTCGAGACGATTCTTGCCGCGGTACGTCTGCAGCGTCGCATCGGTGTAGATGCCGAGGTCTGAGAGTCAGCTTCTGGCGTCTGAACAACGAAGCTGTACTCACCTCGGAAGGGGTTGACGGAGATGAGCACATGGGCAATGTAAGTCTGGACGGATAAGCTCGAGCAAAAAAAGGCCGTCCGGCGCGATAGGACCTACGTAGATCTCCTGGTTGAAAAAGCGGGCTTTGAGGTTCTCGTTGATGGCCTCGTTTGTGATGGTGCTGAGCAGAGTCATGTCCTGCACACCCGCGGCCTTCTTCTTCTGGAATCCCTCGGACCAGTCGGCCTAGAAGCGGTCAGTACAGTTTCTGCGCGGCATCCTTGGTTGACTGCGGGGGAGGCGGTGGAGGGTCATCGAAGCGACTACCTCCACGCCGCGCGCAGCATCGCAAGACTACGGCTGGCGCATCGACTTACCTTGGCCACCTTTGCAGGCTTGGACACGCCGCTGCTCGACAGCAGGCCTGTGACCTTTTTACCCTTCTTACCCACGGCCTGAGTGTGTTAGCGTAATGTCCGTGTGAACAGGTGCTGGTGTCGGTCGGCGGAGTTGGGCAGGCTGTGGAGCTCCGTGACGACGTACCATTGCGGACTAGTGTGACCAGGTGGGGGGTATAAATCGAGAAGGGGAAGGGAACGCTAAAGGATAAGAGACAGAGAGGGTAGTCGATTCAAGAGATTGAGATTGATGATGATGATGATGAAGAGGTCGATGATGGTGACGAAGTGGATTGACAGCGGTTGGCTCGTAATCGTGGTTTAATTGCTCGGTTTCGTATTACTGGGTACAGCAGTGGTCGTCATCGATTGTTGCCCTGGCTGGACTGGACTGGCTGAAAGGTCGGTTGGTCGGTGGGCGACTGGGTATGAGCGGGATCAAATCCACGTGACATGCTCATCTCCACATCCCCCGTTTGTACCTTTGTGTGACTCCTGGCTGGCCACTCACTCTGCTCATGCTGCTCACTCACTCCTCGCTCGACATCAGTTGGTCGCTCTCCATCGTCTGCTCCTCTTCATCAACAACAACACCATCGGCATTCATCGTAATCTCAACCATCATCGTCTCCCTTCCCCCCATACCCCCACCCATCTATAATCCTCCGCAATGGCCTTACATCCGAGGCAAAGCGATTTCGGCATTCATGAGGTTAGCCTCACCTTCTGCGTGTTATGAACGCGTCTGACATCCAGGTGTGGGCCGACAACCTCGAGGTGGAGTTTGCCGCGCTCCGGGCAGCCATCGACCAGTACCCCTATGTCTCCATGGTGAGGTTCACAGCGTTCCTACGTGCTTACACCTCGCAGGACACGGAGTTTCCAGGCATCGTCGCGCGCCCGATCGGCACGTTCAAGACGGGCTCAGACTACCACTACCAGACGATGAGGTGTAATGTGGACATGCTCAAGATTATCCAGCTTGGCATCACGCTCTGCGACGAGGAGGGCAACTCGCCCGAGGGCATGACCTGGCAGTTCAACTTTCAGTTCAACCTCTCGTGAGTAAGGAAGACAGGAAGGAGCACAAGTGTATCCTGCATGTGCTAACCCCCAGCGATGACATGTACGCGCCCGAGTCGATCGAGCTGCTCAAAAACTCTGGCATCGACTTTAAGCGCAACGAGGAGGACGGCATTGATGTCGAGTACTTTGGCGAGCTGCTGGTGACGTCGGGACTGGTGCTGTTTCCGAACGTCAGGTGGGTCTCGTTCCACTCGGGCTACGACTTTGGCTACCTCCTGCGTCTCCTCACGTGCGAGCCGCTCCCGGCGACGGAGAACGACTTCTTCCGTCTGCTGTTCATCTGGTTCCCGTGCATCTACGACATTAAGCACATTATCCGGTCCGTCAAGACGCTCCGCGGCGGACTACAGGAGATTGCAGAGTCGATTGGTGTGAGTACTGCTGTCCTAACGAGTTTGAAGCCGTATGGCTCACACGCCCAGGTCCAGCGGATAGGCCCGCAGCACCAGGCCGGCTCGGACTCGCTCCTCACCGCCGCCGTCTTTTTCAGGATACGCTCGACATACTTTAACAACGAGCTCGACGACAACTACTACGCGTGAGTGCAGCAGCTAAGTCAAACTCCTCCAAGCTAGCATCACTGACATTTCAGCAACTGTTTGTATGGATTTGCCCGCTTTGGCGGCGAAGTCAAGGCGCCGTCACCAACCCCTGCGGCCCAGCTGCTCTCGGGGGAGCGTCCTTACTAGAGATAGAAGTCTTATCCCCGTCTCTTGTCAAGCGGCTCCGTTCCACTTTGTGATACCAGCCTTGTTGGCGTTGTTACGACTTCTTTGATAGATGTAACATGACCCGATGTACAATCACTACCAGATGTGTCGCAGGTGTGGGCTGCCCCGTCTTGAGCTTAGCTTATTGTCCGAACAAGAGACATGAACAAGAGACACCGCTCCGCACCACACTAACGCCCAGGCCCAGATCCACACTGCAGAACTTCTATACATCTCTACGACCCGTACGTATCCCGCCGTGTGGCAAACTGCACCAGACGCCTAAAGTCCCCGAACGACTTTGGCGTCTCGGACCGCTCCTCGCGGCCGAGGAGGGACGGGAGCATGTTGCTGCCGGGCGAGGGGTTCTGGGAGAAGAGGGCCGCGACGGGGATGTTCGAGCTGCTGGGCGAGAGCACGCTGCGCGCATCGCTGCCCGGGTCCATGTCGAGCGACGTGAGGAAGGACGTGTCGGCCAGATCGTCCTTGGCGGACGTGACGCCGAGGAAGATGTCGACGAGCTTTTGCTGGTCCGCGCGCGCTGTGCCTTTGAGATCGAGGATCTGGGGTCAGCAGATAGAGAGGGGCTGTACTTGCCTTCTGGAAATTGGTAAAGCTGCGGTCGCCGATGAGCAGACAGTAGTTCTGCACGAACCCCTCGGGCGGGTCGTCGGGCGCGAGGATGACCTTGAGCATCGTCTCGATCTGGCCCGTGTTCTTGGTCACGTATTTTGTGTAGCTGTTGCCGCCGGACTCGGGGTGCGGCTCGGGGAGGTCGAGGAGACACGCCTTGATGGCCTGGACATCGAGCAGTATCTGCTCGGCGCCAATCTTCTTCAGCGGCCGCGAGCGCACGACCGCCTGCGTGAAGCGCGCCATGACGAGGCCGGTCGCCTTGTCGGCAAAGTTGCGAATGTACTTTTTCGAGTCGACACGCGTGCGCACGCACTCTGCCACCTCCTTGATGCTGCCCACCAGGTCGACAATGTACGCCGAGCGGCCCGAGACGTTGTCGAGGTCCCGCCAGGGTGTTTTGAGGATCGCGGCGAACGCGGGATCGCACGCGATCTCGAGCTCGCGCAGGATCGTCGTGATGCACTGTGACATGGCGGCCGTGAATGCCTCGCGCTCGTCGGCGAACGACACCTGGTCACGGAGCTCCTCCTTGACCTTGTCCTTGAGACGTTCTTCCAGCTGCAGCGACGTGTTGAGGCAGTACTCGCCCGTGTTGAGCACAATACACGCGTTCTTGACTTCCTGGAGGTTCATGCGGCCCTCAAACGACCGCCGCCCCATGTCAAGCACGGACGCCGACCTTTTGATGCCCGGCAGCAGCACGTCGTCGCAGTAGATCTTGAGCCACTTGCTGAACACCTGCGCGAGCTTGACCATCGGCTCGCCAGACGTGTACTTGCTGCACTGGTCGAGCGTCTGGCCGTAAAAGTAGAACAACTCGGTCGAGCTCGGGAGCACCGCCGGCCCAGAGTCCGACTCGAGCAGCGTGCCTTCCAGCGAGGGCCGTGATCGCGCGCCGCGGTACTGCGACAGCATGTCGGAGATCGCGCGGTCCTGCGCGTCGACGTAGACGGAAAAGTGGCTGTCGAAGATGGACGAGATGGTCCACTTGGACGACGACGAAGATGGCGAGATCGTGTTGACAGTAACGTCCTCAAACTGTGTGGTCAGCTACGAAGCCGTACTACCACGTACCGGAATCCCGAACCTGCGCGAGAAGGCGCCCTCAAAGTCGAGCGTCGCCTGCAGCGCGTCGAGCAGGACATTGACGTTCGGCACCGCCTTGCCGAGCACGTTCGAGAGGTCCACGCGCGTCTGCTCCGCAAAGCTCGCGACCAGCAGCCGCGTCACCTCCCAGCTGGGCGGGAAGAGCGCGGCGTGCTCCTCGTCATGGTGCTTCAGCACGCGCCGGAACCAAGCATATCGCCGCGGCACATTGTCCAGCTGGCCCGCCTCGTCCGTCGACCGGAAGATGCGGCGGTACTCGGCGAGCTGCAGCTGGAGGTACCGCTCGATAATGTGTTTGCGGTAGTCGCCGCCCAGCACGTCGATGACCTTGCAGCTGTCCGCGACGACCTTGAGGTCTGGCGGGTGGTTGGGGTCGTTCCGGAAGCTGCGGTCAGCACTGCCAGTGCTTCAGTACGCACAAGACCTCCATCTCCCCGTTCACCTTCTCCTGCACGGCCTTGCGGTCGTTGTCCGCCGCCTTGAACACGGTCGCGACCTCGGCCACCGTCGTGAGCGGCCGCAGCGGCTCGAGCAGCTGCATGACCGCCGACAGCGACGACGCCATCTCGCTGTACCGCTTGCTCGGGATGAGCTCGCGCAGCTGCTGCTGTGCCTGTTCTGCCCGTCAGCGAGTCCCACACGCGCACGCACTCAACATGCCCCAGCGCTCAATCGTCTGCATCGTCCGCGTCAGATTCCGCTTGGCCACGTCCAGCCGCTGGATGTCCCCCGTGATCGCCTTGACGATCGCCTCGGCCTCGGCCGCCTTTTCGCGGATCGCGTTGATCTGCTGCATGAGGTGCTGGCCGTCAGTGCATATTCCACCGCAGACAACCCAGGCGGTGCTCGACCCTCGCCCGGCCGCGGCGGACTAGCAGCGCGCGCCCGCTCGCGCACTCACCCCAATCTGCTTCTGAATGCTCCCCATCCGCGCCGGGTCCTGGTCCCGCCGCAGCTCGCCCTTGAGGCGCGCAACCTCCTCGCGCACATCGAGGATCTCGAGCTGCAGCCGCGCATGTATCTGCTGGTGGTGCGAGAGCGTCGTTGCTGGGTGTCAGTGGGTCATTCTGCTGGTGCTCGTTGTCGGCCAGAGGAAGGTGCACCGAGGGCGCCGCGGGACTGGCACTCACCATCGCCAAAGTCGCGCGATAGCCGCGCCATCGCCGTCGGCGGCTCCGTCAGTGCCATCGTGTCCGTGTTCGTAAGGTAGAGTGTATGGAGACGAGCGGCATCTTTCGTGATGATGACCGCCGTACTGCCGTACAGCACGACCACGACAGTAGGGTGTCATCCAGGCACGCGCCCACAGATTTCCCACGGTGGATGCCGCCACCCAATGCGACGACATGACGTGCACCAGGCGGTTGTTGACATGAAAGACGCCTTTTCAACTGCTCTGTTACTCACTGAACGTATCCACGACCACGACGACCACGACCGCGGGCACGACCAGCATGGGCGCGTTTGACCCCATTATCACCTTTGACAAGGGCACATATATAGGTGCGTCCCGAGTCTGAGCTCGAACGTTCTTCAGCTCGAGCGTCGCGTGCTCTGCTTGTCTTCTCTCGAGCTCGCGGCTTCCTGACGCAGTGCTGACGCGCAGAAACGGACACCGGCAACAAAGTGTCCCGCAAAGCGACCATCCTCGGCGCGACGAACATCGTCCTCGGCGGGAAGAGCATCATCCAGACGCGTGAGTCTCAGCGACGTGCAGCTGCCTTGATCGCATCGTTAGCTGCTCCTGATCGCCGCTCACACCCAGGCGCCGTCATCCGCGGCGATCTCCGGCGCGCCGCGCCCGGCCAGCACGTCGTGATCAGCATGGGCCGGTACTGCCTCGTGGGCGAGGGCGCCGTCATCCGCCCGCCGGGCAAGATCTACAAGGGCGCATTCACCTTCTATCCGGTGCGCATCGCGGACTTTGTGCATATCGGCCAGGACGCGATTGTCGAGGCGGCGAGTATCGGGCATGGGGTGGAGATTGGGGCGGGGGCGATTGTTGTGAGTAGCTGTGGTGCGGGCTGGCTGGGGGGTGTGAGTCCGCAGCCCGCCGCAGACGCCAGGAGCGCGTCGCTCACTACGTTCGCTCAATCTGACTGCAGGGCAAATTCGCAATCATCAAGGACCTCGCGCAGATCCTGCCGGACGCGGTGCTGCCCGACGGCGCGATCGTGCCGTCCATGACGGTGTGGGGCGGCAACCCGGCGCGCATCGTCGACACGCTGCCCGAGACGTACCAAGAGACAATTGAGGACAAGTGTAAAAACTACTACTCAAGGTTCAGGAGTACGTAAGAGCGGCGAGCGAGCGAGGAGGGGAGGGAGGGCGAAGGAGAGGGAGAGAGAGCAGAGAGCAGAGAGCAGAGCGTAGGAGACGGGCGCGAACGTGCAGAGGCTCATGTCCAAGGGGCGCTTCCGCATCCTCCCAGCTATTCCTACGCAAGATACAAGCAGTCGAGAGTAGTCCCGATACCCAGCATCAATAACCAATAGCCCCAGTACCAGACCCACAGCTAGAAGACGCGGTGGTAGTTCCCGCAGTGGCAGTGCCCGCGGCAGTGGCCCCCGTGCCCGCACAGCAAGCTCAGGCGTCACAAGATACCCTCCCCCCTCCCCCCGCGTACCGCGCCAGCCCGTTGCTCGCGCTCCAGGCCGAGCCGTGCAGTAATGTCGTAATGTAATCATGATCAGCGCTGCGAGTGCTGGGCAGCTGCAGACTAAAATGACGGCCTGACGACTAGGATACTCTGCCACTTGGCGCATCCAGCAAGTGGAATGACCCGAATTTGTGCCGAGAATGCCTCCATGGCATGTCAAGAACGGCTTTGTTCTACAGATTCGACCCAAACGCGACAGGCTCATCTCAGCTCTCTGCCCAAAGTTCTTGGTCCATCTGATATCTCTAATCATCTTTGGCGAGCCTCGTGCATGCTCTCTGTTGGTCTCGCTCGTTTTGTCCTAATGGTCCTACTCATGCTCATGGGCATCGTAATTCATACGGTCATGTACGGAGGGTCGTCGAGTGGTGGGGGTCGTATCTCGTATGGTCTTATCTCGTCGTCTTGTCTCTCGTTCCGTCTGGTCCTCTTCTCGTCCTCACTTCTCGTCTTCCTTTCTCGCTCTCGTCGTCTTGCTCGTCGTAATCTAGTCTACTTGCTCTCGACGGCCGTGTGCGTGTGGCGGCGCGTCACGCCGTCCTCGATCTCGCTCCAGCTCACGCGGATGACCTTGACGTCTGAGCTGGGGCTTCTACATGTGGAAATTAAGGTGGGAGAAAAAGTGCAAGGGATCTCGTTCAGCATCACACCCTCCCCACGCTGCGCTGCGCGCTGCTCTTACTCATTCCGGTCCTGGTCGATACTTGCGCGCGACGAGCCCATGCTCCACAGCGTCGAGATCGAGTCGAGCTTGCGGTGTCCGTTGGCGGTGCCGTTGGCGGTGCCGTTGGCGGTGCCGTTGGCGACTCCGTTGAGCTGAGGCGAGCCGTTGGAGCTGCCGCTCGAGCCGGTCCCGCGGCGCATCTTGGGCGGGGAGGTGTACGCGGCCTGGTTCTTGCCCTCGGAGATCAGACGGGCCTGCTCCTTCTCGCGCTCGTCGTAGGCGCGCAGCGTGGCGGCGGCGAGGTTGGCGTCCTCGGCCGGGTCGGAGAGGTCAACGAGGCCGGCGAGGACGGGGTCGGTGCTGCCCAGCGCGACGGAGAGGCGCGCGAGGGGCGTGTTCGTGTTGCTGTTGCGATCGGTTGGGGTGGCGCTCTGGGATGGCACACTCGGGGGGTTCGAGGCGGCGCGCGAGATGCGGCGCGAAAACCAGTTGCCTGCGCCCGCGGACGTGGGGCGGGGTGCCTCGATCGGAGTCGCATCGACGTCGGGGAGGGGCGAGGCAGTGCTCTCGGGTGTCGTCACACGGTCAATGCCCATGAGCTTGAGTGCGGCCTCCATGCGGTGGCGCTCGCGGCGGTCCTCATCGTCCTCCTCCTGCGGCTCGAGCTTGCGGGCGACGCTCACAACGCGCGCAGCGGGCACCGGTGCACTCACTGTGCGAGGGGTAGGTGCGGGAGCGGGAGCGGGGGCAGCAGGGGCCTTGGGAGGGCTGGTGGTGGTGCTGGCCGAGTTGGCAGGGGCAGCACGCGAGGCAAGCTGCAGAGGCTTGAGCTGCTGCTTGGGGTCGACCTTGGGCTCGGCCGCGCCGAATCCAAGCGAGCGGAAGTCGATCGAGAAGCCGCGACGGGCCTGGTCTCAGCTCAATCCCACACTGTTACTCGCCCTCTTGTCCTGCTGGGGGTCCTTCTTGAGCTCCTGGTGCTTGGGGAGCGGCTGCGGGGTCTGCGAGTTGACCATCATGCTCTGAGGGCGGGCACGGCGGGGAGCGGGTGCAGGTGCAGGTGCAGCAGGGGCAGCCGGTGCCGCAGCAGGAGTGGGAACCGGCGCTGGGACGGGGGCTGGGACCTCCTGGACCGGCTCGGCAACAGGGGTAAGCAGAGGGGAGGGACCGTTCTGCTCCATAGTCTTTGCCATCTCCGCGACACTGGGACGCGCATTGCCATTGGCACCTGCTCGCGTACCGAACCGACGGGTGCGGTAGTCGGTGGACAGAACCTGCTCAAAGCCTTCGTGCGCCATGATGCGATCGAGAATCTGGGGTCAGCATGCTCACGCTCATTCCTCACCTTGGAGCAGTAGAGCGACAGAGCACGGTTGGCCTCCTTGAGGCCCTTGACCTCGCTGCGGAGGGCCTCGGTCTCAGCCATCTGGGGTGCCGCACTGATCTCGAGCGCAAGCGAGAGGCCGTTGGGCTTGTTGGGCGAGGCACGGTGGAGCTGGTCCTCGTCAAAGTACGACTGGGCGTCCATCTCGTTGTTGAGCTCGTCCATCTCCATCTGCTCCTCGAGCGTGCCGAGGACACTGGGGTCGGTGCAGCGGATGCTCGCGGCCGAGACGGGCGAGCCGCCACGAAGGCCGTCCTTTGCAGGGGAGAGTAATCCGCCGCGCATGGCGCCCGCCAGGGTCCTGTCCTCGATGAGCAGTTGCCACGCCTCGCATTCTTCCTGAAGCCGAGCATTGTCCGCCTTCACCTCGTGCACCTCGTCGGCGATGGTAGTGAGCTGCGCCATGAGCGTCTGGTGCGACGCCGTGAGCGTGACGAGCTCCTCCTGGAGCGCGGCATGCGACTCGTCGTTGCCATTCGCTTGCCGAGGCACACGCTCGGTCATGAGTGACTTGATACGCTGCTGGAGGTGCTGGTGCTCGGCCTGGTGGACGAGCCGCTCAGACTCAAAGGCCTTCTCCTAGAGCGTGTCAGCATCAGCCCGGGATGTGTAAGAACCATGCGGGGGTCGCAGGGTACAGGGGAGGAATGGGAAGGTGGGCGGCGGGGAAGCGGAGCCGTGCGTACAGCCCCAAAAGCCACAAAACGTCCGTGGACTTACCTGGTCGACATATCGACGCTGGCCAAGGCGGTTTTGGCGTTCAGACTCGTTGAGGCTGGACCGCAGGTGCTCGACGAGCTCGTTTGCGGATTCGAGCTCGGACTCGAGGATGCTCTGCTCATTGTATAGAGAGTCAAACTTTGCCTGCAGCGACTCGTTTGCCTTTGCGTGGTCGATAGCACGCTGCTCGATACTCCGCTGGGCCGAGTCCATCTCATCGATACGAGCAATGTACTGCGGGTAGAGTCAGTGCGCGTCCGGACCGCAAGTAGATGCAGGGTATCGACAGAATCACGCCACAGGGAGGGGTCTCCACAGGAAGGTCAAGGTCCGCAGCAGTTATAGCGACACAGGAACCAAGCCATGTTGTTGCCCTCGACCGTTGGCTCGACCGTGGTTGCCGGGGTAACCCTCCCCACTCCACGGGCAAAGCTCTGCAACGGACGCTCGACCCAACACCCAACCGATAACCGACAGCACGTACCTGTTCGCGATCGGTCCACGCCTTGCGCAATGCCTCCTGGAGCGCCTCACGGCTGGCCATTGCGAGCTCGTCCTCTGTCCGGTCCACAATGCTGCCCGTGAAGCGCTCACGGTCGAGGGACGTCCTGATCGAGCTAGCCGACGACCCGGGCTCGTGCTTGAGCGTCGACCTTGCGGTGGGAACAGGCGACCCACGCGGGCTCGGCGTAGCAGTAGACACGGACATGCGCTTGGAGCGGATACGCGGAGCTGCGGGCCGGGTGAGGCCACCGAGCGGACTGGCCTCGGTCGGCGACACGGGCATGTTGAGGCGCACGCTGCCGGTCGGCGTGGGCGGGGCTACTGCTGCGGGGGACATTCTGCCGTTGACGCTGCTGAGGCTGCTGACGCTGCCGAGATGTGAGATGGAAGACGTAGAAGTGGGACGTGGCTGTCGTGCAGGTCGTGCAGGTGCGACTTTGTCGGTCTTTGGGACTGGCCGCATTTTGTGGGATTGGAGGGAAAACTGGCTGGGTGCGGGAGCCGCGAGTAGGGTGGTGAGGGTAGCTTCGGGACCCGGGTCGGGACCGCGGGCGGAGAGTAGGGGCGGTAGTTGACAGATGGGATTGAGACAAAGGTGATTGAGACAATGGAGAGAAAGAGAGAGAGAGAGAGAGGAGAAAGAGGTGTGAGATATATGTAGATCTCGACGATGTTGACAAGACACACTGACAGACACTACTGACACACAGACTGTTGTCGATGACACACAGACCTCCCATCTCTCCTCGATCTCCTCCACCTCCTTGACTTTTTGAACACGACGTTGAGCACCTCTCTGATTCTGTCACATGAAACAGGTCACTGCTCGCTTGGTCTCTCTCTAGTCCTCTAGTCTGTCTGAACAATGCAATGCATACGAGCGTACGACTCTTCTTTACTAGTAAAAGCTAAAACAGGGTGAGAATGCGATCTGAGTTCGGGCACTTTGAATCACAGACTCTAGGGGACAAGCCTAAGCAAGGGGCCAGGGCGTTTGGATCCAGGTAGACCATGGCCTGTGGCTTGGAATACCATCGCAGGATAAAAAGAAAGCACACGCGCGCCGCCGCTGGTCGCCATCAACGCAGGTGGCGTATCCATACGTGTTGCCGCCTGCTGTTATGCACAAGATGACAGATTGGTTGGAACGCGTCGACGCGTGCTGCATATCGCCCTCAGTTGGAGTGCATTTACGTTACTGATAAGACCAGCCAAAGTGTAACCTTGGGATCTTGGGAGCTTGGGTGTGTGCAAGGAAGTCAATCTGTCCTGGGGGTTTCAAAAAGTCGCGTGGCTCTCGCGCGGGTCGGGATTTGCGGTCATATCAACCGAGGCGCTGATTGTGTGGTGCATGCGACCCAAGCCATTGTTTTTGATTGTACGCGAAAGTGACGTTTGGCCACCACCACTCATATCTTGCTCGTCGTCACAATCACCTCTCTCACCACCACTTTACTCTTCATCAGCAAAGAGTATCCCTTTCTCGTAAAACTCATTTGTCTCGCACGCATATCGCATCCCGCACGGCATTAGCAAAGGACCCCGATACCCCAGCATACACCAAAACATCATGTCGTCGCTTCTCTCCCCCGAGCAGCTGTCTCGCCTCCAGGTATGTCATGTCCTCTCTTCCTGAACACCTGCAGCTAACAATCGCAGAGCGATGTCCAGAGCGAGCTTGAGCGTCGGGAATGGGCCGAGCCTGGAGGTTTGTTGGAGCTAATGTAATCCCAGCTGACTCGCAGACACTGTCATGGCCGAGTACATCTGCGTCCTGCTTGGTAAGCTGTGCACCAGTTTCTACAGCTAACTCTTCAGGCAACGGCAACCCGCGCGGTACGTTTAGCGGCTACAGCGCTATGCATAATAACACTTACTGACTCCTGCTAGATCGCGTAAAGACCGAGATGGAGGATCGTGAGTTACATTTGCCCATGGCAGCTCTCTAACTCTCAGTCGTCGGCACCGACTTTGACGAGCCGTTCCTCGACTGGCTGTTTGCACGCCGTGATGCGGTTCGTTCCCCCTCTGCCCCGTCTCCCGAGAAGACTCCCGCCGCCATTGCCCCTACACCAGCGGCTGAGAGTGCTGCTCCCGCGCCGTCATCGAGGATGTTCGCGTCGGCCATCGAGGGCACGAAGCGCAAGGCGGACGCAGCGCCGGAGCAGCAGAACAAGCGCCGTCTGCCCGACGGACCGCTCGGCGGCGTGCCCACCGGACCCCGCTCCATGGCGAACCAGCAGCACCAGCAGCAGCACCAGCAGGGTGGCCCGGGACGGACGCTCCAGGACCGCCTGGCGCCCGCGCGCGGCGGTATGCCGCCCATGCGCGGTGGTCGCGGCGGCATGCACAACGGCCCCGGCTTCCGTGGACCCCAAGGCTTCCACCAGCAGCAGCAGCAGCAGCACTTCATGCCCGGCCAGGAGGAGATGATGATGCAGATGATGGCCATGCAGGCCAACATGATGCAGATGGCGCAGCAGATGCAGCAGATGCAGAGCGTCCAGGTGAGTAATCTGTTCACGCTGTAGCTGACCCACAGGACACTACACCTTCCCGCCCGACACGCCCCGGACGTCCGATAACAGCAAAGGTGCCCGCGGGTACGACACTCGGTGGCCACTCGGTGTCTGCCATCCAGCCGCGAGGCGGTGCTCTCGGCGCGGTCCCCGACAAGCCGACTTCGACAGCACTGTGCAAGTTTGGCGTCGGATGCAGCAACGCGCGCTGCACGTACTCGCACCCGTCGCCGGTGGCGGACGAGAAGACGGGCATGGTGCTAAGCGAGGAGGCGTGTGAGGCGGGCAAGAACTGCAAGGATGCCGAGTGCGTCAAGAGCCACGTCTCGCCAGCAGCCGTCAACGGCGGAGACGCGGGCCCCTCCCGCGTGCTGTGCAAGTTCCAGCACTGCACCAACCCGACGTGCCAGTTCCGGCACGAGGACGAGAACGGCAACTTTATCCCCCCGCCAGCACTCAAGGCCAAGGCCGCCGCCAAGCCCGACGCATCCTTCTCCAGCTCAGAGGACGGCGAGCTCGAGATCTCGGTCAAGTCTGGCGCGACGCTCGACTCTGCGCTCGACGACGGCCGCACCGAGCGTCCGTGCAGGTACGCCGAGCGGTGTACCCGCGCCGACTGCAAGTTTACGCACCCCGCCTCGCGCCCGACGCCGCGCGGCGCCAAGCCCGCGCGCGGCGGCGCACCTGGGGCATTCTCCAAGCGCCCCGCCCCCGCCGCCGATGCGATCATGGGCGGCATGACCAAGAGCACAAAATTCGCCACCGCGCCCGCTGCCGGCCTCAACCCCGCCGCGGGTGAGTTCAAGCCGGCCGCCGCTGCCGACCCCGAGCCGCAGGCCACCATCTAGAGGATCAGAAGTAGCATAGCGTAGATGCATTGTGTCATTGTCGCACCATCCGTTGCAGAAGCAACACCAGCAACTCTGCATTCTGACTTTATTATTACTCCATCACTCATCTTCCATGGCCTCGGTACTACTGGCAGCGCGCCGCATGCACACGGCTCAATCTGTACCGGTGCCTACCCATGGCGGCATCTCCCCGACAGTCACAGTCGTAGTCACCGCCACCCTTTTTGCCACCTGCTTTGTCTTCTACGTCAAACAGCAGGTCAGCCCCAGCCATCCCTCTCTGATATATAGGTCAGCACGATGTCCACGGCCCTCGAATCCGCCCTCAAGGCCCGCATGAACGAGAAGATCACTGCCTTCGAGTCCCGTATAGAGAAGGAGCCACCCGTATCTTACTTCCCGCCTCAGAATTCACAGAACTTCTGCTGTACCGAATGTATCCTCTTGGTCGGCGGCGACGCTAACTTCCAGTGAAGTGCTCGGCGCTAGTACATGCCGAGCGTACGTCAGTGTGTGGGTGTTTAGTCTGCCACCGACAGCGACTAACAGTCTCGATGCGAGCGGCTGGATGCTGACTTGCTGAGAGAGAATCCGGGGTGATGCGTTCGAGCAGGTGCCGCGGGGGGGCTCTGCTGGACAGCAAGCGTGCCCTCCTCGGCGTCGAGCTGTAACTTTCATATGTATCGTCATCCTTGGCGTCCGGGTATACCAAACGACAGGACAGCCTATATCCAGCCCGCGGCCCTCCATGCCGAGAGCACGACTCGTGCCGTGGCCGAAACGTGGAGCAATGCCGTCACTGGTTTGGAACAATGTGCACATGTCCGTCCACCGGTCCACCACGCGCCGTGCTGCGGTGCTGCCGTGGCTCCATGCCGCAGCAGCAATTGAGATCGAGACGAAGTGACACACCTCTTCCCGCGCAATTGACGCTGGATCCTGGACGCACGCGCGAGTGCTGCTTGTGGCATCTTTCGGCGTGCAGCGTGCAACATGTTCCGCGACCCGACGTCATTGCCGACCCCAGTGGAGCTTCGGCACACAGTCATATCCTTCCGCACTCTTATTCCACATAGAGTTTGCGTATGGCGTAGAGTTTGCCCAGAGCCTGCTAGCTAGAGTTTGCGCTTTGCAGAGCGCGCCACGACGCGACGACTGCATGCGTGGTCGCGATCAGCCACTGCGCATCGACGCGAGCACACTTGTCTTTTGGTTGCTGGGTGCCATTCTTTGGCGCCGTGGAATGTGTCAACAAGATATGTGGACGGCGCCGAAGGGTCCGTGCTGCTGCGCCGCAGTCGTTGCGCCGCAGCCCTGCTCCGAAGCGCCTCTAGCGGCTACGCGCGCGCCATGTCCGATTGCTGTCGTGCATCTCCTGCATGTCCTGCATGCTGTCCTTGGGCCTCGGGGTGTCGGGACGCCGTCTAGGGTGATGCAAGGGTTGATTAGGAAATGTTTTGTATTCACCCTATGATGTATTAGTATTATATCAAAGCAGATTCTAATCCAGCCATTAGGGAAACCAATCCTCAACATTCCAGGAATTCTGTTGAGCGTCATTTAAAGTACAGTACCTCCAAGTGTTGTCGTCGTTGTCGTCGTCGTTTGCTCTGCTTTGGGTCCCTTTTGCTTTTGCTCTTCTTGCTTGTGTCTCGCAAATTGACGTGCAACAAGACAAACTATACTACTACTCTTCATCTCTTCATCTCTCTCTCTCTCTCTCTCTTACTTCATCTCACACTCACGCTCCCCACCACTCTCCTCGGAAAGCAACACTTTACCTCTGCTTGCCGCCCAAGCAATCCACAACCGGCACATTTCGACGCTTCGACGCCGCTGGTCATAAACTTATTACCTCGGCTGACCATTTTGGAACAAAAGTTACTCCCCCGCGACTAGCACTCCATTCCTTCCACATTCCCCGCTCTCGACGACGTCGTCTGCCGCCGTCAATAGCCACCGGATAGATAACATCTGACAAAGCGGGCAGCCGAGCAAGCCATCAAGGCAACCTTTTTTTGTGCCCAAATCCACGCTTGCTTGTCAAAACAACCGTCTGCCGAACTTTTCGACCTCGGCCAGTCCTTTTAAACCTCTCTCGCCTTTACGCTATTCTCTCTCGCTCTCCTCTGTCTCTGTGAAGAACATCGACTAGTGACTAGTGACAGAGGACGAGAGACACGGCGAGAAACGACAAGTTTTTTGAATAAGAGACAACATTGACATCAGCCCACTTTGAATTAGCTGTCACTCAATCGATCCCATTCAGATCGAGCATCTCTGCACCCTTGGCAACAACAGAACGAGCCTAGATTTGCACCGTCTACCTGGTGCCAATCGCCTCTCGCTTCCACACTGCTCGCCCCGTGCTGTCGCCGACAGCCCGTCGTCCTTTGCTCTCGACGACTTGCTCACATGCCTCACTAGGCCGGCACTCGCTCTCCGTGGACATCACCATGGAATCCGGGGCATCATCAGCACCCAGCCCGCCGCTGGCTGAACGGCCAGCATCTCCCCCTCTGGAAACACCAGAGGGCGGCGCTGTGTCGGTGGCCGCTGCCGCTCAGTCATCCTTTGCGGCCGCTGTCGCGTCACCACCGTGCGGCGCGGCTTTCCTCCGTCGTCTCCATGCCGACCCCAGCGCGACCCATGTCACTCTCCCTACTGCGGGCGCAACACCGAGTGAACGCAGCGCTGCGCCCAGCTTGTCGGTCACGCCCATCCTCGCTCCATCATCTCAACAAACCTCCCCCGTCGAGCCGGTCACCGATACCTTTGACCCCGCACTTGCTCCCACTTCCGTCTCGGTCGCGAGGGAGATTGAGATGATCCGTGCCGCCGACTCCCCGACAGTCTCCCAAGAACCAAACATGCAGCCAAACATCACTCGCCTCCCATCACGCCCAGCGGCAGTCTCATCATCACGCCCAGCAGCTGTGCCCCTCCAGCAAGGAAAGAGCCGATCCAGCGACGCGGCCTTGCCCACAGGCCCGCAGATCCCGTATCTGCTCCCCCTCGACAGCCCGATCAGCCCACGTAGTGTGACCAAGCCATTGTCGAAGAGCGCAAGCGGTCCTGTCCCTACCAAGGCCGCCGTCCACCCTAGTGCCTTTCAGGAGCTGGTGGACGCCGCCCCGAATGGTAATGGCGTCACTGGATCGAACGGCAACGACCGAGCGTCCTCATTCACGGCAACGAACGACAACCCGCACGAGCTCAACGCCGAGGCCGTGACGGGCACAAGAACGTCGTGGAACGACTTTGCGGTGGCCTACTGCAACGGACGGTTCGACCCTCTGCGCATACCAAACCCGCCAGACTTTGACGACCACCACGCCGGCCCTCTGAGCAGAGAAGGCATGCTGCCCAACTCTGCGCCCAGCACAGCCAGCAGACCAAGCAGGGCGTATGAATCTCAATCGAGCAGCTCGTCACCCACTAGCTCTGATACGGCGACACCAACATCTGGCACACGATCACGGCCAAAGGCGTTTGAAGCGGAGAACCTGCCGAACCGTCCTCGGCAGCGGCCGCCAAAACTCACACTACCAAAGTACCGTGTCGCCGCCGCCACTGTTCGCATCGCGACATCAAACCTCCCCGACTCGATATTCGCGCCTCTGTCGGTTCCCAGTCCTGAGCGAGAGCTTCTCGACCCCCTGGCCTCGATGATGCAGCCGCATCCGACAGGTTGCAAGGGAAGTGCAGTCTCTGACCCAGGAGGCAGTTCTTCCTCGACATTTGTCTGGAACCGCTCAAAGTCGAGCGTGCTTCCGTCAGGTACACCCACGCACGAGAGCCTGCCGACGATTCCAGCCAGTCCGGCTGCCACCCCGGGCGTGCTGGACCGGGCGCCGACATCGGAAAAGGCATGGGCTTCAGCTTGCTGTGGCAGCATTTCGTCGAGCTGTGACCCGCCAACGGCTTGGTCTACGGCCACTGCGAAACCCCCGCTTCCTGGAACCCCCTTGCGCGAGGAGGTCATGGGTGGAGACGACTACTTTGGACGTGCCCCGGCACACAAGGACATTAACGAGCCGTCGAGCCCGATCCCCGTGCCGTCACCGACCGACTACCCGCTGGTGCACCATCCGCACGAGCTGCGGCCGTTCTTTGAAAAGTACGGATTCCTCCCTGCGCCCATGCCCCCGCGAGAGGCCGAGCGCCGCAAGGCGTTGTACAACTTTAACATCTTGCACACTGCGGGAGATCTCAATTTCGACCGGATCGTTCACATGGTCAAGCTCGTCTTCAACACACGCATCGTCTTCCTCTCGCTCATCGACTCGGACGTACAGTGGTACAAGTCGCAGACGGGCTTTGGCGGCTCGCAGTCTGCGCGCACGACGGGATTCTGCGGGCACACTTTGCTGGTAGACAGCGACGAGCCGTTTGTGGTCCTCGACACGCTGAACGACTGGCGGTTTGCAAAGAACCCCCATGTCATTGGCGAGCCGCATATCCGCTTCTATGCGGGTACGCCGCTGCGGACGCAGGATGGTCTTAATCTCGGCAGCCTGTGTCTTGTCGACGACAAGCCGAGGACCGAGTTTACCCCGCGCTCTCGGCACATTCTCAAGGAGTTTGCCGCTATTGTGATGCGCGAAATGGAGCTGTGGCGTGATAAGGTGAGTAACAGATGAGGTAGTCACTGACATTTAGCTCCAACTGCGCACGCGCGATAAGATTCAGACGTCGATGGAGAACTTTACCCGCGAGTGTCTGGAGATTGACGACAAGCTGTCGTCGACCAACTTTGAGGCGGCGAGCCGGATGGGACAGGTTTATCAACGCGCGGCAAAGCTGGTGTACCAGACACTGGAGCTGGACGGATGTGCGATTCTGGATATATCCCAGTTCGAGCGCGTCGAGGTGGACCTTCCGGACGGGACTCACAAGGTTGTCTACCACGCAAACCCGTATCACGAAACGCAGTCGGTGCTCGAACGTGTCCAGACATTTGGCGCTGTGCCAGGTTTCCCGGTACTCGCGTCGACACCAGGCGAGGTGCGTACACGAGATCTCACGGCAATCGAGCACGAGCGCATGTCGGCCTTCCTCGGCGACCAGCGCGACGGCCGCATCTTTGAGAACATTGCGCCGTCGTGGATCCGGTACATTTTCCCACCGAGTCTCAAGTACGGCATGGTCGTTCCCGTTATTGGCATCGACGGACAGCCGTTTGCCCTCATCTGCGCGCACACCCACGACCGCGGAAAGCAGTTCCTCGAGGGGTACGAGCTCCAGTTCCTGCGTGCGATTGGAGTTATCATCCTGTCGGCGGTATTGCGCCGCCGCATGATTCTTGCGGATCGCAGCAAGAGTGTGCTCATCTCGTCGGTCAGCCACGAGCTGCGTACCCCGCTCCATGGCATTCTTGCTGCCACCGAGCTGCTCAACGACTCGCCGCTGGATACGAACCAGTCCGCCTTCCTCTCTACCGTCAAGACTTGCGGCCTGCAGTTGATCGAGACCGTCAATCACGTCCTCGACTTTACCAAACTGAGCAGCGAAAAGTCCAACGGCGGGCGACGCGTGGCTCAGCTCACGCAGGTGGACCTCGCAGATTTAGTCGAACAAACCGTCGAGAGCTGTTTTGTTGGCCAAAAATCGCGCTTCACACAGGGCGGCGACGACCAGCTCGGCAGCTTCTACTCGCCGACGCCGGACCTCGACTCGCTCAATCCGCTCCTGAGCACCGAGTCGGTCGTCGACATTGGTCTCCGCCCGCACGGCTGGAACGTCATGGTCGACACGGGCAGTCTCCGCCGGATCGTGATGAACCTTTACGGCAACTCGCTCAAGTTTACGAATCGCGGATTCGTGCAGGTGTCACTCCGCGAGCTCCCCCATCCGCCCAACGCCACGCGTGTCCCGGTCGAGCTCACAGTAGTGGATACCGGGAAGGGTATCGGCAAAGCGTTCCTCAAGGACCAGCTGTTTGAGCCGTTCACCCAGGAGAATCCCCTGCAGCCAGGTACCGGCCTGGGCCTCGCGATCGTCAACAGCATTGTGCGCTCGGATGTCGTGCAGGGCAACGTCAACGTGTGGTCGGCCGAGGGCGTCGGAACCGAGATCAAGGTCTCGTTCGAGGTGGAGCTCGCAGGAGATCCCGAGGATATGGTGCATGTGCCAGAGTATAAGATCGGCACGGGCCTCAAGGTCGCCTTCCTTGGATTCAACGCCGAGCACCGCGGCCTGGCGCTCGTGCGCGAGGTCGTTACGTCGTACGCGTCGTTTGTCGGCTTTGAAACTGCGGACGACCCAGACGACGCCGACCTGATCGTCGTCAATGAGTATGTCAAGCCGGACACGCAAAAGCAATTCCGCAACGTCCCCCTCATCCTCGTCGCGTCGTTTAAAAAGTCGGACCCGCAGATGCTGTCCGCCATGGGCCGCACATCATACACTGGGCTGCTGTACAAGCCTGTCGGGCCTGCCAAGGTGCTCAAGGAGCTCAAGGCGGCGATCAAATGGCTAAAGCACCCGTCGCGCGCCAACTGCGGTCTGTCGGCCCTCACCACGTCCGTGTCGCAGCTCACGATCGAGGAGACCCCAAAGCGGCCGCAGCCGGTGCGCGGGATGTCGACCGACAGCATCAACTCGTCAATCTCAGTCAACATGGAGATGCCGCGGCCAAAGGCGGTGTCGGCAGTGCTCGACCAGCGCGCGCTGCTGCACCGAAGGAGATCGGACGAGCGAGGTGCGGCCCAGGCGATGAAGCGGCCGTCCCTCGCGCCGCGTGGGTTGACGTACCATGCTGTCCCGACATTGTCTTCGCCAGCAGAGTATTCCGCCTCGTCTGTGTCGTCTACCATTGGCTCGGAGACGTCGTCTCCAGCCTCGATCGGCTCCCGCCTGTCGACCATATCACTCGCGGACGGCGGCGCAATGCTGAAAGCCGCCGCGCTGCCGGAAGTATCCGGTGTCGGCCGACGACCCGCGCGCGTCCTCGTCGTCGAGGACAATGTCATCAACCGCCGTGTGCTCACCGCATTCTTGAAAAAGCGCGGCTACGAGCACGCAGAAGCCGTCAATGGCGTCGCGGGCGTCGACGTCTTTGGCAACACGCCGCCAAACCACTGGGACGTGATCCTCATGGACATTACGATGCCGATCATGAACGGCTACGACGCGACGCGGAGTATCCGGCGGATAGAGTCTACGCGGCGGCGGGGCGCGGCGGACCGTCTCGCGCAGGCACTGAAGGAGGGCACGGCGGCGGACGAGGCGCAGTGCCGCGCGCAGTCGCTCGGCCAGAGCGCAAAGATTTTCGCGCTCACGGGCCTCGCGACCGACGACGATAAGCGCCAGGCCTTTGATTCCGGCGTCGACGGGTACCTCGTGAAACCCGTATCGCTCGCCAGTCTGGATTTGTTGTTTACCAGTGAGTGCAGAAGACATGCGCAGGACTGACGTGCAGAAATTGGCTTCTAGTCCCACCTGTATCTTACCTCATACCTGAACCCATATCCCGTGTCGCCGTACCACGTATCCGTATCACATCACTAGAGCCGCCTAATACTGTCGCTTTAACTCTGCCCGTGCTCACAGGCAACCATGTTGCACATTGCTCTCTGAGCCTGCATTATCTGATAGAGATGTCACTATATCTACATGTCCAATGGTCACCAGTTGAGTCTGCGGACGTGATTCGCGACTTGCGCAAGAGCCATTTCTCACCAATCTCTCCGTCCTCACCCAGTTTAGCCTACCTCACCTCCTCGCTTATACATCCCTGCTTGATAGCCTCTTCTTCATCTCACACCCAAGCTTCCACGCACACTATGGGTCGACGAGAAGAACCTCTCTTCCTCGGACGAGGACACCATCTCTGTCGGACAATGATCGCGCCACTCTCTGGGCCAAATTCAATGTCAGGACCGGCAAAATGTCGATCGACGCTCGAAGAGGTCGCGCGTTATCGTAAGGAGAAGCGCCGTAGAAACGTGACAAGAAACTGGCGATGCGAGTGAAGCAGTGCGTTTCACAAACAAGATTGCCATCACGTCGCTCACCAACTCGTTCAGAGTTACAGCACCAGGACAGAAGTGTTGAGACTTGCGAGGTCTCTCAACCGAGCGGCCCATTTTTTCCTGTCCACTTTTCTTCCAACTCGTATATGGACCAAAGATGAGATTCTCCGTGCTATCAGTAGCCTTTCATCTTGGCTGCCTTGGAATGCTGTTCGCGTCTCACTCATGCATGCATTCATTGAGATATCACAGTGCAAGTGTGGCTGCTCCTTTGAACCCGCCCTGAAAGGCGACCTAGCAGCGATATCGCCTTCATTTCCAGACCAGATTTTCTCTACATTTATGTATGACACTGTGTCTAGATTACTAGAGTACAGCGTACAGCACCTACTCTTTCGTGATTTCCAGCTTGAATGGAGTTGAAGCTCGTCCGTATGCATGAGATACTCCTTAACTTTGCAGATCATCCGTTGCCACAAGCCAACTTCCTTCGTCCTTGTCCGATATGTCGAGATTCTGAAAAGGCCGCAACAATTCTGTCCTGGTACTGTGAATTGCTTTCTCTGCCACAATGACGCCCAGCTACTTCTGCCCACATTGCCCCACTAACACTACTTTGCACGCCAAACCAGCTGGCTCAGCGGCACCCCATCGACATCGACGTGCCCGTTCCCGCACACGCGGCAGGGGGGCACGGGGTCTTGTACGAATGTGTGGCGCGAAAGCGGGTCGGGGAAGGGCCTGTCCCTTAGGAGCGCGAGGCGTTTGGCGCGGTTGGCGCGGCACGCATCCTCTGCGGCCCTCTGGGCAGCGTTGAACTCGGCTTCGCGAGCGTCTGCCGCCTCCTGCGCGGCCGCGCGCTCCGCCTCGAGCGCGGGATCGACCGGCGCGGGGGGCAGAGCCATCGCGCTCAGGAGCTGGTTGCGCGTGGTCCCACGCTCCTGCAGCGCCATGTTGTGGGCGGGGTATGCGGCTTCCATGGCCTCACGGAGCGTCGTTTTCTCTGCGCGCAGCCCCGCCAGAGCTGCGGTGGGTTCGTCGACGGGGGCGCCGGCGTCCTGAGCGGCCTTGAGCGCCGCCTTGGCCCCGCGTATGCGCTGCGACAGACCGCTGAGCGCATGGCTGCTGGCGTCCAGTGCGACCTTGGTGGCGGAGACGGCCGCTTCGAGCGGGGCCATGGTGTCGCCGTGCTTGTCCTCGAGCTGTTGAATCCACCAGGCGTCTGCTGCCGTTGTGATGCGGTCCTTGATGGCGCCAATGGCTCTGGTGGACGTCATGTACACCTCGAATGCGCGCCTGTCGGCCGCGTCGAGCGCGGCGTCGTGGTCACCGCGCACGAAGCCCTCGTGGAGGAAGCGGGGCTGATGCTGCGTGAATGCGTCCCAGTCGGCGTAGATGATGTCGTCAACCTCGTCCGCAATGGCCTCCTGCGCCTCGAGCTCTGGCAGGAGCGGCGGCACGGGGTCGGTGGCGTGGAAGGCGATGCGCGTACCGGCGCTGCGGACGTTGCGGCCGATATCGACGTGCTCGAACGTCGAGATCTTGTCGGGGCCGCGCGGGGCCGACTCGCGCAGCACCCTAGTCACGGCCTTTGCGCGGTCCTCGACCGTGTCACCGTTGAGGAACCCGTGATCGTCGTAAAAGTACCGATACTGGACGCCCTCGGCGGTATCGGGCTGGAAGGTCGGGAGGCCGACGCCCCCGTAGACTCTGGCGCCGCATGTCCGGGGGCCTTTGCGCTCGCCGGGGTAGCGCATATTGTGGACCGTGAGAGAGCGGACACGGTGTCCGTGGAGAAAGTAGACGAGGGAGTTCATGCGCCGGGCCTGCAAACAGTAGAATAGCCTCTGCGTCTCTTTGAGCACGGATTGCACTGCGTCGTCGTCGATGCGCGAGGGCGGGCAGCGCATCCAGCGGAACACGGCCTCGGGGGAGTTCATTTCGTCGCCCGGGACGCAGGTGACGCACACATGCTCCGGAGCGCCGAGGCGGTGCTTGAGAATACGCGCAAACGGCGGTGTATCCTCGTTCAAGTTGTTCATCACCTCGAAGTCGGACAGGTTCTGCACGACACGGTGCGAGACGGCCAGGTCGCGGAGGTTGGGGAAAAGTAGTGTGGGGGAGTCGCCATTGTCGCTTCTCTCGTCTCGTCGTACTCCTCCTCGTAGGCATCCTCCGGGGCCTCGAGGGCGTCACACAAATCGACCACGAGCGGCATGCTCGGCACCTGCAGGATGGTGAGGTGGGTGCAGTAGCTGAGCAGCTGCAGGCGGCGGGCCCACGCGGCCCTGTTCCCTTTCTCGGGGCGGGGCGTGAGCTCGTCGTCCGTCTCGGGGTCCGAGTCCTCCCACTCCCTCGGGCACTCCCAATCCCACTCCTTCCCGCGCTTGGCGAAGAGGCTCGCCTCGTCCGGCGCCTCATCCCACATATGCTGGAACTTGGCCTTGAACTCCGCGAGGTGCTCGCGCCGTACCGCGCGCGAGGGAACTTTGGGGCTTTTGGGCTTGGCCGTGCGCTCGAGACCTTGGAAGAGCTGCCCCGCGGTGCGCCGCAGGATCATCAGGCGCGAGTAGAGCGCCGGCATCAATGCCTCATTGAGCGTCTTGGACGTCTGCGCGAGGTCGGCAAGGGCGCGGCGGTCTCCTGTTGCGGCGAGAGCGTGGCCGACGAACAGCATGAAGCTCGAGCGGGAGACGGCCGGTGGGGCTCCCGGACGGAGCGTCGGGCGCGTCCTCGGTTGGCTCTTGCTCCATGGGGTTGTTTCGGATTAGGAATCGGGCAACGACGCGGCGGGCTGGAGCGGCAACGGGCGCGGGCGCCTCATCTTGTTCATCTTGCTGGTCTTGCTGGTCTTGCTCGTCCTGTTCATTTTGCTCGTCTTGTTCACCTTGGTCGTCTTGCACCATGTTGTGGTCTTGTTCTTCTTGCTCATTCTTGACGGCGGGCTCCACACGCCCCGCAATCGCCACCGATACACCCGCGTCCAGCTCCGGCACTGCGGCAGCAACCGCCACAAGCGGCTGCGGCTCAGGCGAGGGGTCGCGCTCGTGTTCACGGTCGTGCTCGCACTTAACCCCGCGTTCCGTCTTGACAGGCATCTTGATCTTGATCGTCCGTGAGGAGAGCAACGTGAGAAACGCTCGACGTGGCTGTAGCAAGAGTCCCCATTGTGCGTTCGCCTCGGCTGAGACAGTGGCGGTCTGTGCCACAGACAATGGGCTCGAGCTCGACTTGATTTGCGGGATCAAATTTCCATTCCGCGGTGGAGGAAAGTTGGACTGTGACTCTGTCATTTGGTCATTTTGGTGGCAAACGACGCTTTGTGCGTCTACACATCCGCCATGGTAGCGAGCAAGAAGGTCTCCCCGCTCACAAAGCCCAGTACGTACTTGCTCACGCTTCCCGTGCTGCTGGCTGACGCTACAGCCCGTCGGCTGCTCTGCCTCGGCATCGAGGGCTCGGCCAACAAGCTCGGCGCGGGCGTGATTGCGCACACGCCGACGGGCGGCGCGACCCAGGTCGACGTGCTCTCAAACGTGCGCCATACGTACATTACCCCGCCAGGCGAGGGCTTCCTCCCCTCCGATACCGCGCGGCACCACCGCGAGTGGGCGGTGCGCATCATCCGCGAGGCTGTGCGGCATGCGGGCGTGCGCATGGGGGATATCGATGTTATTGCGTTCACGAAGGGTGAGTCCAGAGCGGTAGAGTCGCTCCGCGCTGACTCCAGGCCCCGGGATGGGCACACCCCTGCAGGTCGGCGCGCTCGTCGCCCGCACGCTGTCGCAGCTGCACGGCATCCCGCTCATCGGCGTCAACCACTGCGTCGCGCACATCGAGATGGGGCGGCACATTACGCACTCGACCAACCCGATCGTGCTGTACGTCTCGGGCGGCAACACGCAGGTCATTGCGTACTCGCAGCAGTGCTACCGTATCTTTGGCGAGACGCTCGATATCGCCATTGGCAACTGTCTTGACCGCTTTGCGCGCGTCATTGGCGTCCCGAACGACCCGTTCCCGGGGTACAATATCGAGCAGGAGGCGAAGAAGTGGGTCCGCCGCGGCAGCCGAGCGCAGCGAGGCTAGGCAATGTTGTCGGCCACTGTCACTGCTGCATCGGACGTCACTGCCACAGAGCCCAACTAACCCCAGGGGCAAGCGCCTCGTCCCGCTGCCGTACGGCACAAAGGGCATGGACGTCACGCTCGCCGGCATCCTCACCGCCGTCGAGGCATACACGGTCGACAAGCGGTACCGCACATGGGAGCAGCTGGACTCGATCACACCAGGCGAGGACGTGATCACGCCGCACGACCTGTGCTTCAGCCTGCAGGAGACGACGTTTGCGATGCTCGTCGAGATCACCGAGCGCGCCATGGCGCACGTCGGCAGCGCGGACGTGCTCATCGTCGGCGGTGTAGGCAGCAATCTGCGCCTGCAGGAGATGATGGGCGTCATGGCCGCCGAGCGGGGCGGGCAGATTTATGGTGTCGAGAGTCGTGAGTATGCGCCGGGGTGATGGTAAAGCACCCAGAGCACCCGTGTCCCTCGCTCGCTCGCTGACTCCAGTCTACGCGGTCGACAACGGCGTCATGGTCGCGCAGGCCGGCATCCTCGCGCACCGCATGGGGCAGAGCACGCCGCTGCACAAGTCGAGCGTCACGCAGAGGTGGGTCTACAGTGCTATGTATGCTGACGGCAGGTTCCGCACAGACGCGGTGCACGTCTCGTGGCGCGCATAGAGTGTACGCGGTGTACGGGTTGTAGGATAGTGTGGATGGATCAACTGCATTGACTGGGCTCGTCCTTCTCCTTCCGCTTCTTGGGTACACTCGCTCATGACCGTATATAAACCACTTCATCCGCGCTCAGACCCCCTCGTACTTGATCCGCTTGGCCGCGCGCTCGTCGGGCGTGAGCTTGTGCTTCCGGGGCGTCTGCACCGCGAACGCAGCAAACGGGTCCTCGGGGGGTTCAGTCTTGACGGCTTTGGGCGACGCGTGGGGGTGCGAGGCGGAAACCTTCACCTTTTCCTCATCCTCGTCCTTCTTAACCTTCCCCTCCTTCACCTCCTCCTTCTTCTTCCGCGGCGTCCGCGGCCCACTCACCCGCCGCACCTCCTCCTCCACCATCGCCCCCTCCTTGCCCATCGCCAGCACCTTCTTCTTGAGCATCAGCAGCACGCGCTGGTTGATCCGGCTCCCGCCGTTACCCGCCACGTCCCCCAGGCCCGGGGTGGCGTACAGCGTCTTGCGGGTTTGGAGGGTTTGGGCGATGAGCGCGCGGAGGAGGGTTACCTGCGGTCAGTGGGAAGTGGTGCGGAAGGGGAGGGGAAGGGGGGAGAGGGGGGTGGGGGGACTCACGTCGTGCTCGTCCGTCCAGGCTGCAGAGGGCGGCATATCGAACAGGGGGAACTACCCAGGTTGACGGATGTGGCGAATGACTGATGAAAGGGAGAAGAGGTGGGAAGAAGTGAACGCACCACTCCCCCAGTGTCCACTTATATATGCTGCACCACCCCTCACACCCGTTGGTGTGCGCACACCTCGCATCATCGGGCGTTGCGTGAGAAATGAGAAATGCGATATAGAGGGTGTGGTGCGCATGTCATAGGTGTGGCACACGCCGGGGGCGAAACCGTGTGTGTGCTCGTAAAGCTTTACGCCTTGCTCCCTACGCCCCGAATGGTCCCGGGGCCCGTTATCTATCTCTGCTTGTCCACTCATGAGGCTGGTAACAAGACGCCGTGTGGACTTGCGACGGTTCTTCGTTGGTAAGGGTCTCATCCTCCCAACTTCTTCTCTATCACCTGTACTCTTCAGCATTCGCAACACTTTTCCTTCGCACCAGTTGCACATATTCGCGCACATCTGCCACCCCCCCACCACACCATGCCACCGAAGCGCAAAGCGACCGACGACGGGCGCCCCAAGCAGTCTGTGAGTCACCCCTACAGCTCTCCACTGTTGCAAGGGCTGTCATTCATCGTGTTTTATTACGAGTTTTACTTGTGTTAATTTGCTATTAATTTTCGGCTTTTATTCTGGCTTTATTCCGTATTTTCCTCACACTACAGCACACCCCCTGGACCCCCGCCGAAGAGGCAGCGTTCGACACGCACGTCGACGAGCTCGTGCGCGCCCATCTCTGGCAGAAGGCCAAGGACGACCCGCTCCTGTCTGGTCGCGGGGCGAACGGCGTGCGGGCGCACTGGATTGCCAAAGTGGGTTATTTGTGGATGGGGCTGATAGCAGTTTAAGAAGATGGTCGGCAAGTGAACCGTCAACTGCACCTTGCTCCCATCGTTTTGAGCTCCAGCAGCCAGTGCCCGCGAGCCACCCGTCTGGGCGCCCACATTCGTGTGTATTCGTATTCATATTCGTGTGTAGCTACCAAAGCACTTATCCCGTCTCCTACTGCTTGGCCGGCACCTGCGGCACGCCCACCACGAGCTGGTGGTCCACGACCCCCGGCCCGGCGGCGCCCTGCGCGCTCTGCGGCTGGATCCGCACCGTCTCGCCCGAGCGGAGGTGCGCCTTGACGTACCCCTTTGCCGTGGCCTTGAGCAGGCCGCGGCGCGCGACGCCGCGCGCGTCGACGTACACGAGCACAACGTTGCGGACCGTGCTGCCGGCCAGAGCGGTCGCGTGTCCCGCCTCAGTGCCGTACCTGTGCGCCACGGCGGAGCTTGCCGCAGCAGTGCCCGCCGCAATGAGGTTGTTTGCGGCCACTTCGGCAGCAGAAAACACCGCGTCGACCGCCACGACGGTGCGGTTCACGAGACCGCGCTTCTTGTGCGGGCCCGCAGACTGGACGGACTGGGTCACGACGGTGGGGCGCTGCGGCGTCGGCTGCGCAATGCCCGTGGCCGACTGCACCGGCGCACCCGCGGTGGTCGGCGACGCGTACGAGCTGGCCTTCTCGGGGTAGAGGCTGTCGGCCGCGGCGTACGGCGGGGGCTCCGAGGTGCCGATGGGGGACACGCCGGACACTCCGGGGGAGCCCTTGCGCGGGGGCAGGGGCGGGGGCACGCCGGTGCCGCTGGGCGTAATGGGCGATGCGCCGGGGGACGTGGGGCGCGAGCCGTAGCCTGCGGCGACCTTGAGCTTCTCGGCGCCCTCGGAGAGCATGGCGCGGTATCCCTTCTTGCCTGTGGCGGAGGTGGCGGACGAGGGGCCGGCGGTGTACGGCGACGCGGGGGGCGGCGAGGGGGGCGGGGGGATCTTGCTCGCTTTGCCGCCGGTGATGCGGCCAATGACGTTGTTGATGGTCCCGACCGTCTTCTTGGACACGTACGCGCCCTTGTAGCTCACGCTCTGGGCGGTCTTGAGGCCCTGCTGCGTCTTGGCGCCGACCTTGATGGGCTCGGGGCACGGGACCGCGTGTTTCTTGAACTTGTCCGCGCCGGAGAGCATGGCCTGGGAGCCCCAGCTGCCGAACGCGAGGATCCCGCGGCTGGAGTCAGTGGAAGAGCTGAAGAAGGACGTACCTGACCATGTCGGCGGTGCGGAAGATGCGGTCGTCGAGCTCGTCCTGCGGCACAGTGGTGACAGTGACGTTGTGCCCGACGTAGCTGTCTACGAGCGCGCCAAAGTCGACGACAACCGGCCGGGCGGGGTTGGTGGCAGCGAGGGCCGCGGCGTCGGCGGCGGACCCCGAGGGGGCATTCTCGAGTTCACCAATGATGGATCCCGTGTTGTCGTCGACGAGCACGATCTTGCCGCGCAGGTCGGCGCCGCCGGCGAGGATGGGGGGCGAGAGCGGCGCCTGGCCCTTGTCCATCTCCTCCGTCGGGGGGTGGATAAGAACCGGCGGGATAACCCCAGTTAAACCCGTCTCCTCGGGGTTGAGCGACCCATACTGCGTGAGCAGACTCTCGAAATTGCTCATGTCGCCCATCTCGTTCTGGCTCCGCGGCGCGGAAAACTGCACGACAACACTCGCGTTCGGAATGTCTGGCTGCGTGATCATGTACCGCGGCCCGCCGTCGCCTCCCGGCGGCGCGCGCACGCCCAAGTGGTTGCCCGGCACGAGCGTGCTCTCAAAGTCGCCCACCTTGACGACGAGCCAGAGGTCGTGCGTCTCCTCGCCCGTCGGCGCGAAGGGGTTGGCCGTCTGGTGCCCGATCTCGGGCGGGATGGGGAGGGAGACGCATTCGAGTCTGCGGATCCGAGCGCAGCGAGGAGGCGAGTGTGTGAGAGGGAGGGCAGGGATCGAATCAGTAGGCCAGTCGGGTTGGATCACGTAGTCGTCGTGTTCACGTAATCCACAGTGATGCGAGGCAGATGGCACGAGTGAGATGTTATTGAAGAGAAGCGCGTCAGCATCCATCACGACGTCCACGCCGCCGCTCAGCGCTTCGCGCATCGCCGCCGCCGCTCCGCGGCTCACGCCGTACTCACGAAAGCATCCCCTCGGCCAGCGGCATGCTCTCGCCATCGTACACCTGCGAGACCTCGACGTCGGGGATCGTGAGGAGGAGGAACGCGAGGGGGTCGGGGTTGAGGGGCGGTTTGGTGTCCATCGTGGCGAGTTGAGAAGAAGTGACGAGGGGAGAGCGGGATAGAGTTTATGTACTCTGGTCGTGACGTTACATGCCTCGCCTGGCTGGCTGGCTGGCTGGCTTGGCAGTGGCACATCTGGTCACTTCTGGCTGACACGCTACGTCATAGCTCCCGCTCCAATCAGCTCGATCGCGTCGTTTACCATGTTTTGCACAACTGTCAGAAAATCGCTCGTTCTTTGCCACCCGATCAGCAAGATGCATGCAAGAGGCGGTGCAAAGGGTCCAGGTATGCATGCAGATACGACACAAGACACAAGGACAGAACGCCTACTCCGCTGGCAATTGCACTCGCGTGCACTCGCTGCGCTCTACTCTTACTCGGCCTTGGCGCGCTCCACCGGCGAGCTGGCCCGCGGCGTGTCGAGCCCGCTGAGGATATCGTCCACCATTCCGCCGTCGGGCTCGATGCCCTCGGGATGGGACGAGTTGAGGTCGTGCCGCATCCACTCGAGGTTTGCGTCGTCTGCCTCTGCCTCCTCGGACACGGTGGTCTCGGGGTGGTCGGGCGAGGGCGGGGAGAGGGTGAAAGAGGGCACATCGACGTTCCTGCGGGGCTCGCGGGGCTTGAGGCCGCGGCGGAGCGCGCGCGCGCCGCCAAAGCGGAAGAAGAGGATGCAGGCGACAATGGACACGTGGCCGTAAAAGTACCCGCGGGACATGGTCACGATCGAGGGCCAAAAATCGAGCACGAAGAAGGAGGACACGGTGTAGTTTACGCCCGTCTGGACGACCACCCAGCCGACGACGTCGTAGATGCGCTTCGCGAGGTTGGGGTACGGCCAGCGCGGGAGCGAGTTGGCGGCGCCGGGCGACGACGCGGGGAGGAAGTACGGGCGCACGAGGCGGCGCATCTGCTTGCTGCAGTAGCTGTACATGCCGCCAGTGATGAATGCGAGGTAGTACCCGGGTGCGATGCCGTGCTGGAGTTAGAGAAATCAGTGGACACTTTAACTCACCCAGAAAGCAGACGTAACAAAGGTGGCCATGCTCTGCATCGATCCCGGCTTCTGTCCGGGCTTGGCGAGGCGCTTGTACACGCACTCGCGCAGCCAGACGTTTGTGCGGCAGTTCCAGCTGTCGAACAGCACCTTGAACGACTCGGCGGTCTCGATCGAGAGAATGTTGACATTGCGCACGCGGTTCCACATTGTGCGTCCCGTCTTGGGGTTGTACCCGTTGAATCCGAGGCCCGTGAGGATGCACGCGCCGTCGGACAGGCTCCACACGGCATAGTACTTTGTCCGCGCGACGAACCCGCAAAACTGCCAGAAGGCAAACTTGGTCGGGACCGTCCACGTCAAGAATGTCGGCGTCAGCACGCGGTGGAAGTCACCGCGCGCACCGAGCACGGCAAACAGACCGAGGAAGAAGACACCAATAAGGCCGTGCAGGTACGCGACGCGCCGGCGGCCGTGCGGTGTGCGGCGCCACGCGCGCCCCTGCGCGTCCTTGTTCGGCGGCGCGGTGAAGAGCGTGTGCTTGATGAGCGCGTCGTAGGACGCGTAGTCAAACGACGGGCCGACGAGCACGGTCGGGAAGAACCAGCTGTGGGTGAGCGGAGCACTGCACGAGGTCTTACCAGTAGCCCATGAATGCGAGCGGGTTGGGCAGCTGCGTCAGCCGCGTGGACATTTGTGCGTCGTCGAGGGTCTGGAGTTAGCGAGCCGCGAGCGCAGCGAGCGGGGCGGCGAGGGCGAGCGAAGCGATCCGCGAGTTGAGCCACGAGTCGAGCGCCCATGGGAGTCACAGAGCGGAGCGAGCGGAGCCCATCAGTGGAGCACCGCGATCGCGACCCCGAGCTCCACCCTCCCCCACGACAGATCCACGGCCCCGGCGGCACGAGCACTCACCTCGGCCTTCTGCCGCCCATCATGCACATTCCACGCAAACGTCGTGAGCTTCATGACGAGCACCATGTGCGTGCCCGAGATCTCGATGTTGTCGACGGGGATGTCGAAGTATGCGCGCCGGATGTGGCTGAAGGTGCGTCAGCACCGACGCGGAGCGAGCGCAGCGAGCGGGCGCAGGGACGCAGCGAGCGCGTCTACTTACTTGAGCGTGAGATGTCCCATGGCAAAACTATCATCAGCACCCCCAACCCCGGTAACTTACAAGAACGCGATCCACGGCATATTCCGCCCCTTGAGCCCCGCAACAATCACATATGTGACGGCGCAGCTCACCAGGAGCTCGAGGTATGACCGCCCGAGGCGGAGGAACGGCCAGAGGAAGAAGGTGGACACGGCGAGGGAGAAGAGGTGCGCGACGTTCGGGCGGGCGGGGAGGCGGACGAAGATGGAGGCCAGGGGGAAGGAGATTAGGAGGGCGGATATGAGCTGAGCGTTAGCGGCGAGCATGGAGGGGAGCGGAGGGAAGGGGAGTGGAGGGGCGGAGCAGCGGACTCACCTTTATCTGGCCCGGGTTGGCGCCCGTCGAGCCCGCGAGGCCGTCGAAGAAGGCGTCCCAGAGCATGGCGGATGGATGTGATGGAGTGTTGATGAGATGTTGGGTTGTTGGGTTGATCGAACGTGAAGACCAAGACCAAGACCAAGCAAGGATCCCGCTCACTCTAATTTCGGGCTGGTGCGTCGACGTCACTGGCTGGATCCACCATGGGGTCCAACTTTTTGGCTCCGCGGCGACCTCTGACGCTGCGGTGATGACATTTCGCCTGTGTGCTTGTTCGGATCCCTCTGCCAGACATGGCGTCCGATAAGCATACAGACCCCCATGCATAGATTGCCTCGCTTAGGTGTGCTCCCTTGGCGCAGTCCCCGTTGCTCTGCAACACACCCCATATCTGCAACACCATATCTGATACCTATACATGACGGAAGGAATAGTGGATGCGAGATTTAAACAAAAGACGAGAGTCGGGTCGGGGACTAACTAAACCTGGCGCAACGACGAAGAAGAAGAAGAAGAAAAACTAAAACTATTAAATTACTTGCTGAGCTTGTAGACCTTGTTGAGCTGCTCCTTGTAGTGCTCCTGGATCGTCTTGCGCTGCAGCTTCTGGGCGGCAGTGAGGAATCCAGACTCGGGCGTCCACTCGTCGTCGGTGAGGACAATCGCCTCGAGGAGCTCCATTCCCTTGAGACCCTGCTTGCGGCCGACCTCGTTCATCTCCTTGAGACACGCGCTGACGACCTTGGGGTCCTTGCACAGGTCCTCGAGGTCCTCCGAGGTCGACAGGCCGTTCTTCTTCGCAAACGCGGGGAGGTTGACGGGGTGGGCCATGACAATCATGGCCGGCTGAGTGTGCTGCTGGTCGGCCTCGACGGCGCCGTTGGCAACGAAGGGAACCGACTTGTAGATCGACTCGAGGTGCTCGAGGGCAATGTACTCTCCACCCTGGAGCTTGACGAGGTTCTTGATGCGGTCAATGATCGAAATGGTGCCGTCGGGGTTCCACTGGCCAATGTCACCAGTCTTGAACCAGCGGGTAGCCGGGTCCGCCGAGGTAAACGCCTCAGTGTCGAGGTCGGGGCGCTTGTAGTAGCCCTTGAAGATGGACGGGCCGCGAATGTAAATCTCACCCTGCGGCGGGTTGTTGGTCGAGAGGTAGTTGGCCTCGGGCGCGTCGACGAGCTTGACCTCGGCACCGGGGACGGGGCCGCCGACCGAGTTGTACGCCATCCACGAGGGGTGGAGGATACACGCCATGGCGGTTCCCTCGGTAAGACCGTAGCCTAGAGTCAGTGGAAGCTAGACTTTATTCACGTACCCTGGATCATCATGACAAGCGCAGTGGAGAGGAAGTGCTGGGTCGACTGGGAGACGGGGCCACCACCGTTGAACATGATCTTGAGGTTGCCGCCAGTCTGCGCACGGACCTGGGAGAAGACGACCGAGTCGGCGAGCTTGGAGAGACCGGGGATGCCGGCCGACTTTGCCTTGAAGGCGCCGTTGAAGATGGCCTTCTTGAGCGCGCTTCCGGCCTCGACCTTGGTGGCGATACCCTTGCGGATAAGCTCCCAGACCTGGGGGACGCCGACCATGATGGAGGGGCGGGCCTCCATAATGTCAGACTTGCACTCGCGGACCGACGCGTCGGTGAGCGTCTTGACACGGCCATAGGCAATGGGAAGACCGGCAAAGAAGAAGGACATTTCGACGGCAAACTCGAGAATGTGGGCAAGGGGAAGGAAGGCGAGGTAGACGTCCGTGGGCTCGAGAATCTCGCCGAGGATGGTCCAGACCGATCCGACTAGATGTCAGCAAAGAAACAACACATCCACTCACTGGCAGCGACAATGTTGCGGTGGGTGAGCAGCACGCCCTTGGGGGTACCAGTTGAGCCCGAGGTGTACATGCAGCAGTAGACATCCTCGGGGTCGGCCTTGATCGCCTCCTGGGGGTTGGCCTTTCCGCGGGCCCTGACGTCGTCGAGGTGGACGACCTGGAGACCCTCGCGGGTGGCGTGGATCTTGTCGAGGGTGGCCTGGTCGGCCTTGCCATCGTAAATGACAAGACGGACGGTGGGGCACTTGGAGATAATCTTGGACAGTGTGCCGAGGAGCTCGGCGTTGGTGAACATGCTGCGGACCTCGGTCTCGTTGAGCGAGTGGGCGAGACCGTCGGGTCCGAGCGAGTCGTAGGCGGTACAGATGGGGACGGCGTTGAACGCACAGGCCTGGGCGGCGAGCATCCAGTTGCGGCTAGAGTAAGCGGAGTACACAAAGACACACTCACGAGGTCTGGCCGTAAATGTTGAAGAATGTCTCTCCCTCGCCACCGACGCCGAGCTCGCGCATACCCGAGCCAATGTCGCGGGTCTCGGCGAGGGCGTCCTCGTACGAGATCCACGAAAGAGGCGACAGCTTAAAGTACGACCACTTCTTCTTAATCTTCTCCTCCTTGCCGCCGACCATCTTGGTAATCTCCTTCTCCTCGTGGATCATGCCAAGAATGTCACGGGATCCGAGGGCCTTCTTGGCGCCGTGGGTGCGGGCGGCGTAGAGCATGACATCGTGGACAGTGTCGATACCGTTGCCGGGGTCTGGGCGTTAGTGGAGGCCGAGTGATACGAGTCCGAGGGAAGGTAGGGAAGATCCGTCCACAGCAGTGTCCGGAAGCCAAAGCCCGAGCGAGCCCCGAGCCGAGAAGGATGCCCGTGCGCCCGCGTATGGACGGCTACGTTCGCACTCGCACGCCCGTGCGTCCGGGCCACTGGGGTGGGGAAGATGCATAGGCGCACGACCTTAGACACCCGGTTATGCAAGACATGGCGTCTCCGAGACGCTCGAGAACATCAATCACATGCAGATGTCTGCGCCCAGACAAACAATACCGGGGAAGGCGGGGTGATACCCGCGGGGCCACTGGCGCCTGGGTCTGGGCGCCTGGGCATCCCTCCCGCTTTTCCCAATGCACTGCACGCTCCCACCGGGGCGCCTGGGCGTCCATATCCGCATGCTGCGGATGCAGCAGAGCGAGCGGAAACAGCCTGCACGCCGGTGGCAACAGCATGCTACGGTGACGTGTCGATTTATGAGGAGGCTGCGGGGCACGCGACTGGAATACGGTTGGCTGGCTGGCAGATGCCGCCGCCGCCCCCGCGGCCCCGTCGGCTAAAGCTAGAACCACAGAACCGCTGGTACTCACTCTTTGTGAGCTCCTTGACGGCGTAGCAGCGACGGATGCGGGTCTCTCCCTGGGGCTTGGGCTTGTCGGCGTCGAGCTCCCAGGATGCGGGCTCGTTGTTCTTGCGGGGAGCCATAGTGGGGGGAGGGGAGGGAGTGAGAGAAATAGAGGTGTGAGTGTCAGAGAGAGTGAACGAGTAGAGTCGAGCGTAGAGAGTGAGATGGATTACTCTCAGAGTAAAGGGGTGTATACGAGGCTAGAGACTAGAGAGTGGAAGAGAGGGTTGGGATGATGATGATGAGGATGATGAAGAGAGAGACGGTAGACGGTAGACGGTAGATGTAATAAAGAGGGATAGAGGAGGGATGGTGGGAGGCTAGAGAGTGGTAGTGAGGATGGGATCGATGACAGCACAGGCTGGCTGTATGCTGGCTGCTGGCTGTATGCGATTGTATGGTTGGCTGAGAGTGAGCTAGGCTGGGCTAAGGGTTTTTAGGCTGACAGCGGCTTTCAATCAGAGCCACCGCCAGAGCACTCTATGGATATGGATGTCCCTATGTCCGGCCAAAGTTGGAGATTACACCATACAGCGTAGTACAGCGGTGGAGGAGAGGGGGTGGGTGTACTCTAACCACCTACTTTGTCCCTGAATTAAGGGACTAGACGGATGAGAAAGAGAAAAAAAAAAGTGCAAGAGCAATACATGCAATACATTGGCCAAAACACCATGCATTGCATTAACAAGCTACACGCTGTACGAAGGGAGTACGTGATACAGGCAGTTGGGCTCGACTGGCGCTGGCGCGGCGCGTTGGCGTTGCCGCTGGCGTTGCCGCTGGCGCACTGGCGTGTATATGCCTTGAAAGCATGGCTTGAAGCATGGCTGGCATGGCTGGCATGGCTTGGCTTGGTCCGCTCCTTTTTGGTCTTGGCTCTTTTTCTGGTTAGTCCAGTGGGTCAGTGGGCGGTGGTCAGTGGCAATGCAGTCAGAAGTCACTCGCTCGTCTACCCCGAGGCTGGCTCGGAGCTCGGAGCATTCAACTTTTGCAGTCTGTATGTGTCCGGTATTCCATCGTCATGCTTGTTGTCATCGTGTTCTTCTGATCAGAGCGTAGACGACGACGATAAAGACGATAACAAGTACAGTGCTGCCTGCAGCCAGCAGCCAGGGCGACAAATTACATTCTCTGCCATTAGTCCTAGTCCCGTTCCTTAAAACCTGGTCACTGTACAACTACTGTCACTGTACTTCTGTATTATATTACAATTTTTTCCTAATCGAGTAATATAAACTCTAATAACTCCTATCGGCTTCTTTGCTTCCTCCTTTGTTGCTTCTCGGCCCATGGAACAGTCGAACAGTGCTCTCTGCTGCATTCTTCTGCACGAGCACTAGACGCAGAAGAAGCAGAAGAAGCAGAAGAAGCAGAAGACGCAGAATTACGACGAACACATCGCATGGATCATCCAGAACGTAGAGGTAGACGCACACCCGGCACCCACGCGAAAACACTTCGAGAAAGCGAAAATCCCGGCCCAAGACATAAGGGCAGCCGTCGCCGCCGGCACACGATCGGCATATCGTCTGCCATTCCGGCAGTGAATGGCAGTGAAACCAGCTGCAGGAAAATTCTTCAATTCTTCTGCTCTACCCGTCTGTTTCCTGTTTTGCGCTAACCCAATCGTGCTCAGCTAATGCGCACACGCACAAGGTCACTAAGCGCGTCAGATCTGTGCACGCACACTTGCCGTCCCTGTTCCAGAGGATGGAGCATGGATCATGGATCATGGATCTCCATGGGAGCCAGCACATGCCGCCCCGCTCCGCGCTCCGCGCTCCGTCCTTCTCGCAAAGTGAACTTGTGTGTACGTGAGTCCCGCCAAGCGCACCACTTTCGTCCGCCCGGCCCGGGCTGGCGGCATGACCTTGCCCTGCGGGGCGCGGCGGGCGCGGCGTAGGCGCGTCCTGTGCATGCATACAGCTACATCAGCATCTGCATTTCTGCATGCTCGAAATACCCGGCTGAGCCGGGCACCCGGGACGCACCCCTCGTGCCTGTACCGCTCGTCAGCGGCAACCAGTAATGAGATAGCGCGCGGCGAGTGCGCCGGATGAACCGCGCGCGTGCATGCACACGCCGGTGATGGAAAATTTGCGTAAATGGGATGTGTGCGCCGAGGTCCGCGGTGCGGCGCTGGCGCAATTCATGCCCAGGGGCGAGCCGCGTGCAGAGCGGTCAGCGGTCAGCGGTCGGCGGTCAGCGGTCAGCGGTGAGTGCAGGTCGAGTGTGGCATGCCAGTCGAGTGTGGCATGTGGCATGTGGCATCGAGCATCGGAGTGAGTGGATCGCGATCGCACAGACTGATCGCGTGCATCGGCGTCTTGGCTAGGCCAAATTCGGCACCCCGGCCAAGACTTTGTCGGCGCGGGGGCGAGGCGGGGGCGGGGGCGGGGCGGG